>JAOWBP010004015.1:3949181-4155093 GCA_028571105.1 Tragopan temminckii
TTTTTTGCTCTGGTATAATAACAGCATAGCCTAGCTCTCTGGTATTTATAACATCTGTACATTCATTGATTGTACATGTATCAATCCCTTACTCCTTATAGTAAATAATTAACAAATTCTTCATGTCTTGACTTTTGCTTCCACAGGCTTAGCATTTCCTTTTTGGCTAGATGCTCTTTTGTATGCAAAAGATTACTAGGAAATCAGTAGTGAAACTACAGTAGTGAAGCTGAAGGCATCAGTTTTGTGTTTTACCATTGCATTAAACAGTTGCCACTGAAATTTTCTCATTTGCTGCTGCTTAGTGTTGCAACAGATTTAGAAAGTCAATATAGATATGCTTGGCACATGGGTATAAGTATAAAAATTCTTCACACATGCTTCAAGCAGTGAATGTACTAGGTCTTTCATATATGCGTTGTCACCATCATCCTTGCTTTTCAAGTTCATTTATTGGACTTTGAAAATCACCTTTAACAAAGTTTTCAGAACATTACTTCTCTCAGCTAAAATTAGTTCTGCTGTTTTTGCCAATGATTAAATTTAAAGCAGTAATAACTTTAATGCTAATTTCTCTCCTATGATCAAAAGTCAGCAGAGCATTCACTTTTCATTAACTGACATGTCTCCAATGTGAGTTTGGTGTCTCTGGTTAAGCAAACAAACACCTGCAATTGGAGTTGAGTGGAAGCTTAATCTGAGGGGTTCAATTGTTGGAATACAATGGTTTATTTCTTCTCTTTCAGTTGGTTTGTCATCTTGCAGAAAAGTGAAAATAGAATGTAGATGTATGTGTATGATGATCTAATGGACTTAAAATGACTCTCCATATGAGTGAGCAGTTACAAATGTTATTTAGTAGTCCTTGAGTAACACAGCAATTGCATAATTCAGTGTGCTAGTGATTGAGATGTAGATAAATATAGTGAGGAAACAACAAAATTTTGTTAGACCTTTGAAGTAAACTTAAAGCTTCAGAAAAAATGTAAAGAGGGAAGATATTTTTTATTAGGAAGATGAAGAATGTACCAGGCTGTGGGGACCATGCCTGTGTTTGCTTTGAAAGGAATAGCAGTGAAGGAGCCAGAGTTGGCTGTGATGATGAGTTGATGTGCTTTTTTTTTTTGCACTTATTCAATCAGTTGGATGACTAAAGATTATACAGTTCATGAGATAAAATGTATTTAAAGGTTAAATGTAGGTTTAGAAGGACAACTGCACCAAAATTTAAACCTTTCTATTTTTAAAGGCGGTAAATTATATATTTAAGAAGATGAATACAGAATGCCATGTTGAGCTCTGAAAACTGTGCCTAGCTATGCCTTCTATGAATTTGATGTGGTAACACTAATAACTTCTGATACGGTGTATTGTTTATGATGTGAAAATAAGGCCTTATAGAGTAGGTTGCTCTGGAGTGACCTCAGGTCTGAGGACTTTGGATTGTGGTGCTATAACATTGAGCCCACTTTAATCTGCATAGCTTTTAATGTGTTGAATATATGAATAATTCACTGAATGCTGGGATACTACCTGGATACTTAACTTTAAGCACAGAGGGTGAGTATTCACTTCAGTTTTCTTTGTGAGGGTCAAGGCACTTCTGCAGAGATGAGTTATGTCAAGGCAAGCACATGCTGAGCTTCCAAAGGAGTAATTTACCACCCAGAGCTCTGCTAATAGAGAACAGTGTTTGTTATCTATGGGAAGCAAGTAATGCTTATGTTCCCCATTTTAATAAACCTTTTATATTTTACAGTAGTACCTAGCATAAATACAGTGCTGAGGTGGAGAAATCAAGTTCTTAATATGAAAATTAACGTATCTGCAAAATTAGGCAAACTGTGCATATGGTTGTGTATATTTCTTTGTTAATTGCTAAAGCACTAACTTTGCTTGTATAACGAAGTTCCAGAGGTATTCAACATTTTGTTAACATAGATATATGTAAAAGTAAGACTTCACTGACTTTTGATGGCGATTTAGAGAACTACTCAATTTAAGAGACAGTATTTACATAATATACACTTGAGGAATGTGAAGATCTAGTGGTAAAACTGTTTTGATAACGCTGCTTTCTACATAACTGACACTGGATCTACGACTGCACCTCAAAGATAGCTGCACACTCTGATATTATTGCTAAAGAGTAGTTTTACTCTCACTAAATACTACGGGCCGTGTGACGAAAGCAAGATGCCAGAAATGAGTTCAGATATAAAAGCAATCTGTCACTCGGGCAAATGTAAAACTACTTGGAAATATAAAGAGGAAAATGTGGCATCTAATTGCTAAGTTAAGCCAGTGACCAGTGCAGAGCTAGAACATGCATTACCTTATGGTAAGCACTGACATCAAGTTCTTGATCTTTTTTTGAGTCTCTGAACTCATGAGGCTCAGAGAAGAAATAAGTGTTGTGATTCAAAGTGGGATACTTTCCCAGATATGGCCTAACTGCCCTGCTCAGTGTGCCCCAGGGCTCAGTGCCTTACCCCAGCCCCTGCCCCTCCTCAGCCTCACTTCCTCACAGAGCCTGCAGTATGTCTGATTTGCTGGCAGTTTTCATGGTCAGAAGCTATTTGTCCACCCAGGAAGGGAACTCCTCTTCTAACTCTGGATGTTGATGACTCTTATTTGAACATAGAATGGTAATATAAATCATTGGCTATGGAAAACTTTACCTGAGGAGTTTATGCATGTTTATAGAGAGGATTGTATCTTGCCACACTGTGATACATTATAATATAAATGGGATCACAGCCAGTGTGTGCCTTTGTCCATACATGCAGCCATTTGTCTTAACAGAAATGTATCCAGTAACAGAAAAAAATCCTGGCAGATTTCTCTCACAAACTCCTTGCTGTCTGGGATAATTTTTGATTCTAGATTTAGGAATGTTTGAAGGTTGACTATGTTTGTTGTAGTTTCCCATTTTGTCTTACTTTCTCTGTCCTTCGTCATCTCACAATTAAATCAGGCCTGACTAATGTGAAAGCACATTGTTCTTTTTTGAAATATCTCAGGAAGTCATCCAAATATGTCTAAGCTGTACATTATCTATATGTTAAGTAGATTATAACATTTTTTCTCATTGGTTCAAGACTTCAGTAAAAAGATGGTGGAATTTCTACTTGTAGCCATTAGGGACTTTGCATGATGGCTGAAGTGCTGCATCTGTTAGTGCTTCATGCGGCTTTCCTGAAGGCCTAGCAGATGTGAAAGATAAAGTAAACTAAGCAATGCAAAATGGGGTATTAGTGGATACAGTCATCTTTTTGTTAGCTGACAGAATTCTTAAACACTCATTATTCTGGGTCATCCAATCTCATGAAAACAAATACTTCTACTTCAGGTTATTTGGTCTTTCACTGACGAGCACTTAATAAAATTAGTTTCATGTACTAGAAAATAACAGGAGAAAGACTCTAGTTACTTGCTTCTGTCAGTAGTTCAACACTTGCATAGCTCTGAAATTAATTGTTTAGTATGCTCATTACTCTTAGAAAAAATAAATATGTTCTCATTATGCTCACTTGGTGAACATATGTACCTAGCAATACATTTAATGTTACTTGCTGTGAGGAAGATTACAACTCTTTTTAAGGAAATTGGGTAGATTAATGGAATGGGGTGGGTTAAATTGCTCTCCACATGCATTCCCTAGCATGCCTAGCCCAGTGCTGAATTTTAATTGATATGTATACATATAGGCTGCTCTGAATGTGATGCCTCCTATTGATTTTCGAGAAAACTACAACAGATACATATAGCTATTTGACAGAGCAAATTCTCAGTGACAAAACACTATTTTTCAACATAGTCACTGCCATTAGCTATACACTTTCACCAGTGATAAGCAAGAGCCTGCAAGCCGTGGTCGTAAAAATCTGCACTGGCACAGACATGACCCGCTGTTTCACAGCTGTTATGAGGATGTTGTATCTAGGAAGATGTTGTCCATACAGTCCATCTTTCAGTGGCCCTGACAGATGGAAGACAAAAGATGCCAAGTCTGGACTATATCGTGGGTGCAGTAAGACAGTCTGATACAGGACCTAGTGTTATCGTGTTGCAAGAGAAAGTTTCTTCTCTCATCTGACTCTGGAGTTTGAGCTTTTGCCTTTGTCAGTGTCACAATATAGTGGTCAGAGTTGATGGCTTGTCCAGGTTTCAGGAAATCCAGAAGAATCCACCCCAAAAGACAGTGCACAGCACTTTATGCATTGTGTGTCTTGTCTTGCAATTTATTATACTGCCCCTCTGCTGCCATCATCATACAGCAACAGAATGTAATGGAATATTGGTGAGAAGGTTCAACCTCTATTGCCATACCACCAACATCCACCTCTGCCATTTGTGGGCCAACATAATAGGAGGCATTACTTTCAAAGCATCCCTCATATAAAGCAGTTTAGCTAAGGATGTTCAGTAAAGCAACTGGAGTAAAATAGGATACAACCTGTGTATTGCAGGGGCTGAACTGAACTTTACTTTATGGTAAAATGAACTAAATGCTTGAGATCATGTTTACGCTCATGGTTTGTATATGAACAGTTGCATTTTCAGTGACTTTGTTATGGCTGTATGCTCATTGATCTGTGGTGAGCCTCAGCAGGTGTTCTGGGGCTGTTAATAAGAAACTTCCCAGTGTGCTGGAGAAAGTGGACAGAAGCCTTATAAATAATTATGTCTTATCAATATTTTTATTGATAAGACAGTTTTATTACTGTGACCTGTGCCAGAGACCAAAGAGGTCTTTTCTGATCCCTGTTCTACCTTTGATTTACCAGTTGCAAAAATGAGGATCACTTACGAATAAATACTCCTGATGTAACTCATTGGTGTCAGCTGTAGTTCTTCCAGAGACAGGGTAACCTTCGGTGTTCAATTTTTAACCATACCTTGTTTTAAGTGAGAGCTAAGGTCCAGGTGACTGGGACATCTTGCTAGGGTTGTTAATTTGAAAAGAATGTGGAATACTTCAAAGCTGAATTCTGTAAAGAAAAGCTTTAAAAACTCCATATATCTTACAAAGACTGCACTAGATGAGTAGGAGTTGTCTAAGACTGCCTTGAAAGTACTGCAGTCCCATTGATGATGTAAACTGTACTTTTTTAATAACGTTGTCTGAATTTGGCCCATTGAATTGACATCAATCTTAGGATGTGGGTTTTGGTAGATGGAAGAGCCTTGTGTAATTCATGCTTATCGTGGGTGTGTTAACTTTTCAGGAACAAAGGCTATTTAGCATCAGTGCAATATAATGCTATAAGAAAATGTATGCCTTAAAGTAGAAGTGGCATCATTCTATAAAAGACTACAATCCAATTTGAAAGCAGAAACAAAAAGAAAACAGTTTCCAGGAATTTATCTTAAGATAATACAGAAGAAAGTCTGCCTTTGTGTTTGCGCCGTGTTTGTTCATGACAGAACTTAGTGTATTCTGTGTAGCTCAGGAGTTCAAGCTAAGGAGAGCATTTCCTGTAACTTGTGAAAATGCCTATACAAACTGGGCATCCCTGTTCTCTCATTCACCACTTTCTACTTTTTACTGTTTTTCCCATCCTTTAGTTAGGAATTTCAGTAAGAAAGCAGGAAAATATTGCTCAAATCCTTTTTTTTTTCCTAATGCCATGCTAGAACATCATCCTTGGAAGTCAGATCCCTTTCTACCTTTCCCTAGTTGGCGTTGAAACATTACTAATAAGCATAGTGCTTCCAAAACTTTCTATTTTATTTTTCTGAATATGCTTTTAATTAAAGATCAAATTTAATTGCAATAGCTTCTTAAGATTTTCAGCTAAAAGGATGACTTTATGAGATGGAAATAAAACGGCTATGACGCTTTTTAATGAAATAAATGTTTGGTATAGAGAATTATATTAACACCGGATTACGCAGGACAATGTGAAATCTGTCTTGAATTATGTGAAAATGCTGCATCAGAAATAAGACTCCCAACAACAGAATGTGTTTCTATCCCAAGTGACTGCCTTGAAATCACTTATTTTGGAGTAATATTAAATCAAAGACTTGAAAAATTACTCACTGTAATATAACATGCTGTTTTAAAAGCTTCTACAGCCTTTTCATTAATAGATGATAGTGAAGATTAGATAAGTATTTTTTTCGTGTAGACTTGTTAATCATAGCCTTTAAAGGAGAAATTGAGCAATAAACATCTAATGAATAGCTTATGGCAAGTTTATTCTTTCTCAGATGCCGTGTTGGCACAGATCAACATAAACCATTTATGGTTAATTTCTCAAAATTTAAAAACAGTAGCTATGACTTAAACATGCCACATGTACATTAGATATGAGTAGTTTATAGCACTTTAGGATACTTGCAACCTAAATTGGTTTATATTATTCACAACAAATACCTTCCATTCTAGAAAAGAAAATATTAGAAAATATTAGAATATGTTAGAAAAAGAAACTATTCTTTAGTATTTTTTAGGTTATCTTTGTATTGTAAAAGACATGAAAGAATGAACTGGCATGGATGATTATTAAATTCATTCCTTACTGTACTGGATTTTGAGCAAATCTGTAGAGGCAGTATTCTAACTCATCTGTGTAAATAATGGAAGAATACTTTAGTGGTGCCAGTAACTGTCATTGTGGTGCAAGGCTGCTAGTTTAATTCCAGTATGCATAGTGTTCAGCTCTGCCAAGAGGATGTATGCAATGTGAGCCAAATTTATTTCTGTGTATTTACAACCCTGTTTCTTTCTTCATCAACACAGTACCTAAACAGATTTCTGTGAAAATGCAGCAGCATTATGTTCAGATTAGCAGTCATTAATGAAAATGGATTTATGCCTACTTTGTTTTTATTTTAATAAACATAATCACCTACACTAACAGTAAATATATAATTTATAGGTACTCAATGACTATTCAGATAGCATCTTAAAGCAAAGTCCAGACTTCACAATGCTCTGAAAAGGGATGTAGTATGCATCCACCAGCTCCATTTAGGAGTTTGAGTATTGCCTTTTCAACATCCGGAAAGATCAAATGACAGCTCATCTGGCAAGAGTGAGAATTTATGTAGCAGAATAATGTGGGATTGGGACAAGCAAGATCACAGATGCCCAGATAATTATCCTTACCAAAGAGTTCTCCCGTTTTGATGGCCAGTGTATTTGAAAGATCAGGGCCTCAGGTTTCCTTTCTTGCACATGCAATTTATTTTTGTTTAGCTAGTTGCATATATTAAGTGTTAGTTGCAACAGTCCCTCCAGGACTTTCTTCTCAGTAATTTTCCACTTATTGGCTGACTTACCTGAATGTATTTGTTAAATTTACTAAATGTCTGACTAGCCATAAGCTGCTGAAAGCCAACCAGGGAACTGAAGTGAATAGGAAGAAAATACCCTCACTAATTTTAATTTCTGACTGTTAAAAAGACTCAAAAGCATTTGCATTACTTTTCCATTCAAGCAGTTAACTTCTGAGTTATTTTTAAACTTCAGGGACTTCTAGCTGGAATAGTCACCTAGGTCAGCAGTCCCAGATTTAGGCAGAATATTATTTAAGTATTGGGAATATAAGCAATTTTTATGTTGTGTATGTGATTTAGTATGATCTTAATAGTGTGCCAATTTTATTTCAGATTTAATTCTGGAACATACTGGACTATGCAGTCCTTTTGGATTTCTGCAACTGTTGCACTTGGAGCCATACTCCTGTTGCAGAATTCCAACAGGAGCAAACATATGGGGATTCTTCCGTCCTTGGCTTGCCCCACCATTTGTTCCACATTTTAAACCAACTGGTGCTGTACCCAGTGGAGTACATCTGTTACGGTTTATTACTAGAAATTTGCAATTCATTTCAGAGCTTGCTAAAATAATTATAATATTCATGGCCAAGAGTACTGCATTAAGCAATTACAAAAGATAGTAGGCAAGATTTTGCTCAAGTGCATGCGTGATTCAAGACCTACTGACCAGTGTGGGTGATTTGGGCACTCCCTGGCCTATCAACAGTGAGTCAGATGTGCTCTGACAACTGAGTTTGATCAGCTTGAGAAATTAATGTAGCAGTAGAGATGCTGTAAGTGACATCCCTTATGTGAATGTCCCTGCTCTGTTTTAATTAAGAATGAAAGAAATTAGCATAAACCACCACTGAATGCAGTTGGTTGCCACATCTTGCCTGAGATATTCAGCTGGGGAACACCCAGAGATGGAGTAGAACCTATCCTGCTGGGATTGTGGAGCTGCATCTGTTTACACCCTGTAAGCACCTCCTTAGAACACTACGTCTTTGTCTTAAGAAGCAACAACAACAGAACAACCCAAAACCAAAACAACCCAAGCAGAGGGAAAAAAAATACACACCCAAAACCCCTAAAAACCCAAACCACATAAACATCAATGCTAAATGCAATGCGGGGTGCTTTTCCATCCTTATCACCCACACAAGCAGATGTACTCAAGTGAACTTCTAAAATCAGGAAGCATTCTGGTATATGTAACCTATCACATTCATCAATTTCTGTCTCTAGCTCTATAAGTCAGTCTTGCATGTCTCTGATGCATAGTAACAGTGAGTACACCCTATTCACTGCAATGTAGACGTATAGTGCTAAAGTGGAATTTTTTTTTAAAGGAAATCTTATGAAAAAACAATTTCAAAAGTTACAACAAAGAGTATGCTTGTTTTGGTTCTCCATCTCAGATCTGATTCTGGATCTGTCACTTGCATACTGTTCACACTTGCCCTTTGAATTATACGAGGTCAGTTTTTCTACAGAAACCTGTCATTTGCCTAAGCTGAAGAAAAGCTCAAGTTCCGAAAGGCTGACTTAATTTTTCAAGTTCTCTCTAATGAAGACTTTACAGAGTTCAGTCTGCCCATGTTTTCTGACTACAACTGTCACTTAAAAGTACTGCTGTATTCCAGCATTTGTGTCCTTGGAAGTAAAAACACTGAGAGAAAGGAAGCTTTGTAATGAGGGTAACTTATCAGGTCACCATGTGCAAAAGCAAGTTCTTGTGAAGGAAAAGCTGGAGGTCATACTGACGTGATAAAATGTGTAAAAATAGCATGAATGCTTTAAAATCTTTTTACATGTTTTGCTTTGCTTTACAGTTTTTATTTGGAGCATAATAATGAAGTAGAATCACGTGTTTCCATGTGGCCTAGGTTAGAAACATTGGGGAGTGGAAACTGTTATCATAGGGATGGCTGGCTGCTGGGTGTAATGCTGCTTTATAGATATCCCAGGAATACCTTTTAAATGTTCAGAAACTAAGCACTGTGGACAATGAAAATCTAAGCAGATTCCTATGACGTTATGCTAAAACACTATTGTTCTGGTTTTACATAGCAATGTAAATAAATATTTGGTGTGATTTAAGAAGCTTCAAATGTATTTTTGGAAATTCAAATCTGTTTTTTTGTATTTTTTCTTTTCTTTCAAAAGAACCTCCTGGGTTTAAACCCCCGAACGCAGACTCATGCAACTCTTCATTCAACTGTAACGAAGAAACTAGTCAAGAAGCACTGGAAAAGGAATTCTGACAAAAGTTGTTCTGTAAGTAGACATTTATTGCATCTGAAATGCAATTGCATGATATATGCAACAAATTACTGAGGCTGAAATATCAGTTGTGTGGGAAATTCAAACTTGAATTTCCTGTGGTGTTCTGTAGCCAAAGTTGTCTCCTAGTTCTCCTGCAGATTAATTGTTACTTTGTGATGAGCAGTTTCCTTCTTCAGAACCAGTATATGCCATACATCTTTCTTTTTTGAGGAGCTGGTACATCTTTGTA
The DNA here is from genome assembly GCA_028571105.1 of Tragopan temminckii. Classification (NCBI taxonomy): domain Eukaryota; kingdom Metazoa; phylum Chordata; class Aves; order Galliformes; family Phasianidae; genus Tragopan; species Tragopan temminckii. Next base: position 3,958,972 of record JAOWBP010004015.1, read on the forward strand.
GCAACTTGTTTTCCTCCTGTTCTGGAGTCAGATCAGTCTTGAGCACCTGTGAGTACGGCATCTAGCTCACCACTTCCCTGAACCCTGCAGGACTGCTTGCCCTGGGCTCCCAGCGTTGGCTGCCTCCTTCCCACTCTGCATGGTTGCTGCCCGCTGCTGTTCCTCTTGTTTCTGTTTCCCATGAGTAACTCTGGGAAGAGTAGCACTTCCATTGTTTTTTTTTTTTCAGAGAGTTGTAAAGGTACTATTCATTCAGTGCAGAAATAGGGAAACAATACACATTTTTATGTATGTGTATATATACATGAAGATGTTTATATTTTATAAATACATGAAACTGGGATTAAAACATAGCTCTCAATTTTTAAATTTTTTGCTTTGTATTTTTTTCAGGAAATAAATATTGGAATAAATGTATTTTCATTATAAAATGGCTATAGTGTTCAGAATTTCTGCCATTAAATATCACCTTTTTCTTTCTAGGCGTTTAGATTCCTAGTCTCAGTGTGATATTTGGCTAATCCAATCAGACATGGTTGTCTCTTTGATCTCTTGGCTGATTAGAAGGTCTGTAGGGCTTTTACGGTCTTCCTACAGATTCTGTTAGATAATCCTCTAAATTCAGAGGAGTAAAGTCCTACTTCCAGAGCACTATTTCTGCATCTCTAAACTGTTTCCCTCATGTGTACAGAATTGTGATGTGTTTTAATAGTGTTACCAAAACACCTTCTGCGACTAATTTGGGTCAACTTGGACCGAATTTTTTTAAAATAAAATTTTCTCAAAACAAAGAAATCCGGTATGACCAACAAATATTTGCAGGGAGAAGCAACCTAGGATATCCTTAGTATTCCAGCCATCCTCTGTTAATAATGATTCCTAGCTTTGTAAATCAATGACAGAAGCTCTGTGTTACTGTAGCTAACATTCCTATTTTCTTATTTGTTAGTTTAGGTTTTTCCCAGTTGTTACAACAATAACATAAAGCTTGGGTTTGTGAACGGGGATGATTTCTTTAGGTTGTCCAGTGCAGTTATTGCCCACAACTGTTTCTGTGTTGTGCAGGTAGTTGAGCTGCTCAGTAAGCAGCTCTTGGGCAGCTGCAGTTTACATACTGATGTTTTTAGGTGACCTGAAATCAATACTGAGCTTGTGAACTCCTGTGCTTTCAGAAACTTTGATAAGAGGCTTAGGTATCCACACAGTAGGGGTATCAGACACCTCTGCAGTAACCTCATCAGCTGTTCCTACAGAAATTATTCATTACATAGTTGGTTGAAGCTCCAGTTATAGTGCACATATATATATCTTTCTGATGAATGTGTTCACACATTTTTCTAAAGCTCTTAGCCTTTGAGTGTGTTACTGTCTGACATTTTCATTTGATCTTTGTACGTTCAGTTCATAAAATCTGGATATTTGAAGATTTTTTTGGTAATTGAAAGTGCCTAGCTTTTTAGAAGCTATCTTCCCACATTCCTACTTTTAAGACAATGAGGTACACGTTACTAAAAGTTCTTGGAGCCCTAAGGCCTGAAATAGTTGGGCCTTACAAACAGTATGGATCTTGAGTTCATAGCTAGTTTGTATGTCTTGGCTGAATTTTGATTCAAAAGATGTCCTCAAATGAATGTCCTCAAATATAGCGTAATGGTATTTCTTAATCGATTTACAATCTACGTAGATTGCTCTGAAAGCAATGACACTTATTTCATAGAATCATTAAGGTTGAAAAGACTATTAAGATCATTTAGTTCAACCATCAATCCATCACCACCATGCCACTTAATGGGACATCTACCTGTTTCTGCATAGAGGAATTCAATGATACACCTCTGCTTTATATGCACTTCCATGTCAAACACCATTTTGTCAGGTTACTCCTTTTCTGCCATCTGTCACATGGCAGCAAAATATAATGGAATAACGGTAGGAAGGTTCAGCCACTCCTGCTGTTCCACCAATATCTCCCTTTTCTGTGGTGGGTCAACATCATAAAATAGGAGGCACTACTTTCAGAGTAGCCCTCATAAGAAGCAATTTGGTTTGGAATTCTGCATTACTGAATGGAGATCTGTGGTGACAATGGGACTTTTACATTCTCCAGGTCATCACTGATAAGTAGGTAAAAACAAGAAAATGCTTTCCTGGCCTTCTTAAAGTATGAAAACTGTAGGAAAGGGTATATAGAGCATATTCTTGTTATAGTCTAAAACATTGGCAGTTAACAATTGCACCTCTCAATGGACAGGTCAGACTCTTCTGGAAGACTGTAGGAGGAAGTGTACTACTTTGCATTTCCTTAAAATCTGAATTTGTCTTTTAGCTTTGGATTCTTTTGAAACTGGGCTGATGCTGTCTTAGCAGAATTACTGTTAGAGGGAAGGTGGGAGTATGAAAATACAAAACTAATTAAATTAACAGCTCTCAAAACTCTGAACAAAAGCTGCATCTGCTGAGGCATGCACACAGTGACTTGGTAATGTCTAATGTACTTCCAGATGGCAGACTTAAATATTTCTTCAGAATAATTACACAAGTGAAATTTTAACTCCTCATCTGCTCTGAGACACTTTTGTCCATTAAATGAGTTCTGAAGTGGAAACTGAATGTCAGTGTTTTTCATCAGTGCTCTTCAAGGATGGCCCAGTTACACTTTCAATTTAGTGTGTTTAGCAACCAAATTTTGTTGTAAAAGTGATTTATTGCTGTAGATGCACAACATTCAACTTCAGAAATTGTCAGCTTTAGATCAGAGTACATGGATCACCCTTGGTAGCAGTGCTAAACCTAAACATTAGCTCTCAGTTGGCATCTTCTGAGTCGTGCTGGAAGGTGGCATAAATTTCAGGAGTATGTCTGGGGAAAAAAGATCACTTTGTGAGAGGAAATTCAAGACAGAAGTTCTGAGGTGCCTATACTGACAGTAGATCTTTGGAAAGGATGGTAAACTTAGGTCACATTAGATCACCAATTTCATAGATAAAACCTGAGCAAAGGAATGAATTGTGGATGCTGTGAGTTTTTGATTCTGGTGATACTTTGATTTCAAGATTTTCCTCAGCAATTCAGAGTTGTTTTAGATATCGGATTTATGTTTCTATTTATGGTTGCCATCTTGCAGTTCTTCAATTTTGGTAAGTGTTTTGTGCTTGATGACTACTCAGTCAGGAGCTAACAGAGCACTTACTGTGTGCATTTGCATCACAGCTAGCACCATGCTGAAGTCCTTGCTTGTGATTAGGGTTTCTAAGAATTATGGGCTAAATTCTGCTTGTATGTGTACATGTGCGGATTTGTGGCTTTCATACAATTTTATAGAAATGTTATAAATTCACTTGTTGCTGGATAATTCAGTAGGATGTTGTATTGCAGCATTTTTTTTTAAAGAAAGACACTCTGTAGTATCTTCTGAGTGAGAAGATGATGCAAACCTATCTATATATTCAGAATTTCTTCAGATTCTGCATTAAAAAAAATAATAGAAGTTGCTCCAGATGGAAGAGTTGGAAGTATTTCAACTAAAAAGACAAAAAGGAAATGGGGTTTAAATTGGTTTGTAGCTAATTGCCATAGCCTGTAACAGTATTGATTTTTCTGGCAGTAGTAGCATTGTTCTTTGTCCTTACACTTGCTAAGCCTGATCAACATTTTGCAACATGAGCTTTTTTTTTTTTTTGAACAAAATAACTTTTAAGCTCAGCTTTTTTTTTTTTTCAGTGACATTTTGGGGCAAGACTCATTGTTCTGTAGTTCATTCTAGTCATCAAAGAGAACCAAATTCTTTGCCTTGTCTTCTGTGCAATGTTATGATACAGCTACCAGATTGGTTTGTGCTGAGACCTGTGCTTAGCTGTAAGATGTAATAGATTATGTTGCTCTTTAATTTCAGAGGATGCGTTTACTCCCTTAAAACAATAATAATGAGGGGGTAAAATTTCAAACTACTTTTAATTTTGACAGCATTTCAATGGCTGTCACTGTTGCGTATGGAAACTATGTTAAAAAAAAAAATAACCTTATTGAAAGTACAAAAAATTTACATAGACCTTTTGCTATATGGATGTCTGTACTTGTATAAGAAAACATGTATGTAAATGATTATCTCACAGCTGTAATCAATTTGTTACCCTTAAGTATTGTATTACAGTTAGATGAAAAAATGTCATGTGATTTTTGTGCCCAATTAGATATCACTGAATAATTAAGTTAGCAGTGCTCGTGTAACGATGGGTGGAAGCAGAAATAGTGCAAATTGCAAACAGATACAAAACCTGGTTCACCAAAGCCTAAAATCAGGAACCTTAATGAATAAATACTTTCTCAATGAATAATTTGGCCGTTTCTAGACTTGTATTGATGAAAGAGTATATATTTATAAATAAAAAATAATCTTACATTGTAAAATAGAGAACACCCATTAACAGAAATCAACTCAATTATATATATAATCTAAATGTATAGTTTACCTTTGCAAATATTTATTTTTGTCTTCATTGCATATGAATATGTAAGCTTAGCTCTTTTCTGAATGGATATACAATGGCAGATGTCTCTCTAATCGCTGCTCTATTCAAACATTAATTGGTAGAACATATGTAGAAATCTACTAGTCTGAATAGGTATAGGATAGCAGCAGTCTTTTTAATCACATCACTATTCAACCACTAATTGGTGTGATGATTAAGGGACATTAGAGGGAGCACTTTGACATCTGATTCTTTGAACTGATGTCTGCTCAGACTGCACTGTATTCATCATGGCCAAGCTGATTTCTTAAATAAAATGCTCGGATTCCCAAATGTGGAAAATATTGCATTAGGTTCTATTGAGGTGATTAGGGAATTTGAGAATGATTCTTTTATATAACTAGTGATTGACTGTATATGCACAAACTATTCATATGAATAATACATGGGTTACTTTGAGTATCAGAAAGAGATAAGAAGTAACATCAAGAGATTTTCTCTTTTCTCACAGTGTCAATAATTAAATATTAATACACATTTTAAAATGTACCAGTTTAATCATTTAGCAGTCAAATTCCTGCTCATGCATTTTTTAGATTAACTAATTACTCTGCATTTCCTCATATCGATACCATATGCTGGCATTTACAATCATTTCAGTAGAATAAAGTGGTTTACATGTTTATATATGATAACATTTATCCTTGCTCTAAGAAATGCATATTATAATCCTTGAATTTTTGTTTTATATATATTTTATAAATCTTAACTTTTTGAAATAAGTATTCTACACTATGTTGTTATAAGCCAATAATAAATTAGTCTATATAAAACTGTATCCAGTGAGTGTACAAGTAGGTTACTGAAAAAAACCTACTTTTCTGTCAATCGCTGAAAGATTTTCTTGGATATCTGGAAGAAAGCAATATACTAATCTACTAGTGTAATGTTTGGTGGGGTCAGAGAAATGGAGAAGGTGGAAATATTAAACATTTTAAAAGGTGAGATAAGAATTTAAAACTCAAGAGAAATTGAGAGGTTAGCATTGAAGCCATAAGTTGAATACATCCTGATCCAAATAAATTACTTCTCTTAATTTAATTCTTACTTCTCATCTATATAGAACATTCTTCTCATTTCTCATTCTTTGCTAATTGAAATTTTCGTAGTGCCTTAGCTTTCTGAATTTATTTCTTGAATGCTTGTGCTGTTCAATTGTACTTAGAAATGTATATACTTAAGTGTGTATCTTAGTTTCCCTGCTTTCATGATTTTGATTTTAAGGCCATAGGGGAGACATGGTATGATAAAAATCTCTTAAGTGCATTTTTTTCTTAACTTTGCTCAGAAATAATTTTGTGTATTTAATTCATGTCTTTTGGGTTTTGCCCTCTATTTTGCTTTTTTTATCAATCAGTATATCTTTCAGCTGATTCAAGATGATTTGTGAAGTCCACTGTTTTCATCCTGTTACCCTCAACTTTCTATGCTTAATGTCATTAGAAAGGCAAGTTATTGTAAGACGGTTGAACTTTCTATATTCAGCCTGGAAAAAAAACCCCACACATTCTAATAATGGTAAGGTGCAGATACTCTTTGATGTAATAACCAATGAACTTCAGTCATTAAATCAGAAGGGATAAAGTCGCACGTTAAGCTGAGTGGACTGTAGTTTTAAGTTTAGCAAGGATTAATGTCCTAAATAGTCAATCACACAAAATAATGTTAATCAAACTTTTTAAGCAGAAGAATAAGCAAATTTTTAAGTTATTATTTTGTAAGACTGAGGAGATGAATATTCAGATTTTTGAACTGAACTAACTTGTTTGAGGGCATGAATTTTGAGCAGATAGTTATTTTTTTGAAATATGTAAAAAATTATTTGGAATCAGCATCCCAACTTGTAAGGAAGAGTTTCAAACTAATTTGGGAAACAGTTTCCAAAAGAATATTAAGAGTATGATGAGAAGCCAAGGGGGGAAAAATGGGATTGATAGGCAAAGCAGGAAGTACAGAGGAAAAAGTGATAACTTTGAAAAGTCAAGTTGATTCACACCTGGCAAAAGAAATTAAAACAAATAGTAAAAGGTTATTCAGCTACGTAAAACAAATAGTAAAAGGTTCTAAAGCTATATGATTTAAAAGAACAAGGAAAACCTGTGTGAAGATAGGATTATATGTCCTAGGTATTGTCTGAAATCTTTTTAGGCTGTTGTCCCATTTCCAATAAAATGAGACTAAAACAAGAGATGGCTAATGGGCAAACAAGTTCAGAAATGGAAATTACCCTAAGCAGGCCAGAGGAAAACGTGGGAAGTTTGATCTCTGAAGTCAATAGGACAGAAAAATGACCATAAAAGAATCACAGAAAAATTGACATTGGAAATTTCAGGTTTAAGTGTGAGACTGTTAAATAAATCAAGCTGTATGCCTTGTCGATCCTATCTCTGTTTAAAAAAAATTGACGGGCAGCTGTAGCTCCATTATTCTCATATTAGATGCAAATGCAAGATAAAGCACAATACATTTTGCTCTCTTGGCTCTTAAGGGTAGAACGTGATGCAATGACAAGCTGGTGTTGGTTTTTTTTTTGCCAATTAAGTATCATCTGCTTGGATTAGTATAGTAATGTGGATAAGGACCTGGTTTAACGAAATTACACTGTCTACTGCTGAAAAAGCTGCTCTTGGGCTTTTAACAGAGCTTGTTGAAGGAACAGTTTTCAGATTCATATTGTTTAATATTTTTATTAATGAACTTGACATAAATATTAGGAGCATGTTACAAAAAAAGTCGACAGGAATTGTCAATACAGAAGGAAGTAGGACATCACAAAAAGAACTGTATAATGCTGGAGTTAGAATAATAATAATAAAAGGTAAGAATGAATTTCATAGTGCAATTAGACTGTACAGCCAAGCGCTTGAGGATAAGGATGACTAGGATTTAATAGTTGAAATTAAGAGAGAAGGTGATTTAGAAATACCAGTTGATTATAGGGTGGTTGTTCCATCAACTGGATGAGAATGCAAAAAAAGTCAAGTGTGGTGCCAGGGTAATCAGACCTACTGCTTCTGGTGGTGCTAGGCACATAAGGTATGTTATTATTTTCAGTCATCTCAATAAACTGTCGAAGTTATCAAGGGGCTGTTTATTGAGATGAGATTAGAAGTGTGGATGGTGTAGCTGAACAAAACTATGTACTGTTCTCAGGGAATTATGGATTATTTTTTTTATAATTTGGGGGTAACATTAGCATAATAACACTGATACCCTTTTGCTGCCAGTAAATAAGGGCTGAGAGTGAATATGTTGCTAATGTTCAGAGCAGAGGAATGTGTGCTGTGGTAGTGGGGAAGAGACATCTAACTGCACATGCAAAAGATGGCATAATGCAACTGAACGTGAAAGCAGGAGAGTAAATCCATTAGCACAAGTTGTCACTTTTGGTCTCTTATATATTTTAGAATTTTGTACCATAGATGTCTGACGTGGCATGCTCACAGTTATTGCATAGTTTTTCTGTGCTGATTGCTATCCCTCAAAAGAGGATATCTGTAGAATACAGATGAATAAATGGCTTTTAAATTACTTAAGATACCGAAGTGATGAGCGCCATTGAAACAATCACAGGAAAAATATGTTCTGCCTTCAAGTATGGTTTTGAATGGTGTTCAATTAGTAAGGCCGCACACAGCACAAAAAGGCTGCATGTAAAGTACGAAGCTGCGGAGCTGCTGACAAGGTGACACTGTTCCAAGTCAGACAGCAATTCTCTGTAAGATAGCATTTTGTCATGTAATTAACCCAGTGTTTTAAAGCATGTGTGTGAAGGGGCCAAAGCAAGTTTTGGAAGAGCAACACTTTAAAGCTATTTTTGAATTTAGGTAATTTGACACAGTTTGCTTTTTGATGGCCTGTATCACTTAGAGTTTTGCTTCATTCTTCATCCAGCTCTGTGTACCCTTCAGCCTTGAATTCCTACAGATGCTGCTGTGGGAATAAAATTAATAAACAGGAATTTTCTACCTGAATGTTAGGTTGTCCTGCGTAAATTGTTTTGCTTGAAGTTTCTACTTACTATGTAATGATTTGTAGCTGTATGATGTAGACTGATACTGTTGAATGTTTTTTTAAGATATGCGTTCTGATTCATGTTCTTTTAAATACCTACTAGTACTCAGCTATGCAGACATCAAATTGCTTTGAGGCAGATTTAGCATGTCAGAAATTCCCAAGTAATAGCACCAATTTTGATGCCCTTCATAAAGATGGATGTTAGCTGAATTCTTTAGGACTACGTCACAGATGGGTGCTCAGCTAAATTATGCATTTATCTTCTGCTGTAGCATTTCTTATTTCTCAACTCCCATTCCAGAAGTCCTAATACCCTTAAAATGTTAGTTCCTAGGAAAAACTTTTATTTCAATCCCAAAATTGAAGACTTTTCTTTCTAAGAAGTTGTCACTGACTGGATGGAATCTTGCATTGCTGTGGAACAAAAAGACGGGGAAACTGTCTTAGTACCTATCCTTGAAACTCTGTCTGGCTGATGCTGAATCACTGACATTTTTAAAAGTATGGACTTAATGAGCATTTGTTTCTATCTTTTGAAGACTGAGCCCAGCAAACTTTTTTTTTTTGAATAGCAGAGAATAAAAAAGTTAAGCTTAACTTTTACTTCTGTCACATCTGAAGTAATTGGAAATAAGGTATTGAATGGCTTTTAAGATTCTTCCTATCAGCTCTAGGAACAGACTTCACTTCCTTAATAATGTCACTGTATTTTCAGGCTTTATAGTGCCTGGACCACTTTTCCCATCATGTACAAAAGGAACTACTCACTTTCTTCGATACAAAGCTTTCAGCAGCAGCTATGCAGGAGTGTAAGAAGACAATGAGCTGTGGCCGCTAAGGCTTTCCCAGGAGTTGTACAAGAGTTAAGTGTATCTATCACAAAATTCTGTGAGAAATATTTACGTTCTTTTTCACAATTATTGTACCATTGGTGGTAGTAGTAATCCATGAGTGCATTGCAGCATAGTTGAGAAAGCAGGAGGCAGCCCCCAACAGTTCATTGTGGTTTTTTTTTTTTTGTGGCAGCACAAGTGCTGCTGTTTGTTCACTCTTGGGAGTTTTTCCTTCTTACTTAGGCTCTCTCTGCACTTACCTGCACCTGTGAGTGGCAGTTGGTGTGGGACCCTCTGTGGGTGCTTTTAGGAGGCACCAGGCCTTTCTAGGTGCCCCATGAATGGTTTGTTTTGTTCTGTTGTTCTGCAGCTGTGTGTCCCGCTTGGAGCTGTTTTATGGTGGAGAAGGGAGCACAGAGCTGCATAGTGGGATAAAGGAATGCATTAAGGAAAACAAGGCAAGGGAAAGCTCTGACATAATGTAACAGAGCAGAAGATGTGAAATAGTTAGAAGGGACTGGGGAAAATTTAAACAAGGGAAAATAGAACAGTAGGGGAAAAACCCAAGTAATGAAGGAGGAAAAAAGAGAAGAAAAGAAAATGACTGGATAAAAATTAAACACTGAAAGCTCAGAGAGTGCATACATGAGGGAAATAGAGGAAACGCTGCATAATAAGGCTTAGAAATTGAATGTAAAGATGTTTTCAGGAAGAAAAAGAAAAAAGTTGGTAATTACGTTTGAGGATAATTTTTGTTTCTATTTTCTTTGCCATTGTCCTGATCTCTCCTATTGCTCTGCTTGCACATGTGCCATGGTTGTGGTGATGCTCAGGAGCAAGAGGTTGATTAATAGGTCCAATATTAATTGTAGAGAGGAAAAATACTTCATATTAAGATTTTGTGCTATTTAGAAAATATTCCATTTGTAAGTTTGAAAATAGCATTTTCAAAACTAGGTTATTGCTTTTTATTGTAAAGTGTGGATAACTGCACTGAGGGCACTAGGATGAGCTCTGGTAGCAGGGAAGGAATGGGGTGCTCAAATTCCCCAAGTTAAACACACAAGCAGCAACAACTCTGCTCTGTTCAGCATTCCGGGAACTGAAAGCCCCTTTCTGGCAATAGCTGACCCTACTTCTAGACTTAAAAATAACATAGTTGTGTGAGGAAAATGCTATGAGAGAGCTAAGAGACCCCAGCAGGAGCTGTGCTGCCTACCCAGCTGTTTAGTTTTGTTGTGTCTTGAAGGTGAGACCTGAACTGGACATCTCCAAACAGTGCTTAGAGCAGGGAGTGTTGCTCCAGGCTTCTCTTCTGCAAAATGGATGCACTTAGTGCCTGAGAACTGAAGGAAAAGGGTTTGTTTGGTGCTGCATGGCATGTTGGTGTTGCTCACCCCATCTTGAATGCAGTAGTTTTAAAGATGCTAACAAGGGCAAGAATACTGAATGTCTAAAGGCAGGCCAGAACAGTTTGGAGAGGAAAGCTATTCAGGTGGCAATGTGAAATCTTCCAAAGGAAGGACAGTAAATGGAGCATAGAACTAAAGAGAGCACAGTGTAATACTGAAGTGTCAGATTGTTAGGTGCTGTAGGTGGTAAATGGACTTGAGATCTGAGGCTATAATACTTATCCTGGGTGTTTTCAAGTGCCATGTGAATAATAATTTTAATTTTTGGAAAGCTTTCATACTCAATAATTCCACTATTGTGGATGAAAAATGAGAGAGATTCCATAAGTTGGTACTCTCATATAGGTGGGATTATTTCCTTAAATTCTTGGTCATTCAACTTCTTTAAAAACAAATAACAGGAGTAAATTAAAAAAAAAAGAGGTTGGGCTTTTGAGTGTGTTTTTTCTTGTGCTCTTTGTTGAAGGTCAAGAGCACAATTTGTTTCTGAGGAGTGCATTTTCATCTACATTTTTAAGATTCTTTTTTTTCCATGTTATGAGCTCTGTAAATGTTGTTCCTCAATATTATTCTGCTCTTCACATTCACTTATTTAATCTCAATAAATCAGGGGAACAATATTTGCCAAAGCAGTGTAAAGAATGCCGAAGGAAAAGCAAGATCTGTTGAAGTACAGGAAAATACTAGGAGAGTGTATAGCATTTGGATATTTGTTTTCTTGATAAATTCAGTTAAGTTTTCATTGTCAATTGAAAATAGTGTGTTTAGAAATTTTGTGTAGAGATTGTCTCTTAGGCAGCCTGCAAGCCCTGAAAGAGTTAAGTTATAAATTCTTGCTGCAAGCACTGGAAAACCTGAGGATTCAGCTGTCAAGGATTGGTCCCAGGCAGCATCTCAAACGGCTTCTGTGAAGGCCTTCATGAGGTGCTCAGCCTTTCCAATAGGAAGAAGGCAGAGCAAGAGCCTCGTTAGACAGCAATGTCTAGATGAAGATCTTATCTTATTCTAAGAGATGATGTGTATTGCTTCCTGCTTTGTGACCCATGCAGGGAAGCACTCGTTTGGATGCAGAAGGATGAGTAGCTTATTGCCAAGTCCTCCCGTTCCTCTACTGAGCAACTTTAACATTTGTCCTAGGAAGAGGAGGAAAAAAGTGGGAGAGGTGTTTTCCTTTTTATTTTCAGAGTTTTCTGTCTTTCAAAGCCGAGTCATGGGGGAGAAGCATGTCTAAAATGTCTTTAGTGGCATCACCTGCACTCTGCTTCTTTTGTTATTTCCAGCTGTGCCTCTGCTGTCTTGCATGACTCCAGATTTTTAACCTTTTTGAGTTCTTTCATCTGCTATTCTGTGTTGTGTGCTTGGTGCTTTCGTTGTGTCTTCACTCATCTTCCCTGTATTTACTCATCTTCCCCATATTGCTCCTATCAGATGTATTGTTATTGTCAAAACACGTGGTGTCTGCATCTGCTCTGAAAACAGGTTGAATGCAAATAAGACTCCATACCTTGTGTGAACACAAAGGCTGTTATAAATTTGCCACTTGAAATTTTGCATGAAACAGCATGAAAGGGAAGTTTGCAAAATGCCATTTCAGATGAGAAGAACTTTCATAGTCCCAGTAACATTGCAAACTAAAATGTCACGTGTGTTTAGTAAGTAATTATCTTCCAGATAATTACCTGTGTTTAAGGATTATATGTATCACTACTTAAGCTGAGGGAGCAATACAAACTCTGAAATTGTCAGCTTCCACTTCAAAATTACGTGAGTAGTGTTTCTGGTAACTAATAACAAAATACGTTTGCAGAATTTCAGAAAATACCTCGTGCTGGAGTTTCAATCCTGCCTTACCAATATATTTCTGTTTGTGGAGAAAACATGTTATGTTTTTATGTCTTAAAAATATTCCTCTAAAGAAACTGAAAAGAACTAATATGGTTATGCTAAGGAGGCATTGATTACAGCCTCCCACAGTTCTACTTAATATTTTTCTCGATTGATTTTTATTTGATTGCTAACACTTAGGGATGGTTTTCTGTTGGAAGTCTGCTATTTTTAGTATATTAATATATGTATTTTTCAAAGAGCCTGTCTGGCCAATGTGTCTATGTCACATGATGAAAAAATGGCTGTAACAAATGTTCATACATTATGAATGACATACTGTCAATGTTATGTAAATACCTGAGGGCTCAGTATTCTTCAGATATTAAGAATATATACATGTTTTTTAAAAAATACGTATCTTTCCTTTGTAAGCAATTGCTCAGGTATCAGTTTTAAGTTGCTTTACCACTGTTTGGATGGAATTCTGTGAGAATGAGTTGCAACAAATGGAATGGAGGAGCTTAGGTGTAGTGTAGACTGTAATATCTTCCAGATAGAATCAATCAGTCCTTTTTCTTTCTTGTTTAGCTTTCAACAGTGTTTTGTAGATGAAACAAATGCTATTAACCCTTTGGAAACCCTTTGGCATCTGTTTTGTATAGTTGCTCAATACAAAGATAGTTTAAAGGGGCTTCCTACATGAAATACAGCTATTGGCTACTGAGTAACTTTAATGAATTGTTGTACCAATGTTATAATAAATGCAACAGAAAGACATTTTATCCTATAGCAGATGGGTGCTTAAGTCTGTGAGAGGAGATCAATGGAACCATTTAGCTTTTTGTGTTGCTTCAGTGTAGAAAGACAGTCTGTTCCAAATCAAGAGAGGTCTGGTAAGAGTATTTCATAAGGTTTTATTGTAATAAAGCACAATGTTACATGAGTTCACATCAAAAGAACTAGATGTGCTATTCCAAATTCATAGCAGTTGTATATTAGTCTGTTTTTAATAATTTTTCTTTTGCATGTAATCCTGTTTAATTAGATTCTACTCTGTCTGTTGTTTCAAGACTCGATAAACAGGAGTCTTATATACCAGCTGCTAAAGCAGGAGTTACTGTCTAAATGATATTCACAATGAGTATTTGGAAGGTTTACAATTATACCCTCGCTAATAAATTGTGCTATTTTCCCCAACACTTTTAAGTGCTAATCTTCAGAAGGCATTTTAAAATTAGCTAAAATTCTGTCAAGAGATTTACAAAAATTGTTAGCATGGAGATAATTATGTCACAGTCCTTGGACTCCATCTCTGATTGTGTGCGTAAATCAGAAAATGTCAGCTGTGTTTTCCCTTAATAATTATCCTTGCTGCAATATATTACAGTTTAGATTACTATTACAGTGTTGCTTTAGGTTCATAAAACACAAGATAGTTATTTCTAAAGTTTTCTGCTGATAGTTCAGATTTCCAGAATAACACAAGTTTCCATATTGATCTATTGGTGTTAACATTTTATATATAAATAAGATCAATATGGAAATAACCATTCTGCACTTTTTATACTGCCCTTGAAAAAAGTCAACTTTTGAAAAAGAAATCCCTTCTACAGTATAGTCAATATTTTCAGAAGGCCAAGCTAACATGGCCAGAATTTGTGATGTGTCTAGTTTTTTTTCCTGGAAATCTGTCATTGCAGTCTACCTCCTTTAAAGGAAGCCAACCGAAACATCAGAGAGAGATAGCAATGTTCTTCACTATTTGAATCAGACGGTTTCATTTTAAGCAATCCAAAGTCTGGATACGAAGACATTTAATGTAAAGATTTTAAAAACTGGTTGTATGAGCATTAAAAGATTGAGATACACTGTACTCTGTCAGAACTTTTCTAGTGTTTTATAAGGAAAAATGAAAAAATGAGAGGAAAAAAAGTGTTTGAGTACCAATAGTAAGAACACAACAAGTGAGAGCTCTTCCGCTCTTCTAACTTTATTGCTGTTCATTCCTTATGGTTTATGTACAGAGAATGTTCAACAGTAAAAATGTGAGATTTATGTTTACAAATAAGCTTCCTTAGAAATTTTCCTAAATTCATGTGGAAGCAGTAAATTCTAAGAATTTGGCAATTCTCCTTACATAAAAACTTCTGTCTTAAAAGAAGGGGGAGGGGGTAGGGTGTATTTTAAGTAAGACTTCTGATTTGGCAGTATATCAACTAGGATAAAAGATCTACTTTGGAGTTGCAGGCTGTCTTAGAATAGGTCTTATTGTGTTGTCAGATCAAAAGATTTTATTTCTGGACTATCTAGAAATGTGTGCAAGACATTATCTATAATACTAATGCTTTTGGAAGTCTTATGTGAAGTATTTCAGGATAGAGCAGGATATGGCTTAGTGTGATCTTGCTCTTCTTTGGCTGGATGGAAGATTTGTAGTTGATTTTGATGGAAGTGGGGTCATTTTTATCAGAGCTGTATTGCAGAATGGGTGAATTTAAATTGTGGCCATCTCGAAGGTTTTAGGCCTGCCACAGCAATGCTTTTGTTTCATGGTTATCATCCTTATTGATGATACCTGGCAACAGATCAATTTTGGTTTCTGAGTTTTGCATTTGACCCACTAGCCCAAATCAACAATCGTCTTTCTCTGACACAGTCAAGCAAAGAGGGCTTGGCAGAAACACAGGGAAATAAGAAAACTAATCTGACAAACATTTAGTCTTTTTTTTAAATGTATGACTTCACTTTTTTCAGAATCCTAGAATTTTATTTAGACATAGTTATTATTTGTATTTTCTAGTTGTGTGAGCTAACTGGTTAGTTCAAGTGCCAAAGAGTATGAGTATTTTCAACTTGGTAGTTGCTGACTTCAGACTTTTAAAAACAGAATACTATTAAGCTGATACCAGGGAGTTACAATTATCAGTTGCCATGCCTGAAAAAATGGATTTACGGGCACATAGTCCCTCCTTCAAAAGCTTACTGTTTTTTTAACAGGAATAAGTTGAATTAAGGAAAAAGTCATTGCCTTATGTTTATAGTAAAAGAAGCTTTTCAATTTGTGCATTAATTTCACTTCTTCATTATCTTCATACTCTCATTTTTCGTCTTTCTGATTTCTGATTAGATGCTCCACCAGTACACTGTGTGAAATGCCACATACTTCTGGACATTTAGCACACAGATGCCTTTTTAACTAGTTATCATGTAGTTAAGATCTCAAACAATCAATAAGCTTTTCATTTATATGTATCAAAACTGTTCCCCTCTCTCTTGATTTTTGGCTCATTTGAAAACCTCAAAGTGTTTATGCTATAGGAAAAAAAGAATTTAGATTTTTGTGGCTTTTTGACATGCAGTGGTAGATTGATTTATGATAGCCGTGTCCCTAATTGTATCTGTCTACTTATTTTTCATCCGGAACCTCTCAAAGGTATTATTTAGTTTAGTGTCATACAGTACTATGAATCTGCTAGCAGTGATAGCATACAGAGGGTATAGAGTAAAATATAATTATTTAACTGCAGAGTTAAAATTTCTAGATGTTATCTACACCCAAAGAAATTAATTGGCTGTAAGATTCTGAAATCAATTTTTTCCTTGTTTGTGTTTGTATTTTGAATTTTCTACTTGAATTGTTGCTGAAAACTAAGCACCTGGGAGTTTATTTGCTCATTATACTTAAATCTGTGAAGTATGATGGACCAAAACACTCTGCCCTTTGCAAGATATATGTACACATATTAATCTAGTTAGTAGCATGGTGTAGAAGAAATGCTAAGTCATGGCTTGAAGCAGTGATTGAGCACCTGGTGGAAGGTAGGGCCAACTCAGGGGAGCTCAGGTGCATGTAAGGCCTCTGGGTGACCAGAAGGGGTTGAGCTGGGATCCACTGCTTCCCTGACCTCATTTAGGGGCTGGCTGTAGGGGTAAATGTATCTTGCTGGAGATCCCTGTGTACTTGAAGCCTTCCTAAAATAAACAGCTTCTTTCCATTATTTGAGCCCATGGCTTTCACATTTGAGGAAGTCCTCACTTGCTGCAGCCTAGAACCTTGCTAGCCTGCTGTCATTGCTATGCTTTCCATCATGTTACACGTGAATAATAGAATGAGTGCAGATTTTGCTACTGATTTAATATTTAGAAATGGAAAACTCATCTTGGTCATGGTCTACTGAAGTTTCACCATTTGTGTGCTCTTCAGAGTATTATTGTGCTCAGAATTTCATACATATTGGGACATTTCTTATTGACTGATATCCTTGTAAGAGGGTCTAGAAATGTAGTGTGCAAACTGATGCTCAGACCCATAAAGAAACAGCATTAATAGACATGTAGCTGTGCTTATTTTTAGTCTTTCAGACTGCTGTTCTCTTTTCACTGAGAGATCCAAGCTGGATTACTGCACCTGTAACTAGAAAATAATAGTAGCTATTGTCAATAGTTACTCACTTGTTCAATACTTAAGCAGTAAGTGATTGTACTGTGAGGTCATCTTCCTTTAGAGGGTTTGCATCTGCTTTAGTGTTTAGGTCATTTTTTCCTAAGAGCAAAACTACAGGCTTTCCAGTTGCTGTGCTTTGGATGAGAACTATTTAGGTGAAGGTAGCTGAGAAATGTAGGTGTGATATTGTCCAGAATAGTTTGTGAAATTGGTAAAAATTCATCTTCTTGCCAAATGAATTATTATAACATTTATTATTTGAATCTTTATTTACTTCCACATTCTTATGCGTGTTTTTTTGTTTTGTTTTAAGGAATATTTGTGCAAGTGTATGTGATTACAGAGTTTTCTTTAGGTACTGGCCATCCTTGTTTCCCTTCAACTGATTAATACAGAATGGTCTGTATAAGCAAATGAGAAACACCAACTGAAAAGGATTCAGTAACTTACTCATTTTAGCGTTTCCCACTTAGACACCATCAGTTATTTTAGATTGTAGGATATAGAGAGGATTTAGTTCTGCTTGATAAAATCTTGTGAGCTTTCAATCCTTTGTCAGTTCTCTACATGCTTTATATCATAACGTCAAGAGAAATGAGCTGCATGATGCTCACATTTTCCTGAACCTGTGGTGAGTTGCCAGTGGCACAGGACTGTTAATAAACGGGCTTTAGTCTTTCAGTGCTTGGAGCAATATTCCATATGCTGTTTTCCTTGATCTGATTTCCTGAAGGATGTGAAATTTGATTGTATGCTTGCACAGATGCTTTCAGTTTAGTACTGGTAAATCTGGAATTCTTTCTATATTAGCATTGTCAGTTTCGGTTTCTTTTGCATATTTTTAAATGAGCTTCCCTGTTTTGTGAAATCCCTTAGAGCTTTTGAGTAGGATTTTGCCATACAAAGGACATTGTAATATAAACAAAAATATCAGATTAGCCGTAAGATTTACTACTTCTACTTAAGTCATGCATCATAGGACAAGAGGTAATGGCCCCAAGTTGCACCAAGGAAGGTTCAGATCAGATATTAGGAAGAATTTCATCCCAGAAAGAGTGATGAGGCACTGGAATAGGCTGCCCGGTGAAGTGGTGGGGTCACCAACCCTCAGTATGTTTAAGGAAGGGGTTGATGTGGTGCTTAACCACATGGCTTAGTGGTAACATTGGAAGTAGGTAGGCGGTTGGACTAGATCATCTTAGAGGTATTTCCAAACCTTAATGATTCTCTGATTTCATTTTTGTACAGGAGAGAAGAAGGGAGAGTTCTGAATGTAGACTTCATTTCTACTGTTCAGAAATGTATTGTTGAAATATTAAAACTTTGTATTAAAACATCTACAATTAAATTTAGAAATAACTGGACAAACTAAGATGTCTTGTTAGGTCATTTAGAAATATCTAATTTCCTCTCCAGTAATGCTCTTGTAACTTATAATTATACTCAATTAGAAGAATCAATACACAAAATAATAGATAATTTTCTGTATTTATTGTAACTTTAGATATGGTCTTCAAAATTAATTCAGATATTAAGATGAGTGAAAGCATGTGACCAACTAACAGTTCACATGTTCTATCTAAAGATCCTGCCTAAAGAGCCTGATAATGCTGCCTTTCTAGTTGTTAGCAATAATAACTGTTAACAGTGCTTGCAACTTCTGTTGCTTCTCAACCCATGTGGCAAAGTTATGCCTCCCAGAGGTAAGTTTTGGTATTGGCAGAAGGTATTGCAGAGGACGGCGATATCTCAGAGCCTCAAGCATATAAAATCCTATGGATGATGCAGATGATCAGAGAACTCGTTTGCTGTGTTTCACACTCACTTTGTACAGATGCGAATTTCTGTATTACCCAGCATCTTCTGAATCAATTTTACTGCCTGTATGGGAGTAGAAGGAAAGTGTCAGCACTCTGAAGTAATGTAACCATTTGCACTGTTAAAAATAAGTAACAGAAGATAGGGAGATTTTATTTCTTTTATTGTCACAAAATGTTTGTCTTTGTATCAGCTGTAGAAATACTGGTGAATTCTAATCTGGAAAATATATTAAGTGATTGAGGCCTCTGTAAATAATCTTTTTAGTTCTTATCATATTCAAAATTGTGTTAATAAAGCTTGGTTTGTTCTAACAACACTGCCTGTTTCATTGGGACAGAATTTATAATTTCTATTATTTTAAATTCACATTTAGGTTTTTATTCTTTTCTGTATGTGTGCAGTAGCTGTGTTGCTTTGTGTATTGGTAAAGGAGAATTTTATTTTCTTTTTAAGTGTAAAATCTATACATTTAATTATGGAACATTTATAAGACTATTTCCATGACAACCATGTAAGAAGATTCATGTTTACTTTGTTTCTGAGTTCTCAGTGTCTTTTTAATGACTACTGTATAATTAAAACAGAATGCATAATTTGTGAGATTATATAATATAAATGTTTTGTTTGCATGATGCTGGATAATGCTAATACATGTACAGTGTACTGCTGCAGAGACTTACATGGGTTCTTGTATTTGTTGCAGAACTGTGAGAAACTAGAAAATAGTTTTGATGACATCAAGCACACGACTCTTAGTGAGCGAGGAGCACTTCGAGAAGCAATGAGGTAAGTCTGGGTCACCATAGCAACAGTCACAGATGTGGTAAAGAAAGAGTCATTCTTCATTATTGGGGGAACAAATGAGTTCATTGCCACCATTCAGCTCTATTCTCTAAGGTATTAATTTGTCAGTGGAGAGGCTTCCCTTGAGGCTGTACTTTGGTTTTGAAGCTGCATAAATGTTAAGCCTGACTGCACAGTAAAAAACGTAAATGTTTAATTTGTTATTTAAAATGCTTAAGGGGTGCCTTCTTTATATTTATACTAAACTGTGAGTGAATGAAAATATTGTTCATCTAAATTCTGTAAGTGTTAAAGAAATTGTACAATGCTGTTTGAACAAACCTGTGTCTGCTTCTAAATTGGATTTGATTTTTAAGTGTGTGGTGGCCTACGTACTCAGATTTTATCACCATTTTTACATGATTTTGGTTTTGTTAATATAATTTTAAAATGCATCTGGTATTTCATATACTGTAGTGGTGTGTATTCTGCTTAATACTCTCATATCATCTAGTGCTTATTAGAAGGGGTTAAAAGTTGTCAGTAAGTCATTCTTTTCTTGCTGCCCTTATTTGCATTGAAGAATATTTTGGTACAGGACTCCAAAGAAACTCAAGCTATAGTGCCCAAAACAGGGAATGATCAGTGGATGAAAGGAGACAGAATAGAGAAAGAGTTTCTAAAATAATTTGCTAAATACATTCAGAAAGAATATTAATTTTAGTATTATCTATGTGATAAAATTGGACAAACATGCTTCATTAAGTTTTGAAAGTTGGGTAGTGATATACAATAAATCATTTCACTTGCCTGATATGAGTAACTCCTTAGAGTTGCACAGTAAAAAGCACAAACAACAATGATATTGAGGAGAAGCTTGAAAAACTAATTAAAGCCATTTGCTTTGATTCTGTTCGTAATCCCTTTAAGTTTATGGATGTTTGTGAATGACTTTATTTTCATGACTCTGAATGACTTGATGTCAATGATACTCTTGGCTTATGAACACTGCTATGAATAACTGTAAAGGTACTGTGATGTGAAATGTAACCTGCCTATTTAAAAGCCTTACTTATTATCTTCCAATTATATTCTTTTCTTTCTGAGAGTCATTAGCCTAATTTTGATTTCTTGCTCTTTGTTTCCTACGCTTAAAGTTTTTCTTCCTGTGTGGTCAGTCCTCTGTGTACGTAGATCTTTCCTGTAATGCCAGTAAATGGAAAATGGCTTATAATAAAGATTTAGGGAACATATGGTGTGTGAAGCTACTTTTAGTATTTTCCTCAAGCTGGATATCATGTCGCTGGTCTCCTGTAACAACATTCCATGGGTGGTTTGCGGTGTTTTGCAGTACATGACTCAGCATAGTTAATCTTTTAAAAACTTGGTAGCTGACAGCTCTTTGGTGATAAACATT
Source organism: Tragopan temminckii (assembly GCA_028571105.1). Classification (NCBI taxonomy): domain Eukaryota; kingdom Metazoa; phylum Chordata; class Aves; order Galliformes; family Phasianidae; genus Tragopan; species Tragopan temminckii. The sequence continues at coordinate 3,980,055 of JAOWBP010004015.1, forward strand.
CACTCGAGAAGGGATCTTTAGCGTTTCAAAGGTCATGCATCTGTTACAAGGAGCGTGTAAGATCACAAGAATTTTCTACATCATGCAAAATAGAAAGTGCACTACTAACCCATATATTTGTATCCTGATCATTTTTGGTAGCATATAAACCATTCTGAGGAATAGTGATTGATTTTTTTTAAGTCTGACAGATATTGTGCAGTGCTGAAGTTTTCTTAATTGCCTCAGTGCAATGTAGTTCTTTGTTGATCAGAGGATGGTGAGGAATTGCTTGTGCATCACTTAGGTGTTTGTAGATAATATGCAGTCATAACTACTATTGTATTCCTTTTTTTCTATCTTAGTAAATGGCTTTATCACAACCCACAGGTTCTACTTTGTTGTTATTTTTTTAATTTTCTCCATCATCCCACTGGGAAGGGGAGGGCAAGCAAACAAATGTGTGGTGCTGAGCCACCTGCCAGGTTAAACCACAACACCTTGATGGCTGCTTTTTTTTTCGATTTGGATCCAAGATTACCCGCAACTTACTTTAGTCTAGCAGTACATCTCTGAGAGATCAAAGTTCACTTTGCTTTCCCTTTGCTGTAGTGGACTTTGGACCAGGTGTGGGAGGATATAGATTTGCTGACACAGGTAATGAGATACTTGCCTCCTTTTGGTTAGGGAAGAAAGCAGAGAGGGTTCCATGTTGCACAAAGGCACTAAAATCATATGGACATGAAAACAACAACAGAAAATCCTAGCTGGATAGCTAAGCAGATATATGTGGATCTCAGATGAGCCATAAGTTGAGTGGGCAGTCTGCCCAAATCCTCTCTGATTTCCCAGAGTAGTACTACTGTTTGGCCTGATGAGAGAGACAATGAACGTTTTTCCCTAGTGCTCCTGTTTGGAACTAGATCTTCCACTTTAAATTTCTCTTTGAGAAAAATGGTCAATTTAATATGTATTTCAGTATATTTCTCTCTTATGAATGTTACTGTGCTTCACATAAACACCAATAACCTAGTGGGGTCTTGTTTTCTTCAGATGATATTCAAATTAAGGAGTAGAAAAAAATCATTGCTCTTGTTTATATATAAATATATACGAAAGCAAACTTTCTGGAAAGTCATAAAATGTGAAATTTCTCTCATTTTACTTCATGCAATATTTTAGACCTTGAATGAAATAATGAGATTAGTTGGGATAGAGTGGTACTGCAAGAATTTGTTTTACTTTTATTTGCAGGTGATTCTATAAAGCATTCAATTCAGTTTGAGTGTTTTTTTTGTTAATATAATCTAAAAGGTTTGTTTATTTTAATGTAATGACAAAGCTTAAGTAAACCCTCCTCCTTGGCCTTCTGGTGAGCACTGCCCAGCATGGTGCTGGTCTGCTGGCCTTGCTGCAGAGGTGTTGCTGGCTGACCTTCACCTTCTCCTCCAGGCCCAGAAGGACCTGACTGCAGAGCTGCTTTCCAGATGCCAGCTGCCTGGAGTTGTTCCTCCCCAGGGGCAGGATGTAACATACCTCTTTTTCTTTGAACTTCATGAGATTCCTTTTAGCTTATTTCTGTGAGCTTGTGAATGCCCTCTGAAGAGCAGCACAGAGTATTGGCCATTCCTCATAGTATTGTAACATTAGTAGACTTCCTGAGGGGCATGGCTTCATGACAGACAACGCATATTGTATTGCATCTTAAATGATGGTACCTTGCTCCTGAACACTCTCCTGACAATATGTTTTAGGCCTATGTCTAGTGTAGGTTGCATGAACTTGGTGTCGGACAACTGAAGCCACAGTGGGTAGCATCCTGTGAGTCTGGCAGTGTGGTGGCTTATGGCAACAAGCCATCAGTGAGACTGGTGAGACGTTATATATGTGAATGGGTCTTCCTTGTAGGTGCGTAAATCTACGATCTGTCTTGTGAACATTGGCTGAATTAGTATGCGTGAAAGCTTTGCAAGTGAAAATTAAAGCTGAATATTTTTATACAGACTCTGTGTTAATAAAGGAAGATTTAAACACATTTCATATTTACAAGTGGGAAAGAGAAAGTTTACTTGTCTGTTTAGATCAGTCTAAAAAGGCATCAAACTTCATTTGGAATTTTCTTTTGCATTCATATATTTGCATATTTTGGATAATGTGAGCATGGGAGTGAAGCTTCAGCTATGATTTCCAGTTTTATAGAAGCAGTTTCTGTTAATGATGATATTCACTCTGTTGTCTTGACAACTGTATAAGCTGGGGTTAGTAATAATCAAGCTGCTTTTAATATGGTCTAGACGCTCAGATGTATTTGACAAATAGTTTCTATGGCTGGGCAAAACCCAAAGAAATTGCACCGTAAGGGGTTCCGTGATTTCACGAGTGCACACTGGTTTGCAGTTAAAGCCTGGAGATTTAAAAAAAAAGAAAGTATGCAGCGCAAACTACAAAATATTGAGTAACCTGCTTGTTTGGGCTTCTGCATGTGCTTTGCACAGCAAACACATCAGTACTGTTCCTGCAAACTGTGTTGTGGGGGAGAGGAGGAAAAAAAATGCCTCACTTTTGTCACTTCAAGGGAGAGGGAGCCTGTTTCTGCTTTTGAGCCATTTAGTTTTATAATTTAAAGAAAAAAATGGGTGACAGTCAAAAATTTTGCTTTTAGCAAACTGCAGGAGATGTTGTCTGATGTTGGTTCTGAAAGAGATTTTGAAAACCACTGTGGCAGATGGCTTACCACAAAGACTCCAAAGATGCCATGCAGTGGGTGCAGTGTCATACCTTTTTCAGTGACTAATAGTCACTCATCTGCAAACTGTTAGAGCAGAAAATTGCATTAGAGAATCTTGAGTTCCCTCTATGGATTCCCTTTTTGTTACTTTTAGAATGCAAGGTTTTAGGAATATTTCTTAGATTTGCTTTTTTTTTGCTACCATTAACAGTGGCTCTCTGTAGATCACTGACATTTGTTCTTTTATGTTGCAGAGCGTTGGGCAATTTAGTTAGAAAGTGGCTTATGGCATTTTAGACCTTTAAAAAAATGTCTGGGACACAAACAGAAGCTGGGTGTGTCACAGCTTTGTCAAAGGAGCCTGGTGTTTCAGTTCAAGCTGTCGAAGCTCATGCTGTTTCATCTGTAAGTCGTGAATTTAATCACTACTGTAGTCAGCCTACACACGTACTCAAAAAACCAGTTCGTCCTTACAAATACTGTTTTAAATATCTGCTCTGGTTTCTTTCCAGGCACTTACTGTAGTTTTCAAGTATCTCTAAAAATATGATCTGTTTTTCCTCTTCTTATCTCCATCATGTCCGTTTAAAGTCACTGGGCTTTGCATTGCTTTGGGCATCTCTGACTGTATTCTCCTTGGACTTCAGCATACAAAGCAGAGCTGGTATTAAGGATAAAATAGTCTTCATTCAGAAATGCTTTATCATCTGGTGATGTCTTTGCTTTGTGTGTTCATTGTCACCAGATCATAGTTATCATAATTGTTTAGAACACTTCGGTTATAATGAAAATTAGTAGCTATACTTTTTTTTTTGCTACTTTATACCATACTGGGTGCTGAGGTTCTGGAGATAAAAACAAATTTTCATTTTCTTAGAAATGTTTTCTGTACTGGGATGAAGGCGTTTCAGAGATTAAATTGGGTCCAACTGTGTGTCCCAAGATACTTAGCTTTCATCAAAGTTAATCTCTGCTTCCCCTGTGGACTTCTGAACCTAAATCCTGTTTACGTACTTGAGGCTATTTAGGAAACTAAGGAGAGATTTTTCAATGAAACAATGTTCTGGTAGAGCATTAAATTTAAATAGTAAGACCCTAATTTTTTATTTTTTTCAATAACTTAGTTGTATAAAATGTTAAACTAACATCAGTACTGTACCATTGGTTATTTGACTACAAAATTTTGGGGAAACACTTTCCATCTGCAGCGCTGAAAAGGAGCTACTTAAAAGGAGAATGTCTTTTATCAGAGTTTGTTGTTGAAAATTTATTTGGCACTCAGGTAAGCCCTGAACCACTTTAGGTGCCACATGGCTTAAGTGGGTATAGCTGTTCTAGGGTATGCAGTGTCATCAGACTCCTAGCCACTCTAGAGGTAACTTCCTTAGCTGGCAAAGTCATGGGGATGTGCTGTTTAAAATACTCCAGGAGAGGACCACTGTTCATGTAATTGCTGATTTTTTTCTTTTCTAATACAGGAAGCCATTTATCCAGCAGGAACTATGCAATAAATATTTTTGCTCTTTTCTAGTTGAAATAGATTAATTTCAGTGAATATAAAGCTGTATATTCCTTGTTTCTATGATGATTTTTTAAAATTCTACTCAGGTATGAGATGAGTGGAGTATTTACCCCTAACTGGAAAGGCCTGAGAGATTTTTTGCTATTGGTATTGCTAAACATTTTACTGTGTACTTAGTATAACAATATAATAACAGATGAAATGTATTTTTTCTTAAAACTAAAGCTGCAAACAGAGCTTTGAAATGTAACTCTTTTAATATTTTCTCTATCATATTCATTTAATTCTCAATGTAAGATAAGAATTCATTACTCTTGTGTTGAGAGTGTGAAACCAGGAGTTGATAACGGTAACTCAATGTTTCTAAAATAAAGTGTTGTTCCTGCAGTGTGGTCCAATTACACAATAGTAGAGTAGGGATGTAACGCAGAAATGCTGCTTTCTATTTGTTTCAGTAAGTTTAGCACAGTGGGAAATGTGGCATTCTTCCAAGGTAATGCATCAAGTTTACAGTTGACTGGAAGTGCAATGGAAGTTACTCCAAGACTTCATGTGCTGGCTAATAACTCTGGTTGAATGTGTGAGATAATTGTTTTATGAAATCTATTTGATGTTTCATTGCAAAGAGTTTGTATTTTAATTTTGAGACATTATAGTATTCTAAGAAGTATTTGAACAAGTGTCTCTATAGATGCTGCATTTACAACGTTGCACTTTTAGTGAGCATAATTTATATACGGATAGAACTCACATACATTCTTTTTCCAGTAGTCTGCTGAATCTGATGAAACTTGAAAGAACTGCTCTGTTAATTTGGTCAAATTATTTGAGAAAAATGCCAACAGGCTATCTCATTTCTTCTTGATGCTTAGAGAGCTAGTAACGAATCAGCAATTTGACAGGTAGGAAGAAACCAGAGATAGCGAGGTATCTTTCTCAGTAGTGACTTTACCACTGAGATGTGGAGAGTTAGATAAGAATCTCCTAGAAATTTTGCTCTTGGTGTGATTTGTATTAATTTTTCCATCATGTTAAAGCCATTTCCCAAATAAATATTTAACTTCAAGGCAGATGATATTACTGTTGCACTGGATTTAGCAGTCAATCCACTACAATTCTCTCAAAGGTGCTACAGAAAATTGCCAGGTCACAGGCAGAACCAATGGTTTAGCATCAGGTGAGAAGGTAGGCAAGTAATGCATCTGAATGACTGGAAGGGGTGGAGCCTGGAGGGCTCATTTAAGGGTTGGGCAGCTGAGGGTGCAGCATCTGTCTGGAAAGAGACTGCATTCCTCTTGAACTGCCACTGGTCATTGGAAGGGCTGAGACAATTTTCCTTCTTTGTTACCTGCTGCTGCTCCATAGTGTCTGTATCCTATTAGTAGGCACTGTCATTGTCATTTTGCCATGCAGGTGTGTTAATATTTACATTTTTGAAGAATTATTTGTCAGGAAAACATGCACATTTAAATAGCACGGGAGTGGTTCTAAAAGCTTCTCCTTGCTATCTCTCAGCATGTTTAAAGCATAATGTGGAACAACCAGTTATTAAAGGTGTTTTAGTAAATCGCTCCTAATGGGATTTTTTTGTGAGCACCAGATTCAAGATATCATTTAATTTGAGCAGGTTATTGAGCGCTGCTATAGGTAAAAATACTGGCTCTGCACTGGCCTGGTTATATTTTATTATAAAGGTAAAATTTCTAATCTTAGATATTTTTTTAGAAACCCTACTACTTTTCTCAATCATTTTTCTAAAAAGAGTATCTGATAACTTACAGAAATGTTCTTTACAATATCGAGTTTGAGTTTACAGTAAAAGCAGTAATTGCTACTAGCTTCTAAAGCTTTCCAGAGATCTGTAGTTCCATACACGTATACATGAAGTATTTCTGCATGCCTTTGACAGCACTGATCCAGCAAGTGGAAGACTGTCACTGGCAGCATTTATCTTTACAGGAAATATATTTGTTCCAGCTGATTGGGGTAGTTACAGCACTGACACCTGAACATGTGTAAGTATGTAAAAAAAAAAAAAAAAAAGAAAAAAGAACAGAAGAATCACAGGGTTAAAAAAAACTATAACAAAAAAACATCCAATGGTCTTGGCCAGTGCTCTTTAAAGAGATAGTGTCATGTGTGAGGGAAAAGTGAATAGTGGTTTAGCCAAGCACTGAGGCTCTGCACTGGGCTAACAAAGCAGAGGTAACTGTGGACGGCTATTAATGGGTCTGGAAGAAGGGATCAGTACTAAAGGGAATCCTTCAGTAATTCCTACCAGCATCAAGAGCACAAGCCAACTGTCCATGCAGTTAATGTAGTGAGCTTGCTGGCTGCAAAAGTGTGTTGTGAATGTTGTCTGGGTCTAAGGGTCCTTGCTCATTGGAATTGGCTCACACAGTGGTGAGGGGCAGAAGAGTGAGAGCTAAGTGGATTGGGGGCACGTGCTGATTTGGCAAGAATACAGGTTGAACTTGGTATGTAGCAGCAGTGATCAAGAGTGCCTTCCAGATGAATAATTGAGTATAGGTTGGTCAAAATTTTCCTCTCAGCAGTGACATAATTTGGCATGGCATGTGCCAACATTTAATGAAGAATACACACTTGAGACCTTCCAAGCTGGCTTGATGCCCCTACAGCTGCTTTTAGAGCTCTGAAAGCTTTATTTCAGGTTGATAAAACATCCCCTCCACACACATACAAAATAACTCAACACATTTGAACATCACCTGTCAGGGGTTTTGGGGACAATATTGTGTGGTAGCAATCACAAAAGGAGGATCAGTCAGAGATAAAGATCAAAACTATGAAGCAACAAAACATGCTTGTCCCTGGATATCCTGGATCAGAGTATCTGCTCAACACCTTGGTTTGCTTTCATGACTGGCACTGACACAGAGGTGCTGCTTTTTCTGTCACTAAACTCCAGCTGAACCACTACATCTGTGTATGTAACATGCTGTGATTTTTTTGCCACTTTTTCTTACGGCCGAAAATATAGTGAGAGAAGGTGTTACAGCATGAATTTCTAAGGTTATGTAAACATGCCTGGATCAAAAGCAAGAGACATCCAAATTCTTTGTAAAAGTATTATTTATCTTCCATCCAATGTCATGCATATCTACTGCATCACCAAGCAGACTTGAAAGATCAAACTCTGCATTTTATTTATTGTTATGAAATAGTAATATGTTCCCTCATTCAATCCTGTAATTTAATGTTTTCCAGAGCTTCAGTCCTTATTGCACTGAGTTTTCACCAGCAAACTTATAATTGTTTCCATGCGTGACAGAAGTCATCCTTTATACTCTGTGTGGAAGTCCATTTTTGTGGTAGTAGCGCAGAATAATAGCATGGAGTGTTCAGGAAGTCAAAGGACAGTGCTTCTCTAGCTGAAGTTAGAATTATTTGTGAAAGCATAACCTCTGCTGTTGTTGCCTTCCTGAGTATGCAACTCAGTGCTGTGTATTTGCACTTAAATTGTCATTCAGTGGTTAATGTGGAAAATGACTAGCAGAAGGGAGAATAAATGTTCGGCATTTTTATTCTGCTTCCTGGCTGCAGTTAGAACAATGGGTCAAAGGCACTAAATACAATCTGCTTGTTTTGTTTTACCTTTGCATTTTTTCAGTCAGTGGATAATGGTCAGTTAATAGAATTACATTTATTGCTTTTTTTTTTTTTTGGAGAAGGATTTTTCTCATCTTCACTGATTGCCAAGTTATTTGTATGTAGAGAGAAGATTCTTTTTGTATAATCAATCTGCTGCTACCCATTTTACTGCCAAGCATTCCTTCTCTATGGTAGCGTAATGTTACCTAGGGAACAGCTTAAAGCTGACACATACAGTGGTGCCACAAATTAATTTCACAGTTATCAGGATATAGGGTGATAACAACAACACAAGCTACTGTGAAATTACCATTGTTCCCATTGAGTTACAGTGTAATTATTACTTTTGTGGCAACTATGCAAATAACTCATGTCACCGCTGTAGGATGGGATGTGCTTTCCTTTCTCTGATTCAGTACTTTGTGCTACAGAGACATCTTTATGTACTATAAACTAGAGCTGTGCTTTGAATTTTGAACTGAGATCTAAACATGGCTATGTCTTCAAATAAAAAAAAGCCAAAAAACCCCACAAATACTTGAGACCTACTCCCACCCCCAAGTCCTCTGCTGTCTATTATCAGCTGGAATCATAGCTGCATTTGTATGTTAATCTAACAAAATAATAATCAAGCTTTTATTTTTCCATTATTTCCAGCATGAAACCGGAATGTTTCCTTCAAGAAGGGAGCTTTGTGATAGTTTTATTAAGGGACGATTTCAGGTTTCTTTGCTGCCACTTTGTGGAGACTATTTGGTGGAAGGGATAGATAATTTTTATTATATTGCATATTCTTATATCAATAGGTAGGAAAATATGACTAGAGCAAGATTAAGGTACTGTCCTAGTATGTAAAAACAACTGTAACAGCAAGAAAATAACACCTGCAGCATAATAATGACAGAAGACAAGGTCTTCTGCTTCAACTGCTTTTAAAATTCCCATTCCATAAGTGGCTAATGACCAGATTTTCAAAATTGATGAGAATAGTTAAATTCTAAAGAAGAAGGAAAACTTCAGAGACAAATCATTTAGAAAAATAATAAAGCTACAATTATATGAAATGAAGGAGCAAATGACACTTGATTAAATAATCTGTAACAAGTAAAAATCTGGATAGGTATTGATAACTTGCAACAATCAAAATTGAATGCAAGGTTAATTTCATTAGAGTACAAGATTTTTGAAGTTGGGAGCTTTATTTCTACTTAAGTATTCAATGACCTTTCATTGAAAAATAATCCGAATGACAGATTTTGATTTTTAATTCTTATTTAGTTTTATAGTAAACAAAAATGAAATTAAATTTGATGCATTTTCAAAAATTCGGTAGCTTGCAAGCTAGATTTCTCTAGTTTGTGCTATATTGTGTTGACAGAAGTATAGCACAGCTTGATAAGCATGTTTGTGAGAACACATATGAACAATGTTATGAAGAAACTATGTCCTAAGCATTTCCAAAGAGTATATCAGTACTGAATCACCAAGATTTGAGCTGCAGAGATGTTGCAAATTTGCATTAAATTGTAATTACACCTTTTTTCTTATGAGTGAGATAACTGTATTTTTTTTTGAAGTTATGAGAAGAATTGTAGAGAAATTGTTGAGACAGTAGAAGGAACACCCAAATGATAATGTAGTATAAAGGAAATAGACATTCTGTGTGTCAGTCTTCAAATATACAAGGGTTGCTCTGAATGTAACACATCTTCATTATGTGATGTCAGAGGTGGATGTAGGCGGTATGGCAGTAGAGGCTGGTCTTTCCCACTGGTATTCCATTACGTTTTGTTGCCATGTGACAGATGGCAGCAGTTCTGGTTGTTCTGTCTGACAAAATGGCGTCTGACATGGAAGTGCATATGAAGAAAAGGAGTGTCACTGAATTCCTCCACGAGGGAAAAAATGACATCCATTGGCATTCATTGATGTTTGCTGAATGTTTATGGAAACCAAAGAGCAGATGTGAGCACAGTGAGGCAGTGGGTGGTGCTTTTTCAACCATGGGCTGCCTCCATTGGTGCAGCACAGGCTCTTGTTTATTGCTGGCAAAAATGTGCAATGAATGGTGATGACCATATAAAAAAATAGTGTTATTGTGCGCTTAGTATCTGTTGTAGTTTCTTTGGAAATAAATAGCAGACATTACTTTTGGAGCAACTTATTTATGTTAGTGTTTTTCAAACTAACAATTTTCCGATGCCATTTCTTTAAGGCAATTGAAAAACTATACGATCACAGAATTACCAAGCAATATGTTGTCCCCCCATCAAAACGTTGCTTTTCAATAGGTTACACATACACTGATGAAGACGTTACTGATATTTGAGTTGTGGTACCTGGTGGAGAATCATTTAGAGCAGTAGTTTTTTCAGTAATCTGCTAGTTGTGTGTTCTTCACTAAGAAAGCAAGGTTCCATTTTCTCCCTTTTCATGAATTTTTAATTTGAGTTGTTACAACCTGCTGAGGCTTTTTACTGATGGACTATAGCATGTGCATGTAAATCCTACAATTGATGATCTAGAAGGAAATAGTCAAAAGATAAATAAACCTTATGATCTTCCTCATTTATTATCTATATGATGATAATGGTGAAAAAGTGTATGGTAATTAATGGATTGGCTTCATGGAATGACTTCTGTTTGTGTCACTCTTTTTAGAGATTTGTTGACAAGTATATTTACTGCAGTCTGAGGAGGTCACTAATTAATGTGGATATTAGCGAGACTTTGCTAGAGTACTTTAAAAATCTACTTTCTAAAAATTCCTTCCCTTTAACCTCCTGTTGTGTCATTTCTAGTTATTCAAGAGCTAAGCCAATATTTAACAACACAGTAATGCTCAGGTTTGATGTTGTTTAACCCATATAAGTTTCATTTGGAAGAAACAGCTTGTTCTAATTAAGAGCTTCTGGAAAATCTTCTGCAATCCTTGCATGCTGTTCTTAAGAGTCAACCTTGTGGAAGCAAGTCATTAAAGGTTTAGAGCCACCAGAGGTGTGCTCGTTGGCCCAGTTTTGGATGGCACAGGAAGGTTAGGGAGTGTTGTTGTAGTACTGTGGGGAACTTTCACTGCTGTTAGTAATGAACAAGAAGCTCAAATGGTTCATAAAAATCAAATGTTGTCTTAATAGACCTGATGATCCAAACGAGCAGTTTTGCTCAGGTATATGTATTGTGTAATGAGAAGATTTTCTTAATGAAAGTAAATATAATAAAGCTGCTGCTTATTATTATTCATATTAATATTGTATCAATGTAGTCATTCATAATATCACCAATATTCATATTAATGAATAATAACAATAAACTTGAACTATATTATGGACTGTCTCATTATTACATACATGCAGTGTATCTCCAAAACTGCTTGCATAAAAATGTCTGGCAAACTGTGCATTGATAATTAGGAATAATTTATTCTCAAAGAGACATGATTGTATGCATTTTGGTGTATTTTATTTATAGTTTCATAGGTTTACTGGATTAATAGCGATAACTTTGTGTTGCATGTGACATGTCCTCTTTCAGGTTTTCAAATAAAGGAATTGTCTTAGCCTCTCAGTATTTTTGTGGATTTCTAGTGTCCTCTGTTCCGCTCAGTGACCAGTTTCAGCTGGTGGTGAAACAGGAAGGAGAAGTGGGTTTTGTTTTGGTTTTAACCATCTGGATAAGAAAACTACCTCCCACATTTAAGATAAAGCACTTTGATCTTTTTCTGGCTTGCCCTTGTAAAATTATGATACTCCTGCTTACCTGTGTTTGTCCTTTTTTCCCAGTATACTTTTTTCATTGTTATTCATGTGGCCAGTTATGACTTCACTTATTAAGTGGGACTAAGCCACCTTTGTTTATGGAGTAGTCGTCATAAAGGTTGTGACTTTCCAGACTGATCTTTCATCCTCCAGACTCTAGCTAGTAATGAGTGCTCAAAGTGCTCAGCAAAAGAATACTGAGACCTAAGGCCTAGATCTGACTGCTAGGGAAGCAGATTCATACCTAGTTACTTATAGGGTATCAAAACCTACATAAAAACTGAGTTGATTTCCTGCTGTAAAGTCAGTGCAAACCTCTGCAGAGCCCTGGATTGGTCTTTCAGCAGGTTCTCATGGCTCCTGTTAGAGATACAGGCAATCTAAACTGGTGTGGCAATCTAAATCTGGGCTATATTGTGTATTTACAGCACCAAAGGGTGTGCATAGTGGTTGAATGATGACATGTGAGTAAAATCATTCTTCAGCAGTGTCAAGGGACAGGTTGTCTAAGGACAGAACACTTATTTTTCTATTCTTACAATTGACATCATTTGTTTCATTGTGTTCTAGCTGTACCCAGAAGGGAAATGAACCATGTAAGAATGGGAGAAGTCCTTAGTTGTGCTTCTCTCGATGGAAGGTGAACTTTTGACATGGGACTTACATGTCCCTTCATGTTTATCACAGCTCATGACTCTGAGAGATATAGATGTGTGCTTATGTAGATAAAACACTTCTTGTTTTAAGTTCCATCTACCAAATTAAACTTAAAAATGAATTTACATGAAATTGTCTCTGACTATTCAGATACATATTGACTAAAAACTGTGGTCCTCATGTTTTATGATAAGCCTACTATTTCTATACACTGGGCTCCTGAATATTAAACATTATCTGTGCTTTGAAGAATGTAATAGTTCTCCAGGGGAAATTCTCTAAATCGGTATTAAAAATAAATAACTAAACCAACGAACACCACTCCTCAACCCTAGTAAATAAAAAAAAGCCAACAGCAGACAGAAACAAGCAAAAACAGATCTTTTACATTTTGACAAAGTTGGTAATGTTCTGATCCTTGGCTTCAGGGCGAAAGTATTTTTCTAGGTCTACATAGAAAGGTGTTCATGTCATTTCTGCCTCTACTGTAAATAAAAAGCTGAATTGGTTCTCCTATGTTGTCTCTGTAATGAGTTCCAACTGGAATGCTATTCCTCCATGCTTGGCAGCTTAGGCACCTTTTCAGTGGAATGTTTTCTGGTTCTAGAAAGATTTTAACCTCTTCCTTGCGCAGGAAGATGTACTGTAACAGAGGAAATGGCTTCAAAAATAGAAAGTTTCAGGATCTATGGATGTTAGTATAATTTCAGTTCATCTGGAATTCTCCATTTTCTTGTTTTAAGGAACTGAGTTTGGGGAATAACTACTTTCAGTTTTGTTCTTGATAGACAGAACTTCTAGCATCCATTTTACTAACTCAGCCTAGGACTGTGAGTTCTTAAATATCAGCTACTACTATGTGATGCTTCTTTGTTAATTACTTTGCTCAGTACTCTTTCTGTACAACTGAGCAGAAATGAGTATTTCTCATGGGAATACTTAAACCTGCAAGAAGTTGGTTTGCAAAAATGCTTTGGACAATTTCCCTCTGACCAAGAAAACATACTTAAGTGATAATAAAGTTTTAATTGGAGGTAACATATGACATTGTACACTCAAACAGTAGAGAACAGGTTAAACAAAAAAAAAAAAGCCCTAAAGCAGAAACCTGAATCTTAACAGCTTCTCTATAAAATATGTGATTAGGGATTTCCTTGGGGGAAAAGGTATCTTTTCGTTGTCCCTCACTGAGATCACCGAAGAGCTTTCTTTTTCTGCTTTTAATAATCATCAGGTTCTTGTTGTGGATAAATTAAATCTGCACATCAGTGTGCTACTTGCAGAATCTCTTCCCACAGCACACATGGAAGAAAAAGAAAAGCGTTGAGCACTTTGGTGAACACCAAAGAAGCTTCTACTTCTTTCACTTCATTTCAACTTAAGCCAAATGCTTAAACCTAAACGTATGCTTCATTGTATGTATAACGTAGGGCTGCAGTACTTAACTCTGCAAGTGAAGTATCTATATTATGTGTTGACTTTGTCGGCTCATGAGGATAAACTCAGCACCTGGAAATGCAGTGTTTTTTTTCTTGTGTGATGATGCCCTGTTGTGAGGCCAGTGCCCTACCTGACACAGCTTGGGTTTTCTTTGTGAGGGTTGAAGGGATCCATCCTGAGCTTCATCCAGAGACTGAACACATCCAGAGACAGAGTATGAACACTAATACTGCTGTCACACCAAGGATAGTCCTGATCTTGTAAGTACGTTTCTCTAAGAAATAGGATTAATAATTAATATATGTTTCCTCTGTGTAAAATAGGATAATCTCTGACAGATGGTAGTTTTTAACAAGAGCACTGCAATAATTCAAATCAGACTAAGCATGTTTTATCCATGCTTCAAAACTAAAAGACGCTCACATTCATGAATGTAAAACCTGCATGACTCTCTTACATTCCTCTCTACTCCTAGTTTTAGATCATGGACATATGGAATTTTTGAGTGCCGTCAGTAATGGAGTTATGTCAAATTTCATAGTGTTCAGGAAAGATCTGTCTTTAGCTGTCAAGTAGTGTACCTATCAGAGGTGAATAACTGATAAGAAAAACTAACTGGAGAAGGAACTACAAATAGTCGCAACTAATCATTAAAAAATGTAATCTAACAAAACTGCATTTTGTGTGTGTATATATATCCACATACAGGCAGTTGTAGGTCGTTTTTTGTTTGCTTTTATTTTTAATGGCCTTTCACAGTGCTGTAAAAGAAAGGAGATACTTAATCAGTTCTCATTTGTATTTTACTGGGGTATGCTCACCCAAGGTTTAGAGATCAAATTTGGCACCCATCAAGACAGTCTTGTATTGGCCTTCAAGAAAAGATTATCCATCTCTTTTTGGAAGCCATAGAGATATTAATGTACAATGAAATAGTTGAGGTACTATGAAGAAATTGTTGAATATCAGCACCAGTTTGATGTGCAGACGGGAATGCCTGATGTGCTATAAACATATTCGATATTTAGAGTCCCTCATTTCATGAAAAAAAAAATGTAAAAAGCATGCACCGTGGCATATTTGTGATGGATGGGTGTCATTGTTTAAATGAAGGCTTTGAGTCACAAATGTATGTGCAAGTAGCTATTTTCTTCCATTTGTAAAATATTATGCTAAGTATTTCTCAGAATGAGTAACGTACTATATATATAGCATTAAAACAGTGTCTGAAAGTGCTTCATGTCATGTTAAGTAGAAATAAATACATCTATTGATTGCAACATCTAGCTTGCATCTTTGGAAGTGTTGGTTTGGACCTTTTTTCCTTTGATAATTTGATTTTGAGATAATATACATTTTTTTTTTTTCAGAAGAATATATGTATTTTTAAAAGTTAGTGACAATAAAAATATTGACATTAAATGGGCCAATTATTTAATTTTTATATTGAGAAAGTTATTAACATGAGAATACTTTTTTAGATGACCAGGTCTATCAAAAATAACTAGCATTTATGAGACTGGTGGTAATTAAAGCCGTTTGTGTTGCTTCTACAAGTTTTTAAAACCACGTAATGTGTACCAGAGCATTTATGCTACCCTGCAGTGTAAGAGTAAGCATGTCCAGCACACAGGCTGTGTGCAGCCTGGCGCAGCTTGCAATGCTGCCATCATGGCTGTAGCTCTGCCCTACCAAGTGGCCCAGCCTGGGTGCACAGCCATCACTCAACACCAGCCTAACATTGATGTGCTATTAACCCTCTCTGGGCTGAAACCAGGGCATGGGGAGGATGCAGTGCTAACTCAAGTGATGGCAAGTATGTTTCTGCGTTTTGATACATTGGCTAAACACAGTCCTGTAAACAGCAAAAAATATGCAGCTTTACTTTCTGTTGCGATAAACACATTTGAGACCAGGTTTTAAGATGAAAAAAAAAAAAAAAAAAAAAAATTAAAAAAAAAATCAATCTTACGGCTTGTTTGCAACTCCATTTTCAGTTGATGTTACATTACATGTGAATTTTCAAATGGAATGTGTAGAGTTGCAAGCCAAAATTTGATCATGTCTCTTTACCAGACTTGTATAAGCTATGTCTTAGCAGAGAGAAATATCTCTCACTTCACAGTCATGCCTTATTCATGTCATCACTTTTGGCAGTCTGTGCATTTGTGAACAGCTGTTTTCAAGGATGAAACACGAGGGGAGTAAAACTTCATCCAAAATCTCTGAATACCTTGAGAACTCTATGAACTGCAACTGCTGCCATCAACCTGACTGATTCGTTAAATTAAATTGTTATATACATTAATTATACTATATATTTTATGATGGCTGGTCATGAAAGCAATGCCTCCTGTTTTATTATGCTGGTTTATGATATCAGAGGTGGATGTTGGTGGTATGGCAGCAGATGTAATGGTACACTGGTGTGAAGGTTCAGCTTGTTGTTGTGTGACAGATGGCCATGGAGGGGCAGTCTGACAGAATGGTGTCTGACATGGAAGTGCATATGAAGCAAAGGTATTTCACTGAATTCCTGCAAGTGGAAAAAATGGCACACACTGGCATTCATTGGCCCTTGCTGAACATTTATGGAGACCAAAGAGTGGATGTGAACACAATGAGGTGATGGGTGGTATGTTTCAAAAGTAGCAACAGTGGTCAATTCTGCTGGTACGGATTGTTATAAGAGCAGCCTGTAAACTTTTGTTCATTGCTGTTGAAAATACATATCTGATGGTGGTTATGGTGTTGGTTTTTTTTTTTTTTGTAGCTTAGGGTTTGTTCTGTTAAGCAGTGTTATTGTGCCCTTTGTACCTGTTATTGCTTCCATGGAAATAAATAGGAGGCACTACTTTTGGAACAACCTTCATAGATCGAGCCCTAGACAATTCCTCTTCACTTGATATGGTGCAGGCAAGCAAAAAAGTTGGGCACCCGTGTTCTAAAGGTTGAATGAACTCTGCAGTGAATTTTCAAACTAAGGGTCTTCCTGTTCCCCATTGATCCTGTCGAAAGGGAAAGGGGAAGCAAAGATAATGTAAGAGAAGCATTAGTTTTATGTCCATAAGAATGATTGCATTTGATCGTTGTTTCTGTTTATGCGTTCAAAATCTTCAAATGATAGTAGAATGATAACTTTGGGTAAACTCATTTTTACCTCATCTGAAGTCAAAATGTGATGCAGTTTTGTGTTCCAAAACTTGAATACAGACATCTTTGAACACATTCTTTTCATATTGTAATTTCATTAAGTCATTAGTATTAAGTTTTAAAAATAAGTTGTCTGGATGCAGTACTTGGCATGGACCACAGAAGAGGGCCTTCATGATAGAGGCCATCCCAGTGTCATCTTTTTTATATGCTGCCGTGAAGATTTGCATTGAAAACAGTTTAAAAAATGGTTAGGAGTGTGTACAACACTTCCATGCTGATGTCACTGGATTGATCATCTCTGACACTTAATGATTGTTATTGAGTGTGCATCTCTTTAGATTGCAGTATATGCAGTGTATGCATATAATAAATGCAATAAATCAATCTTCTGGGAGCACACACCCCCAAAGTTGTAGCAGAGAAATTCAGAAACAGTAAAGTAAGGCAGAGAAATGAGTGAAAGGCACAGTAGAGTAAAGCATCATTTAATAAACTGAAGAGTATGCTTCCCCCCAAGTGATGCTAAGTAAGCACTGAATAAGTAATGAGGATAATCTGTAAATTCAATAACATGTAATATTATTTCTTGATTTTTTTTTGCATGCTATTGAGATCAGTGTGTGTTTGAATATAGATGGACAGTTTTCAACTTTTATCTTTTGTTTTCATAGATTGAGATTAAGAATAGAAGTTGATCACTGCATGATAATTTTTGTAGTGCTGCCCTAAATCTGAGAAAGCAGTCTAATCTCTAGGAAATATTTTCTAAACTCTTGTGCTTGCTGCGTCAAACTTCTGCAAAATGGTAGTCTGGAAGCTGTTTCTTTTTTCCCTGCAAAAGTAGATTGACTTTGAAAGTATTAACAAAAACAGAAAGTAATACCTATTGCATCTCTTAGCTTTAAAGTTCTGGTTATTTACTGTGTAATGGAAATGCTCACAGAGTATTTTTGTAGAAGCTGGAAGAGGTTGACAGAAGCTTATTATACAAGCAAGGAAGATACTGTTCTTCTTGCACTGATACATGGCAAGATTACTTTTTCATGAGCCATGATGAGTTGTGCCTTTACTGAGGTGGATATGGGATGCATACTGAAATGACCAGCATTGTATTCTGCTGGGTTTTATTTTGTAGCATTCCAGTATTATGAAGAAAGCATAAGTGTTTTTTTTTTAACTTCAAGTGTTCTAGGGCTAGCTGATGATGCTAGCCTTCCTGTGAATCCCTACTTCAGTTGTTGTCATTGGAAAGTATTTGCATAACACCTGAAAGACAAACCAAAAGCCAAGTGGTGATATAGCTTTGCATTTTTCCCTTTCTGCCATAGAGGTGTAGGTTGTCAGTGAATTCTTTGCTCCAAGATAGGACTGCAGGAGGGAAAACAGCTTCTGTAGTATCTAGCAGTATGTTTATCAGATTCTTGCACTTGTGTTCTCTCAGTATAATTCCTCATTTATTGCTTGTAGGTATCCAAAAAAGAGAGGGGATAAAAAGGAGTTTTTTTTACTTACTAGTTGTGGTATTAAACTATAGCTGTGTGGAAATGACGAAGTCCTGGTTCTTGAATCTTAATATATTGTATCATTCTGCATGTTACTTTGCCATAAGCTGTGTATGGCATTGTTATGTATCTGTCATATTAATTTGTGCAAGTACAAAATTAACATTTATATATCTGCATGGCAAATTTAAAAGCTTTAAGTATATCTGTGCTTAGTTTTTTGTCTTCTGGCAAGTTGTGTTCTCATCACGCTTTTCCCAGCATTGCTTAAAGAGTGTATTTAAGAAGAGAGTGGGTTCATACAAAGCTGCCTTCTGGTTCACACTGGTATGTACCTCCTCCTGAGCTGACAGCTGCTGCTTTAATTTCAGTAAGAATCCATGTTGCCTTCCCTATGGCTTCTCCAGGTGCTACAATGCCTGGAGGAGGTAAAATTGCACTAACTTTTACAGATGTCAACATCTGCACCAGAGTAGGACTGTGTTGATTAAAACTTCAGTAGTCTAACACATTAGGAGTAATTAACCAAAACTACTTGTGACTGCGCAAAAGGCATTTCACTTAGTGTATAGCTTCCTTCTGCCTTCTCCTACCTCTGAGGTTTAAAAGAAATTAGCTGTTTGTTTTACTTGTAGGAACTCAGAAAATGTGAAATATTTCTACTTTTAGAAATATTTGCTGAAAAATATTTAAGTTCAGTAAATCTGTAAGTCATTCTTACGCTAGCCATTGTATGGACATCCCTGGAGACTTTATCCACTACCAATACAAGCTGGGAGATGAAAGGATAGAGTCTTGACAAAAAAACCTGGGGGTACTGGTGGATGGCAGGCTGGACATGAGCTGGCAATGCGCCCTTGCAGCTCAGAAAGCCATCCATATTCTGGGCTGCATCAAAAGTTGTATGGCCAGTGGGACAAAGGAGGCAATCCCGCCCCTCTGCTCTGTGCTGGTGAGACTTCACCAGGAGTACTGCATCCAGGTGTGGAGTCCTCAGTACGGGATAGATGGAGACCTGTTGAAGCGCATCCAGAGGAGGTCCAGGAAAATGATTCAAGGGATGGAACGGAACACCTCTCCTATGGGGACAGGCTGAGAGAGCTGGGGCCCTTCAGCCTGGAGAAGAGAAGGCTGCCAGATGACCTGATAACAAACTTTCAGTGTCTAAGGGGGAGTTACAGGAAAAAAATAGACTCTTCAGCAGAGTCTGTAGTGATAGAATAAGCTGAAATGGTTTCAAGCCTAAAGAGAGTAAATTTGGGTTAGATATAAGGAAAAAGACTATTAAAGTGTGTGTGGAAAGCATTGGAACAGGTTGCCCAGAGAAGTGGTAGGGCATCCAGGGAGGTGGGGGGGTCACTGGAGACTCTTAAGGCAGGGCTGGATCAGGCCCTGAGCAACCTGATCTAGCTGTGTATCTCCCTGTCCATTGCAGAGGAGTTAGATTAGATGACCTTTAAAGATTCCTTCTAAGTCTAAGGATTCTATGATCTCTGAGTAAAGAATTTCTTAAAAACACAGAGTTTGAAGTCCACTTGGTGATGTAATTTGCAAAAATTTGTCCATTTTCCTGCTCAGTTACCCTTGATTGGAAGAACTTTTTAAGTAACCCTTAAATTCAGCTTTCAGAAGGGACTGATGGCTTAGGGCATACATAGGGCAGTCTTCTCTGGGGCACACAGTTTTCTAGTTATTCTTAGGGTAAACTCAGTCAAGATCGTTTTGTCAACATATTGCTGAAAACAAGGAAACTCTAAGGTCTAGTATTCCTGTGCCTCTCTTTGTGGAAATACCATAGCTTGTTTAATTTAGAAATTGTACTTTGTATTTACTGAGTTTAAAAGTCTGCTTAGATAGAAGGGATTTGTTTGCTGCTTACAAACTCCCTTTCTCTTGAATACCTTCAAAGCTATTCAGTGGAATTACTGGATAGCACAGTCGCACTTCTTTAAGTTTGCTTGAGACAGATGGATGCTTTATATGACAGGTAAAAGTGGAGGTTTCCTTCAGGATAGTTTCTCTTCAAAGTTGTTTATTTGCAGACTGCAGCCTCAGGATAGCACTAATGCTTCTGTTAGCAAGTGATTTGTGCCAGCCCCAATACAAATAAAACATTAGATTTGTGCATTCTATTGTAAACAAATGTGCACATTCTTGCTGTCTTCAATCACACCTTATTTTATCAACAAGGATTCTTATTTCTTTTATTATATATAGTGTGCAACAAATACCAGTTAGAACAGTAGTATGTTGTAATAGTGTTATAAATTGAGTAAGAAAATTAGCTAACATGGAATTCAGACAAAAAGTGAGATTGTACCATGCAGAGCACATCTTCAAAGTGTTCCATATAATTGGAAAAGACTTTTTGTTTCTCTAATAAATATATGCATACCCTGTTTCTTTTCCTATTTAACTAAAAAAAAAAAAGTTTTATGCTAATACTGCTTCTGATACATTTGGTAACATATTGAGTGGGTTAAATTATGTTATTCCATGTGGTGATCACAGTGTACAAATCACTGTCTCTTGTTCAGCATATTTTGAATGCAGTCTGTCAACATTCGTTACCCTTCTGGTATTTTTAGGAAAAAAAAAACCAACAGAATTAGATGTAAAATAAAATGGCTATGTAGTGTTATGATGTAGTACGTGTACATGCTAAATTACACCTTATTTTCTTTTTGAAATGAATAGAGAACCTTTGTGTATGATTGCTATTTTGATATTTAGATCCAAGAGATCAAATTGATAGGAGAGTCATTTAGGGAAAGATACGTTAAAAATTAATCTGTAGGATTTCTCATTAGTGTGTGAACATACTGTTTATTGCAATAATTAATGTTGTAGTTAGATGCACTGGAGACAATATTGAGTGAACTGAATATTATGAACAATTTAAAGCTGTCTAGTCTTTCCTCATTATTGGTAATTTCAAACATACCTTCTGCTTCATACATTTTAAAATGCAAATAGACCTCTTGTCCAAGACTTCTTAGTTTTCTGAAAATGAACAATGCTAAATAAACTCTCTTTTAATACCGATAGCTATTTTGTGTATCTTCGAAGTTGTCAGAGAATTTTAGCAGTGATTGTCATAAGAGACTCATCTAAACTATTAGAAAAAAAATCTTTTCCAAAGTTTCTTTTAATGAAGTATTTCACAAATAACACTTCTGTCATTCTAAATAGAAAAAGTATGTTATCATTTGTCATTACAGTGATATTCATTGTTGAGTCTACACCTATCTCTAGCAAAATCTGAAAAATGGTGTATTTGGTGATTTAGGATTTTGTACTAAAAAGAGACTGTCTTTTGTCATTAACAACATTTTTTTGTTGTTTAATAACTGCATGCAGCTTGCTCTCATGCAGGCGTTAAAATCAGTACAATTACTTTGGTGCTCTGGTCAATGTTCATTCACAATTATATGATATGCAAAACAATAATTTATGTTACTTGATGTTATTAAAGCAGTATTCGTTTTCTGAAAAGATATTTTAAAAATGTGTCATCGAGGAACTCTGAATTTCACTGACTTCTAACATTACTGCTTCTGTTTACAGGTTATTCTTCCTTTAGAATTGGCCTCCAACTTCAACAGTAGACTAAAAATGCATTATTTTTAATCATCGTTAATGCCCTCAGTAAGGGCTGCTTATTTGAAACTCAACAATCTTTCTTACGATCAATGATTTACCTCTAAAATCAAGGTAACTGCTCAGTTGCCTTCACTCTTCAGAACAAGCATGAGTAAAAACGAGCAGAAAACATTGCCGTAATTTCACTTTAGGGTACAATGA
The DNA here is from genome assembly GCA_028571105.1 of Tragopan temminckii. NCBI lineage: Eukaryota > Metazoa > Chordata > Aves > Galliformes > Phasianidae > Tragopan > Tragopan temminckii. Next base: position 4,002,210 of record JAOWBP010004015.1, read on the forward strand.
AGATAGAAACTTCACTGCAGCTGTGATTTTGCTTATGTGCAGCAGCAGATTCATGGTAACTTCAGAAAAAAAAAAAAAAGTAAATCAGAAGGCTTTTATTAAATTGATTAGGAAAACAGTATATAGCATAATGGCCCATTGGAGTACCCAGAAATTGTTCTGTATTGGCTAAGATGCTTGGATACAAGAGATTTTCAAGCTGTAGGTTGCTGAAAGCTGCTAAAATGTTCTGTGCCTTAGTCCTTAGTTGTCATTTATAGTCATGGTAAATTATTAAATACGATGTATTTATGACACAGTAGCATGAGCAGTTATGAACTGCTTAGATCAAAAGTGTAATACTTGAGGACATTTATCACACAGATACCAAATGAACTGATTTTTAACTCCAGTTAAGATGTGTATTCCATAACTTACCTTGCTTGGATTTTGAGTATGTAGAAAAGGTTGGAATTCATGATTTTTTTTGTCATAATATCTAGAAAGGAAAAATCACAATATCTCAAAACTAGTTGGATTTTTTCTGTTCATAGGTGAAAGTTGCTTGAATTATTCATTATTATTTGTAATATTTGTATTACGAACTGTTATTAACGAGATAGATGCATTAAATATAGCACCCATTCCTCCAAAATTTGCAGTGTTGCTCTTACAAATCAGTGATGTGAAGTACTAGTTGAAGGATTAGTTTTTCTGAATGTAAAAATCGAATTTGAAGTTTAAATTCTTTGATGGAACCTACTGATCCTAGAGATTTATTTCTGTAATCGACTTTGGCTTTAGCTATAGAAAGATTGTGTTGGAGAAGAAGTAGAAGAGAGAAAATTTTAGTGGTCTGGAAGTAATAGGATTCACCTAGAGTAGGAATGACTTCAGTTTAAAATACGTGAATACATGGCACTCTCAGGAGAAATTCATAAAAATAATATTATATTTTCCTGACAATCAGGAAACTGCGGGTGATAATACTGCACACCTATCAGGCTAATATTGAGAAATATGTCAGAAGTTTATCTAGAGCTGATTTCAGATTCAGAATGATCACCCTAGAATTTCATTTGACTATGTGATGTGTTTTATCTTTACAAAGGCAACGCTGTAAAGTGTAAATTTAATTACGTTCTAGAAAATTACTAATTTACACTAATGATAGGAAGACCCTTTTATGAATTACTGAATTGTACAAATGAGCAAGTGAACACATGAAAAAGAATAATGCACAACATAATATACGTAATCTGTTTTGACATTTGTTGTTCAGTGTTAATTGTTGATGGCAGTGCATCATAATGCACTGTACTACGAAACCTAGAAGGCATACTCAAGTATATTTTAGTAAATACCATGCACTGTAGGTGGTAGAACATTGACAGAGCAGTGTCACTGCTTTGCCTGCTAAAAAAAAATTGGAGGGTTATATTACCTTATCTAATGCTGTATGTATTTATCTTCTGTTTGAAACTGTGGATTAAGTTTTGTAAACAAAAATTAGTAGAAATCCTTACAATGAAATCACCAGAATTGATTATGGATTTTTCAAAAATGCAAACAAATTTTGTTCATAATTTTGTTTCTTTTTTGTTCTTTGTTAGTTTTATGACATCTGAGAATTTTTGATTTTTTTCTCTTTGAAAGATAGCAGTCAAATTCATCTCCTCTCTCTGTAAATTTCCTGGTCTTCATAGGTGTTGGTCATGGAAATGAAGTTATGAAGAAAACATTTTTTTAATTTTTCTCTGTTCCTATCCAGAATGAAATACCTATGATGATTGCTAAAATATACCATTCTGATTATGAAGAAAATTGTTTCAGCCAGATAAGTGTTTAAAATATGTTGGGTCTATTTCTGAGAATATGTTACTGGTCGTGATGCATATCCAGTACATTTTAAGCCCATAGTGAAATGGGTAGTTAAAGAGTAACTGTATCTTTCTGCTTTTCCAGGCTTGTGAAGGAAAAACAAATTTTATTGACTGAATTACTATTGACTAAGTGTATTTACACTAATTTATCCTTTCCTTTTCTACTGTTTCCTGTTGCGTAACCAAATATATATCAATGGCACAACCAATAAATAATTTAACAGTATTTTTTTGAATTTATATTGATGTTCTTCATTGAACTACAAAACTGAGTTTGGAACCAGGTAGTTTATGTGCCTATCTTGACTGAAGAATTTCATGGTATTCACATTCTCATAGAAGATATAGCCCCAGAATATACCTGGAAGGTAGCTGAAATGGAATTCTAACAGAAAATACAGCTGCTTACAATCTAGAAGGTGTTATCAAATGCCTTCCTGCAGGTGAGCAAACTGCTTTTGAAGTTGCTAGCAAGACATGTCCTGATTGAGAAAGTAATCTGGTGAAGCTGCAGCCTCACTCACCGTCTATGTTCTTACATTAACTCAAGATTTGAACACATTCTGATCCAATTGGGTTCTAGTAGAGAAGGAGGAGGAGAACATTAGGCTTGTCTGATGACTTTCCTGAGCCAGGATGCCAGGGACTGAAATGAGTAACCATTGAGAAGGTTGACATATTGGCTTCCTTCATAGTGAAAGCCGAGATCCAGGGAGTCATAGAAGGTTTTTAGCCACACTAGTGCTCAGAACAAAAGGGAGTGATAATTGTGTAGTGATGGCAAAAAATAAAATAAAAATGTGTGGTAGCGAGCCTCGGGATTCTTATTGCAAAAAAGGTTTAATAGGAGCTTCATGAGTCAGTAAGTATCCACTTATTTTGGCATTCAAATATAGTACAGAAAGCAACCAGCAGCCCTTGCTGTTAAAAAAAGGCAGACTTGTAAGGAAGTTAGGCTTGTGATTGTGTTGATAACACAGGCCATATAACAGCATTCTTGAAAACCTGAGGCATGAAGATACTGGAAATTATCAGATCTAGCTTCTGCGTTAGAAAACAGAAATGCTAAAACCATAGTATGTCAGCTTAGGTTGTAGGAGCAGTTGTGAATTTGCTAATCATCAGTACTGTGTGTTTTTGTGTAGAGAGAGCAGGTAATAAGGTAAGGTGGAAAAGAAGCTGTGTTTTATACTGATTCCTCAGCTGTCTGTGTGAGGAATGTATTATTTGGATCTTTGAGGAGTACTTTTTACATAAATAAATTTTAATGCTTTTCTGTAATTGTTTTCAAATAACTATGTAAAAGAATTGCCTAAAGGCAGACATCTTCTCATTTGTAGCAAAAGACACTATCAGAGGAGAATATTTAAATCCTTCCAGCAGATTTTTGAAAATGCAGTGCCTTTGCAAGATGGGAAAAGTACACTTTTTCAGTTGCACTCATTTGCAGTCCTGGGATTGCCGTATTTGACATGAGGCTAACAATTTGAGAATTAACAAAGTGACTTAATGCCCCATATTCAAGAATAAGTGATTTATCAAACCAATGGCGGATTAACAGATTGTTTCTATTAATCCATCCTAAATTTTTTCTAAGCTGCATTTCTCTTAAATACTTGTCAAAATGAGTGCTGAACCATTCCAGAAAATGTTTTCATTCTCATGCCATTACCTTTGGTATGGAAGGAAACGTGACCAATGCTTTCTTTTATATAATCTCTTTAAGAGGGTGTGAAAATTTTTTCTACTCAGGTTGTAAAGGTAAAACTGAAGGTGGAAGAATTTTCTCTCCCTTTCCTTAAAACAACAAATGTTTATACTACTGTTGCAAATGCAGATCAGCTGATTGTGATCTAGTTCATACCTATGCAAGCTTGACACTAGTAGGCCAGTGCCTGTTCTATATTTAGCCACTAATTTGAGGTTTTCTTTTCTGATATATTTCCCTCTAAAATCTGTGATAATTTTAGAAATCAAACTATTTAAAGTGTTTTCAGGCAATTGTATCTGAAAATCCTGGTGTATAATACCAACCTGTTTAGATCCTTTGGGTGCTGTTATTTTAACAACAATACTCTTATTTCCCCTAATTTTGGATTGTATCGTTTAAAAAAAAAAAAAGTAATGTATATGGAAAATATTACTTGCTACTTGTCACTCTTGTAATACTAAATAACTTGAAATATGTATACTCTTAAATTCTGTGAAGTTTACTTATCTCTGTGTGGAACCTCAACTGCAGATTGATAAGCAGGCATAAATTTGCCCTTTTTAAAGGCCATTATTTGACACTGGAAGAAATTGTAAAGATAGTCTAAACCTATTAGGTCATCACAACTAGCCTTCTGTTCAGGTAAATTTACAGTAACCCTGGTTGGTGAGGATTAAAGATTGGCCGGCTATCTTATAGCCCTGATCAAGTAGACTGCGTGTAGGAGTTTCTCCATTCTTGACAAATCAGTCTGTGACAGGGGAGAAAATGTGCAGTATGGTGGTTCTGTGAATCAGCCTTTCCATCAGGTTGTAAATCTGCTTGCTCTACCAGATTCATAGGAAGTCAACCTTCATATTACCACTGCTCTCTCCATCAGTTTTCAGTTAAAAAAACAAACAAACAAAAAAAACATTAAAAAGCTTCATGTTTAATTTTTTTGTTTCTTTCATGTAAGTGCCAACAGCCTGAAGAGTGACTGTTGACTGTCTTTTGTTTATGTCATCGTAATGTGAATACTGTAAAATTCTCCATAGTGAAGGTGGTTATAGCAAAATCTTGATGTAGCATGTGTGTGCCATTTGTTCAGTCTTAATGAGCCAGAGTATTTACTTATAGCAAACAAAACTACATACTGTGAAACGTTATCTTTAAACTCAGGGTATTTTGAATGCAACATTTGTTATGTAACCCTATAAAGGGCTTCTTTTGCTCTGTGCTGACCTCTGTAGTTTGCTTCTGTGATTTCTGCCATGAAGGTTTAATCCACTAAGAGGATCCTTGCTTTGAATCTTTACTTTTTGAAGAAATGTAAGGTAGAGAGGAAAAAAAATTTCTGTAACAGCAAAGCATACAAGAAAATGCCACGGTTTTAAGATGTTCATATATTTTAAACAGGGATAAGTTTTTTTCCTATGGATAAAAAAATATAAATGACATGTTTGGGAAATGAGAATAAAAAATTGCATGAATACCCTGCATCACTTGAGGTGTCGCATGAGAAAGCTTTATCTGCAGAAGAGAATGAAAGACTCTGGTTGCACGCATGCAATTTCTATAAAAAATATTAAGGTTTAGAATTTCTCCTGAATCCTAGCAGTTTTCACATTAGTGAATCCTCTCGGGGAATGGACATGAGGAGCAGTATGTCATTCTCAAATACATAGCTGTTTCAATTTTCAGGTGAGAATAAGGGTGAGGATGCTGGAGATGTTTCTGCTAGACTGGGCTCTGGGAATTCATTTCTGGAAATCTTGTGCTAGGCTGGTTTAACAAATCCCTTAAGGGCTTAAATTATAGGCAAATGAATGGTCTGAGTTCCACTGGGGACTACAGTCATATTAAAATATAGAACAGTTAAGCAGTCAGATAATGAATTAGAGTGCTCACTGTCTTTCAGGAGTGAGTTTTTACTGAGGATTCTCTAGCAGTTTAAAAAATAATTAAAAAAAAAACTGGGAAAAGCTGTTTGACTGGGGGTGATGAATACCTCCTACGTGGGAAGAAGCTATCAGGTTCATGGTGGAAATATGGCTGAACATGTAGTTTTTCTGGAGTTATGAATTGCAGTGCTAGCTAAAAATGTTTCATCTTTCTCCAAGTGTGGATGCAAGGCAAACTGAAACTCCTATTTTGAATAGAGTTCAGTGAGGTAATTCCTGCTCTTGTCTGCTTCAAACTGTGCTCAGTATAGGATCAGGTGACAGCATCAGCAAAGTCTCTGCAAATCTCCTTGGTCTTTTACCCTATTTCCTCTTCCATGATTCCTACCATTTGCTAGTAGCATCCTGGCTTTGGAAATGGTGGGAATTCATTGTGCGTAGAGCACTGAAATGTGCCTTGGATGAGGCCAGAATCAGTCTTAACATGGTATCAGTTCTGCATTGGCAAGGCAACAAAAAAGAGTCAAAGATTATTTGGAGATCAGATCTTAAAAGTAACGATAATGTTAGTTTATCCTGTTTCTGCCTTTCCCAAGACAACTGCTTCACAAAAATTCTTTAAGACTCTGCTTTAACTGTGCTGGAATTGATGTGCCTAAATAGCAAGATGGATCAGCATTAGCACTGTTGGTCTAATTGTTCAGATCTCTGTGGCATTGTAATGAAGATATGTTTCTTCTGGCTTCATAGTTTTGAACTGAGAATGCTTTATTTAATTACCAATGCGTGCATTATACTTCAGTTACTTTCAATGATTATTTATATACATTCTTATTTTTATTAAATGTTTGTATTAAAAGTTTTCAGTACAAATAAGTGTCAGATCTGAATTCCTGTTGTTAACAATGTGTTGTATGGTGCCACTAGTAAGATGGATGTAGGTGATGGAAGCATTTTGTGAGAGAGTATCTGTAACTTAACTTGTGAACTGCATTTTTCCTGACATGAACCCAAAAGAGTTTCATTGACATTAAGACAAACAAAGTGTTTCGTATTGTGAAAAGGTAACTTACACAGGATAAGAGTCATGCCACATAAAAATAATTTCTTCTCTCTTATAAAGACTAGAGGTAATCCTTGATATAAGTCAAAAAGTCAGCATCACTTCTGGGAGAATAGTCCAGGTGAAAGAAGATTATTGTGTACAGGGCAAGCTATAATAAAAACTGTCAGTTCTGTCAACCCATTCTGTCTAAGGTCTATAGAGGATTAAAAGGATATTGAACATCATGTAACAGCTGTCTTCTATGTGAAAGGGATCACTATTGTGGTGAATGGAAATGTACTGGTTTAAAACACTTCTAAGACTAAGTGCTTGGGATGGCAAATAAAGTGCTGCTTTCAGGGACTTGAAGGAACACAAATTTTAATAAGTAACATTGAAATAGTAGTATCAAGAAATCAGAAGATGCAAACTAGCTGGTGCAAGACCTCTCTAACACCACTGTCAGAAACATTTGTTGTCAGATACTAGATCATACTTTTTTTTATTAGCATCATCCATTAAGATAGAGACATAGTGAACAATGATTAAAAAGTTGTAGAACAGAAGTGAAGAAGTTTCAGATGAATGGAGACAAAAGAATACAGAAAACAAGACAGCCAGGATAATGAGAAGAGAAAGGTTCCTGCTGTCAAGGGAGATTCAAACGTAGATGAGAAAATACAGTCATCTGTGGAGACCAAGGAAGAAAGATGAGTCACTGATGAATTGAATGGTTTGGAATCTATGTCCATACGATTCACTGTCTTTTATGTATCTGAAAATAACCTTGTCTGTAAGTGCCATTATGCTGTACTTGGGTAGGAGGTTTTCTTCTCTCAAGGCTAACTCTCAACTAGCATTTTGTCCTTTCAATGGAGACTACTTCCCTTACACCTCCTGCTGCTGCCAGCAGCAACATCTTACCTGTTTCTGATTGTGTGGACTACCTGTTTTAAAATTTGCTGCTTCTGGTCATCTTAATGTGCAGACAGAAGTCTTTCCATTTTTCTGTGTCTGCAGAAAGCTCATAGAATCCACAGGTTGCCAAAGAGACAGTGATGATGTGGGAAACTTTCCTTCTCTTTCTTTAGATATGAACTGTTAATACCAATTTATGTAATACTGAATATTTTTATTTTAAAGTCCTATGCTGTGGCAGACACCATGTGCTGGGTATTTCTATATATGCTATTCTATTTATGGAAAAAAAAAAATAAATTATTGAAACGCAAGTGTCAGAAGTCATAGGCACACAAGCTGCTTTTTCTATTATTTTCTTGCAGTCTGTAAGTCTCCTTCCAAGTTCTCTACCTGCTTTATATGCATTTCCTTCTAATATGTTGTTTTCCTTATGAGTTTTGTCTTGCTAGGACTTTAGGTAGCCAGTAAATAACTTTGAACCATGGTGTGGCATTTTACTGCCTGTCTGCATCAGTCCTTTAGGGCTCACTGTCTTTCTGGGATGCCAGTGTTATGTATCCAGAACCACAATACTTTTTTGTACAGTTTATGTTAACTGCTTTTCTGTACAATTTCTAATGCTCTTTACATTTAGAGGCATTAAGTAAAATTATGTGCTTGCAGTTGACTCTGGGATCATTTTGTCTTCATTGTTAAAAGTGCTCGTTCAGAGCGGAGTTCTCAGTGCTACATGTTAGTCTCTTTTTCTGCTTCTTGATTTTGAATGAACACAATTCCTATCAGTCTCATTTGTTTTGGTACTCATCAAACTTTGCTATCAATTTTTATTATGTTTCAGTATTTATACCTGACAACAAAATCTCCCTGCTGCTTTATAATCTTCTCTTCTGTGCCCTGTGAAATGCAAAGTAAGACAAAAGTAGGCTCTTACCAGCCTCTTTTCATTGCAGTAGAAAAATCTTATGGATCTTTATCCCAGCATCTCTCTTAAATTAATATATGTCCAAATCTCTGAATGCAAACTGCTCTCAGATTTGTTAAGTGGAGTCAGCTCCTTTGCCATTCTCTTAGAACTGGCTGACCAAAGGATGTATATACTAAATATCTCTGTGGGTGTCTTGACTATCAGGGCTATCTCCTTGACTAGCAGTTAAAGTTTTAGAAACTTCTCCAAATAGAGCTAGAAGCTCTTTTTCAAAATCGGTGTTTCTCCTGTTGGAACTAACATAATTGGATTAGGATTTAATATGCTTCTAAGTGTCTGCTAACAGTAGCTGTGATATACGTTATTTAGTTGGATTTTTTTTGACATATGAAAGTTTGATAGGTTATCAACAATTATCCATTGTTAAATATTACTCCAGAATATTTTTTTTCCACCCTGGCCTTTTAGCAAACATGACTGGACTTCAGGTAGTACATATTATTGCCCGTTAGATAATTATTTGCTGCAGTTTCAGGTAATGAAATAACTAAATTGCCCATCTTTGTTTAGAAGCAAAGACGTGTTAAAGGCTAATCTGATCAGATATTCTGGCTTTAAAATAAAATACTTAGAAATGTTTCAACAAGTAGGCAAATGAAAATAAACTGAAAATTAGCTTTGGCTATGGTTTCCTTCTTTTTTTCCCTTCTGTAAACAAAAATATAGAACTATTTTCTGATGTCATTATGTCCCAGAGGAAAGAATTTGGTACAGAAATTGGTTACTACTTTATTCTTTTTTCTTCCTCATTTGTTTTCATTTTTTTTAATACGAGACACATTTCATAGTTCTCTTGCATCCTTTTTCTTCCCCAAAGAGTAGTATTTGTTCCAGAAATTTGTAGTCTATTTGTCTATTCCATTTTTCTTTTTTTATTGCTTTGAAACAAAAATCACTACTTCTGAAGTGCTTTTTTCCTTTTATTGCTTTTAGACATTTGAAATCTACTGTTCTCAGTGTTGCTTTTGTTGCTGTTGTGGGTTGTTTTGTTTGTTTTTTGCTATTAGAGGTGGATTGAATGTGTTTGTGTGTGAGGACACAATTTCTGGTGCCAATTCTGCGCTGACAAAATTGTTAGGTACAAACCTGATAGCTGATAATGTTGGGCTACTACATGAGTATCTTTTGTACATGGAATTTTGTTCCTGATAGAGATTTACAAGCATGCTCACCTTAAATATTAAATAACCTTAGTGTTGCAACATTTTTGAAAGCAAGAAGTCCAAGATGTTAAGTTGACTGGGGGTATCCATGTATAATTTAACACTTTTCAATAAGAGATGTGAATTTTGAGTTTAGATCTGTGGAAACAAAGTTCTGTCATGGTATAATCATGGGCAAGACTGTATGGCTTTGCGAAATAATATTTGCATAAATATAAGAATATACAACATTTGCATAGCACTTTTAAGAGTTTTATATCTAACTTACCATTTTTTTGATAAGAATGAATTGAACCAACAGCTAAGTACTTCCAAAATGAAGAATATTAATTTTCTTTGAGTTTCTCAAGTTGGGGTTTAGTGGTACAGAGTGTGGTACCTTCTGCATGGAAATAAATAAAATGTGTCAGAGTCAAAGAGTGGCTTGGGTTGTAAGGGACCTTAAAAATTTATCTCATTCCAGCCCCTCTGCATAGCAGAGTTGCCATCTGCCAGGGGCTGCCCAGGGCCACATCCAACTTGGCCTTGAACTCCTCCAGGAAGGAGGCATTCATAGCTTCTCTGGGCAGCCTGCGCCAGAGGCTCCCTACCCTCTGAGTAAACAATTTCCTGTTAATATTTAAACTAAGCTTCACCTCCTTTAGTTTAAAGCCATTCCACCTTTATTTCATGGGGATGCTTATTATAAGCTCTTTTCCTAGTCTACATTCGTGCCTGGGATTGCCCTGATATGGCCTTTTTGAACCTCATTAGATTCCCATTGGCCTACTTTTCAAGTTTGTCCAGGTCCCTTTGGATGACATGCTGCCGCCTTATTGTGTTGACTGCATCACTCAGCTTGGTGTCACTGAAAAACTTGCTGAGAGTGCACTTGATTCCACTGTCTATCTGGTTGATAGAAATACTGAAGAGCGGTGGTCCCAGAGCTGACTTGTAGGGGACATGACTTGTGACTGGTCTCCAGAAAGACCAGATTGACCACAACCCCCTGCCTGTGACCATCCAACCAATTCTTTATCTACTGAATAATCCACCCTTCAAATAAATATCTCTTCAATTTAGAGATAAGGATATGTTGCAGGACAACATCAAAGACCTTGCTGAAGTCTGGAAGAGAATGCAGTATCTTTTAAAACTCAGTATAGCTCATGTTTCTGAAAGAGATTCTGTTCCATGAAGAAATAGGTGAAGCAATTGACAATAGGATCGTCTCTGATAATCGAAAGCTATTTTTTCTTTTTGTACTAACAAATGCTGACATAACTATTCTCAGAGATTGGCATAGATTTTGCTTTGTCCAATGCTCTGCAACTTTGTGCAGTCTAGAATAGTATGACCACTTAAAAAAACAACTTTTTTTTGTTGGTAAGCATGTAGCTCTTCATTTATATTTGGTGGAAATTAGTAGGTGATTTAGGAAAAAAAAGAATTTATATATTCTTAACGTTATTTTCAGCTTAAAAATGTACTTATGGCATAACCTTTTAAAATGAAAGGGGAGATTTCATAGAATGGGAAGGCAGTTAAAGAAAAGTAAAGAAATGTAATACTTAATGTTTCTTTATATGGGAATGTGCATGTTGAATTGAAGCTCGTTATAATTGTTGCCGCATTCCCTTCAGCTTGGTATTTTGTCTGATTTTTTTGAAAGGATCAATCACTTGCAGCAATTTGTGTAATAACTTTCTGGTGAATGATTCTACAATTGTATTTACGCGTTTTGCCTGGCTCACTAGAATGCAGTACCTTTGCTCCTTGGTACAGCAAATGCACTCTGTAATATCTATTATGGTATGGTCAAAGCATAATTTATTGTCAAATAGAAAAATAGGTCAACATGAATGTCACTTGATGATCAACCCCCCAAGTTTAATAAAACACCTCACCAGCATGCATTTTGCACAGTGCTTGATGTTTTATTAGGACTACAGTACCTTACAGTACCTAGCTATAGCAGGAGTGTAATTACAGAGCTGTCAGGGTGATAAGTGGGATTAATGGCAGCCTGGTGCACTTTAGTCTGCAGAGTGCTCAGAGAATGGGAAGATGGTATTATTATAAGAGAAAGTCTGGACTGGCATATTCATGGCCTTCTCCCCTCCTCCCCAAAAGCTAGCATTCAAGTTGGAGTTGCCTCCCCCGCTCTCTATTAAATAGCTGACATTTTCAACAGCTGTTATTTGTGAACCAGCTCAAAATTCAAAAAAGATGCAATTTGACAAAGATGCTTAATAGCCACAACTGGTAACCGCTGTACTGCTTATCCTGCTATGTGCCACTCTAGTCAGTTTTGACATGAGATTTTTCTATATATAGTCTGTAGAAATGTATTTTATATTAGATGCAGTTCTTTTGATCTTGGGTACAGGGCTGTTACATTTTTAAAGGAAACCACATTCAGGAAAGTGAAGAGCCAAAAGTCATAATGAAATCTTTGCCTTTTGTGTGTGTGTGTGTGTGTGTGTGTCTGTCTGTCTGTGTGTGTGTGATTTTTCCCCTTCTTATTTCCTTACTGCCTACATAGACAAAATGATTATCCAAGCCTTTATCAAGTCAGATATTTTTTCTAGAGTAACTCCTGTTTCCCTGGCTTCTAGTCCTAGTGCTTTTCTGTATTTTCATCTCTTTAGAATGCTAAGAGCATCCTGGCTCAGTCTCTGGACACACAAACAGTTTGAGGTTCCCACTGGCCTGTCTTTTCTGGGTAAGGCATTTATAACGCATGCTTGTTGTGCAGGGCAGCAGTGCATGTAAAGCCACAGCTAAATCTGCTGGCACTTGTCTGCTAGAGCCCTCTGACATCCTGGCTAGTTGAACTAGTAATTGCCATGCTGTTGAACCTAAAATCTGGCTTTACCATATTTCCCAGCCTTTGCCATCCGTCAGACTTATTTGCCTTTAAATGTTTCCTTTGGTACCCTTTTTGCATGAATAGATCTATGAGGAAAATCAAACAGTGCTACCAAAATTGCCTTCAAATTCAGCCATAGCACTACTAGTGCCATGGTGTCTGCAATACCCATCTAGTTGTTAATGAATAGGCAGATGAAAGGCTAATTAATCTTTTACTTAATAGACTTTGCCTTTTCACTTATTCCACCCTTAATTGAAAAAAAAAAAAAGCACGCCAACAAACAAAAGCAAAAGCAATGTATGTGATTGACAAAGTTAGTCCAGTTTTTCACTGCAGGTATTTCAATCTCGTTTGTTCTTTTTAATTTACTTTTCATTTCTTTGTGTGTATTGTCTGTAGGACTCTTGCAGTTAATGTGTGTGCAAATTAATTCAAGAATAACAAGGTAACACTTTGAGTTTTTAAGCAGAAATTTTATGAATATGCTCTGTATTATTCATTTGCAGCTTATCTTCTACCACGCTCACTTGAAAACCTTATGCTGTTGGCAGCATTGGTATTCCATATCTCTGTGACACATTTTCTTTTTCTTCCTGCAGATGCTTGAAGTGTGCAGATGCCCCCTGTCAGAAGAGTTGCCCAACTAATCTGGACATCAAGTCATTCATCACAAGCATTGCAAACAAGGTAAAATCACACTGGCAGTAGTACATAGAAGCAGAGAGCAGCAGTTGCTTGCAGATCAGCTAGTGCTATTGTATTACAAGGTTTATCTTTGTAAAGTTTTAGAAATGAAATAAAGTGTTTACAGCAGATGCTTTAAAATTCAAGTCATAATTTTTAATTACTTTTACAGCAGTTCTGTATTAATAGAGATAGCATGTACTGAAAATCAGTTTCTTTGTGTCAATTTTGCTGTGAAGGTTTTTGCTTTCAATGGTTTTCAAATGTGCTTGTATCCAAAAAACTGAGTATTACAATATAAGAATTTAGCTTTGCTCTTACCTGAGCTGTTACGGGTACAAACTTTTCTTTCATTAAAGATGTTGTTATTGTTGTTGAACGAGTTATTAAAATTTAAGTTGGCTTTGGGCGGAAATATGACATGAAGGTGGCTGTCTCAAGCAATGTTTTCTCATTTTACTTGAAGAATTTCTGCTTAATGCAAATGTGGTCTGTCACGTACACTAGCAGGAAAATATTACAGGAATAAATTGAACTACTTCTTTGGAGGTATTGTGCTGCCTTCTTTTACTATAATCATAACAAAGTCCTAAAAAATATATTTGTGTTTTACAAATGACTTTTAACTGCATGAGCTAGGAATAAAAAAATGCCTGCAAAATTGATATAAAATATTCATTAGACAGTCCAGGACAGCCTAGACAGGACTGGAAATTGATGCATCTTTTCAAAACTTTCTTCCATCTGAGAAATCATTAGCTGCAGTCTGATTTATTTATCAGAATTTTTATTTATCTAAAGTCAGAATGTTCTGGAGGTGGTATGAAGATTGTGTGGCCCCGCATTGTGCTGTGCCCCACCTGGCTGTTGGGTGCAGCTGGAAGAGACTGTACAGGTGGAGCTGGAGAGAAGTGAATGGCAGCAGTGTGCCCGTGCATGAGTTGACAGCTGCCTTGTTGGCACTGCACCTTCACAAGAAATGTTAGGATAAGCGATCTAGGATACATGTATAAGTTATAACGTAGAATTGATGTGATTTACAGTAATTGGTATTATGATCAGCATCTGCAAATAGACAGTTTCCTTATAGTGTCTATACTTTGTCAGCATGGCATTGGTTTCCATGAATGTCAGCATCTGTTTGCATCCATAGTATAATATGTGCCATATTGCTTGTTATTATATCCTCCAGGCACTGTGAAGCAGATGAACTGAATGGCGAAGGTACAAGGCAGTAACAAAAGCTCTAGCCTTGTAATTGTGCAGTAGTTTGTTTAGGAAGTGTAAAGCAAATTTTACGAAAGTGTTTTACCAGAGTTGTTGTACTTGATCAAGGATTAGTTATGCTACTGTCTTGAATAGGGTAGGGTGATGTGTTGTTGAAGATAAAATAGGGGCCTGATAATTGGAATAAGAAAGCTGAGAGTAGAAAGTCAGGAAAGGCAAACTGAATATTACAGCAGGAGATATGAGAAGAACTGGCACAAGCATCATCTTGGAATGACATTTGGTGGCCCTTTTAAACTCTTATAGCCATCAGAAATGTGATGCCCTTTTGTGACTTGCCAGAAAGGGCAAGTCATTTTGATAGCTGATTCATTCTGAATTCTGCAAATCCATTGCAGAGCAGAGAAAGTCGAGATGGGTTGAATGAAGAGCTTGGAGTGTTAGATTTTGGCAAAGATATACTGGAATAATAAGAGGAATCTACCTTAAAGATGTGAAGTCTTTATCACACTACCAACAATGGGCACATTCTTCAGGATTTTAATAGAGACAGATTTTACTTGTAGGTGTATAGTGAGTCAGGTCAACCCTATAGAATTTGGGCTTTTTGATAACTTTTAAAGCATCTTGGAAGCTTCAGCTTCTAGGTAAGCCTGTGCTTTTACTCTGAGCATTTGATACGATCAGTTGCTGTTTTATCAGGAAATCCTGCTTTAGAAAAGAATTGCAGTATACTGCTATTCTTTTGGGAGACTTAACGTTCCTTAAAGGAAAACCCAAGTATTTCAGATTACCAAAATCTAATCACAGCCTTTCTTTTTTGGACCCCATCCCTGGCAGTAGCTTCTGTATCCAGTTTAAAAAAGTTGTGTTTTTTTTTTTTTTTTTTTATAGAAGTATACTATGTTTTTGGTAATTGCTAGAGTTAAGGGGAAAGTTAAGAGGGAGATACAGAAAGTTGAAATGATTCACTTGAAGTCTTGGCCTTGGCAGAGCTGACATGAGAGCCTGCTGGATTGGCTGGTACTGGATTGGCCTCTCCCCCATTTCGTTCTACTGCTGTAGTATTTGAGATACCTGCATCATCTGTATTCAAGGAGACAGAAGACAAGAGTAGTGCATTTTTGGAAACCACACTGAAACTTCTGATTTATAATTTTGAAAGTTTATGATGGTAACAAAGTAATTTCTCACTTCATTATTCAGCAGTTTAGTGTATTTTTTTCTAAACTTTTATTAAAATGGTCATTCAGATATCATTCAACAATATGCTTGCTGAATATTTTTGTATCACTGTAAACACTGTCAAGGTTTTGTTAAATGTCCTTGAAGATAGTTTTCAAAGTTTTTTTTGTTGTTTTCACCTTCAAAATATACTTTTTTCATCTAATACTTTACAAACATATAGACAAAATAAAAGTTGAAGAGTACAGTGTTTAGGTATTTGAGGTCAATATGTCCAAGAAATCCAAGTAGTTTCTCTCCCACCTTTGAATCTTCCTTCTTGATTCTCTCAGGAAACTCCCTGCAGCAGGTTACTTTTCTAGTTGTCTAGAGGACATGCAATTCAATGAATTCTTCATCCTCCTATGTGTCTAAGCAGTAAACGGTATTGTACTCAGGTATTTAAATATTATTCATTATTAATACACATGTATGTGGATAGCAGAATACTAAAAATGAATTACTTTGTTAGGTATTTGAGAGCTGTATTGTATGCAGTTTGCTTTGTTGGCAAACTGCTCTAATAATCATAAAAGGTCAGAGATTCTTGTTCTCTAAAGCCTGCAGCTTTTTAGATGTTTACAGACCATGTACGATGTAGTCATTCCTTGCTGTTCTGCTGTTAGACTTCATCTCAAGAGTAAAAGAGAGAGAGGGAAGGAATGGTTGTTTCTGGGTTGAGAGGGTAATTGAGTTGCCAGGCTCAATGTGCCTTGAGCCTTTTTGAGAAAAGGATGTCACTTATGGTATGTTGTGCTAGGCACTGTGACAGTAGACAGTAGAGTTGAGGCCACAACTTTCATTTTCCTTTTCCTTACAAGCTGGATTACAACCCCACTTTATAAAGGTCTAATCTAGTCTATTGTGTTTTCCCAGTTATCCTTTTTCAGTTGCAGTCTGCTTGCATGTGTCTCTCTCAGAGACCAAATTTCAAATTCCCCATGTATGCACTACATTCGTTTTTGAACATCAGAAAGTGATGTGCTTTCCTGCCTTTATGTACAACCTTCACACAGCAAAGAGTATGTTCTTTGTTTTGTAATGGGCAAGAGCCATCTTCATTCTCCTTTTAAAATTAAAAAAAAATAAGGAAAAAGAAAATGCATTTCACTGCTGCAGAAGGAAGCTTCCCCTGCTTCCTTATCTCGTCTAAAATAGCATCAGCAGAGAACTTAAGAATTTTTGCCCTCCTTTCCTTACGTTGATATATCAAAGCAAGAAGAACTTGATAAAATGGAGCTCCAACACCCTCTATCCCTTAGGGCTGGTACAACCAAGTTTTTTATAGCAGCAGGAAATCCTACAGCTCTCAGCCTAAGGGCTGCCTGTCCAGCTCTTCTTTTGTTAGGAGGGTGCCAGAGGAAGCTGCCAGCAGCTGCTCACCAATCTAACTTTGTACTGTGCAGTGAGTCGGTCTTGGAATTTGTTGTTACTGGACACCTTCACGGTTGAGCAGTTGCATTGAAAAACTGATGGTGCAGTTCAGACTTAGGGATATTAGGTTGTGTTATATGACACAGACATAAGGAGTGAGAGACTCAGCCTCTATGGCTTGAGTCTATAATGAAGAACTGGGGATGCAGAAGTATCTTTTGTGATATGGGTATTCAAAGTCGCACTCTGTCCCTGCAGCCACATGTTACAAGCTCTCATGTTTTTTCTCAGATCTTACAGTAGTATCTTGATTCTTGATCCAGCAGTTTTCTCCTTGTTCAGAAGGACCATCTCCTGTATGTGGTCAGAGCTGACATGTCAGCCATTTTCTAACAGGCATCATAAGTAGACATAAGCCTCTGGCAATCATTTAAAATAAAAAAAAAGTACTAATAGAGGAGGAAAAAAAAGCCACATTACCTTCTGGATAGTATCGAGTTTTTAGATTTAAGAAAAACATTTAGATTAAGATGAGACTGAAGAAAAGAAATATTTTCAAAGGAGAAATGGAGGACCAAACAAGCTGGAGGCTAGAAGATGGATACCCAAGGGGTTAAGGTGAATCCAAAGTTTGGGAGATGAGGGACTAAAGGACAAAATGTATGTGGTGATATATGTCAAATGAGAAAGAAGGAAAAGTGTGTTGACAAAGGAAGACAAAAGACAGGAAACTGTGGGATCATTAAAGGAAAATGAAAGGAGAAGAGAAGGGGTGGTAGGACTTAGTAGTATGACAGTTGAGAAAAACTGAATAATGGCTCTTCTGTTCTAGAGGAACTGAAGTAAATTAACAAAGGACATCTTATGTGGTATTGGAAAGACTGTAGAAGATCATGAGTTTATATGCAAAATACTGTAAGAGGGATACTGTTAATACAATGAAATATTGTAGAAGTCAGAAAGCTGCTCGATGATTGGTAATAATTATATACAGATATGCATCACAATTAATTTCTAAGTACTACTTTGATTCTGCAGGCTTTTGAAATTGCTGTTTTGTTCAGCTTTCTCTGTTAATCTTTGTATATTTCAGGTCACCGAATACACAAAACATTTAAAAGGAAAAGTGGTAATGGTGTTAAATTGATGTACTTGAAGCAATGACTTTTCTTGAGATGTCTGTTTGTACTTAGTGTAATGGAATGGCTGACAGCTGGTTTCAGTTGCCATAGTGTAATTATGTAGAATAGACTTTTGCGATGACACTATGTCAATTAAGGAATCTCTCACATTCTAGACTACAAAGGACAAAATGACAGTACAAGATATTTCTTCCGTTCTTTTTTATAAAAAGATAGTGACACTGTGTGAAATTACAGTCCTGTTATGATGACATAAGTCAAATGATGTGAAAGATTTCTGGATTGATTAAAAATCATCCACATTATTGTATAGAATATGTATGATTTGGTTAGCTGTTATGTTTTGTTCATTCTTCTGGAAAGATATTTTGGTGGGGAGCTGACAGACTGGGGGCACTTCTTGTTATGTTTGAACTGGTGTGTGTCAAAGTGAAAAATGCTATTTATACAACAATGTACTTTAAATAGTGGTTCTTCAGTACATGGACATATTTTAATCCAGTAGAGTTTGAGTAAATTTTAAGGCTATCATGAAGCATGAATGTGGATAGAGATGGAGGTGGCATTTTCCCACATTTTTTTGTATGCCTCTTTTTTTAAGCTTCACCCAGAAGAAAAGGAAATTACTTCTTTCTTTTTTTAATATATTCACTCTATCCCATAATCCTGATGAAGCCAATGTTTTCATTTTTATTACAAAAAGCACAATAACGTGTATCTTTTTTTTTTTTTTGAGAAAACTGCAATATCAAAATACCCTAATGTATAAGGAATTTATAGAAAAAGCTCTTAAATTAAATGAAAGAAAATATGCTATAAGCATTTCCTGATAGTAAATGCAATTTCTTCTGGTCTCTCTGTATTGATCCTGTGTGTTTTAATAGTTTTTTTCCAAGCAAAAAACAGTCTCATTTGCATGCAAATTATATAATGTCTCCAAATGATACATGTGGAGGTCTTCCTCTGCCTGGTTTCTACTGATTATTGATGTCTGTTTAAGGCTTGTTTTTGTTCCCTATTTTTGCAATGTAGTATTTATTGACATTTTGATGTAGGAAACCACAAAACATCCTATCCAGTTAGATTAATTTATTTCTATGGAAGTGCACAGGAAAAGAAATTCTATGAACAAAGGCATGAGCAGACATTTCTCATTTAAGAATTCGGAAACTTTCTAGTTTCATTCTAGTTTTAGGCTTGCTTCCTCTGTGATGTTTGTAAGAAACTAGCCAACTGAGTCATTGTCTCAGAAGCTAAGAAAACACTCCGAAGTATGAAGGTAGTTTGTATCATTCCATATGCTGGAGTAACTTAGTGATTTTAATGAAGTCTGCCTGCCTTTAACTCTGCTCTCATGTACTGCATGTGGTGTGTAGTTACCAGCTTGCTGTGTTTGTGCCTCGCATCTGTTTTGTGTGCAGCCTAGCTAACACCCTGTCTTTCTGAAAATAAAATGATCAATAATGAATTGAGTATTCTGCCTTAAATGTCACTAGTAATTGTAATGATCACTAATATATATTTTCAATTTGGGAAAAAATATGTAAGCCCAAAATGTCCATAAACTAAACATTAAAATTATTGCACATATTCTGGAAATACTCATTTTTACTGCAGTAAAAGATGGTTTGCAGTGGTATTGCACAGTCTACATAACACCATTTAGTGTAACTTCCTAGAATTTATTTCTTCAGTTTTTGCAAAGTATTGCAAAATGTTTTTTTAAAATAAACTTTGATACATCAGATAATAAATCAGCACAGTGAAAGCAGAATAAATAAATAGAATGAAAGGACAAAGAAATGAAGTGAATTAGAACTCCTGAAATCCTGCCCTTGCCTTATCCCTGTGTGAGTATTACAAAGGCTGCAGACAGGCTTGCTCTCAAACCACTGTGTATAGTCATAATGGCAGCATGAGGCCATATTCAGTCACTGGCAGTGAGCAATATCAGTGGGAACAGCGGTTACACTGCTGGTTTGGAAGGTGGAAGCTGGAACAGGGCATTAAGTAGGACAGTTAGGAAGCTACAGCTCTTGTACATATGTAACACTGGCTTTTTTATTGGCAGGTGTGGAAACTAAGTCAGCACTTAACCTGTACTTCCCCTTCATCTTTAGAGGTGTCCCCCTTAGCACAGCTAGTGAAGTAGTACAGAAGACTTGCCCTGCTGTCAGTATTGCCCTTCTCCCAAAATATAAGTGGAATGCTTTGAACTTCAGTTGTGACAGCCTTTTAATTAATTTATCATTAAAACTTTTCAGATGTAAGACTAGAAGAGAGATACTCTTTGATACACTTACCTGATATCTTAATATTGCTGATGTTACAAAGCTTGGAGGAGTGGCTGACGTGCCAGAAGGCTGTGCTGCCATTCAGTGAGATATGGACAGGCAGGAGAATTCAGCGGAGAGGAAGCTGATGAGGTTCAACAAGGGCAAATGTAGAGTCTTACACCTGCAGAAGACTAATCTCATACATCAGTACAGGTTAGGAGGCTGACATGCTGGAGATGAACTCTGCAGACCTCTGGGTGTTCTGGTGGGCAACAGGTCGGCCATGAGCCAGCAGTGTGCCCCTATGGCCAATGGTATCCTGGAGCGCATTAAAAAGAGCACGGTCAGCAGGCTGGGGGAGGTGATTCTCCCTCTCTACTCTGCCCTGCGTGGGCCCAATGTGGAGTACTGTGTCCAGTTCTGGGCTCCCCAGTTCAGTAAAGACAGGGAACCTTTAGAGGGTGCATCAGAGGGCTACAAAGATGATTAAGGTACTGGAGCCCTTATGAGGAAAGGCTGAGACCTGGAACTGTTCTGCTTGGGGGAGACAAGACTGTGAGGGAATTTTATCAATGCTTATAAATATCTAAAGGGTGGAAGTCAAGTGGGTGAGGCTAGGTTCTTTTGGGTGGTGCCCAGTGACAGGACAAGTAGCAAACTGGAACGCAGTAAGTTCCACATGAACATGAGCAGAAAATTCTTTACATTGACAGTTTCAGAGCACTGGAATGAGCTGACCAGAGAGGCTGTGGAATCTCCACTGGAGATATTCAGAACCCTCCTGTGTGCTTTCCTGTGCAAACTTGTCTAAGAAACCTGATATAGCGGGAGGGTTGGACTAAATGATTACCAAAGGTTCCTTCCAACCCGTGTGATTGTTATATATATATAGTACATTTCTATCATACTAAATATTTCTGTACTCTCTTTAAGGGGTGAGGGTTCCTAAACATCAGTTGCTCAGGTGATGCCACTACTAGTGGTAGCACCGGTAGCTCACAATCATGGCAGCAGCTCTTCATAATTCCCCAAATTAGAGCCTTGCCTTATTGTATTCCACCATGCTTCCTCCTGATTAGGAGTTCAGCAGCAGTTGGCCTAAGTCCCATTACTTTGAGTTCAGCCTACTTACTGAACTTACATGATGTCTTCAGTCAGGTTTCTGTAGGTGTCCCCTTAGTAAGCCGTGACCTCAGTCCTGTATCCACAATGAACCTGGTCCTATCTATCTGCTCTGTGGCATAGTTGTACTTAAATTTCAGTTTGGATTTGCAGAGCAAGTAAAATGTGCCAGCTGTGTTGACGCTGCCTGTAGTGGCAGAGCTCAAGTGTGACATCCTTACATACTTAATATATATATAATAAATTAATTTTAAATAGAAATAATTTTAGGTATAATGACTATGTTTGTATATTGATTTTAATTACAAAGCCTAAAAATTTAGGACATTTCTAATGAAGTTACTTAAATAAAAATGTACATGATAATAATTGTTTTCCTTGGATCAGAAAATAAAAATAATAATCCTTAACAATAAAGAAAAGAAAAACATGATCTTCATATGTCGGGAGACATCAAACTTAAAAATTCTTTGAAAGCTATTTGTTTGATTTGGTAAGGAAAATCCTCAGTACGAGTTTGTGATTTTTCCATTTGGAGTGGAAAAGGAATGATTAGATGTAATTGCTTGAGGAACAGGAATCTATTGCCATTTGAGATGCTCTATGGTGTCTAGGCTGGCCTCTGAGTGCTGCTTCAGAAAGGCACGGGTCTCTTACATTGACTGTCGCCTCTGTTGTCTGCATAGTTATGTCAGAAATGTGTCCAGTATAGCTAGACTTCTGTGTTTTAGCTTATGAATTGAGCTTATAACGTCTTTACTGGTTGTTTTTAGCAGCTTTTGCAGTCTCTGATGTATCAAAACTGGTAACATCTATCTGGCAGAGCAAAAGGTTTTGCTGAGATCTGGAATGTATGTTTATCTAATGCTTCTTTATGTTGGAATAAATGAGAACTGGGCATAGTAATGCCCACAGGTATTACAGGCAAAATGATTGAAAGAAATTCTCCCAGAACAGTCTTGTGAAGGGTTTGCTTGTTTAGCTAGGACTAGAATTTCAATGGATTTTCATAGGATTTTTTCAGACACTATTAAAATACAACTGGGTAGCTGTTTTGTGTTTCCAGGTGATGGACAGGTTCTCATACTGTGCATCTGTAAGCAAAAGTTCCAATTCTGACTAAGTGTATTTCTTAAAAATTGGCATTCTTTTGGGAATTTCTAGCGGAGTCTTTAGCATCTGATTTAACTCCAAAAAATTTACATTCAGCCTTCTGATATGCCTTTTGGTGAATTTGAGCTTCCTGTTACCTGAAGTCCTGTTGTCCATTGTTTGTTATACTGTCAGATCTTGATACTTCTTTTTATTCATAACTGGATTCTTGCTCATCTTGGTACAGTATTCAGTTTTACTAAATGCTTCTCAGTACATTAGCTTACGTGACACACAATAGGACTGAGGCATTGGGTAGGGTCTGTTGTGACTGAGTCCTTCATGTCCTTCAAATTTTATACCTGGATTATTCTGCATCATCTGCCCTGGGACAGAGTGATAAAGTGATTTGTTATAGGAACCGTTTCATGATAGTGATGATTACTGAAGATTGGAATGAGGAAGAAGTGGATGGGACAAGAATACATGTTGTTCTTTCATCCCTCAGTTATTACTGATTTGGAAATAGCTGGAACAAGATCCCTGCATTAATTTCTCAACTAAAAAACTTTTGTGGAACCTCAACTGTGTGCTAATTCTAAGAAATACTGTGTTACAGTCTTCTGAACTGCAGCAGCCTTTAAAAGAAACTCCAGTATTAAGAAATTAATAACTCTTTTATGGGCTTTCCTTGATGAGGCTTTTAGAGGGAGGTGAGAAGTGGTAAAATAAAGACAAAAACAGAGCCTACAATTAAATTAACTTCTGTATTTACCATATAGAAGAAAAGATGTTAAATGTTTGCTTTAATTACACCCTAATTTCAATGATATAAGTGTAATATAAGTACAGAATGTTCATCAGTAGTTCTCTCCCTCCAAATAAGACTTCAGTTCAGTCCTGAAGTTTTGTCTTCCTTTTAGGAGAATTGTTCAGTGTTTAAAAAATAAAAGAAAATTGTTTTCTGACTACATCAGACACTATAAGGTTGTGAATATTCATTATTTTTTATTATGGGAACAAAACTTACTAGTTATCATATACATCAGGAAACCATTCCTTTTCTGAAGCTGTACACTGAATACTGAGTATGTGTTAAATTGTAAATTTTACATGGAATCTTTAATCAGTCCCCTGTTTTGCTGCTTAGGGAAATGGGAAAATAAGTATTTGCTCTTATATGCTTGTGAGTGAGGAAAAAGAGTTCAAACAATTCAGTAGCCCAAATCTGCAGGCAATTATGTAGGAATCACAGGCTTGGAACAATTGATGCTACTGATCTGGTGTGATGTAGCCGTGTATCTGCAGAGATGGCATGCACAGATGTGTAGAATAAACCTTTAATTCCCTGTGTCATAAAGAACTGATAGTCTAACTAGTGCTGTCTGGTCAGGCCTTCAACAAAGGTTAAAACTCAGCTGCCGCCTAATTAACCTAGAAATAGAGAAAGTATTTACAAGTTGTCTAACACAGATTTGTTAATCCTACAACTACCTAAGTCTGAAGATGAAGCTTTTGCAAGCTAAAAAGAGAAGTTTTCTTTGCATAATCAACAATTCTGTTAACTTTTTTTTTTGCAGTACCTTTGAAATTCTGTGCGTTTAAATAATGTCAGCATTATTTGTTACATGTATCTAGTTTCTACTAGCCAGTTGAAACATTTTGTATTTCTGTTGATTTTTTTCTCTGATGCGTGACTCTTCTTTTTTTTCTTTTTTTCAGAACTATTATGGAGCTGCCAAAATGATTTTTTCTGACAATCCACTTGGTCTGACATGTGGAATGGTGTGTCCCACATCAGACCTTTGCGTTGGTGGCTGCAATTTGTATGCTACTGAGGAGGGGCCAATTAATATTGGTGGGTTGCAGCAGTTTGCTACTGAGGTAGGTGGAACTTGCAAATGCCTGAAATGCTTTGTATCTGCCAAATAATAATGTCTAAGTGAATACCTTTGTTAATGATTAAAAAAAAAAAAGTTGTATTAATAAAATAAAGACGTAGGAAGTTAAAATAATTATCCTATATCTAACAGCACATTCAGAAGCTTAAAACTGCTTTTTTAATGGAACACTTTATGGGAACATAAGGAACATCAGCTGTGAACAAGAAACACTAGAAGTTGAGTTAATTTATTTTAAATGGAAGATTTATATAAACCAGGTTAAAACATGGATCTTAATGAAGCAGGCTGCAATGGGAAAAAGATCAAATGTACCTGCATCTGTAGCTGCACACTAAGTATTTGCAGCACTCTTCTGAGCATATGGTAATTCCTACAACAGAATTTAACTGCTTCTGACTGTAATAAACCCTTTTCTGTGAAGCCTCACACTCTACAAAAATGCTAGGTCTGGTGGTAAAGAGAGAATTGCTCTCCCGCTACAAATTGGTAGGTATTGTTTACTATCCAGAAATACTTGCTTTCTCATCTCCTTGATTAAAGCTTTCATTTTGTTTTAATGTTGTGTGTGGATATGTTGCTTTGACATCTTTTCTTTGAAAGGATTTTATTATTATTATATATGTACAAAGCTTTGCTGTATATAACTTAATGCATGCTTTTGAAAAGTAAAAAAAAAAAAAAAAAAAAAAAAAAGGGGGAAAAAATTTAAATTTTACCCCAAAATTGCTGTTTTCAATGAGGATCAATAGTAAAAAGAGATATCCATGCCGGAGTATTGGTTTCATTTACTTCTCAGAAAGGGGCATGTTTTATAGTAATTTCAGATGCTGCTAGTAGTACAGACAAAACAAGGTGTCATTTATTTCTCCTTAACATATATACGCAATGTGATGTGGTACGTACTGACAAATGTATGGCAGCTCCTGAAACTATTCTCTTGTCATTCCCTCTCCCCCAAGTGCAGGATTAGTGTGCATTTGTATTTTCTTTTGGGCAAAGGAAAACTTTCAGATGATTTAGACATTTTACTCACCTGTTTTGCCAATAACTGTGTAAATAAATTCAGGTTGGCCTGAAATACATGTCTGAGTTCATCTATTTAGAAATATGTAGATGCACATGTATATATGTATATAAGTTAGTAAATGTAAATATGTATGGAGACTTTCAAGGCCAGGCTGGACCAGACTCTGAGCAACCTGATCTAGCTGTGCGTGTCCCTGTTCATTGCAGAGGAGTTGGGCTAGATGACCTTTAAAGGTTCCTTCCAGCTCTAATGATTCTATGATTCTACAATTTTAGCCACAGAAGGTCATTACTTGCCACTTGATGATGAGGTGCTTTTCAAGGGTTTCTGCTAGGAGCATGCGTGTCGTTTATGCCTCTGTACAGATTTTAGTGCTTGAGATTTACATGAAGAAGGTGGAGGCTACATCTTGTTTGTTAACTTCTTTTGAAGGCATAGAGAAGTTGTATCAAACTGATGGCCTCATGTGGTACCTTTGTGTAAAATTTCTCATTTGGTCTTCATGCAAGTGAGGAAGCCTACATAATTGGCTATGTAAAAAAAAAAAAAAAAAAAAAAAAGGAATATGCATATATTTAAATAGCAGATTTTATACAATCAATAACTAATACAACTACTCTTCTGTATCTTGAGCCATTTGACAGGTCATTTTTACAAACATATGACAAAATGCCAGTCACCTTTACAAAGAGTGCAAAAATGTCTTTGTTGGACAGCCCAAAATAGAAATGTAAATCAATCTGGAAGTAACAGACGATATGTCTGTAAGAACAGTTTTTTATTCTGCTGTCATTTGTAGATTTCACACCCTCTTTTCAATGACTGTGGGTCGTGATTCACCAAGCAAATATTGCTACCTGATGCAGGTTTCTTTATCTATTTGTAGATCTTTCTCCTGGCAAGAAGATTGTAAATCTTCTGGAGCACCTGTTAAACTTTTCTGTTAGCTGAACCTTCTGTAGTATCTGTTAGTACTTATCTACTTAAATGTGCATGGGATTTGAACATAGAGAAGTAAGAATCAGTATAGTTTGAATCAAAGTTCTTTTTTAAAGGAATGAGGCTGTAGACATTGAACTGTACTTTTCTACCTATATATTGAACACATATATATTGAATTTTCAGTTAAGAGATTATTTTATCAATGCTTCTAATGGCTTTTATTCCATATATGTGATAACTTAATGTTTTTTGAAAAGCAGAAAACTTATAAAGAAAATTAAACATTTGTCAAGTAGATGATAAATATAGTAGTGAAATATTGCTGTTTAGGAATGAAATGCAAGTAATATCTGGTAAAACTTGATTTGTGTCTCCTATTTAGCCTAATGCTATGATTAATAGAGAGGAATTATGGCTTGATAGATAATGCTAAATATCTACCATTTTTCTTCAAGAATCTTTAGAAATCTATTAAAAAAGCTCATTGCTAGCACAATGATTGATATGAAATGGCGGGAAGGATGAGTAGCTCAGAATGCCTTTCCTCACAATGTACCAAGTTTGTTTAAATGATATATCAGTGTCAATAGTTCTAACAAAATCGGTGTACAGTTTTACTTAGCACTCTAACACAAATAACATTTTAGTAAATTTTACTCTCCTTACCGGTTTTGTGCTGTCATACACAGTGCGCTTATAGTTAGAAATAATAGGCAGTCACTTTAGTAGTAAATATTTTTTTTAGCTTTCATTCAGTTCATTTTTACACTGAATATATGTATAATTGCAGGAAATCCAATAGCATGAGGGCTTCCATGAAGCAATTATTATTAAAATAGATTTAAATACTGAAGAAAATCATACTTGTAACTGCTAATACAGAAACTGTCTCAGATATGGTGAATGAAGCATGTTCATTGCTTTACCTATATGAGTAACTTAGCAAATCGTGTGATTTAGGTATGCAACATGTGGTACTGCTAATGAGAGCTGCATGATAATTCTCATGCACTGTGTAATAGTTTGTCCCACAGGGACTTATTTACTGAAAACTCCATTGTGCATAAAGCCAATTTTAGGATTTTTTTTTCCCTTGGAATTAGTCTGAGGATCTTACACTTGCTGCATTACAAGAGAGCAATAATAAGAAGACACAACTGCTTGCTAAGATAAAAGATAAAATTGCAGTAAGGCAGGAATATAGGTTTAAAATGGAAAATATATGGGTATGACGTATGCCCCTTTGTGCTTCTGAACAATGACTGATCATCTGTTCATACTGCAGATAAAACTCCCTAATTGTTAAATATTAGTCTTGCATATGGTAGAACAAAAAACATGGCACCTTACACTCAAGCTTTTTCCTTCTACTCTTTCGTATAGTTTTGTAACTATGTTCACTTCATTTTCAGAATAAATTATAATCCAGACTGAAAAATTGTGGATTTTGACAATTAAATGTTGAAAAAGGAACAAAAATACTAAAGGAAATGTCCTTTGTATGTGTGATATAGAATGTGTATACTGGGCTGCAGTTACCACGGTAACTGTTGCATCTAGAGAATAACATGGAGTAAAAGCTCACTATTATAAATGATGAGTGTCAAGCGCAGGTTACACCTGCTGCTGCACAGGTCAAAATTATATTAATGTCTTTATCTGTCTCCTTTGCCTGAGTACTTTAGAATCAGGAAACATCTCTGTTTTTTGGAACACAAGTTCAGAGAAAATATACTGAGACTGCAGTGACAATACATGTGGGCATGAGCTATGTGACTGTCAGTCCCACAAAATAAACTGAAATTACTGGTTACTGGAACACAAGTTTGTAAGACTGTCGAAGAAAAGGAAACATGGTCTATTGCATTCTGTTGTATTATTACTAAGAAGCCCTCAAAATTTTTCTTTTCTGAAGGTATAACTGAATCTAAAGTGTCTCCCATATTTCTGGATAATCATTCTGAAATGAGCAGCACAATCTAAATAGAAAATGTATTATTTTAATCTCTGCATACTCAATTTAAATACTAGATCATTTAGCACTGTGAGACTCATACCAGCTACAGTTCTGGTGATTTGTTCCCCTTTGGAGATGTGTTTTGGCTGTTGTTACATCAGAAAGCAATTGGAGAAGGAAATCTGATACTCTTTTTCTCCTGTTGCCTTTACCTTTGGGGCACCCCAGCAGGGTGGTGGGCTTGAAGGGCTATGCTGAGGGCCTCTCCTTCCCTTACCCACTGCAGCTGAGGGGGCAACAGCTGCCCAGAGGGAACGCCCTGACAGTGTGCACTGTACCCATGGGCCCAGGATCGCTCTTAGTTGCACATTGACACCTTTAGTGAGTCTTAATGCAAGTGAGATGAGGTGGTGGTTCTTCTGGAGCTCCAGCTGCTGGCTGGCTCTGTGCTGCTGCCATGCTGCACCCAGGATGCTGTGATTCCTGACATGGCCGCAGGCCCCTCAGCACCATCTGCAGATGTGGACGCGCTGCCCTGACTGAGGAGAACTGCTCTGCAGAGCTGAGCCAGCAGGACAGACAAAAAGACAGCTCTATTTCCTGGCATTAGATTCTACTGTAGCACATCTTTAAGTTATTTCCTATTGTAAGTCAGATTGTAATCTATTATTATTTTGATGGAGAGTGCATGATAGTTCAGGGATGAAGCTGAGGTACTTTGACTTCCTAGGCCCAGCATGGAAGGCTTGCTGATGTTTGGGCAAGTTATATAAACTTTTCTACACTATGCTATTAATTTGTTTTGTTTGTGTGAGAGAACTGGAAGGAAAGGCAGATATGGGGTTGATGTCTGAGTCTTCTTGCTGAAAGGTTGAGCTTTAAAATTCTCTGTATAGTCTCATTTTTTAGTGATTTGATTGCAAAGAAATATAAAACAAAACAAAAAAAGCAATGAACTTGATCCAAACAAAAATGAAATCACATTTTTGAGAGGAATTTGGACAAGAAAGATGAAAGGATTAGAATTTACTGACTATAGGATAAAAAGAATTGGAGAGGGCAATTGCATGTAATGTGGTATTGAACACATACTAGCAAGACAGTTATCTCTGTACACAAATGTACTGTACTGAAGAATTCAGTGATATTTAATTAGGTGAATTCCAGTGTAGTGAAACTTCATCGTGAGGTGAGTAAAAATCTTTTGAAATGCACTGAAGCAGTTTGCTATTTTCACACAGTTACCCTGCCAGCCTTAATATGCAAAACTGCCACTGAATTCCAGATGGCAAGATACTGCCACACAAGCTGGCTCTGCTGCATAAAGGCAGTTTCAACCTATTTGCAAATAGGCAGAATTGAAGTTGAGCATTCGTCCTGAACTACTAGAATTTCCTGCATGAGTGCTTGGTTTTGAAGCCTAATGCTGTATTACAGTACTTCTGGGCCTTAGTATAACATTTAGGTATGGTATGACTATTCAATAATAAATATAAAAATAATGTTATCAACAATGCAAATTCAGTACTAAATTTATTAACTATGTGCATATTCATAGTGTTCAATGTAGACATTAAATATGCAAGTTATACAATTTGCTTCACTGAGTAACCTTCTAAGACAACTGCATGAGACTTTAATGGAAATCTGGTATAATTCAAGCCTTTTCTATGTGAATGTAATGAAGCAGACATTTTATAAATATCCTATTGCATTTTTGTTATCACTGTCTAGTTTCACAGTATAATATAAGCTTTTCAGCCTGTAAATTCCATTAATAACCACACTAAACCTTCCTATATTGTATGAATTGTCAGGTTTAAACGACTCTTTTTTAAAAACAATTATCTGTCTCTTGTTTCTTGCAGTTTTTTAAAATGCTATGTCAATTTACTAATACTGGTGGAATTTGACACAAAGTTTAGTGTGGAGAAGAAACTAATGATTGGTTTACCTAGCATGGGTGCTCAAGTGCGCATGAAGAAAATGAACATTGATTCAAAACATAAATGAAAAATTCTATTCATGAGAGGAATTGTCAAAGTTTAGCTTGAAAGTTTAACTGCTTCTACAATTCTAAGGATAGTAAAAAAAAAAAATCTAGGTAAACTTAATGAATATCATATTTAAGCTATTTAATAAGGCAAATAAAAATTTTAAAGGGCTAGTTAGTGCTTTTATAATGCACTCCTGCATTGAAGTAGGTGGGAAAAAGTCTGGTAGTATCCAAGGGCAGCCTTGAAGTGTGTGTGATAGGACTCAAAATTCCAATGCAGTGAATTCTTGTATCCTTTTGGTATAATATTGTGCTTTTATTATAACAATATACTCTTTGGGATCTGTATACTTTCACTAATATCTAAAATAAAATGAAGACGTTACTCTTCCATATTCCTGATCTTTAGTAGCCTATAAGGACCATGAGTCTTTTCTGTACTTTTTGCAAGTTATACAAGGCAGAGACTCAATTCCTTCCCCGCTGATGTATGTACATGCAGAGGGCACTGAAATCTTGCCAGAATACCTCTGCCTTATCCTCTTACTCTTATGACTATGTAAAGAACTGAGTTAGAACAAATCTGAAATAAAATGTGATGTTGCACTAAGAATTTTGTGCAGAGAGAAGTGGTCAGAGACTGTTCCCAAGTACTTTTAGTAATTAAGGTAGAATGGAGATCATCTCCATTTAACAGTTGAAAAATTGAGGCATAGAGGGAGCAGCATAAATTTCAGGTATGTCTACAACCATTGGATGCTCAGTTATAATGTGGTTTGATATCTGAATTAGAGGTTCAGTTAATCTGAAATGTTAGAATTATGTAGGAGGACAAATCTACAGTAGGGGTTAACTGTGAAAATACAATGCTGAATACAAGAGACATTTTCTAATAGAAGTTCCAAGTTACCTGGTGATGTGCTGGTTGCCTATCATCTCTCAAACCGTAAATAATTTTGCAGGATTACAGAGAATGTATCTGGAAGAAGCAGGGCCCCTTCTGTAGCAGGGCAATCCTTTTCATTATTCAAATAACATTCTCTTAGTAGGTAAAAGAGAAGTCTGAACCTCTTCTGGAAGGAAATGTTTGATATTCTAGATGTTCTTTGCCATCTGGCTGTCTTTGTGTTACTATTCTTTTGTTGCTGTAAGACTAGTCCCATCTTTTTAAAGTTTAAGGTAGTGAAAGAGCTGACTTCAGACTGTTTTAAGGCAATAAGAACCATAAAAGTACAAAACTCTAACTATAGCATTCCTCATAAATGCACGCATTGTCAGATGAGAATCTTGATAATGCTTTATGAAGCATTCTGAAATATTATGTCCGTGTGACAGCACTAGTGGAAACTTCCTCCGCGTTACTCAAAATTTTAAGAGGGAATATGAAGTTTGTATGTAACCTGTTGAATGTATTGCTTTTCAGGTGTTCAAAGCCATGAACATTCCTCAGATCAGAAACCCTTCCTTACCTTCTCCAGAAGATATGCCTGAAGCTTATCATGTGAAGATAGCACTTCTTGGTGCAGGGCCTGCAAGTTTAAGTTGTGCTTCCTTTTTGGCTCGATTGGGCTATTCAAACATCACCATATTTGAAAAGCAGGAGTATGTCGGTGGCTTAAGGTAATAAAAAAAAAAAAAAAAAAAGAAAAAAGAAAAAAAAAAAACATTGAAAACAAGTACTTGTAGCTCTACCTAGTGAAATCATTAGTAGTTGTTTAAAATGCAAATGACTGAAATCAACCCCCTGCAATTCTTAACCTTCAACAAATTGTAAAGAACACAAAGGAGGGCACCTTTGCATTTTGCCTACATGGTAAACACTTGGCTGATTCAGGTTCAGTATCATATTCTCTGTACCAGAAGATGAATTTTTACCACTTTAACAATGGTTGAAGTCATATCTTACAAGCTAAATAAAAGAGAAAGTATTTCAGAAGCCATTGAGAAACCAATTCAAAATCAAAATTAAATTTTACACCTTGAAGATGGAGCCACTTACTTGTTATTCTGTAAACATATTAAAAGTAGAAAGTAGGGTGATGCACTCACATTTCTCTCATTGCAGCATTACTGAAATCAATAGAGTTGACACTGTTAATGAATTTGATCCATAATGTCATAATGTCAAATACTTATTCAGAGCTCTGGAAGATAGGGAATCAATGCTGGAAAAGTTGAACTGATTACTTTTTTCACAGTGAGGTTCAAAAGTATGCTATGTAATTATCAAGGTTTTAATGCATGGGCATTTAACTATGTGAAGCTCTTTCACTTGAAGTAGTTGCCATAAAATGATTTCATATTTAGTACGTGAAGTACCTATTCACCTGTTTGGTAGCAAAAAATATCTAATGAATACTGGATTTAAAATAAGTTTTGTTGCTGAAAAGTGATAGTGAATAATGAACTCTTTTTAAAAAATGAAATTTTATGACAAGTTAGACTTATGCTGGACTCAAGAATAGAATGCAGTACTTTCTGCAATTTCCTGCTGCTTTCATATTTGAAGGAATGTTATCTTAATTTTCGTCTGTTCTTTGAGTTTAAAATTGATCTTAATTTTTTGTTCTATTGAAAAAAGAACCTTACACCATGTTTTTTGTTTTTTTTTGTTTTGTTTTTAGTGTTTTTATGGTCAAGCAGTGCATTTTGCTTTATCTTACTTTTAAGAACGTGTAGCAGTCACAATCAAATTTTATCTCCATTCATTGCAGCAAGTTTCACAACTTGGTTAAGGGCATCAGTTTTACTCATCTTGACTTTAATATTGGAACAGAAAGGAGGCTGGCCTGTGGCAGCAATCATCCATTGCTGGAGTTGTATATCTTTACAGTACATCTTTTAAGAAGCTTAGGTTAATGATGGATATATTTTCAAGGCTTTGTAAAATGCAAATTGCCAGCAAGATCAAATTAATTTTGTATTTGGAATCAGCTTATTAGGGAAGGGCAGTGCTTGGTCCTTCTAAAATTTGTTCTGTCCTTTTGAGTGTTTTTAACTAGGAAGTGCTTTCGTGTGTGTGTGTGTCAGATTATAGTTTTACAAATATTTCAATAAAGGAAAGTTCAGTGATTTCAGTTTCAGTATTGTTGTATCTAAGGTAAGCACAACTCTGTAGTTGTTTGGACGTGTCAGTTTTTCACATTCATAGGCAAATTTTCTTACATTTCATCACTTTGTGTAAAGTTTGTTTTAGAGAAGATGTGAGCAGATCGTACTCTTGCTTAGAGACAGTGAACAAACTTCACTACTCCTCCTAGTTAAGCTACTCGCAACATAAGAAAATCCTGTTTTTGCTAAACTAGAAGGATGTGCTTTAGGCAAAAGCAACTTGTGATCTGTGAGAAATACCAAGTACCTGTCCAAGTTCATCTAACTTAAATGAAATTGCTGAAGAGATGAATTCATGGGACTATGTTCCCATCCAAGATTGTTGTTCTTCACCCTCCTGTATATTTGCTTTTTTTTCCTATTTCCGCTTTTTCACTGCAGAGATTGTCTGCTGGAAGAGATTGTATGTCAGTAATTCTGCTAAAAGTTGACTTTCATAAGATGTCTTTTTTTTTCATGATGTTTGTGCATGGGTCTCCACAGAATCATGCGTATTTACATATATATATATATATACACATATATATACACATATATTTATGCATAGATCGATCGATCTAGTGAACTCCGTGACAACGCATATAGACATATTTCTGTGAACACTGTTGTGGTTTAACTTGGCAAGCAGCTAAATGACACCAGACACTATGAAGAAAAAAAACCACACCAACTCCCAGTTGAAAACAGGACAGGCGTATGTAAATCTATACTCCGTAGAATGAAACTGTAACTAAGTTTTTATTAAGAGCAAGAAAGCATTTACAAATTGTGACAGTGACATAACACAGCCAGGTCTCTTTTGAGTTCTTTTGAGAGTTAAAAATATGACAGGCCTTCAACAAAAGCACAGACAACTTGATAAAATACAACTTTCCTTTTTTTTTGTTAGGTTTTTTATTCAATCTCGATTGTATCATCCTGATGCATTATTTTCCTCATCAGAAAGCCTTTTTTTGCTTAGCATGACCTATCAAAGTTGCATTGTCATTTCATATCCATTATATTTGATACTTAGAGCATTTTTCTTTGTGCTTTAGTCAGAAAAGATGCAAGGTTGTCAGCATTAGAAACAATAAGGAGAAACACCAATTTATTATCAAAATAATTAAAGTTGGTGAAACTAAATAAATCCTTCTGGCCCATCAATGTTGGATGACAAAGGTGGGGTTGTCACTAGCAAGATGTAAAATAAAACTAAAATCTCTTGTACCCATGCTTTGTTATTGAAATTATTAATCCATTAATTTGGCATCAGATTAAATCAAAGGTTTGAAATATCTAGGGAGAAAATTTCACTGTTCACCATGTTCTATCTTTCTATTTCCTTTGAGCAAAAATATCTAAAATAGGGCTTCACTGTGTTTACCTATAACTTGCTTCTGTGAGAGAGAACTGGCATGTGCTTAGGTGTCATTTCATTGGAGATAAAGATCTGTACCAACGAATACGAAGTTGGATACTGTGCTGGTACAATTTTTCATTACTGGAGACCTGTGGTGCTGGGACCTTAAAGTCATTCCTAATCAAGAGGAAAAAAGCCAACTCATAATAGATGTCAAATAAAAAAAAAAAAACAGACAAGAAATAAGAGCTGATAGAAAATTACTGACTTTGTATCTCCTGAAAGATTGTAGAAGTTATGAAGCAGTCGTAGAGGAGGGTACAGTTTTAAGTACCATTGCTCAAAATAACATCGCTATTTTTAGGTAGGGGAAATTTAATTCTTTTTGCATAGATTATTGAATGATTACTATAAGTTCACCTTGCTTTTCTAGCTACGAGACCTCATCTTAAAAAGATGATATAAGTTTATCTACTGTTAAATATGACTGGTGAACAAAAGGCGTGGAGCTGAAGCTGTTTTGTACAAAAACTTAACATTCATTAAGTAATGATCTACAAATGTGTGCAGGATTGACCTCAACTTACTGCTTCAGATCTGGATTTTTAGTATTGTGTGAATAGGGCTATTTTGTCACTCTAACGATTTAAAAAAGCCAAGACTCAAAAACATTTCCATTCAAATACCTCAGAATTAACTAAAGTATGTTATAAGTATTAATTTTTTAACAGCTAAAAAAAAAAAACAACCACCCACCTTTTTTCCTTATAGCTGGAAGTATATCACAAGCTTTGTTTATTTATTTCAGCGCATCTGAAATCCCTCAGTTCAGATTGCCATATGATGTAGTGAATTTTGAAGCCGAGCTTATGAAGGATCTCGGAGTGAAGGTAATGAAAAATATATCCTGCCTATGTATAGCTCAAAGGAAAAAAAAAGAACAAGGAGTCTGCCAAAGATTAACAGCAAAATGTCATGCACATTAGTAAAGAACAATTAAAAGCTGCACTAGACAGAGGCAGGAAGATGCTTCCTCTTGCTCAGGGCATTTGTCTGTCTCCCGTCTGAATGCCACTAGTTTAGAAAAGGGCAATCAATAGTTCTCATCTGACATGTCTGCATGTGATTAATTGTCTGTAAGAAACAAATTCCTAAATTGCTTTAGGGGTTCAATGTAGCTATTGGAATGATTTGATTTTTTTTAATCGAGTTTTTTCATGCAAGTTTGGCACTACTTAAGACATTCATATTTTATACTTCTCCCTTCTCTTCTTTTCCTTCTTCCTGAGTTTTTTCCTTAATGACTTATAATACAGTCCTGTATATGAATTACTTTATTAATTTGATGCATTTTATTATAAAATTGTTAATGTGATCATTTATTATAAACAATAGCAGCCATTCAACTTTTTGGAAAGCAATTGTTGCACATTATTTTTTTAAATGAGTATTAAAAAAATGAATATGTTACTCTATTGTTAATATAGGGCTTGAGCTGAAACTTTAGATAGTATGTATGAGGACTGCTCATTTTAATAGGAGTTATGAGCACAGAATGCATCACTGAAACAAGTTTTAGAGTAGCAGGAGAGGTAAAAACATTTTTAGCATAATAATACAGCATTCAGTCAAGCAAGAAAATATTGCAAAAGCCGTTCATATTGTAAAAACTGTTGTCACAAGACCGAAGTGAGAAACTCATCATGCCCAGATTAGGTGTAAGGGAAAGCCTTAAATGCTACAGATCCATTTTCACACTCTTCCTGGGTTACAAAGCAAACTTTAAAGGCTGACAGACTGGACATGTAGTTAGCAATTCTGTAAAAACCAAAGCAGTGAGACTATTTTAAATAAAGTTGCTGGGTACTGTTTCCTGGGAAGCCTCTACAAAACTCAGATCCCCAGGGTGCTCTTCTATGACAAAGTCTCCAGAAGTTGAGCCACTGTGTCATCCTGATGTACAAGTCCTTTGTTGTTTTGAGATGCAGCAGAAAATCTCAATATAAATTTACTTCCAAGCTCTGCCACTGGTTTGCAATTGACCCTTTTGCAAGCTGGTTAAGTGCTTTAGCTTTATTCTACTACAAACTTGGAAATATCTTCTGGTGTTTATTTAAAGTATTTCAAATGAAAGTGCTCTGTTGTCTAAATGCTCAACAGTGCTGTTTATTTAAGTAATTCTACTGAAATTAGTAAGAATTAGTCAGGTGAATAAGGATTAC
This sequence comes from Tragopan temminckii, assembly GCA_028571105.1. NCBI lineage: Eukaryota > Metazoa > Chordata > Aves > Galliformes > Phasianidae > Tragopan > Tragopan temminckii. The sequence continues at coordinate 4,039,276 of JAOWBP010004015.1, forward strand.
AGAGCTGGGCCCTAGGAGTATTATGAATCCCTGCATAAAACAATATTGCAATTTTAATTCCTTCATTAGATTTTCATAACATATGTACACAATAGGATAAAAAAAAAAGTAATGACAATTTATGGAATGCATTTTGTTGCCAGTGAGCTTGTAGCCTGTATTCTTGAAAGGATTACAACTGTACCTGGCTTTTTCAGTTCTGATAGAAATTAGTCTATAAAAGGAAAAAAGAGTCTGTGTTTTAGGTATTCTACACTGTGTCTTATCTGTCACTTTTCAGCTATGAGGAAAGCACGTTTTCAAAAGTACACTAAATGGAATACAGATAGATTCAACATCAAACAAGATATACAATGACATGAAGACTGAACTCAGATCACAAAGCACAGTTCTTATACAATGGAGCTTGGCATTTTGGTAAAGAGAATGCATAAGTGATATATCAAAAATTTGGGGGAAACATTCAAGTCAGAGAGTCTGAAGTTGGGAGATAAAGACACATAGCCATGTCAAAAAGTACAAAGTATCAGAAGAGGAATCACAAGCACTCAAAAGCCCTTGGTTTGATAGAAATGTACAATAGGTGTATGCATCTCTAATTGCATGACCTCCAAGAGGTGACTGCTATAGTTGCCTTGCTGAACACACAGCAAACACTCCTCCCCTTCATTCTCAAAACAGCTGTAGACCCTCAACCACTTGTGCAGTGGCTGCTCAAGGCAAGATTACAGGTGGAAGTTTACTTTGCAGTTATTCAATAAATGAATGCCAGTGACTGCAGTCTAGGTATTGTTATTTGCTAAATTAGAATTAAACAAGTGCAAATTCAAATCCAAACTGATTTCTTTTATAGTTTTGAAAATCTTTGTTAGCTTGCTGCACAGACTAGCCAGCATCATTGCTAGTAAGTGGGACGTGCTGCAGTCTCCACAGAATGTTCTTCAGACTTGGCCATCTCTGGCCCAGTTTTTCAGGTCCGAATCTGCAAAAACACCATTTATTTTGCCAAGTGTTTTCTTGACTTAAAAGTATTCTAGCTAGCTAGTGGTCTCAGAGCAAAATTCAGGCTATGAGCTTCCAGAGCACAGCACAAAGAAACGCCTGATGTTGTATTCTGCATAAATGCCAAGTGCCTGATATTGTGTGGGAAAACACAGCTTGTTTTTCTGTTCAGAACCCTTGTCAACACAGAATAGTGGTTCCTTTTATTTTCTTAAGCGACTCATACTTTCACTGTTGTTTTTGTGATAACTTAAATCGCTTGGGTTTTTTGATTGCTCTATAGGGTGATTGCTCCACTTAGCACACGTGTTCCCTAAGCTGGGTTCCTGCTTCAATGTCGTGTTTCTTAAATTCTGTTTTTCACTCAGAAATATTACCTTTTGTAGTCAACACTGAATAGAGTTATTTACTCACAGTAGAAAACTACCATTTTCAGCTTTACTTCAGTATTGCATTCCATGGGCACATTTGGTTTGTTTAGATTGCTTTATTATCCCTTTTAGCTTACAGTAGAAACCAAGCTATCTTACGTTGACTGCGTATGAGGGTGATTGAAAGTTATGTTTTGCCCCGATTTAGTTTGGGCCACTTACTTAAATCAGAGCTGATCTGTCCTTTTGAGCCTGGCTTAGAGTAAAATAATAATAAAAATTATGTTGTTCACTGGAAGATTCTGTAAGATGTCAGTATGCAGGACACGGTAGAAATTATTTTCATATTATTAAATAAAAAGCAAGTAATTTTAACTCTTCCAGATAATTTTTAGTAAAGGCCTTGCTGTCGATGGAATGACACTCCGTACCTTGAAAGAAGATGGCTATGAAGCAGTCTTCATTGGAATAGGTAAGAACAACTCATTTTCCTGTATTGTCCTCTATAAATTGAAGGAATGCCCAAGAATAAATTAAGACTCATAACATGATGTTAGACTACTTCAATCTGATATATTAATAAAATACAGTATATTGTGACTTATTTATATTTCAAAGAAGATAAAGCAGAGGTTTTAATATAGCACTTTGTTTAAATTTTCATATGTGTGATAGATTTGTAAGTCAAGAATTTAGTAGAATGCCTTGTTGTTTTTAATCTAAATATTTCAAAATTAGATAAACTGAAAAATTAAATTATTTGCAATTTATTGCCTTATTGGCTTAAAAGTGATATAGAAGTTGAGTTTTCAATTTCTGTGAGCAACTTACTATGCTCAAATAATTACTGAGTCTATATGGAAGACAGTGATACCATGCTTGATTGCTTTTTCTTTCATTTATATAAAACATGTGGCATCTTCTACATATTCTGTAGTGTAGCAAAATGTAATTATAGGATACTTTGACAAAATAAGCTGACTTTGAGTTATAATAAAACTGGCATGATAGGTCTGTCTTCTCTTATATGCTTAAGAAGTCCTGCACCTGCCTCCTGTTTGAACCATTGTTTCTGTTTAATGTTAGATTAGAATTGTTATCCATTTACAAGTATTTTGAAGTACAGCTGGACGTATCGCTACCATATGATAGGAATGTTGAGCAGGCATCGTCTGCAGTTGGTATGAGGCTTAATGCTCTTTATTGATCTAGACGTTGCCTAAGTGAACATAATAGGAAACAAGTTGTCCAACTGTTCCTCCTTCCTATTATTGATTACAGAGATGTAATTCTTAGTACAGCGACAACTGTTGTTTACCATCTGGGTATGCAATATAGGCTTTGCAGGTCTATTTTGTCATGTGATCGCAGACTGTTGTAGTTCATTTAATCCTAAATCCTCACATTGCTAGAGATCTATGTGGATGAATTTTTGTTGTGTGATGTATTGATGTAATTGTATGCAAGGCAATGGACCCAGCATATCTTCTTTATTGTTTTAATCTGTCTTTTAAACTGCTTTCTGAAATCTCACCAATTACAGATTAATGGATGTTTGCTTTCTGAAGCAGATTTTGGAATCTCAGCATGATTTACCCATAATTTATGACTCAGACATTTCAAATGTTTGATTTAAAGGTTAGCGAAATAGATAAATGAGAATTTAACATGTAGGTTTGGACTGTATTATATATGTGGCTTTATTTTCTTAATTAAGTCATCCTAATATACATTTCTAACCAGAAACCATTTATGTAGCTATTGTGCCATGCAAATACTAAGCAAAGAGGCAGAGACAGAGCTTTAGTAAACAAGAGAAGTTATCTGAAACATAATTCTCCTGTAAACCACTTTGTTCACCAGAATAATTAGTAAACAAAAGGTAAAAACACTAATGGAGGATATAAAATTTTGTTATGAGAAGCTAACTTGTATCCATGATAAAGTTGGTCCCTTCATGTACCTCCATGTGTGTCATCCCTTTTACAGCACTTTGTATGACACTGGCCATTAATGTGGTCTTGCATTCTGGTTGTGAAAGATGGAGGACCAAGCAAAGGATTTTTGGGATCAAATGTACTAATAATAGAGCATTTATAGACTCCCCATGACAGTTGTTATTCCATAGTAAGTCCATATTCTATTCCTTCTTCTCTTCTCTTCTCTTCTCTTCTCTTCTCTTCTCTTCTCTTCTCTTCTCTTCTCTTCTCTTCTCTTCTCTTCTCGCCTGCTGAAATACGTATATTTAGGACAATACCACTGTGGACTTCCCTGAATCTTAAAAGTGACATAATTAAAGGATACTATTTACATAAAATAGAAGTTGCAAATTTGGTTCTGAATGAATAAGTAACTTGATGAAATATATAAATGTAATAGTTTTCAGCTTTCCCTAGTAGTGGAGGAGAGGGAAATAAAAAAAGATGTGTAAAAATCAAGGTGACTGAGGCAAGTGACCATACTGAGGATAAATGAATAACAAAGGACTTCTGTGGGAACAGATGCAGCAACTTCACTATTCTTTACTACAGTTACGTTTCTGCACTGTCAGAAAAAGCAACAACAATAACAATAAAAATCACAAAAGCACCTCTCCAAAACTCCAGATACGCTGTGTGCATTGAAAATAAAGGAAATTAATGTGAAGGAGAAAAAAAAAAAATACAGAGTATCTTTTTTTAATGAAATATGAGTCATGTGACTTGCGTGGTTTAAAACTCTACAGCTTACTTTCCCGTGAAATGTTTTCTTCTTTCTGTTGTTAATGCAATTTGGAAAGGTATTAAAAGTGTCCTAAAGTAAATATATTTTTTCTGTCAGACTTGAAAAGTGTGGAGTTCCCAAGAAGTTCCCTAAGGGATATACATTAATAGCATTGCTCTAACATACATAGTAATAAAAAGTTATACATAGTTTCATGCCCTTGGTTATGGCGGCATTTGAGGCTACAATGGTGTTTATCTTGAGGTGAAAGTTTCTCTCCAGGATGTAGGTCTGAAGCTCAGAAAAATTTCATGTACTAACCTGAAGAGGATCAGAAGGTCAGTGCATGCCATCAAACTTCTGATGTCTCTGCTTGACAGCTATGCCTTACCTCTGCAGTGTTTTATTTTGCACCATCTTAACTTTCTAAATGGGCTGCAGCTATGTGTATATAAGGTGGTAGAGACTGATGTGGAATTTGGGGTTACAAAAACAGATAACTAGCTGTGAGTGGAAGCTTTAATAGTTAACTGGATAAGTGGTAATGAAAGAGATCAAGTCTGGGCAATAACACACTGGGAGCCAACATGGGTAACAGAACCTGAGCACAAACAGTTGGCAAATACCTCAGTTAAAGAATTATTTGTTGACTTTTTTTTTTTAAAAGTTCTTGCCTTCAATTTTTTTTTTTTTTACCTTACCTAAACTGTCTTCCATCCAACTAGTTCTTAAGAATGTACTTCCATTAATTTCTAGAGGACCAATATGCTAATTGCCTCTTCCCTGTTGTGTGTGGGGACTGTTGAGTCATGGCCTGAACCACTGGTTGAGCACATGGGGAAAGGACCTGGTCAGCCCTGGGAGCGCAGGTGAAGGCAATTCACCTGTGTGACCAGAAGGGGTGGAGCCTGGCTGCACCTCTCTTAGACCTCGTTGAAGGGCTGACTGCCACTGGGGAAGGATCTCTTTCTGAAGATCCCTCCTTGATAGAGTATTCCTCTGTGAACCTGGAATCTTCTGATACAAGTGAGCAATCTTTTTCCCTTCCTTTAAGCACCTTTCTGTTGTGCCAGTCCATCACACCTCTGTTGTAATGCCTTTTTCATCGTATTGATCTCTCCAATTGCTACATCTGTCTATCATTTATTCTTGTCCTCTCAGTTCCTCTTGTACAAAGGCATGTATTTTAGAAACATCTGGCAGCAGATGTTATCTTGTTTCTTATACAATAACTTAGGAGTGAGAAGAGATTCTTAAATCAGAGTTCTTAAATTATCTTTTTAAAACTCAGTTCATCTTCCTGTTATGCTTTTTGTTATTCCTTTGTTATTCATAACCACTAACTGAGGACAAGTGAGTGTTTCAGGGTTAAACTTAAATTTTCCAAAAAAAAAAAAAAACAAAAAACAAAAAAAAAAAACAAAACAAACAAACAAAAAAACCTGCATATATGCTTTTCACTCAGCTATTGGAGCAAATGTGGTGTTACTGTATTTTTACTACTCACCTTCTAGAAGTTCAGCTATGTTGTTTGCAAAACAGGTTTTTGTGGCTCTCCTTTAAGACACCACAAAGCATTCTGTGTAATCTTTGTGAAATCTTTGTACAGTTATTGAACTGAATGAAAATGAGAGACCTGAATCATTGAATGTGTTGAAGAATGTCTGATGTAACTTTCAAAACAAATACATAGTAATGATATCACTATAAACATACTCTCTACATACTTTTACACAAACCTGTGTACTTATTCTTTAGCATTTTGTCATAATGTAGAGATTTTATGTAATGTTTATACTCTTTTTATAGAGATCAAATAAAACTATCTTCAAGGATTTTTTAAATTATGTAAAATATATTTAAAAAGCTATCAGTGTTTTACTTAGGCAGTCTAGTGTCTGTAGGCTTACAAGTAAACAGGAAGCCCTACTTAACTTTCTAATTAATTTTTCACTATAGTGCAAATTGCAACTAGTAACAAGTCTTTCTTGTTTCTTCCTCCATCTTGTCATTTGGATTGATATAGTCAGTTTTATTGTTAGGATATTTAAAAATTTTTCTAAATGCTGCAGAATTGTAGCTTTCATGAGCATATAGATTAAATTCAAGAAACTGTTACTGGGTTGTACCCTAAATTGTATCTCCTACTTGCAAGGGTTAAGGCTATAAATAAGTAAATCCCTTGTGGAAAGAACCTTTGTGATAATTGCAGTCATTCATAGTTAATTAACATAGCATTCAAACAATAATATAATCAGATGATTTCATTGATTGGAATGAAATTGCATGCGCACACACACACAGAAATTAAAAGTCAAGCATTGATGTACCTTGTTTTTAATAATAATAAAAAAAAGACATCTGAGATTGATTTACTGCCTCTTCCCAAAAAAAGTAAGTAATCTCTTCATGCCTGTTATTATCTTCTGATTAACTATGCAGTGCCACCTGGTGTGCAGATGGGAAGAATATTACACATCAAGAGCTCTGTTCACACCCACCCACACAGATATAAACCTACGTGGCAAAAAGTGAACAGATGTTCATTTTGCTTGTGCTATAGGAAAAAATTGTGCATCGTATTCCTGATTCATAAACTAAATTTGGAGAACATGAAATCTGTGCATGGGGCCCATAGGCCCATGGCCAACACAGATGTTTATGGGAGAAATATATTCAAAATGGTTCTCATTTCAGGTTATGAACAGAATTTTGTTTGTTTCTCTGTTTTTTGTTTTACCTTATATTCATGAGTCATATTTTTTTTTAGTTATCAACTCCAAAGGGTAAAGTTTAGAAACTATATCTAGAATTTATTTGTTGATTGTTTGTATTTCAAAATTGTTTTCTTTTTGTTAGAATGTAAGAGACCCCCAAAATTATGCTTTTAGGTCTCTTTGCAAAGCACTAATGTAGGAAGTTACAAAATGAAATGCATGTTATTTAAAGATGGATCTGTAGTACAGAGAATTGCACAGCCTTAACATTCTAGGATCTTCAGTTACATTATTTTTGGTGTTGATTATTATTATTTTATAATTTCAGAAGTATTTTGATGCTTTGTAAGTGATGCAGTTTTTGCTGTGAGAAAACCAAATCCCAAAGACCAAATAAAATACAACAAGCAAGGGAGAAAAATGTTGGAGATAGTGCTGATGGTTTTTGATTTTAATATCAATTGTAGATAAGTATGGTCATTGCCTCAAAATATTTCTACAGCAGAGTTTCTCACTCAGTGTTTAAATGGTGAGAAAGTGGCCTTACAGGCCTTACTGTCCTTATTCAGAAAAAGATAAAACAGGTTGCAGAACCAGGGTAAATTCTTAAAGTTACATTTTTACATAATCATTAAGGTTGTGAAAGACCTCTAAGATCTAGTTCAACCATCCAGTTGCCTCCAATATTGTCCACTAAACCATGTCCTTAATACATCTACCTTTCCTTAAACACCTCCAGAAACAGTGACTCCGCCACCTCCCTGGGCAGCCTGTTCACTCTTTGCCTAATCACTCTTTTGGGGAAGAAATTCCTCCTAATATCCAATCTGAATCTCCCCTAGTACAACATAAGGCCGTTTCCTCTCATCCTATTGCTAGTTACCCAGGAGAAGGGACCGACCCCTACCTTGCTACTACCTCCCTTCAAGTAGTGTGAAAAGCAAATATTCAAATCTATTTAGCTGCAAAAAGCAGTGAGACTTCATTATTTGCCATAAGAATGAAATCATCAAGTTGAGTCATGAAGTTACAGAGTGAATTTTGAACAGTTTGAAGAGCAGTGGTGCAAAGATAGCAATGGCAGGATCTGGGCAAACCCAATTCCAAACATTTTAATACTACCACACAGTAAGGAGAGTAAATTATAAGATGAAGACACTTTAAAATCTTTTTTCAATAAAGAACTTGAGAAGGCTAGTGATATATGCATCTGCAGTTCAGTAGAAAATAGGATCAAAGCTGCATATTGAACTACAACTATATGAAACAAATTCCGAAGGAAGAAGGTCTGTGCAGTCAGGTATAAGAATTCTTTGTAGTCCACCTCCTGCAGAACCCTAGCTGGTGGTTCACAGATTTGGAGAATGCATGCACTTTTCTGCAATACTACCATTCTTAATAGTCTTCGTATCTCATGGAAAGAGTATTATAAGTGAATTGCACCGTAAATCATTTCTAATACAAAAGTTATCATCAATATTCGTTTTGTTCTCATCTTCTGTAACTCTTGGCTCTAAAAAGATTATTAAAATACGAAACAAATATAGTTGCATTAGAAAAGGAAATCTGTGAAAGAACCTGTTCTTACATGCTTATAACAGATGTTTGAACATGCTTCTATTCCCAGTGCACCATCTTTCCTGGAGTCCAATGATGTACATACATCCAAGAATTTTTATGCTTGAGGCATATTTTCCTACTGTTGGCATTTGTAGTAATCTGTTCTTCCAGTTCTGTGGTCTTTACTGCTGCTCTGGTTATTGGTGGGATGTTCCTAATACACATCGGAAGCAGTAGGCAGTTGAAAGCTTTTAGGGCTCAGATGCACACAAAAGCTTATTTATTATTAATAATCTTAGGAAACTTTCAAAAAAATACTAATAATCTACCCTTGGGCTTCCTTAATTTATTCACTTGCAAATTACGCAGATTTTCATGCTTTTATTTGCTTATCTTTCCCACCGAAAAAAAAACTACTTAGCATAACAATCTCTGCTGCACATGTTTTACAAAACTCTCTCCTGTCTCCTCCTAAGATGTCAGACTGTTTCCCTGAAGAAATGCTCATCTAAATATGACAAAATCAATTTTGTATGTATTGTCTTGAGTAGTTAATTTTTTAACTATATGGGAAGATTAATTGCGATTATTTAGTAGTTTTGCGGAATTTAGTCAAGCAGATATTTTTATGCATTTCTGTATCTGAGAAATGCATAAGAAATTGCTGAAGAAAACAGTGATGTTGGATACTGCGTTTTTATATTCTTGATATTATGCCTGTCATTGCTTCATATACGAAGAGAACTGCTTGCTTATCTGTTGTTTCCAAAAATTGATTCCATGTGAGCAATACAGTTACTTGTACCTCTAAATTATAAAAGTATTAGTTATGCTGCCGTCTTTCTACTTCCACTTTTGCTTCCATACGAAGAATTAATGACCAAAATACAACCCAGATGTCACTTGATACATACCCATTTAGTATGATTGAGATTTCTTTCCCGGGAAGGAGTATGTATTTGGTCCAATAGAACTGTAAGCAGACACCTCATGAAACATTGTTCTTTGCATTGTGTGAGATGTGACATAATACAAAATTTAAACAATGAGTTCAGAAATCCTTTAACTTTATTTTGTTTAGGCTAGATAAATCCTGCGATCTTAGCATTTATTTGTAGGATTGTACTGAAGTAGGAAGTGTATGAGTCCTGCTTGTTTAATTGATGAAAAAATGGCAAGCACTTCTTGATGTTAATGAATAAGATTTTAAGCAGCTTTCTTGTACACCATTATGTCTCAACTGTAGTCTTTTTATATTCACATTCCTTTTTTCTGCCCACTCACAAGGAGTATATTTGCTCATTGGATAGAAATAACAAGCTTAGATGAAACTTGGATTTGTGGTAGTACTTGGTGTACTTTTAGAAACTGTCATGGGAAACCACCTTGCTCTACCACTTCTCTGCTATGGGCATCTGATTCCTAGGCATCTATTGCTGGGCATGGGCAGACCATGCAGTTTCCATCTGACCTGTTGATTCTCTGCTTCTGTTTTTATCATCTGCTTCTGTTTTTATCATCTCTTGCTGGGCAAGCCTTTGCTGGTACAGAAACAGTTTGGTATAATTAAGGCAGTTAAATTGTTTCAGGGCAATTTCCTGACACAGTTGGTGTGTTTGAGGTCCCTTTTGGCCCTTCAGTTGGGGTGTTCCCTAGTGATTCTGTTTGTCTGGGTGGGATTCACAGGGCATCCTGTGACCTGTAACTTCCTTCACATCAGCCTGGGCCAATGGGAATCCTGTCCTTCAAAATCATCACATAAGAAGCCATAAGTATTTGTAATTTTCTTAATACTATTTAAGTGTTGCTACTGTGTAATAGCTTCTACCACTATGGGAAGGAACATCCATTACCTGCCAGCACTGTATGTTGTCACTTTGGTTTTAATGGGTTGGAAAATTTTTATGGTAACAAATATCTGGGAAGAAAGCTTTAGATGTTCAGTGAAGAAAATAATCTTAATTGAAGCTATGCAAGAATTTTTGGTGCTGTCTCCTGAATTTTGAGTGGATAGTAATCGCTTTTTGCTGTTCTACTCTATACTGTTCAGAGATGTCAGCCATATAATTGTTTTTACTGTGAAATTAAAAGGCACTGTGAATACATATGTTAATAATGAATACTAATGCTGTGTATGTAATTAGGATAGCACATATAACTACTGTAGTGTCACCTGGCAAGTCTTTTAAAAGCAAGTTTAATGTATGTAAATATTTCTCTGGGTTTGGGCAACATGCTGGGGTAGTCTGTAGCCTTGAGACCAAATTTGATGTCCCTTGCGTGTAAGTCACATAGTCCTTTGTGCACTTTTTATAGTTAAACTTACTGTAAACTATATTTATAAAATGTTTACAAGATTAGAAGACATAAATAAGCATACTAAACACTCAGAGTGTTCGGATAATGCTAATTTAAATTACATGTTTATCTAACAAGGGAAATATTTTCCCAATGTTGTCCTTGACAATATTTTCATTCGCAAGCAATCCTTTGGCTATTGTTCATTCATTTGCACTAAAAATGTAGAAAGATGAACATGAACCATTAGAGAAAGCAAAAATGCATTTCAACAGATAGTAAGACAAATCAACGTTCCCCCTAATGATCTTTGGTGATTAGTTTCATAGGAAGAAATAACTGGTAATGAGAATTTAGAGATCAACGTCTTTCAGTCAATTCATCTTTAATGGTAATATTGTCACTATGTCAGTTATTACCAGTTACTTAGAAAGTAGGAAATTTTGGTGTATTACTACATTTCTAAGAATTGTCAAGGTTTTGTTTGTTGCTATTTCATTAATGCAATGGAAAACAGTGTAACTCAGTGCTGATTTCTTAAGATTTTCTTGTTAGCAACAATTTGTTGTTTTTTGACTAAAGATGGATGTTTACTTGAATATAATGTGTATTTTTAAATAGATTCCAACAATTAATAAGTAGTGAAATTTAAGTGTCTTGTTATTATCTAAATTTAGGTGACATCATTAGCCATCATCAAAGACCATTTCTCAATAACATAATGTATTGCTTTTTCTCAAATTATTATATTTTTCATGAGAACAGAACATATCTTCTAACAAAGTTATTCTAATTTTATAGTTAGCATATTGCATAGCATTTAGTCATTGTAAATCATTACAATTCATTATATCAATTTACAAGTGACTTAGGCATGATTGCTTTTCTATTCACTAGCAAACAGACTTGATGCCCCTATTATGGACTAATACATATCTTTTGTATAAGAAAAATGATAGTTAAATTTTTAATCTGGAAGAAGGTTTGTTAACATTTAAAGACCTCAGTAAGAATTGCTTTAAAAACAGATCAAAATGCTCCTAAGAAGTGTTTACATACTTGGTCAACCAAAGAACAGCTGTTTACATTTGTAGGTTGCTTTTAGCTCTCCAGCTTGGTGTTTTGCAACTGTACTGTAGAAGAAATCATTGGCAGCTAAGTTAAAATGGAAAGTTCAAAATGTGAAGCATTGTGATGCTTGATCTGACAAGGTTTTAGGTTGCTTATTGTGTTTTCATCCTGCCCTAGGTGAGGTGACTATTTCCACCTTGGAAATAGGATGGCCTTGGGGCTGTCAGAGCTCTTCCAGCATGGACACTCAGTGCCAGCAGCTGCCTCTGCAGCTTTAGCACAGAACCACAGGCATGGCAATGGCATTACATGCCAGGGGTGAATGTGATGAACTTGACTTCAAGACTACTACAGATTCAGTAGTTGTCCCATGTTATGGAATTTTAAATTGCTGGTTTATTTCCTTGTATTCAGAATTTCTGCTCTGATAGCAGGAAGAAGTTTGTAGGGTTGGGGGGACACAGTGACTGCTCTGTGCAGGAAGCAGGAGGTGCTCAGCTGTGGTGTTGGTACTTGTGTCTGGCAGAAAGTTCCTGCCTGTTCTGTTGCTCTCAAAGCTACTAGTAAAGCTTAAGAGTTAATTTACATTAAAAAAAACTGATTTCCTTCCTCCAGTACATAGAGTATAAAGAAATCACCCTGATTGTTACCAGCCATGCCTTCTTTGTGCACAGCTTTTTCTGGAAAGCCCCCCAAAATTAAGGAAATTTTTGAAATCTTAGCGCTTTTTAAATCATAGGGACGTGGAGTCTTAATACACCCACTACACTGGCAAGTCAGTTCCTTATTTTTCAGATGCAAATATGGGTCTTTGCATGTGCTGAATGTGCCCTTTATTGTATTGAAGCATAGAAAATACACATTGTAGCTCAGTCACTTCTGTAGACCTGCCATGCTTGCAAGAACGGAATGTGTTTAATCAGCCTTGCAGAGTGAATAATCATAGATACAAGTGTGGCGTTCAGTGTTCATTCAGAAAGCTATAGAATATGCAAACAAAATGTTTAGTTAAAAGAGAATTGAGTGAATTGCAGCTGTGGCAGGCAATGGTGGTGATTTTTAAATGGAAGCCATGTTTGTTGCCTTTAATTTTTCACTTGGTTAATAACAAAAATATAAACCATGCACTACAGTGGATCGACAGAGAGAAGCAATGAGATGTAGTGCTCTACTGAGCATGAGACTTAGGCTCAGCCTCTTGGCCTTATGTTTCCTTGTCAGCTACTGGCCTCCTGGCAGACTCAGTTCTTCATTCTCTGCTATATAATGGGAATGGTGAGACAGCACTGGAAGTGCAATAATATGCTTGACTGTATACTTGCAATCAAGCATTCAAACCACTCCTAGCTATTTGCAATGTGTGCCGTTCCACCAAATTTCACTTATCTTCCAGTATTTTTAAAAAGATGCACAGCAATCGAAATAATACATTAGTCAATATAAACTTAATTTGATAAAGAGAGCACAAATTTGATAAATGAGCACAAATCTGGCAAATTGTGAATGATTATGAGGAATTTGAATTTTTTTATCTGACAACTTCATACTTTGCACGATTTTGTTTTCCTTCAGCATCATTCTGTTAGAGATATATTGTCTAACATTGTTTTCTGAAATAGTTTTTAATAATTTAAAATGGAGCACATCTTGCATAATGTCTAATACAGATTTATTTCAACATTTAGAATATGAAAAGATCTAGACCAGTAGTAGTTTGCTTACATGGTAGCATTTGACTCACTTGTCGAAAAAAATATAACTGCATTTATGTTGCCAATTTGAAGAGCAGCTTGACTTTATTTCTTCCAGATCTCAGAAAAAAAAAAAAAAAAGTCTCTTACATAAAACTCTAAAATCCATTGTAGTAAAATCTACCATACAATACAGAGTTCCATATTTCCAATAAGTATATAGTAGTATAGGGGTCAGGGACTAACCAGTGAATAAAAGTCAAAACTTAGAATGAGGTGCCTTTACAGTTTAGCACTGGGCAGTGATATATACTGATAATGTTTGATTAATGAGCAGCAGCCTTGCAGTGGGTGAAAACGTCTGTGAGAAATGACTTATTATTTCAGAGGTATTGGAAGCTTACCGTATCTTGTAGATTTAACTGTGTGTGCCTGAATAAAATAAATGAGATGCAACATGTGAAAAATGAAAACACATTAGTTGTAAAGGATGTGTCACAAGCAGGGTATTTTTGTTCTAGTACACTTTGTCATGGGGATTTTTAATGTTGCTCTGAATACAAATCATTTAACTGGTTCATAAAATCAACCTAGTTGGAATTCCTGCATCTATCACCCACGACAGAAATGAGGATTAAGCTTAATATGCTGGAACTTCCCTTGAATGTTTGCATTTTGCATTATATACAGCCGTTTAAACTGCATATGAGCACAAAGGCTCATTTCTTAGAAATACAGTAAAAGCTTAAAAGCGTATAGAAGCAATTTCAACATTGAAATCAGGAAATTTCATTTGATTAATCTATAATTTCATTAAAAGAAAGTATCATTAATGTTTTTTGTTGTTGTTGTTGTTTTTACATTTGCTATGACAGAGGCTCTAAGAACAAGGGTGTAATTTTCTTCCGCCTGTGTTAATTCTGTGTCTGGAACCAAACAATGACTTGTAGATGGAGATTTTACTTTTTACAGTTCCAGGTTTATCTTGCAGTGGTTTGTAAAGCGGTCTTCCTCTTTCTGTAGTATGTTTCCATGTGTGTTGATCTGCTGCCAGGTCCCCTGGTTCTGCTCAGACCTGCTGTGGAGTTTGGGTCACACATAGATAATTAATGATGGTGCAGACTTTCCTCCATGCAACTACAGTGTGTGTTCAGCCAAACTGGACTGCCCTGAGTCTTACATTACATAAAGCTGTCTTTCCTCTAGTTTCTGGAAATAAGTAAGGCAGGACAGTAGAAAGATACAGCCTTCTTTCCTATTTTAGCACCTTCTGTGAGGTCAGGGAAATATTTGGAAATTCTGGTCTGGAAACACTGTTCCATCAATACATACCTAGGACTTGCGTGGACATTAACCCGCACTCTTACATTTCTGTTCAGTCCAATTCAATAAGCATTTGAAGTTTTTTTTTTTTTTGCTTTGGGTTTTGGCACAGATGTATAATCTTCAGCCAGAAAAAAAAAGAAAAAGCAAAATGTTTTCCCGATGTGTAAAGAAAGTTGTAACCTGGTAAAGTTTTTAATAAGGCCTGACATTTCTAAGTAAAGTGGTGTGGTATATTGCTGTATCCCTTGAATCTGTTTTCACACTCTGATTTCTCTCTGGAACTTAGTGTGCTGAAGCACACTATAGTGTAGTAGATACATTGTATTTAGGTACTTAGGGTCCCCATTGTTTATCAATAGTTTTGTTTAAGATCCTGGTAGATTCTATTCACCGCATTTTCTTTCTTCAGTCAGAGCCTTTTCTACTCAGTTATTCATCTTCTTTTGATCTTACAAGTTCTTCTACAGTGGGACTCTATATCTGCAATTCTCTTTTCATGGTAACTCTGAAATAATAACATGAGGAAATTAATCTTCAGACCACTGAAGGCAGCAGTTCTTTTAGAGTCCATGCATAATGTCATAGCTTTGAGTTAGAAGGTTCTCTTGTTGATGCAGATGTAGTCTCATCCTTTCATCAGGTACTAGAAGTTATTTTTCTAAGATTTACTTACACAGGTAAGGGAATTATGAAAGGGAGGGCATCTGGTTTTACTGTCACTGGATTTCACGAAACAGAGCTCCAGCAGTGATAGCAACTCCCTCTCATTGATGTGAAAGTGACAAACGTAGTACATCAAAGGAGTGACCTTTCAACTTACAAGTGAGTGGAATGAGAGCAGATTGCCAACTATGAGGTCTTGGTAGTATCTCTACAGCAGTTGTTGGCCTAGAGAACATAGGGAAGTACAGCTGGACATTATCTGAACTCTCAGAGGATCCTGATCCAAGTAATTCTATAGGGAGGTGTATGTGTGTTGGAGTAGGGGAGCATGTGGAGGAAAGAAATTCAAAGAATTAAGTAATCAGAACTTATAGTAATGCTACATGGATGTTCCAGTAATATAGTCTAACAGACAACTTGAGAAGCAAAAGCTGTCTGAAGCATAGTATATCTGATGTGAAGGACCTGATTCTGCATTGAAGGACCTGGATTCAGATTCCTTGGTCAGGCAGGTAAGTTTATAAGCTGTGTGATATAGAAAAAGTGCAAGCTGATTTAAAGCTTTTTTTTTTGAGGGGGGGGGAGGGGGGGAGGAGAATGTGTAGAAAGCTTAGCACAGTTCTCCATCTTCCATAATGAGAAACTGATATTGGAAAACAATGCCTTAAAGAATTTGCAGTTTGGTCTGATATCATTCCTAAAGTATGAAAAAGAACAGACTGTTGGTTTTGATACAACTCCCTCTTGAGAGTTTAACACTGTACATGCCAGAAAATAAAAAGCCTGAGTTGTGTTTTGGAATGCGGAAATATTCTTTGCAGTCTGAAGGTGAAAGAAAAGAAATAAATCTCGATAATGTTTTTCCCTACTTCTCAGATGGGTTATACTTTTAATGCTTGTTCCATAATAGTAAGAATTGAGACTCTGAAGTAAGGACTTTGCATTTCATATCCAATTCTATCACAGAGTCAATTCATTTTGCATTATTTTAAAATAATTCTTAGTAGCAAAATTGGTTCACACAAAAATGAGGGTATTCAGGCTATTTTTTTTTACTGATTCTCTTGAAGCTTCTGCCACTTCAGAATCTATGTATTTTTACTGGCATTTTAAAATCTGAAAACAAATTCAGAAATTAGTGCTCCAAGTGTGCATGGAAATGAATGAATGAATAATTATGAGTATCCTTACAGAAATCTGGAGTTATCTCAAAGCAAGTATCATTCACAGATCTTGGAATTTCTACTGCTGTCATGTTTGCTGTATTGCATCCCAGAGATATGCAGAAGTTCCTGGTATTCAAGCCAATATTATTTTGAAAAGAAAATGATTTGAGGTCCTTCTACTGTCATCATGGTTTCTCAACACAGTGAAACCTGGACAGAAAAAATACAATATGCAAAAATTATGAACTTATGCTGCAACACAAAGTTAATAACATCATTGGTTGCTTTTAAAATCCTATGCTATTTTTGCTTATGTTCTTCAGCAAAGATGGAAGTATTCTATAACAATATGACTAATTATCTTCACCTGCATTTATCACTAAATAAACTTCACACAAGACAGCAAGATTGTTTACTTAAGCAGTATAATACTGGGAATGGAAGATAGCTCTAGAACACAGGATTACATTGCCAGAATGGCACTATTTATTAAGCTATGATAACGCTAATGTTCCTCTTTGATGTATAGCATGTGCGACTTCAGCTGAACTTGTAGAGAGCCTTAAGGATGTTTCATTGAACATTTAGTATGGCAGCAAGCCAGAATACATTTAGCCTAAACCCAGATGACAGGTTGGTAATGAGGTAGTGATTGATGACCACTGCTTCCGTATGAAAACCTGCTTGATATGCTGGGGGGGAAATGCATTGCTAGCTCTTTTCATTTCACTCCCTCTGTATTAGTTATTCTTACTGTAGAGGAAATAGTATTGGCTGCTGGTTATTCAATCCTGGTTTCACTTTTAGATGAGAATTGAGTACTCAGCTGAGATTTTAGAAGCATGGCCCTATGGCTACATTTATGTGTAATTCAAATCCTAATTTCAGTGGATTTTTATTATCAAAAATAACTGCAATTATATCACCTATAAAACACCCTATAATATTCTTATTATGTGCCTTCTGTAATTTTACAAGTCCTATGATTCACCTCCTGTGCCATCTAAAAGGCATTGCTTTCCCTCCTAATATAAAAAGAAATACTTGGCCCTAAGATTGTAAAACACTGCTCAGACAAACAAGCCTGAACTCTTTATTTTGTCTAGACCTCTTGAATGCTTCACTGTAAAAACATTTTGCATAATCTATTCAGGTGGTGGACTAAATGTTATTCTGTGCACCTTGAAATACATTTAGGCCCAGTCTTTCAGGAAGATTCCAACCTGATGTCTGAATTAGCAGTAAGAAAATTTAGAAGTAGACATCAGAGAACCATAGGGTTTACATCTGTAGCTGTACTCGGGCAGGGCATATATTAGAGGTCCCTTAAGCTGCAGGATAACTAATGGGATCACATTAAAGGCTGGTTAGAAATCACCCAGGGATGAAGCAAAGGGCGCTAGGGCAGCATAAATATCCAGTGTCAAAAGAAACTCGTTATTAGTGTTTTTCCAGGCAAAAGGGTCTCTTGGTCAGGAATGGGTGAGGAAGCTTGTCACCCTAACCAAAGTGATATGACACTTCCTCAGAACAAAAATATGAGCATGAAAAATTAGGACCAGCAGTAGAATCAGAGCCAGAACAAGATGGTTGTGGAATGAGACTGGAGCAGTTTCCATCTTTCTCCTGCAGATCCCTGGGTAGTAAAGGAAGTGGTCATGCTCTGTGGGGTGAAGTGGATGACTTTTTGGCAAGGAAACAATGTCATATTATAAATGCAAATGTTTGGATTTGTGATGTGTTTATGACTGTCCATTGGACCAAACAAGACAGCTGACACCATAGGATTTTACTGATGAGCCTTACAGGAAGGATGGGTTTTAACTGGATCAAGTTGTGTCTCTTAGGCCAAATGAAGTTGTTACGGTACTGCTTAGCAGACAGGAAACAGCCACCTGAAACAGCTATTGTACATTAGGGCTGACAATGATCACTTTGGGCCACTCAGAAATGCTTCTAGTGTGATTCTAGAAAAGAACAATGGGATAGGCAAGACAGGAAATTATTACAGGACTTCCATTAATGCATGAGGTGGTTGTGACTATGTTTACAAACAAGTTATTTGGTACCCACATCATATGTTCAATACCAAAATAAAAAATGCTTTATGAATTAATATCTTTTAATGTAGACATATCCTTTATCTAATGAAAACTTAGATTCTATAATTCCTGTGTATGCTTGTAGCATCTTTGGGGCAGATGATCTGTCATGAGAGCTACAGAGTTTAACATTTTTTTATGAATATTTTTATTTGTATGATTTTTTTTATTTGTCAAATTTTTGCAGTTTTAAAGCACGCGTAATTGAGATGACCACATTTTTTTTTCTCACTGACCAGTGACAGGGTGGAACAGGTCCATTGATTTTTACTGTATTACTGGAAAGCCCTTAATTTTAACAACTAGTGGCACATAAGGATATAGTATTTGGGTGGAGATTAATGGCCATATGGTGTTGTTGCTTATACAGTGGAAAGCCTAGTTATTTACTGTAAAATCTGTCTCCAAATTCTATACGCAAAGCACAGACTTCTACTTGGTTTGTTTCCATAACAACGTACGAAACAACATCAATCATTTATAGTAGATTTCCACGCTCCTTAATTAGTTGCAGTTCTAAGGAGTGTGGGAGGAGTCATGTAAAATGTTTTTTATGTGAAAAACAAAGTTAGACCTTGTTTTCACAAAAGCTTATGCACACACTTCACTTTCTACAATGCAAGTAGTTACACTGACATTGATGGCTATGCCTACATAGCACTGATATAGCACCTGGAGTGGCTGTACTCGTCATGCATTGTGTCCTATTTGAATGACAGCTATGTGAACTATGTTTGCTTCATGGGGATCAAACTTGGTCTTGACTCAAGGTCTACCTTAGCAGATACTGTCAGTAGAACAATTAAGCATACAACACACAGTTTTCAGTATGAATTGTAAATGTTTGCAGTAGCAGTACCTATGTTATTGCAAAAAAATAAAACTTCTAAAAGAACTTGCTTTATGAAAATAATAATAAACTGTACATCTTTTTATGTAGAATTTTAAGCCAATGGGACACCTGCCAAAGCATTTATGACATTTTTTGCTTGTATCGAGTATGTTCGTGCCATCTCCACACTTCCTACGGTATAACACTCAATGACAGATATTGCCATATGCAGCTGTTACAGCATCATAACTTCTTCTCTGAGCCAGTTCCGTAGCTTTATCAAGCCCTTGTAGTGATCTACAGATTGGGAAAGTTCAAAATCATATGCATGAGGTATTACTGCTCCCCTAGTCTTCATGCTTTGTTAGAAAAACAGAGCTATGTGGTTTTTTTTCTATCCTTGGTCTTAATTTTTATTTTTTAATACACATTATTGATACTGCAAAGTAGAAATCTGAAATGCTTTCAGAATTACTGGATATATATATATATTTAAGGCAGTTATATAAATAAGGAATAAGAAAGTACATTTGCCAAAGCATCTTTTAGCTGACAAACTCCTGAGCCCCCAGGCAAGCAGTGCTTGAGTCTTGTTAGCTTGGGGCTGCTCCAGAGATGATGCTGATGGTGTGAGCCTGGAAAGAAAAGGTTGAAGGGGAAAACTTAAAGGGAGTGAGGGAGAGTTGGAAAGCAGGAGTAAACTGGGGGAGGCAAACAAGAAAATCACAGGGAAATAGGACTGAGAAAGTAAAGGAAATGTAAAGGAAGAAAAACTTGATATATTAGAATGCATAAGCTGAAAAAAATTGTATGCAAAAAAGTAAATAGAAGAACTAAAAGCTAGAAGACATGAGAAATATCCATTAAAACTATTAAAAAAAAATGAATTTTTAAAATAATGCAAAATACTTGTTAATTATCCACATTTTCAACAATTTTCTTTCTTTTGTTACATGCATCCAGTGTCAAGTAGCAGCTAAAGTTGAGAAAGTACGTATTATGAATGTTTCTCCTTCAGCTGTAGTAAATTAGAAAATGGGGGAAATGCATATATGTTAAGGATTTTTATATAGATTTTCATTATATTACTTTGTCAACTCAAAGAATAAGCATTTTATTGTGCCAGTCAGTGTATACTTTATTTCAAAACATAATTAAATCACAACTAAAGTTGCTAGGTGACAGGCAAGAGAAGACATAATTAGGATTTTTTTTTTTCAAAAAGAAAAAGATAGGGAAAACTAGTAAACTTGAAGGAAGGTTACTGTTGTCTGTGGTGACATCAAATGACCATCTCATTCAAATACGTGGTTCATTAAATAATCACCTCCTGCTCTGCTTCTGCTGTTGAGCTCCTGGCTTTCTAGGTAGAGTCAATGAAAATAGGAGGACTTTTAACTAGGTACAAATTCTGATTTGTTCTCTGAAGAACTCTTTGACAGTGTATCACTCTTAGGTATTCACGTGTGGCTCCTAAAGACAGAAGTTGTGGCTGTCCATTGATATGAGTGAGTCTTTTTACCTGTGTCCGCTGTGTGCAAGTTACCAGCAAGAGAATTGCACAGGGTCTGTAAATAAGATTCAGCTCATTAAAACAAGGAAAGTTTCAAAAATCAACACTTTACAAATAATTATGAAAGTCACTCTGAAGGTAATGCTTCCTATTTATTTCTGTGGAAACAACAGATACAAAGAACACAATTATACTATTTAATAGAGCAAATTCTCAGCTACAAAACACCATTTTTCAACACAGTCACCACTACTAGCTGTGCATTTTCACCAGCGATGAACAGAAGCCTGCATACTGTGCTCAGAAATCTGCATCAGTGGAGGTGATCCATTGCTACCACTGCCTCATTGTGCTCATGTCCACTCTTTGGTCTCCATAAATGTTCAGCAAACATCAACAAACGTTGGAATGTGCCACTTTTTTCTTCATGGAGGAGTTCACTGACACAATTTTACTTCATATGCACTTCCATGTCAGACTCCATTTTGTCAGAGTGTCCCTCCACTGCCATCTGTCACATGGCAGCAACATGTAATGGAATACTGGTGCAAGGTTCAGCCTCTACTGCCATAGCACCAACATCCACCTTTGACATTGTGGGCCAACATAATAAAATAGGAGACATTGCTTTCAGGTCAGGCCTCATAATAGTGAGACAGAAAATGTGTGTCCCTTGCTGAGTAAAGCGGATGATTGGGTAGCAGTGAACGTGGCAATGTCTAAGAGAGTCTTTGGAAAGAGCTCTGGAAAGTTTAAATATTTATAAAGTTTCTTCCTTTCTTCAGTGTCACAGTAGCATTGAATTCATGAGATTTCTGATTGCTCCATTTGTTGAGTGTATCATTGTTTATTTCTTTTCAGATTTTCAAGCAATCTTATTTGGATTTATGAATAAAATTTCATTAATATTCCTCTACTCTGTAAAATCTACGTAATTGGCAATCTTGTGTTTCAGCAGTGCTTTAAACTGTTTGTGCAAGGATCAAGTGAATAAATAAGTAAATAGCTAAGTCTCCCAAAATTATCCTGTGGTGCCTCAAGAGTAATCTTTCTTTTCTTTTTTTTTTTTTAATCTTAGAAAACTGCATTTAGAAATAGGTGTGCTTTTGTTTTGTTTTGTTTTATTTTGTTTAATGCCTTCTACTGTTTGTTCATTCAGATATTCTGAAAATTAGTTTAATTTGTTCCTGTGTTTCTGAAAATGTCTTTTTTATTTTAAATTGATTATAGACGTGACTGTGACATAAGTATCTGTCTGATATATAAATACATATCTGCTCAGCATTTGATTGCAGAGTTAAGAGATGTCATAATCTTAATCCCTCCCTTCAAATATACGAGGGCATGAGCTCTTAGAACAGTGTTTACAGGTAGGGAGCTGCATCTGTGCATGTGCTTGGTGATGTGACTGTTAGTGTGGGGTTATCAAACTGGTAGCTTTCACTACACACACTCTGCCTTTAATATACAGAGCTGATTTTGCATGAGCACGTAATTGAATACTTGTTCTCTACATGTGTGTGTATCATAAATAACTTGGTGGTTACCAGAATGCAGAGGGTGGGGTTTCTATTTTTAGCAGTGGATTCTTTTTAACTCTTCATTCTCATACAACTATTGTTGCTGCTAAAGTTAATTGAAATCACACTGTAGCAAGTGTTCAAGCAGGCGTGATCTGGTTTTGTACATGTAGTAAAACTAATCAAAGTTATCATTAAAATATTGGGGTGAAAATCTTGATTTGGTACAAACAGTTGGTGATGCTGAATTTCTGAAATATAATTTTGTTGATGTGGCAAAATATGTGTAATGTTAGGTTTTTCTAATGGATAGTGGGATTTTTCATGAACTTTCTACATAAAGAAATTGGGACCTGTCAGAAAATGATATCAATAGATAATTCTGATTTATAGTGAGAAGTATTCTTACGTGTTGCAGCATCAATGACTATAGGTAGCGGTATTTTGAAATAAGCATTTATATAGTAATACTTTAATCATCTGTTAATGGAATTGTATTTAGGTTTTAATTTCAAGCCTTTGGCCATTTTGTACACTCCTGTCTCAAAAGATGGGTATTCTTGATGAATAAGGCAAAGCCCAGTTCCATTACTTATTGGGAAAGTGGCTGTGAGTGCTAAGATGTGGTGTCTGAAAACAAGTCAGTGAATGACTTCATGTTGACATGAAGTGAAAGCATGGAAGGCAGTTTTGAACTGATGAAGTTTCAAAAATTAGCTTTGCAATATTGTGTGAGAGCCATATTTCCTAGCTCTCCCTCCCTATGCCTTGTTTCTTCGTAGTGACGGTAGATGAAGGAAGGGTCTGATTTCTGGTACACTGCCCCTGGCTACAAGGTCTCTGTAATAGAAACATATGGGGCTCGCGGCAAATAAATGCCTGAACATACCTGTGAATTTCTCTCAATTTTATGTGAATGTCTGGCACCTATTCTCTAGTAGGGAATACTTTTCTTTCACTTAACTATATCAGTAGGTTTTCTTTTTCCAATACCAAATAAAAATTTCAGAAATCTCTCAGTGGCTTAGGACGTCAACAGGGAGTATTTCAAAGAATCATGAAGAGTTGAAGTTGGAAGGGACCCTTGGAAATTGGCTAGTCTAACCCTGCAGCTCAGAGTCAGCTAGAGCAGATTGCCTAGGACTGTATCCAGTCAGGTTTTGAACATCTTTGAATATGTAAGAAGGCTTGCTCTGAAAATGTTGTGCTCCTGAGGTCCTTTGCCTCCAAGGCAGTCTCTCTGCCGAGTTGCATGTCAATAACATAGAGTCAGACGGATCTTTTGGAAAGCGATGTACCCTCAGAGATTCTTGTGCCCAGAACAACCAGAGTATGCAGGTGCACACTCAGGAAGGGTTTTTTTCAAGTGCTGAATTATTTTTTTCCACATGCTTAGCTATTTTACAGTTAACAGTAGATCCCTGCAGGGAAACTTTTTTCAAAACTTGATTTTGTTCTGAATACTTTTGCAAACGTGCCTGACTTTCACTATCTTACTTGCCTGAAAATTCCAGCTAGATTTTTCTCTGGCACACAGGTACTGCTCTGAAACTGCTGAGTATGTTTGTGAACAGACTTCTCTGTTCCAAGTTTTCTGCGCTAACTGCACAAGTGAATGTGCTTATTGTCATTTGATCTTTAGGAGATATATGTATATATTTAAATCTAAACAGTGCTAGCAGTTTTATAGTTACGTAATGCATTTTATACTTCTATAAAACGAATATCAATTGCTGTCCACTGACTCTTGTCCTTCTTTAGTTATACTTTTTCTTTCTACTATTATGGCACTACGCAGAATATTTGCTTGCCATGATTTGCACAGACAATATTTATGCTCAAAAAGATATGGGCCCAGTGTAGCAATTTTTTAGCATAAAGGAATTGAAAAATCTCTGTGCTTTTCTGACTTGTTTGATTAGTCTGAGAAAGCCCAATAGCTCTTGGGCTTCTAAACAAAATATTCAATAACAAGTTGATGTAAGTGAAGGTGGCTACGTGGCTGTGTTAATTTCATCTTAGCGCTACAGAACTTAACATGTTTTAATACTGATTTTTGTCTAGGTTTGATCTAAAGCATAATGGATGACCTAATGCCTTATGTTTAGTAGAAAATAAACATTTGTTTAAATGTGCAGCTCAGCCCTTTTCCAATCTTGGCCAGCACATCAAGCAGGTAGGTCTTACGACGGACAGACAGCAAAAGTCTTGAGAATGCATAGAGATTACTTTGTATAAAGAAGATAAAATATTTAAAAATTAGTATGTACTTGTTGGTACTATGGCATAGCTTCAAAGCCTTTGATGGTTTTGAACAAAATTCTCTCTTAGCTCAAAGTAGATCAGTAATATAATAAAATATGGTAGAACCCCAAATTGCCTTTATTTCAGTCAGCCTGATTTTGGGACCCTTGCAGAAACCTATTTTTCAGTTTTCTTCTTGAGGATGAATAGAAAAACTGCATTTAGTAGAAATGCAAATTTCTACAATTGATAAAAATTAAATCCGTTTAAAAAGAAAGAATAACACAAACTGCTTCTTAAGTTTCTTCTAGTGGCATTGTATTTAGGCACTTGAAAGCAATTTCAGAAGTAGATTTGCATACAACAGAAACCTGCAAGCAAATTGAAAGTGCCATTTAGGATTCATAGAAGATCAAAATGCATACTCCATCTTTGACATAATTTGTCTTGAGGTTTATGAAATAATTTTTCATCAGATTATAATATTTAAAGTAATTAAAGATGCAATTTTCTATTTAATAAACAATGTGTTTTGTAACTTCATTAGGGATGCTGCCTTTCTTAATTGTAATGGTCCAAAAGGTTGTCAGTGAACTGTACATTAACTGTAGAGATAATAATGATTTTATATGCTAATAATTTTTAAATGAATAACTCATGTTGTTTTTCATCCCCATGGGGAAAATAATTTACATTCCTAAAGCTTACTATGGTATTAACCCTTTTGCTTGGGGAGAATGGATATCCTTGTATAAAATGTTCATTTGTTTTACATTAGCACTAATGCACGCATGTAGGACCCACTGGTATGAAAGGATTAAAATCAGCAGCATTAGACAAGCAGGAACATTTTGGAAAGAAATCCTTGTTAGAGGAACCTACGGGGACCGTGTAACTTGATTTTCCATTTATTGATCAGATGCTTCTTGTTTTTGTTACCATTTGTAGCTCCACTGGGAGTGAATCTTCCTGCTGTGGTATCACAAACACAAAATTATGCACCAAGAAGGCATTAAGGACTTGTGCTCACTCCTTGACTGGCCTGACATTAGCCTGGGTCAAATGCCTGTGTCAGGGGAAGCATATGCTCTCTTGGGAGTATTTACACTGTTGCATGCAGGCTGTTTTAAGCAGCTAGTTTTAACTTTTTGTAATAGCCGTTTCTCTGGATCTGGCTACTGCTTCTTGGACTAGAATGAGATGTAGGCTTCTACCTCTTCGATGATTTTAGTATCTCAAAAATTAGTTACTTAATATTGGAAGCATAGATTTTCCATTTTAATTTTTCATACTAGCCACCTCAAGTATGGACTTAAAATGAGTGTGTGTGTGACGTATGCAGAGCACTGCCCTCACAAGCCAAGTACTTTTGTGACCAAGTTTCACTTCATGTGCTTTAACATTAAGCTTTGTGTAGACATTTGGAGATCCTCATCATTTCCCTTTTACTTTCTTTCCAGATAGTAGCCTTACAACACCTGAAATACAACCGCATTATGTTTCTGACCCAAAGCACCAAATTTAGTGCTCTGTCAGCAATACAAGAAACACCAAGAAAAATACAGGCATTTGACAAGAATGGTACAATTAGTTAAAAAAAAAATAATAATAATAAAAATAAAATGTCATGGACTCAAATTTCATATAGATTCTCAGTATATGCTGATGTTAGGAAAAGAATTCAGATTTAGTTGATGGTTAAATAAACCTAAAAGACAACTTATGTCTTCTTTCTTTCACTGACCCTTACTCAGAAATGATTTGGACATTGTAAACTCATGCTTAGTTATTTCCAGTATGTAAAAGTGCACAGGAGGTACCTGCAGTTGGGTGATATTTCTGAGGCAATCTACTTGCATAAGAGAATGTCACGTTAACAAGGTATTTACATAAAACCCCTTGCTACAGCTGCTTTTAAAAGGAAAGACAGATAAATATGTGCTTAATGATAAGGACATGTGAAGTGGGTAAGTGACCTGAGAGAGAAAGCTCATTGACCTTCCAGCATGCTACAAGAATGTCATATTTGTTGCAGCATACTCCATACTGGTACGCAGCATGTGACAATCTGAGAAGATAATGCCTCTGACAATGCGCACTTACTATTCACTGTCAATTATAAAACTGTGTGCTACTTTTCTTAATTGATAGTGAACGCTGGCGCATAATCATGTTAAAAGTATCTTTTCAGAATGTTTCTTTAAAAAAAAAAAAAAAAAAGAGTAAAAAAGTCTTCTCAAATGTTGTGATAGATGATTCATTGCATTTGAGCTGCTGTCAAGGAGCCACTGTAGCCAAGCCTATAAATATGCAGTTTTGAGAACTCTGGAAGAGTATTCTGGTGGTGTGACAGATTCAAAAAGCACTTTTTCTACCGCAAGAAGCTAACGTTGCTTTCTTTCTGTTATACATTCAGATACAGTTGTCTAATTAGACTAATTGGTTGGCAAATTTTCCTCCTTTTAAACAAAATTAGTTTGGAGGAGAGAGAACAAATATCATCAGAAACCTGAATTGCTCTTTCTTTCCATAATAATTGTTTATTTTTAACAGAGCAGAACTAGGCTTTATAACTTCTATGGAGGGAGGCTGTTTAATTTACTATATGTGACATTTTCCAGAAGAAATGAATATTGGCAGTTTGTTTATAAATCTTTAACTAAAACGATCATAATGTAATCACTGACCTTCACCTCGCTCACAGTGGCAGTAATGGATACAGCTACAACAATAACTGTTGCCTGATGATATTATAACAAAGAGAGCTTTCTTTGAGTCGGTACATGTGTATTTTCTGTTTTGTGTTGTCTTGTGAAGAGTTGAAATACACCGAGAATAATGAGAATGAATGATAACCTAGATGTGTTCTTTCCTTGAACTGCTGGTTGTATTAAATCCACTGCTCCCTGCAAATCTATAACATCCTTTTCAGATGAATTCAGAAACAAGGGGCTGCATTCTTTTATTCTTGGTCCAGAGATTAAAATTGATCACACGAGACACAGGGGAGCAGATTGTAGTATCACAGCTCAATGTGGTTAACTGGGATAGTGCATGGCTTCTGTTCTACTTAACTGTGTGTGTACAGGTTACAAATATTATTGATTGCAAGGGTCAGCAGAGGCTGGAGGGAGGTTATGTTGTTTGATGCTATTTGGTAATTTTTAAGGGACAAGAGCTATGAACCCTCCTAGCAGCTGGGACAGGTACAGTTTAAATCTGACAAATGGAGATTTATGTTTGTGTGAGCTGGCAAAGACCTTCAAGTAGAAATAATAAATGGAAATCTGATAGGTTGTTTTATCATGGGTCAAATAATGTGCTGTAGAAGAAGAGGAAAAAAAGATTTAATTATTACCTATTCATCAGAATGCACTGATGATAGGTTTTCAGTTGTAGATCTGCGCAGTAGAAAAATGAATAGTGTTTGGAAGTCTTTTTATGAGGCATCACTTTAAAATATATGTAGAGATGGTTTACCTGAAGTGATTTGAAAATGCAGCGTGGGCGGGATGATATGGGAGTAATTACTGAATAAGCTTTATAGCATCTTTTTGTTCCTTCATGTGGACAAAACCACTGTGTTAATATTCTGAGACTTAAGATAAGATGATATAACATGTTAAAAAGAACTAGAAAGAAGCATTTGTTTCCTACATTGAATTTTCAGATAGTACTTTATTATTCGGTAGCACTTATAAGACGTTGCTGTTTTACAGTGAAGGCTAATTGAATTAAAAATTAAAATTAAGTTTGAATGAATCTTTACTACATTTCCAAAATAGGAATAACCAGAATGACCTATGTTTTGCAACTAATATTTAGCATGGGAGATTTTCTGTCCAGATAAGTAGGATTTTATCAGTATTTCATGAAGATACAGTTCTGATACAGGGTGCAGATATGTCACTCATGTAGCCTATTGTTTCATTACATTCACATAGCAATGATCTTATGGAAGTAATATGCCACAGTAGTAACAACAGCGAGTTTAAGAGGAATGGCTGTGGTTAGATGTTTTCTGTAATTCTCACCTATTCAGCTTTTTTCAGCTTTGGGAAACAACATTATAAAAATCAGTCTGTATTTGTAACATTTTAATACCAATTGGCTGTTATACTACTGTTGGAGAGGAAAAGACTTTAGCTAGTACAGATCATCTCAGTAAACCTCACTGCAGCTTCCTCACTGTACGCTGCATGAGATCTGACTGAAGATGTTATTCCAGGTTATTAATTAATTATTCCTCATATTTCCAGAGGAAATAAGTAACTATATGTCTATAATGGATTTTCTACTGTTCCTTTGCAGAGGCCTAACATTTTCTGTATGATGCCAACTATCTGTGGCTTTTTCTTTGAGTATTTTCCTAGAGATTTATTCCCATTTTCATATGCAGTTTCTACCAAGTTGATTTTCCAAGCTATTTTTTCCATTTTTTTTTTTTTAATGTCAAAACTTAACACAAATAATACATTTGATTTTCTCTTTGTAAATTCTTATTGGATATGATTATTCCAATGTGCCAACATGACTGCCTATGGACACATATCATGGAGGAAATATATAATTTCTATTACCAATGACTATTTTATTATTTTCTATTTTCTTTACTTTTTTGAACTCTGCTGCTCCTGTTTCTTTTCCATCCAGTTTATTTTGCTTTCACTTTTACATATACGTATTTTCTCTATTGTGTCTAAATGCCCTTAGTGTGACACATAATCCCTGAGATATTAGGGTGGTTTTTTTGTATCCTTCAAGTTTACTTTTGTATCCTTGCAGTTTTACCCCCGAAGAAGCAAGCTCCTTACTTCTGTAGCCAGTTTTCTTCAGCAGCACGTACTGAGTGAGAGGAACCTTTGTGGCTTTCTTCCCTTCTAGTGTGGTGCAGCGTATCACACTGACAAATAGTATCTGGCTGGTGTCTGGAGGAAACACAGCCCCCTGTGTCTTTCCTTTGGCGTGTTACTGCTAGGAACATGCTTGTAGAAGGAAGAGAGAAAGGAACTGACAACGTTAACATGTCAAATTTTAAACTTCAGCATCCCTGCTATGCCAGTTCAAGGATGCTCCTGAATAATGACAGCTTGTGCCAGTGGTGTGAAGTGGCCAAATTCCAGGCAGGACTAAAAATCAAATTCAGCTGTGTTGTAAGCTGCTTGGAAAAAGCTCCTTTCCTGTGTGGAAAGGCACATTCTTATGTGAGAGATGGATTTGACTGAGACTACTAAATGCATTTTAGCTAGTGACCTTTTCAGATTTGTAGCCAGTATAATAAATGTTACCAAGATGACATAAGAAAGGTTAGCAGCAATATTCTACTTTATAGCAGATGTTTCTTCAGTTTCTTTGTGCTAGAATTTACAGAATTCTTACGTTCTGCAAATCAAGATTCATAGCAAACTGTTTCAGTGCTTTAAGACCTGCAGTAAACAATACAAGGCAGGATAAAACCAGAGGGAAGGTAAGCAGACTTCTGCATTCGTCCATCTCTATGATGAGGTTTACTTCATGGCAATCTTCATATTTCAGCAAGTCTTTCACCAGAACTACCATTTAACTTGCTAGCATCCTTAGCATGACTATTACTTCAAATGTGAGCAACATTAAATATTGCTTTCTAATCTGAGAAGAACTGCTGTATAGGTCACTCTGAAAGTAATGCCTTGTATTTATTGCCATGCAAACTACAACAGATGAAAAGAGCACAATAACGCTATTTAATAGAGCAAATTCTCAGCTATGAAACACTATTTTTTCAGCATATTCACCACTATTAGTTGTGCATTATCAAGTAAGAGCCTGCATGCCACTCCCATAAATCTGCACCAGCAGAGGTGACTCACTGCTGCTGTTGCCACTGCTGAAATGCACCACCCACCCACCTCACTGTGCTCACATCCACTCTTTGGTCTCCATAGACATTCAGCAAGTGTCAATGAATGTCAATGGATGCCATTTTTTCCTCATGGAGGAATGCAAAGGCTCACCTTTGTTTCATACGTATTTCCATGTCAGACTCCATTTTGCCAGGCTATCCTTCTGCTGCCATCTGTCACACAGCAATAACATTTAACAGAATGTTGGTGGGAAGGTTCAGTCTCTGCTACCATACCACCAACATCCAACTCTGACATTGTGGACTAATATAGTAAAACAAGAAGAATTTCTTTTGGAGCAGCCCTCGTGCAATTATCTTCTGTTAATTTAGGATCCTGAATATTTTTGTCCAATTTACTGTTGATTTTCTAGTGTCCTTTAAAAACTATGTTTTAAAAACTTTTAGTGGTACTGTATGCTTCAGTTCTGAGTTGTGCATTTAAAAAGTCTTTTGGAGGATAATTTCTCAGGTCAAACTGTGAGATGAAAATCTCTGTGGTGCTTAACTGAATACCCAGATATTTATGATTGCAAAATTGCCATGTTCTTTCTCCAGACCTTTGTTAAATCATCCTAAGACAATGATGACTTTCACTAAAAAGTTACCTTAGCCACACTTGTTTGTTACCCCAATAATATTCCAAATGCCGATCCCATGTGTTGCCCATGATAAAATTAAGAAAAGCAATTCAGACATAGATTATGGGGGTTAGACTAAAGCCCTGTGAAAATCTGAATTGATGATCATAAAACCAAAGTAAGGGTGGAGTTTATATCTAATGGAGGCTAAAGTGTTGTCATTCACTTTTAACATATCTGTGAAATTAGCTGTCAAGCTAATCTGATCGTGGCATCACTACATGCTGTGAGCACAATTTTGCAGTGTTTTATGAACAAAAAATACATACATACATACAAATACAACACTAATCCTAATTTCCATCCCTTGTGGATTAATTCTAAACTATCTGCTCTTCTTGTATGCAGTTTCTGACTCCTGGTTACATCTTGTGAAATTTTGGCTATGTCTAAACTGGGACAGGACAACTGGGTTCACATATCAATTAAATTATAAAAATAGGTTTGTTTCTTGCTGGTCTGACTATTCCAGTCCTGTTTTTTTTCAGTACCACTTGTAAGAGCTAAGATATTACTGCAAGTTAATGATGTAGTAAGATATGAGACGTATGGACTGTGTTACTTACGAGTTCAGCTATTTATTCAGGCATTTCTAGAAGACACTGTGGTGTGAACAATGCTGTTCAACTTACAGTGCATTGCAATTGTGTAGGGATTTTGCTAATAAATGTGAAAGATTTTTTTTTCACATTTACTCATTCTAACATGAGGGTAAGAAAATGCTAACTCAAGTGTCCTGTAGTTCTTTTGCTTTCCTCTCCTAACTTTTATATTCTATGAATGAGGCCTTTAGAAATCACTGGGGATTTACTCTTACAGGCCTTGCTAGAGCACCTATTCCAAAGAAAAGAAATCATTAATAATAAACTTAAAAAAAAATAAACAGTAAAAAGAAGTTATATTACAAAATAAATCTACCAGGCTTACAAAGAAAACAAATTTGAAAGAGCCACCTGCTGTGGAGATGAGGCAGTAATCTCAGCAGCAGGAAATAAATGGAGAGAAAAAGAAAATACAAAAGCATAGACATTAAAAAAGTAATTAAAACACTTATCTCCATCAACATACATAGCAAACAAAAAAAAACCCAACCACCTAGGAAACATACTCTATTGATCCTCACAACAGGAAATAACAAAGCTGCCACCAAAAAAGAAAAAGCACCAAGTGTCCACCAAAATGAGAGAGATATCATTTAAAAATAGAGGCCTTGAATGCGTTTACTAATGTGTTAATCACTAATGGACTGACCTTGAAAGAAGCTGAGCACCTGCAGAGCATTTGCAACTTTATTGGGCATTTAATCTTTCAGAACTACCTTTAAAATGTACAGAAAGCAGCTCTTTAGATACTGATGGCTTTCTGTTCCATTTCTGATGAATAGTATAGACTGAATTGTAATGGTGCGCTTGCTGTCATCAGGCATGTGGCACAGCTCTTGTACCATATTTGTATAGTGCGTTTCAGTGGAGTTCACATATCTCAATTATTGTTTAATATTAATCCATGGGCAGTAATTTTATCTATATTGATATGAATGAATATTGCTCATAAACAAATAGATTGTATGGTGATGAATACAACTAGGTTCTATCACATCAAGGGAGAACTATAAATTTGACAGTTACAGGAATCTACTGTTTTGATGTTATCTTTCAAGTGACCACTTTAATGTACTTAAAATTCATGGTCCAATTTATACAATTCATGAATTGTGAGATGTAGAATAAAACTGCCTTTTATATGTAGATTCTGATCTCCACATCCCTAGAATACAAGCCAGACTTTTTGAAGAACAGAACATTTAGAAATATTGAAGGATGCTTGTGTGCTTGGAATTTACTCTGTGTTCTTTTCTGCTGTGCCCCTTCATAGTCACTCTGACTGTATGGGATCTGTGGCTGAAAGTCTCTGGGCAAGTGAGAAATGCTATCAGAAGTGTTACGTCTAAAATATTTTTATATGGAAACACGAGGAGCAAATTTGGAACACTTAAGTAGGTAAAAGAGCAGGGAGATGAGACAAAATGTGTACCGAAGACTTTTATTTGTGTCAGTCTCTCCACCAGACCTCCATGGTTCAGTTCCACAGGGCACAGGAATGGCCAGAACTTGCTCTCAGTCCTCAGTCTGCCAAAGGTGAGCTATTGCTAGTGCTAAACGTGTGACACCTCATTCGTTGAGTTCAAGTTTCTTATGCTGATTAGCAGGCTGGGTCTTGGTTTGTCTAGGCTTGGTCTCTCAGATATTGTTTCAGCAGACTTGTATTGCCGTAAAAGCGGATATGAAACTAAATGTTTCTTCTGATTGCATCCACTTTCTTATAAAATTCATACATTTTTTTCCTCAAGTTCAGATTCTGACAGTTCAAGAATTTCCACTTAGTCCTAGGATCTCCTGTGCCCCTATTCTTCAGAAGATTCCTGTTGTGGAGACCAGGAAGGACAGGGTGTGTACTGAAGAGGGATCTTTATTTATTTATTTTGTGTCTGGCAGAGTTTTTCCTGTAAACACGTATTTAAAATCATATTTCGCTCAGAAACATCTCTATTTTCATAGGTATGGCAAAAGGTTCAAAGATTTCCTTAATCCTATGATTTTCTATCTAATATTCCATGTTTGTTTGATATGGAAACACTTAAAAAGAAGTTACAAACTGGTGAATGGAGTTTGATATTGGTTTTGGTTTGCTGGTTTATAAAGGAAAAAAAAAAGTATGTGCATACATCAAATTTTCTTTGCTTTCTTTTGAAATAAATTTGGATGAATTTCTAAACATAATGTCATTTTGAAGCAGTTGAAAGATTCATTTAAAAATGTTGAAACTCAGCATCTTTGCTTAAAAAAAAAAAAAAATAGTTCTTAGTGTATTCCAAACAAATTACTTTAGCCAAAATGAATTTACATTTTTACCTAAAACATGGGGTTGGTAAAAACAATTCAACCAGCTCTCTGCTTGAAAACTCTCTACTCTCACAACAGTAACAGCTAAGACAACATGTGGGTACATTACTTGACAGAGCCCAGTTCCTTATTTGTTTACCTGATTGTAGCCTAAATTATTCCAGAATGCTGTGTTAACGCAATGAAAAATGAAGCAAAAACCCATCAGTTCCTGGTGTGGGGAAAAAAAGAAAACTTCACAGTGCTGTAGTAACTTTGCTCCCCATAGGCTTTTTATATATTTACACTTCAACTCCTTTTTTTTTTTTTTTTTTCTTTTTTTTTTTGTGTGGAGTTTTGTTTTCAGTCAGCTGCCAATGAAAACTACACTTGACCCTTTCCAAGGAACAGGACTTATTTTGTATGTCAGTTATTAAGACTGGCTGAGAAGTTCATATGAAACTGCAAATCTGCCCAAACATGTCAGATTTAAGCAATTCAAACAGTGATTTCAGGTTCAGAAGGCATTCCTGTTTCCGGGGAGAGGGGATTTGATCATAATAGGAAAGAGATACATGCTGTGCCTCTACTCCCACATCAGTTTTCCTTTCCAGACCAGGCTAATGCTTGCAGTAATAGCAGCAGTACATATTTCCTTTTTAGACTTTGCTGACTGATATGTTGACATGCCTTGATTTATTCGGTGCAGCAACCAAGTGGACTAGGTGCATTTCTTTGCATGCCAATCCACTGTATTGTGTATGCATCACTCTTTTAGATTGCCTTTGTATATCTAGCAGATTGACTCTAATAATTTTGTGATTCATATTTCATCTGGACTAGGGGATTGTAAAAGGGTCTAAATTGTATCTCTTCAGATGGAGATGAAGAACTTGACACCTACAGTTAAGAAAATTAGCATGTATCTGTATTGTGAGAACAAAGAGTAAAATGATAAGAAGTAGATACTGTTTCTTCTAATATTTACCTTTTTGTTTATATGTATGTATATATATAAAGGATTTTAAAAGTGGGTGGTTAAAGCCTTTGTTTCACAATGCCACTATTATCACTTTAGAAATTATGTAATAGGTCAGACTTGATAGAAGGACTAAGAGTTAAGATATAACCCACTGCAGAAGGGATTATGGTGATTCAAGGGAAGAAAGAAGGGGGGAGGTTTTTCATGCTTAGAGTGATGTTTCTTGGGAGATAGCTGGAGCACCTGGAGAGAGAAGGCAGGACATGGAATACCAGAGGGTCAGGAGTGGAGTTCATTTGTTTTCTACGCCATACCTGAAGCAGGCTGGGACTATCCAGATTAGTTTTTGAGAAGCTGAACAAGATCTACCATGCTAGCTGTTATTTTCACGATGTTTCTGCTTTCTTAGCACGTGATATTTTCCTATAGCCTGTATGTGGTTTGGCTGCTTCAGAAGCTTGTCTCCTGGAATCAGCAGGTAAAGGGACTGAGGCTGCAGGAGCTCCAGGGCTCTGGCTGCTGTAGTCAGGGAGCTGGGCAGTAGCCTGCTGCTTCTGTACGTTTGCAGAGTCCATTGAGCAATGCCAGCAGTGGAATTGTAATTCCAGGCTCTCTCCTTTTGATTGTCCTTCAGAAGAGTTGTTCTTCAGTGTCAGTGGGGGAAATTATTGTCACTAGATTTTGATATAGGTTATTTACAGACAGGAGATCTAGAACAGCAAAAATCATTTTAGTACAAGAAATATCAAGTAATAAGTAAACTCTTTTAGGTGGCTGGCAGGTGGATTTGGAGAGTAGAAAAAATACTAACATTGGTTTTAGCCTAAAGAAAAGACCTCATGTTTTTGCAAGCATTTCTTTTTGGGTGGCTCCTGGCTATTTTGTAATGCGTGAATTCCCTTTTGCTAAAGATTTTCTCTGATTCTTCTTCAAAGGGTATTTATCTTGCTTCGTTATTTTCACCTAAATTATGCCTTTCATAGATGACTGTTGTTTTGTTTTGTTTCTAAATTTTATTTCTTCTCTAAAATTATTTGCACAAAACTGTATTTCTCCTCTGTAGCTTTTTTTTCATCAAACCTTCTCTCTCCTGGGAGGCTGTTGTCTATTTATCAATATTTGATCCTTCTGTAAAGCACACTTCTGTAAGGTGGCTGTTTATTGTGAAATGACATCTCTCAAAAATGAATCTTATCAGTTTCTGATCTCCTTCTGTCTGCCTGACTTTTAGCTTTTTTAGCTTTTAGCTTTAAAAAGTACATAATCTCTCTATTTTAACGGAACTAAATGCTATCACTTTAAAGGCAAATACTAAGCAGTATTATAAGATACATCAGAATCCAGTACAACTTGCACTGAAACTGTGCCAGGTTTTTGTAGGAAGAAGAGGAAAATTCCCAGCATTTCCTTCAAATATAGATATTGAAAAGTGAAAATGAATTTTCATGTTCTTATAATCAAAATGAAAACAGTAAAATAAATAGCAGAAAATGCCATGGATACTGTCTGAGCTTTGTTTTCTTGGTTGGTTATATTAGCCAGACTAAATGTTGTTTGATCGAGAACACTCATAATATAAATCCTTTGATTTCAGCAGTGTTGCACTTAAACCTGATAAACCTGAACCCTGGACATTGGGTTCTCTTAATTCTGTTTTTTTCTTTAACCGGTGGGAGCTGAACTACTGATGTTGTTAGAGATGGAATCATTTTTATTAGGGGGATTATATAAACGTCAAAAATAAGTGGGAAAATATTTATGAGATTTTTTCCATGTGTTCAAAATAGGGTAGACAAAAGATAGAATGGAAAATATCTTTAATTCAGTCTGCACCTACAAGTAGTGACAAAAGTGTTTCTCCTGAAATCAAAGTGAGACTATTGTGGTGGTCTATGTTTATATCAGTTGCAGTAGATACACTACTCTGTCCTTTGCCTGTAGTAGGCACAGAAAGCTTTTGCCAAGGTGCACTTGTCATAGATACTTTAGCAATACATACAGGTTTTATGCATTTTTAAAGATAATTTCTTTAATGGCTCTTACATATTATAGTTTCAGTATTTGTCAGCCTCTTAAGATATCCATTATACATTCTTAATTAGCTGATATCCCAGTCTACATAGGAAGTACAGCATTCGAAGTTCTTGAAGTTCAGTAGAAGCTTGTATTTTTTAACCTTATTTTTCTCAGTATCCAGCTATAGAGCAGCACTGTTTAGAAAGCAATTGATTCATAGTCTTATCAGCAGAGATGAAGAAAGTACTCAAAATCATGAAATATTTGAAATGAAAAAAAAAAAAAAAAAAAAAAGAAAAAGCTGATTTGCATTTGCTCTTTGGTTTGTAAGCCTGTCTTTTGAATTCAGTGAGGTCAAATTTCATTTTTTTCACAGAAACTGCTGAAGCTAAACATATACTTTTTTTTCCCTTGACTTATACTAACTTCATTCAGAGACGTGGAGGGTCAAAAATTTTACCCCATGTGAGGTGACTCCTGAGAAAATCCCGGGGTTCTTACAACTGAGTCCTGATATCCTTCAGTAATGAGGCAGCTTTTTGGTGCTTCAGTAATAGAAAAAGGTCCTAACCCTTTCCTACTCGAAATAGCATTCCTCAAAGTACAATCCTGCTTTGCTGTTGGTGCTAAAGCAGTGTTATTGAGGTTTTCTACCAGCAGCCAATATATCTCAAAGAGGTGAAAGATCAGTGTTGCCATCCATGTCTGGGAATGGAGGGAAGTGCGTTACTTCGTTTAATCCATTTCTGCTTACTGGTTCTAAGGGCTCCTTGGTTACTCTGTGTTTTCCAAGGAAGAAATATTGACGTTTACTCCACTTCAATATGTAATTATTGATTGGCATATTTTCATGGGAATATGATTTTTTATTTTATTATATATATATTTTTAAGATTT
Source organism: Tragopan temminckii (assembly GCA_028571105.1). Classification (NCBI taxonomy): domain Eukaryota; kingdom Metazoa; phylum Chordata; class Aves; order Galliformes; family Phasianidae; genus Tragopan; species Tragopan temminckii. Next base: position 4,077,354 of record JAOWBP010004015.1, read on the forward strand.
AAATGTGAAAGTCAAAGCCGTATTGAAAATACCCTAATTTATTCCATTTGCAAGAAAAGAAGTTTTAACTTCTGTGCTGGCTGGACGGTTTTCTGTGCTGTCCAAATGTATAAACAGCAGCACAAAGCCTGTCTTTGACAATTGGAAGATACTTTTTACTATTTTGTTTTAATCAAAAGATATTCATTTCTTTCATTGGTTGTGAAGAGTATCACTGTCTGTATCCTACTGCTTTTGGATAAATTTGTGCTGTTAATTAACTACAAATAAATGTCAGCAAACAAGGACTTCAGGGTTTCGAGAAAACAGTCAACCATGACAAAAAAATGATGATATACAAGCAGTCAGAGATAAGAAATTTGAACAGCATCACCACTCGTGCCCCATTACTAATACGTTAGACCATTCACTATTGCCTCACTTGTGTTACCTGGAAACTAGTTGTATTGATTAATACCACAAAACAAAGGGAACAAAACTGATTCCCAGCAATTTGAGTTTTGCATGCAAGTAAAGCCATGTAGGAAAAGTTTATGAGAGTCATGCTTTTCCCAGTAGCTTCTCTTCTCCTGCATCCAGTGTGTTTTGTTTTCTCTAACTCTATTCTTTGCATTTATTTTGGTGTGAGTTAATCTGAGTGCACAGGTTATTCAACAACCCTGTTTTCTAATGCCAGTTCTATTAACAGATCAGCCATTCTGTATGCTGCTGACAACAAACATGATGCTGCAGTCATTTGTGATGTTTTTTGTTTTTGTTTGTGTTTGAACATCTGAGGTTTTGTAGGACTACTTGTATTGTGTTTACTTTTGAGAGTGTTCATGTAATGTGAAATATTTTTTGTTATTGAAATTTCCCTGACAGTTCTAATCTACCTTAAGATATCCGTTTCAGGTTTACCAGAACCAAACAGAGACAGTATATTCCAAGGGCTGAAAATGGATCAAGGGTTTTACACATCAAAAGACTTCCTGCCTTTGGTAGCTGTTGCAAGTAAGCCAGGTGTGTGATACTTTCCTTCTGTTGTAAACATATTAAGTAAGTCATTAGCAGCTTCTAAGGTATCAAAATGCACAGGTGATTATACAGCATCACATCCACTTACACAGCACCTCCCTGTGAAAAGTTCTGGGCCAAGGTTTCCTCCTGGTGAGCTGCAACCTCAGGAGAGTGTGGTAACTTAACGTCAGTTCCAGAGACTGTAAAGCAAATAGTCATATAAAATATAAAAATCTATGAACCTGGCAATCTATTACCCACAATAAATTACATTTATTATATTGAATTGTATCCTATAGATATAATAAGATTCTCATTTGTATATATTAATATAAATAACACATGGTAAATATAGGATGGTCTTGAAATGATTTGATATTAAAGCATTGCAGACCCACATAAACAGCTACTTTGTATGTTGTTGATAATTTGTTTTACTTGTAGCACCATTATCCCAAGTCAGTCATGCGCTGAATGTTCACAAGCACATTTAAAGGGTCAGTAGTTCCCTACCCAAAAAAACCTTAGGACAGCATTAGTATGATAGGAGTTAGGGATACTGGCATCATATGCAGCCTTTTATGCTTTTACAGATTTGTTTTGAGTGCAGAAATGGCTGATTTTTCTACCCAGGGAGTATAGATACTTTTGGTGACTCTGAAAGTGATGTCATGAGCCCTGGAAGGATGGATGACATGGGACTTGTAATTTTTATGCCACATTCACTCAGTCTAGATTCCCCTGTGTGCTGATAAAAATAAAAAAAATTTCACATACAATTTTCTGGATATATATATATGTGTGTTCATAGTGTATTATGTGGTTTTATGCAGATGACCACATATTTAACCACACATATGCCACTTTCATCTGTAAAACATTTTTATTTGAACCATTCTGAAAATTCTTTTAGCATCAAGTAGGGTTGTTTGCTTATTTAGAAGACATTATTAGTGTGTTAAAGAATTTGCCTCCTGTGGCAAAGTATTCTGCGTGTAGAAGTAAAGTTTATTACTCCATTTTATACAAAATATTTAGGAAGGGAAATTCTGCACCTATCCCCATCTGTTCTATCTCTCTGCTCTTTCGATCAAATGCTTTTTTCTATATATGTTCTTAGGCTCAGTGAGCTCAAATGATTTGGGAGAAAAAGTTGCTTTCTTTCTTTACCTTTTTTTTTTTTTTTTGAAAGTGTTGTTTAAAAATGAAACATTGAGAATATACACTTCAAAACATTTTTTGATTAACAAAAGCAAAGCAAGTCTTTAAAAACAATTCCCCCTCATAATAATGTGACTAAAGATGCTTCATAGAATTCTATATATACACACACAAATAGTGTACTTGAAGGCATCTGCCTGAATGAGGGTCTATAAAACTGTAATCAGCATCTTTTTAAATGCTGTGATGTAGCATTCCCAGTTTACCAGAATATTTAATTATGTTTTTTATATTAAGTCTAAAATAAATATAAAAAGGTAAACTTTGAAGAATAAGCTTTTTTTCTGACTGGCAGTAATAGACTGCTATTTAGTGTTGCTTGTTAATCGACGTGGTCTTTCTATCTTAATTTTCCTAGAGTCTGTCTGCTGCTGTAGTCACCTCTTGCTCTCTAAAGAACAAAATTTTAAAATATAATACATGTATTGTATATTCTGCTCTGTCCTCAGATTTACTATGACATTTCTCTGAATGATAGACTTACCCACTTTAAAACAGACAGTATTCTGCATGCTTGTTATACTTTCCTCCAAAGGGATTCCCTTGGTAAATACACAGTCATTTAACTTGTGAGTGGCTTTGTTACCATTGGCTTATATTTCAAATTCTTGTTTCCCTGCACCCTTCCAGCCTTCTGAAAATACTCAGAAAACTGAGACATGGACTACTGGAGAAATAAAGAACAAAGTGGGCAAACACAACTGATCCACTCTAGGCTAGGTCTGCCATGGCATTTTGAGCTGCCATTCCACTATTGCACTTGCTCTTTTTCTGTTGCTCGATTTGCAGTTTTTGTGGAGGATTAAATTCATTAAAAATAAACCAGAGAAAAAAAGTTTAGAGAGAATCTTAGAATAGGAAGCTTATTAAGTAAATGGAAAATGCAATTCCATATACATGGGGGAAAATGATAGCATTTGCCATATATCAAGCATTTTAAAAGCGGAGAGAGGATATATATTTCCAAACCATTTCTGTGTTTAAATTAAAACTACTGTTTTATTGAATAATTGTGTGTTTCTGTACAGCTAAGAATGCTGGAAATCTGCTACTGCTGTAGCAGGATATTCAAGTCACAGTGCAATGAATATACGGTTAGTTTCTCCTGACTGAAATTATCACATGTTGGTTGAGAATGTAACATTATATTGTTTATGGCATTGTCTTTAAATTGCAGTAGTTTTCCTAATAAATAGTTCTACTTAAACTGATAGCAAAGTGGAATCTAATGCAAAGAATACACAGAGTGAATCCTACAAGCTATGGGTAACAAACACTCACTGTCAACATTCTCTGCATGTAACTTTCCGCAAACACTTTGTGAAAACCACTGTAGATCAACCATTTTTCCCAGTGCAACATCTAGGAATTAGTACAATCATAATCTTTCTGCATGATGTTCAGCTGCCATAGGGAATGGCTTGTGAGAACCACGTCAGCGTAAATGACTTACAGAAAACTGTGACTAAGGGTCTAACTTTGAGAAGCTATCATACAAATCTATATACCACTGGAAAGTTTTCTTTAAAAAACAAAACAACAACAACAACAAAAAAAAACAACAAGTGATATTCATTATAATCTGTAATGAGTTGGTTTTTTTAAACCATCATGATAATGAGTCTGGTATATGAGAAACTTAATTTTTGAATAAAAGCATATTACAATTCCAATTTCTGCCCAAAAGAACTCACAAAACTAGAACTGCATCATTTGTATCCTTTCCAGATAGAAAGGTGCTGATCCTTAGAGTTCTGGCTATAAAATTATGTATATGAGCATATCTTAAAAAATGGGAATAAAACTGTCTTTCAGTGAAGCAGAATAATTTGATAGTGACACTCCATGCTTAGAAACTGTAAGATGCAATTTTACACTGCTTTGAGTACAAGTACCTTTTGAGCTGTCATGCAGAAATGGTTTCTCATACTTGAAAATGGGGTTTTTCCTTTCATCTTTCAGGGATGTGTGCCTGTCACTCTCCATTGCCATCAATACATGGAACTGTGATTGTACTTGGGGCAGGAGACACTGCTTTTGACTGTGCAACATCTGCTTTACGCTGTGGAGCTCGTCGTGTGTTTGTGGTCTTCAGAAAGGGCTTCACTAATATCAGGGCTGTCCCAGAAGAGGTAAAATTGAAAAACACCATTTATAAGAAGGAATAATGGTTGTTATTTCTGTAGAGCCTGAAAGTGTGGTGTTGGTACTTAAAAGACGTCTACTAAAATATTTGTTTTTAAAAATGCTCTTAAAATGTATATAAAAGTTTATTTAAGCTCTAAAGCTCAGTTTATGTACTCTTTGGAGAAGTCACTTCTCTGTTGTACCCTGTAAAGTTGGAGAGATGTCTAAAAAGGGTAAAATTTCCTGCAAAGTAGAATTCTGTAAAGGTCTGAAAATCTTGGAGGCACCCCAGAGATCCATCAGGCATTTGAGTATTATAGATAGCTCTTCAGGTCCAAGGATTATACTTTATGGCTGCTGCCTAGTGAATCTCAGTGATCTTGACATAGCTTTGGGAGTCTCTAAATTCTTGTAAGGAAATTACTTAAGATGATTTTTGTTTGAATCACTGCCAATGGCAATAGAGAGATGACATTAATCACATATTTCAGTGTTCAAACTGATCTTTAGTTTGACTTTGGCATTTATCAGGACATCTGCAAATTCTGAAACTGACTACACCTCCTCAATTAGTCTGTATAGCAAGAATTTTTTTTTTTTTTCTGGTTAGATTTTCTTATTTTGGTGCTTCTTCCATTATAATTTTTTTGGTACATCCTCCATGCTTCTGAAAGATTTTAGCTACTAGTACCTCAATTGCATCTTTAAAAAGGGATTTATGGGAATTTGATAATCTCTTTTCAAAAAGGTGGACATCTTAGAGATCTTATTCAAAGTGGATGGAAGTGGAAAAAACAAAGAACAGATGTTCTGAAGCATAATTATGTTTCTGTTGCACTTAAAATAAGACATCTAAACACCGTGAAATTACTGCAGTCATTGTAGCAAAGATTCATGCTATTCAGATTCTTCCTCATTAAGAATCAGCTGTCACTCTGAACCAAATCTTTGTTAGCAGCCTAGGTCAATTCCTAAAAGTTATCAATGTTCATGTTATCACATCATGCAACAGATTTGAAAAAAAAAAATAAAAATAGCTTTGGCTAGTAATGGCCATGCTAGAATTATGTCAGGTTGAACACTTTGTAAGATATTACATATGAAAGATATTAGATTTACGTTATTTGTCAAGTAAAGACAGACAATCAAATACTGAAGTCTCTACTAAGGCATGCTGTTAGACTTTGGTAATTTTACCACATCAGAGAATATTAAGTATTGGCTGTCACACTATTATTTGCACATGGTATTTGGCATTTGATAATAAACACAATCATTGAAAACATAAATTGGATCATGTGCTTAATTAATACAATGCCTCTTAAAGCACAGACAGTTGCAAAAGGTATGTCTTCTGCCCTCAAAGTTATTCAAAGTGACAAGGAAGAATAAGATCAGAATCAGAAAATCACAGAATTGCAGGGGTTGGAAGGGATTCCTAGAGATCATCAAGTCCAACCACCATGCTAAAGCAGTTATTCTACAGTACAGCACACAGCTAGGCATCCAGACAGATCTTAAACGTCTCTAAAGAAGGAGACTTCACAAGCTCTCTGGGTATCCAGTTCCAGTGCTGTGGATTCCAGTATGGAATTTTCCGTGTTCCTGTTTTTGGCTGTTGCTGCTTGTTCTATCACTATACACCACTGAAAAGAGTTTGGCCTCATCAAATTGCTTCCCACGCTTTAGATATTTATAAACATTGATAAGATCCCTTCAGCCTTCTCTAGGCTGAACAGATCCAGGTTTCTCAGCCTTTCCCCTTATGGGAGATGTTTCAGGCCTAGATATGGCCTCACCAGGGCAGGGTAGATCAACCTACTGGCCATGCTCATTTTAATACACCCCAGGATACCATTGGCTTTCTTGGCCACAAGGGCATGTTTCTGACTTATGGCCAATCTGTTATCTACCAGGATCCCTAGGTCCTTCTCTGCAGAGCTCATCTCTAGCAGGTCAGCCCCTAACCTGTACTGATGCATGTGGTTATTCCTCCTTTTTGTTATCCTTTAGCTTCTTTGCCAGATTAAAAACCAAGTGGGCCTTTACCTTCCTCATTGCATCCCTGCAGGCTCTGGCTATATTCCTATATTCTTCCCAAATGGACAGGTTCTTTTCCCACTGTTCTTGGACCTTCCTACCTTTGAGTTTATCAGTGAGCTCCTTGCTCATCCATGCAGGTCTTCTGTCACCTTTCCCTAATGTCTTACTCTTAGGGATGTACTGATCTTAAGTTTAGAAGAAGCAGTGTTTGAGTGTTGAACAATTCTCGTGGGCTCGCTCTCCTTCCAGTGCTCTACCCCATAGGATACCTCTAAGTAGATCCCTGAAGAGGTTAAAGTTGGCTCTCCTGAAGTACAACAATCTTTCCTGTTGCTTTGCTTCTTCAGCATAAGATCCTGAACTCCACCATCTCATGATTGCTGCATCCTAAGCTGCCTCCAACTTTTACACCCTCAGTGAACCCTCCCTTGTTAGTAAGAACGAGGTCAAGCAGCACACCTCTCTTCATCGGCTCCTCCACCACCTGTGTTAGAAACTTTTCTTCAACACATTGTAGGAATCTCCTGGACCATGCATGCCTGGATTGTTTTTTATCCAACAAATATCAGGATGATTGAAATCCCCCATAAGTACCAGTGCCCTGGGTCACAAGGCAACTTCCAGCTGTTTGTAGGCAGCCTATCAATTTCCTCCTCCTGATCAGGTGGCCTGTGGTACACACCCCAGCAGTGTCACCGGTATTAGCCTGCCCCTTACCTCTCACCCACAACCTCTCCACGTGATTGACTTTCACCCCCAGTTGGAGCCTGATATGTTCTAGTTCCTCTGCCACATAAAGAGCAACTCCACCACCTCACCTCACCAGCCTGTTTTCCCTAAAAAGGACATAAATATGTCAGAAAACTATTTGCATTGCAAATCTAACAAGTGCCACTGTCTAGATTGATTGAGTAGCACAGGAATCAGTATTAAGATGCCTATCAGTATAACATACTCAGTGCCTTCTGCTTAAGAAGAACGTGTGGTAACATCTTGAGTGAACTTTTCCTAAAACTTATCATGTTTGCTTATTTATTTCATTACTTCTACTCTACAGATGGAACTTGCAAAAGAAGAGAGGTGTGAATTTCTGCCTTTCCTCTCCCCTCGGAAAGTTGTACTTAGAAGTGGACATATTGTTGCAATGGAGTTTGTTCGAACTGAACAGGACAGTGATGGCAACTGGAAAGAAGATGAGGATCAGGTTGTTCGTCTGAAAGCTGACGTGGTGATCAGTGCCTTTGGTTCAGTTTTGCATGATGCTGAAGGTAATCCTGAGTAATGCATTTCATAGATACCATTTGTTGTACTAGCTGCAGCCATTTTGTGTCCTTTGGCAGTTCTGTGAAATGAGACTTCTGGAGATTACAAAACTTGTGACTCAGTCCTTTCAACAGAATTTTGTTTGCCCTATAATTATACTTCTTAGGACAAAACTACGAGTATGATTAACATCAGTGTTCTGTATGTTACTGTCTAGAGCAGGAACCCAAATTAGAGGTAAAATTGCTCAGTATATATCTTGCTTTCCTCTCAATGCAAAGGGGATAACAGAGAATACTCCTGGGGATTTCTCCTGGGCTCACTAATTAACCTTAGAGAAACTCATTATACTACAACTTCAGACTGAACTGATCTGATCTCTGAAACCTTTTTTTACCTGTTGAATTAAGAATTAATTAAGAATTAAGACAGATTCATTATTCTGGTTTAGCCACTCTGGGTATCACTCACTTCTTATACATACCCAAGAGGACTGTGGCTTCTCTCATACATGCATGATTTGTTAAATTCTTCTGTGCTTTTCTCAGCATGTCTCATTGTTTACTTGTACTTAACAAAGTTTGGTCTTAAAAAAGAAAAAGGGAAAGCATGTATTTAGTTCAATAAGAAGTATAAAGAAATTGGTATGTAGATGGCATTTCAGTATCTCAACATATTACTTATGCAAAAGAGAGCAGAGGAAAATGAGTTCAACTAAGAACACGAGAACTGAACAAAGCTCAGACTGTGTTCTCTGACACTAGCTTAAAGAGTTCAGATGCATGTATCAAAGGTGACTTCAAAGTAAAAACATGAACAATTCTAGAATGTTTTGTTGTTGATATTTTTAAAAAATCCTCTGTTTTAAGTCTTTTGGAAGGGTTTCTATAACCTCATGTGATAAATCAAATATTAGTCTATGCAATCAGTTTGTTTCGTTGTGATTCATAGAACTTGTGATAAAGGAGTGATTCTGTTTTCTCCTACATTGCAAACTGCTTCATCTAAAAGGGCGAACTTTATTGTGTTGCTTAGCCATGATAATGTGCCAGCCTTGTATTTTCTGCTATGCAGTCACCCTCTAAATGACATGTTGTGAGGTTTTTAAATGTGAACACAAGATGTGAGGGGAAAAAAATCACGTAGCAATCTGATCATGAAGGAAGAGAATCATTGCCCTTTGGGGGTGAGCAACACTCTTCAATTTCAGAATGTCTTTTTGGTGAAACTGCTATTAAAACGGAAATCAAATTATAAAGAAAGAGACAGGAAATATCAGCATTTATTTTGTACATTGTGAAAGTGAAAAGACTAAGACTGGAGGGAATAAAGTATTTATTCTGAGCACACCATTTCAGTTGCTTTTAAACCTTTATTTTTTGCCTAAGCTGGCCTAACAAAAGTTGAATTTACTTTTCACCATCGAGCTGAATTATAACCAAATCTTCAGATGCATACAACAAAAAGGAACAACAGCGAGACACATAAAAACCTCCAGATACCTTATATTCTTAATATCTTTCTGAAGGGCATCATATTTTTGTATTCAAGAGATTGAAATATTCAGATTTCTCCAATAAGAGTTTGAGAAGAAAACACCAGAAGTACTTGAAACTGGACAAGGTCCTGAGCAACTCTGTCTGGCTTTGAATTTGATCTAACTTTGAAGAAAAATTTGGACTAGGTGATCTCCTGAGGGCCTTTACAGTCTGAATTTTTCCATTTCTAGATGACTCATATGTATGTTGAATAAGCATGTTATTTGTTGCATGTGCAGAGTTCTGTCAATTATCTAATTTATAAGGCAATAATGGATGCTGGTATAGGTGGTATAGTATTGGTATGGGTTAAACTAGCAGGATTTATCTATTTCTTATTAATAATGTTTAATGCTGATGTTACTGATGTAAGAATAAAGAAAATGCTATGAGAACCAAAGGGAATGAAATGAGACTTAGTCCCTGTTCAGTGAAGTGTAGGACATTCTTTAATATACCTGTTTTGCTTAACACAGCACAAAGACGTGTGTGCTGCTGGACTGAGCAGAAGTAGTTCATAGGTTAGAAAGCTTTTTCTAGTCTATTATCCTCATTAAGCTGTTTCATATTCTCTGGCTTAGTAACTATTACATTTCCACCAAAGATTCCATGCACTCACAGTAGATGTTTAGTCTTTTTCTTTTTTCTTAAATAATATGCTAATTGTGTTTTTAAACAACAATTCAGTAAACATTCATCCTCCCATTGGAAATCGCATAAATGCATCATTCATTAAAAAGAAATCAGTTGTAAATCCATTTTATGCTCATGAAGTTGCTAATAGACAAAGCAGGAGTGTTGCCCTCTAGGCTGTTATAAGATCATTGGTACTTTACTGAAACCAGTTTTTAAAAAAAAAGGTTAAATCAATCTACTACAGATAGAGTAAAAATAAGATTTATCTTTGTTGTTGTAAAAAGATTTTGCAAGCACAAGCTGCTTTTTTTTTTTTTTTTTTTTTTTTTTTTTTTTTTTTTTGTTGATTACCAAACTCTTCTACCATCATAACTGATTAACGTAAATTAACAGATGAAAGAAAATTTTGTACCCTTTCTGATGCTCTGGCTTTTTTGCCTGCTTTATTATACTGGAGGCCTGCAATGTATTACTGAAATACCTCTGGAACCATTCTAAATTGCAGCTAATCAACATATACACATGTAATGGTAATTACATCCTAGTACTGCATGCAGCCTCAACATCCTATTCAAAACAGGACTAGTTGGTTTTAAAGTCTAAACTTTGAGTACTTTGTTTGTTTGTTTGTTTCTGATAAGTAAAAGGGAATTTTGGGACTGCAAAATTTTGCTCTGGAATGAATGTCTTTGTTCTCATATATTCTTGTATATTTATGTGAAGAACCTGGACCTTATGTAGAGAATCATGACAAAACTGTGGAAAATAGTACACTTGGTCAGAACATGCTCCAAAATGGAGCGCAAGACAAGTGTACTGTGTAGAGACTGGCAACATACATTCAGTTCAACATTCTGTTCAGCAAGCTAGTGACAGGCAGAAAATAGGTGGCAGCAGTCTTTCAGTAGGAGCCTCTCCCAGTATACCCGGGCCCAGCTTTAACCAGGTAGAGCACTTTTATTCCTGTTTCAGTACATTAGTGGGCAGAGATGATGGGAAGCATGATTGTACCTTCCTTTGCCTTCTGGGCCCCCAGACTGGGCAGCATCAGCAGTTAATGGTGTTGGTGTGTGTGATAGTAACAGTTTTACATTTGAGATTAAGAAAGATACAGTGTATTTGTATTTTTCTGAAGTAGTGATTCTATTCACTGTAAAGGAAGTCTGTAAGATGGATATCAAAAATAACATTAATGAGCTACTAAAGCTAAAATTACAGGAACTTATGAAATTGGTTAAACATAAAAACCATTAAACTGTTTATTGAAGCTTCACAGATATACTGCAGCTAATGAGCATTTCTGCTATTTAAATAAGCCCAAATTGAACACACATTACATGGATACATAATTAGTCATGGCAGTCAAACACACAGATTCACTTTTAAAGCTTTATTTGAGGAATCTTTTCCATTTGATTTGTTTTGTTAATTAAAATATTTTTTCTGTATTCACTTATATTTTAATATTGTTTTTGCAAGCACAATAATTTGCTGCTGCTTTTCCATTTGTGTTTATTTGCTCTGTGAATATAGCAAATGGAGAATATATATTCAGAACTGTCCTTTTGTTTGGTATTATTTGTGTTAGCATCATTTGATAGCATTAGAATAATAAAACTGTATGTTATTTTTCATCCAGAAAGTTTATTTCAAATTATAGATGAGGGCTGTTCTGAAAGTAATGCTTCTTATGTTGCTATGTTGGCCCTCGACATTGCAGATGTTGGTAGTATGGCAGCAGAGGCTGAACCTTCCAACAATATTCCTATGTATTTTGTTGTTGTGTGACAGATGGCAGCAGAGGGCACTCTGACAAATTGGCATCTGACATGGAAGTGCATATGAAGTAAAGGTGTGCCACCAAATTCCTCCAGGCAAAAAAAAATGGCACCCACTGACATTCGCTGATGCTTGTTGTGCATTTATGGAGACAAAAAAGTGGATGTGAGCACACTGAGGTGGTGGGTGGGTAAATTTCATGTCTTCATGGCTGGCAAAAATGCACAGCTAATGGTGCTGACTGTGTTGAAAAATGGTGTTTTGTAGCTGAGAATTTTCTCTTTCAAATAGTATTGTTTTGCTCTTTGTATCTGTTGTGTTTTCCATGGAAATGAATGGAATTTGTTACATTCAGAGCAACTTACGTATAATATCAGGATATAAAAGAGAAGACAACACAGGCACAAGATTGCACTCTGAATTTTGAAGAAAAAAAAAAAATCTGTATTAGTTTTGAACTTTAAAGAGTGTAAGATTGAAAGCATTAGAAAGACACTCATCTCATTACTCTTTTCCAAACAGAGCACCAACAAAAACAGGAAGCTTGTTGTTCAATGGCAAACAGCAGCTCAGAAAACTGATAGTCAGGTTCATCTCCTTACAAGCTCAGGATTGGCTCCAAGATTCTTTCTCACACCTTGCAGAGGCAAGGAAAAAGCTTCCACTTGGGAAGCCCAGTATTCTTCCCTTCTTTTTGCAGGCAGTGTAGAAAGTAGTCCCTTCAATTGCCCTGGATATAAGATCCAAGTTGTAAGGACATTAGGAACTCATAAGATGCCTTTGAATCATGTCCTTATTTTTACTTAACCTAAATCTTGGAGATTATAAGAAAAACAGAAGGAAATAGCTGCTGAATACCGTGTCAACCGTACCACAAGGGAAATGTGCTCTCTCAGTTTTAAAAACACTGAATCAGGCAGATAAAACCTCAGTCCCCAGGGGGAGGTATTTCAAGCAGATGCATGTTGGACTTTTTGGCACTCAAAAAGCTTTTGATGTTATTATGGCTGTACAGTTATTTTAGCACAAAACAATCCAAAGATGAATTTGAGAAAAGCCGCAGATCTGGGATAGCCGAAGTAATACCCATTTTCCCCCCAAGATGAAAAGAAAGTAGTAGTCATAACTTTTAGTTGTAAATAATTTCCTGTGGAAAACCTACATTGACAGTAGTGTGTTGCCCTCTAATACACAGACTATGGTTTGGTATTATCTCAGAGAAAAAAAAAAAGTCATCTGTCCCAACCCTAATACCAAACCCTGCTGTAGCAAGTTTTCCACTGTGATTTTTTTTTTCTTCTGAACATGTCTTTACAAGTCTGTATGTATTTGACTTGTGAGAACTGTCTAGACCACATGCTGAGATGACACCACTGCACTCAGTAAGTTATCCTATGTATGGCTGATTGTTGATTGAAAGTTGTCTTGACGTACAGTCTGAGACATAAAGAGGAAGTTAACATATTGATTTACAAATATTACTGAAGTATAATAGGACTGCTATCAGCAACTACAGGCGCTTTCCTTAAAAACAAAACAAAAACCCAACCCAACAAACTCTCACTTCCAGACTGAAAAGTCTCTCCCTCTGAAGGTTCTGTTTGGCGTGATCTTTCAATAGTTTAATTATTTTTAAAGGAAACAATTTCATAACTTTTTGATTCTGCTACTAGGCAAATATTATTCTTGCCAAGTTAAGCCAAAACTCTGCAGGGTAGGAGGGACTGTGCAAGCAGTATGTCTTGAATATAGATTAAATGCTTCTGCTTTCAACTTAAAATTGGGATTCTGCTTTCTGAAGCAGATGGGGAAAAAAAATTCAAAATTTTGGGTTTGAGTTCTATGGACATTCGTGTTTGCCAAGGGCAAGAAGGAGAGCATAGGTGGGATAAGCAGATTTAAATATTTGTATCTTGCTTTTGATTTTATTATTTTGCCCCTTATTATACATAGCTCTCCTCTTTGAAATACCCTTGTGATATTTGATTTGGAGAGGAAGGGAGTGCAGAGCCTGGGAAGAAATTTCCATCATGACATTGTGTAAGAATGTCTTTGAAGGTTGCTGTGCACCTGGGTGTACACTAGGGCAGTAATGTGAATTTGCCCTTGTGTTCGTGTAGGAGAAATATTCTTGTTTTAAGCTAGCAGGTTTCTCTTTTACATATATGACAGCACAAGAACATCAGTTTAATTGACCTTGGCAATCTGCATCTGCTAGCAGTATGTCCCTGAGGGACAGCACAGTTTTAAGCTGCATTTTATTGCAAAATCTTCAGTTCCTGTAGACTTAAAGCCATATTAAAATAACTCACTCTGATATATGGCATCAACATTTGCTGAAAATATTTATTGAAAATGTGATTCTGTTCATGAAGCTATTCTGGAGTGTCTCAGAGATAATAAAATAATGTTAAAAGTTGCATAATCAAAATCACGTTAAGAAAGAAAGATCATTTTTAAGATCATTTATTTGTAGTCAATGCCAGTTGTTGAACTGTGTGTCTGATTTTTTTAGTCATTACATCTACGTTGTTTTTAAGGACAATATTAGTTCACACACAGAATGCCTATATATACTGTTTACTGGCTTGAAAAAAAATTAAGGTATCTTAATGGTCTAAATATTCAGAAATTTCAGTGAAAAATATAGGAAAGATCATCTTTGTGTAAGCATTTTATTTTTATTGTTTCTATAGTTTCACTCTTTATATATATGTGCTTCAAATTGAGCCTTAATTTCAGAATGTTCTGAGCTTAAATATCAGTACAGTATGTTTTCTGTTTTGTTGTAATGTATCTTTTCCAGAAAAAAAAAAAAAAAAAAGCTTTAAATCAATACACTTATTCAAAACCAAACTGTCAAAGCATAACATTTCCTGGTAGGGAAAGTGTTGCATATAAAAGTTTCCTATCAAGTTTGATAATGACCTATGGAAAAGTAGCAGTGTATCATTTCTGTTGTGAGCATTAAGAAATGTGTGAAGTAAATTCTGAATGAATTTCTAGAAATCAAATCATAAACATTCTTCTTTGGCTTTAAACCTCACAAATCATATGTGGTATGCTAAGTTGTGCAGGAGTTAATATGTTAAGCTTTCAGGTGAAAAGCATGTTGATGTGGAAAGTACAGTACAAAGCTACGTGTGGAGGGAAAACAAATTTCCTTTGTTAGCATTGTTCTTAGTAGGTCCTTCAGAAGCACTAGATTTTTTTTTTCCCTGGGATGTAAATAATACTTGTGTGAAAGACTTTGTAACTTCTGGGGTACATTGTTTCTTTTCAGGGAGAGAGCAAAAGAACACTAAAAGCAATTATTTCTTGTGGTCAGTCACTTCTCGTGACTCTTGTCTACTTCTATTTTGTACACACGTCTGGTTTTGCAGGCACAGAGGAACCGACCACTTACTGATGTTACCGAAGAACTGTTCCATATAGTAGATGATATTCTTCCGAGTTGTGCTACTAACAATGTACCTCTACTACCTCAACATAAACGTTTCCGTATAGAAAGTAATTTTTCAGTTCTGCCATAAACTCACATTTAATTAAGTGAAAAAATTAGACCTTGGAACTGCTTTTCTAATTGTTATCAGAATGTATTTGAGAGATTCTGGCAACGTTTTTTTTTCTTTTTTTTCTTCTGTTAACATATTTGTCCTTCATTTTAATTGCAGTCAGAGAGGCTATGGCACCTATCAAGTTTAACAGATGGGGTCTTCCTGAAGTAGATCCAGAAACTATGCAAACGAGTGAACCCTGGGTTTTTGCAGGCGGTGATATCAGTGGTCATGCTAACACTACAGTGGAATCAGTAAATGATGGAAAACAAGCCTCTTGGTACATGCACAGATACATACAGGTAACTATTTATTTATTTTAGGTTAAATATGCAAGTCTTGAATCTAGATTATTTGGTGATTTGTACATTACATAGTCATTCAACTTAGATCACATATTTGATTTTGAGGAGTTGAATCCAGCTCTCTTATGTTATTCTAACACTGAAATCTAAAAAAATTTTTCTGAACTCCAGCTGTGAATTCCAGTCGGAGAAAATACACAGTGCAAGTAGAAGTCCTGGTTGGTAATTGGGAAAAAGGAAGTGAGTCCATCATTATTAAAAAAGTAAAATATCTCAATACTGCATGAAGTAAAAAATAATACTGCCACTGTTGATTCATAGGGAAAGACATTTTTAGTATTTTTGGAGTATAAGTGTATTAACAGTTTACAGAGAACTCCCGTGATCTACATGAGAACCAGAGTTGGCTTTACTGAGGCTGATCAAATGGAAACACAAGACAAAATAGTCACTGAATGCAAAGAGGAAAATAACACAAAAGAGGATTTATCTGAGTAATGAAAATATAAGGGGTACAGACTTGGAAAAAACTAGTAACTGCTAGCCCTGCCTTTTCTAGTTGAGGAGAGAACACTAAGTGTAGAGGAGCTGTCAGAGACAGATACAGCCCGTGTGCAGACAGCCAGCTGACAAGGACCGTGTTCATTGTGTAAGGAACTTTTTAGAAATACGATACATGATTCATTCTTCCACCAAAAGAGATTTGAACAACTGAAGTTTGGACTGTAACAGCTCGATGTCTTTCTCCCCCATCCATCTGCTCAAAGCCTCTCTGATTGCATGTTTGTGCGATTACATGCTGTTGGGGTCTGATTTCACTTCCTAAAAATACTTCAACTGAAAGCTTGTTGTTAGTATCTGTGCATATTTTTTTTCACTTGATCTAAAGCACTATTTGTGTCCTGGCTTCTTCAACTCTTTGAAAATGCTGAGTGTGAAACATCTTTAAACCCCGACCTACTTGCTTAATTTCTCAGTACACAGTGAATTTGGGTAACTGTGATACCAGGACATCTCCTTTTTGTCTCCTTCCTCTTTAACCCCTATAAATACAACTATCACTTGAAATCCCTCCTTTTTCTTGTTGCTTCCTCCTCAAAGCTTTCCTCATAAAACCATGACCCTTTTTTTTCTTTTCCCCTGGTATGTATTGAATGCTTTGCAGGAAATCTGAATAGTCTGGTTTGAGAATTAGAATTTTAAAGCGAGCAGGCTTGGGATATTAGAGAATTTCCGTTACCCTTTGCAGGTTTCAAGGCAGCTTATTCGACCTTACAGTCTCACCAGGAAGCTAATGGGAAATCCTTACAGCAATCTTCACAGGAAAGTTTCCAAATGTCAAGTGTCACCTTTCCAGCTGTTAGATGAATGGGTAGCCCAGGGGCATTTATTTGGATGTGCAGCCCTTGTAAAATCTGGTTGCTGTGGTGGAGTGCGCTGTAATTTGGCAATTTGCTTTACCAGTTCTTGGACCTGGTAGATCTGGAGGAAGGTTTGTATTTTAAAGAAGTTGTTTATGAGAGGATAATGTTACCCTCATGTTTATAGAGGTAGATAATGTATGTGGGTGCATACTTTTGTGTGTATTGCATGTTCATTCCACTGCCCCAAATTCTGAAAACTTTCCATGTGAAATGAAGAAAAACATTTTAAAAGTACTTTATTTTCTCTTTACTTTGAGATTCTTAAGGTAAGCAATCTTTGTGTGAACTGAGTATCTGAATTAAGTATGATAGGTTTTAAACACATTGTTATCATCTATTCATTTGCATTTTAGTTACAGAAATAGGTAGCCATTTTCA
The DNA here is from genome assembly GCA_028571105.1 of Tragopan temminckii. Classification (NCBI taxonomy): domain Eukaryota; kingdom Metazoa; phylum Chordata; class Aves; order Galliformes; family Phasianidae; genus Tragopan; species Tragopan temminckii. Next base: position 4,094,624 of record JAOWBP010004015.1, read on the forward strand.
AAATTATCAGCTCTCTCAGTAAGTGAATCTATAAATAATGTAGTCAGTGTTTAGTAAAATAGAAATATTCCATAAAATATATCTACCAACTCAAGACAAACCCCCCCCCACCCCAACTCCTTGCAGAAATTCCTGTTTGAACAGTGTGCTCCTGCTATCCCAGCCTACTCCAGACAAAAGGCTAAACAAACAGATGGGCTAGCTATGTGCCCTGAAACTCCAATCATTTCAAGCTCTGGCACATGGTCAAGTGAAGCATGAGATCTAGACTCAAGAACTCTCCAGTAGAAATGCCTTATGTTCAAAACCAGGAATTATTTACAGAAGCTTCTTGGCTGCTCTTTCTCTGGAAACTTTCCATCATTAGTTGCCTAAATGTCTCCTGCCTCTTAACATTTTCTGCCCACTCTGCTAAGCATGGGTTAATTTCAGAAATTGTTGCCTGCAGCTCTGTGTTGGCTTAGTTTCTATAAAGATGACCAGTCAAAACCTAACCAAGGGCAGATGAAGTAGAACCGGTTTGAAAATGCAGTCTCCTTTAAACAATTCTCTACAGGTCAGTAGGGGTCCAAACACAACCATTTTAATTACTGTAACTATGCACTACTCCCATTTTATCAGGATTCAAACTTTTTAGTTACTCCATGAATGATGTAAAAACATATTTAAATTAGTCTTGGTGATTTATTTAATTTGGGAATTTAATTTAGGGATTACAGTGGCCCTCGCTTTTATCCAGAGGCAACTTTTTAATAGTGGGCAGAGCAATATAGGCTGCTATTCTGTTCTATGCCTCAGTTTGCATCCGTTTCTTCCATTTCTTCTTGGTCAGTGAATGGGGTTTATTATTAACTATTACATAGTAGCTATAGTCAGGATAATTTAAAATTATTGCAGGACTAACTGATAATTTTCTATGCCTGCTTTGAAAGCAAGGCAGCTTTCCCATCACAGTTCTTGCACTGCTCTCTTTCTTGATCAGGAAGATTTAGACACCAGCCTTGACTCTATACTCCTCCTCCATTCATACACTTACCTGAGAAACATTTTCCTATATTTGGCTGTTAATATGACATCTTATTCTCACTAAAATCTTTCTAACAAAGGGATTTTCCCTCTCTTTCTCACAATTAGCCTTTTTAAAAAAAAAATAAATAAATAAAGAAAAAACTTTTTGTTTATTTGTTTGATATTTTACTGGCCCAGTGTGACTAGTAGCTTTCATATTTTTAGACTGACATGTACACTATGCACTTAAAGAATAGAGGACCAGATCCCATCTGATATAAATTGTACTTCACTTAGGTGAAATATGAATTTTGAACACTTCTCTGTGTTCTGTGCAACTCTGAACCAGTATTGTGTATTTATTATTATATTTCTTTATCTATACTGTCAAAAATATAAATCTGAAGAGTATAGCTGTTGATTCTTTTCTGAAGGTTGACCCGTCTCATGTATTTCCCAGGCATGTAAGAAAGTACCTTATTTCATAATCGATACCAGAGATGGGTGTTTCCCAGGAAACTTGTCTTTGAAGCTGTTAATTATACTGTCTGCTTCTATTCATGAGAACTGAAAGAAAAGAGATGAATGTCCCTTGTCTTGTAAAACACCATGTAAAACACTAGCATGGCAACGAGTAAGAAAACATTTTCAAAAAGTTGGACATAGTGCAGGGGCAGGGAACCTGGTATTTTAACTGCATTACTATTGACTAAGAAATATGTCTGTTCCAGATAGAGAAAGCCTGAAGGAAGCATTAGAAAATCCCTGACTGGACAGAGCGCTGAGCAACCTGCTCAAGATGACCTTGCTTTGAGCAAGGATGTTGGACTAGATCATCTCCAGGCATCCTTCCAATCATTCTGTGATTTTTTTTTTTTTTTGTGAAATAACGTAAACATATTTAATAAAGCCAAGGTGTATAAAACAAAGTTATGTAACAGATAATTGGAAAAAGGGTAGAAGACATACAATAAGGGAAAAGCTGTGTTTTAAGATCAGACTTAAAAAGTGAGAGAAAGCAGGAATGAGGTGAAAGTATTCAGGAAAACTCCCAAGCAGTAGGATTTGTAGAGAAGACTCTCTGTGAAAAATACCAGTAATACAACTACTCACTCTCATAGTCTGTCTTTGTTAAAGGCACAAAAATGAAGTTAGACCTTATCACTGTGGTTAAAATTTTTCCCCGTCTAAAGAAAATGAATGCCACAAATTCTATCAGGTTTAACGCTCAGTCCCTGTCTCAGCCTTGCACTACAGGCTGTGCTGCTTTTGCCTCTGGGCATATCCTGGTTAGAGCAGGGCAGGGACACTGCACCCTGTGTGCTAGGGATTTTTTACCACGCTCTTGCAGTGTCCAAAAAATTGCCATGACTGAAACAATAAAATAAGTACCTGCAATATTGTTGGCTTTGCTGGTTGGCATCAAATTAGAGGAAGAGCGAGCCACGCTCTTTGTCCTCTGCTTTTAAAAATCAAGGGAAGAGTTATTATAAATAAACTCTTGCCTGCAGGCTTTCTTTTCCTATTTGTTTTGCGTTGTCAGGGAAATCCTTCATTATAAAGATTATTTTGCTTTCAGGAACCTATAAAACATTATAGTTTGCCAAAAGTTTTGCTTTGTAGAAAACAGCACATCAGGGCTTACTAAATTTATTTCTTTTATAAGCACTGTGCTGAGAGGAAAAAAAACATCAAAAATAGAGCTAAAAGTGAAGCGATAGGATGGAGAAAGATAAATCTGCAGGGATATAAAGCTACTGGCTACTGAACCTCCAGCTGCATCCTGCCTCTGTTTGTTTTTGAAGACCTGGATTCATCCACAGTTGTTTTTTTTTTTTCTTCTCCTGTTCTGCTACCTGGACAGACTCAGGCCACCCTAACACAAACAAATGGTTAGGCACATTTTGAGGTCCTTCAGTGATCCTTGAAATTGCTGGTGGTTTTGTTTTTCATGAGGATAGTTCAGCAGGAAGAATAGGCCTGTTTGAAATGTTTGGGCAAGTGGCTTGCGACCAATTTACATGCAGGAGGAAAGGCCTATTTTTGCATGGCTATATTCAGTCATCTCACTCAAGTCTTTCTCTTCTTTAGTAGATATTTTTATTGATTTATGCATCTATTGCATTGTATTTATTTTGTTTTTATCGCAGGATGCTTATTTTAGGTTGCTAGTTAGGATTCGCTTTCATGTAACGCTTCTTTTAGCTGAGAGCAGCTTTAGAGATTATATTGTCCTGCTTGGGAAAAGAAACAGTACAATGTAACTTAAGCTGCAGCACTTCACCTATTTATCTGTGTATCTCTCTACGGCAATCAATATTTACAGTTATACAATGACAGAGTAATTTGTGAATCATCCACTGAAACATACCCACACAGAACATGTGTACAGTTCTGGGTACAAATAATAATAATAATAAATTAGCAAATGACTGCTTTCAAAATGGAAAATTGGGTTTATTGCTCAAATGTGCAAGTACAGGGGAGTTGGCCAAAAGCTTTTCCATAAGTCTCTTAGCTGTCATTCTGCCAGATTCAAATTCAGAGTTCAGTGTAAGAATTCAATATATTGATGTTGGTTTCAGCAGGTATCGCAACTTGCAAATACATAAGAGAAAAAAGTGCTACCATTTAAAAAATGCTCCTACGTCTGTTTTGTGATCCAGGAGGATCATAAAATGACTACATCAGCTGCTGCCTGGGAGTAGTGGTTATGGTACTGAAGGGAGTGGGTCCCCAGTGGTAGGGTTATGCAAAAATTAGCTTTTTGCAAAATGGCCACCAGTGGGGACACATGCAGGTTGACATCATTTAGACTAGAGTAATTTCACTACTTTCCATAGTGGCTTTTAATGCCATCGGAAGATTTGGCCCACAGATGCATACTCTCTGTCCAAGGAAATTTAAGGTCAGAATCTGAGACAAGAATCCAGGCATTTCTAAGGCAAACCAACAAATTAACTCTCAGGATTGGTAACAGTCTGATCAACAAAAGATGCTAAAACAAAAATCAAGCAAAACAATGAAAGAAACTTCATTCTCTTCATACTTATTACTTTTCATGGATGAAGAGGGGTAAATAATTAACAACAAAAAACACAGAGGTAACAATTCTTAAGTAGTTGAGGTTTTTCACTGCTGCAGAAAACACTAAAAAAAGCTGTTACAGTGTTTGTTTTTTGTCTTACTTTGCTGATCTTGTGGTGAGATTTCCTAGAAACAGACTGTGGGGGGATTTTCTACGTGCTAAAAATATCTGCCTTATTTTGTTGTGGTCATACCAGCTCCAACTTCTAAGTGAGTAAAGATTTTAATTCTGCCTCCCGCAGCCTGATTAGGATGCTATTCAGCATCTGTACATGGAAAATTCTCTCTGTACAATTTTTGCAATATTAAATGCAACATTTACATTGAAAGCATTTCACTTCGACTCTCCAGAGAAAATGCCACCTTTAAAACTGAAAACAAAAGTGACTGTGGTGTCACAGACATAAAGTATATGTTCTTCTTTGATCTTGAATCAGAGTCTAATTTTTATCACTCTTGAAGTATTCATGTTTGGTAGTAGATTTGCATATTTTGATATGTATCCCAAGGCATAGATTAAATAAAATCTTAAATAGGGACTGGAGGAAGGTGCATGAAGTCTAAGTGTACTGAATCAGGGTGACAGCCTACAGAGTGATCTTGCCTGTGGATTCTTTCCCTCGTTTTCCACAAATCTGTACGTTGGATATAGAATACCCTGAGTTGGAAGAGATCCGCAAGGATCCTTGAATCCAACTCCTGACTCCATAAAGAACCACACAAAATTCAAACCCTATGTCTGAGTGCATTGTCCAAACACTTCTTGAACTTCAGCAGCTCAGTGCTGTGACTACTGCTCTGGGGAACCTGTTCCATGCCCACCACCCTCTGGTGCAGAAGGTTCTAAAACACATTTTTCATAGGACACCACCTGGGAAGAACACTAGAAAGGACCTGTCTATACATGTTTGGTGGTTTTTTTTGTTTGTTTTCTTTTTGTTTGGTTGGTTGGTTGGTTGGTGTTTTTTTTTTTTTTGCTTTTTAATCCTCACTATTACTGACTATGTCAGGAACAGAACTGGCTATTCAGAATGGTGAAAAAAAAAACCAACAAACCTTTGGATTGAACCAGGCTGGCAGTAGAGGATATGGAATAACTGTTTCATTATTACGGTTCTGTTACTTTCATGTGACATAATATTTCAGCATAAGGGCTATTTGGACAGAAGATGTTCCACATGTAAGTGATTAGAATATTTTGCTGATTTGCAATACTGAATATAAAATAGAATAATTGAAATTTGGTTATTATGTATTGATGAATGATGATGATGAATGATGATGATTATTATTTTTAACTCCTATCAAGGTTAACAGTAAATTATATAAAAATGAATCAGTAAAAATTACTGCAATTTTTTTTTTCCTTTTTTACAGTCCTTATATGGTGCTGCAGTTTCTACTACTCCAGAACTACCACTCTTCTATACTCCTGTAGATTTAGTAGACATCAGTGTATTAATGGCTGGACTGAAGTTTCCAAATCCTTTTGGCATTGCCAGTGCAACTCCTGCTACTAGTTCTTCAATGCTTCGAAGAGCTTTTGAAGCTGGATGGGGCTTTGCTGTCACTAAAACATTCTCCCTTGACAAGGTAAGAATATAATTCAAGTTGTATTTAACACGTAAATATTTTTTTGTATATTTGAAAAAGGTCTAAATCTTTTGGAAGTCTCACAATCTAGGCTGTAAGTAAGGATAAGCAGGGAAATAGTGCATCATGTAAGTCAAATTATCTTGAAGGTTCCAACACTGCAGTGTAAAGGTAAAACCATTTCTGTTTGTGATTTGTTTTTAGGGTGTTTTTTTGTTTTGTTTCTTTTCTTGTTTTTTTTTTTTTTTTTTTTTTGTTGTTTGTTTGTTTGTTTTTGCTATTAAAATATGCATATTCTTCCCTTTTACTCAACAATGTTTTTAATATTAGCGAGCTAATAACAGTAATGGTACTGTCATAAATGTTGCAGAGAAATTGTTTTCTGTGAGGGATCAGAATTCAGAGAGTGAATGACAGCTTTATCAAGCAACGCCTGAAAGGCTGCTTCTTTGCCAAGGACTGCCAAGATAAGCCATTGAAACTGAATTCCAATAGGAATTTAATAATGCAGGCATGAGCTTGAGGTTGAGTGGATGAGGAAGATGGAGAGAATGTAAAACAAGCCTATGGAGAGGCAAGTAGTTCTGTTGGAGGTTTGTAGCTCAGAAACAAAGCTTCAGTAAGATGTAGTGGAAGAGGAAGGAGTTAAAATAAATTCTTGAAGGCTTTGGCTCAGTGTGGCATCTAAAATAAATTCTCACACAAAGTTAACACAAAGTATTTTGTGTTAACTTGAAGTGGGTAAAGGATAGTTTGATCTATGATTTGCGTTTGCAATGGGTTTTCTTTTACAATATTTAAAATAGCAGAGTGAGATTCTGAGCAAGAAGTTTAGACTGTGAAAGAAAAGGGCGATTTTGAGAAATGTATTCCAGAGGAAAGAAATGAGATTTTGGCTGGGGCATAGACACAGTTTGGCTGATGTTGGGAGGAAGAATATCAAAGGTAAAGTCTGAGTAATGGTGTGAATGGCAGTAATGCGTTGTCAATTAGTGACAAAGGATATCATGGAGTGAAGAGAGCTTTTGAGATGTATTTGGAAGGAAGAGACTTTTATTCTTTGTTCAGATATGAGATGTAAAAGAGGATTGGTGGATGGAGACCTTAGCAGCAGAGAAAAGGTAGATTTTTTGCTCTGCTACCTCAGCAGGTAGCCTTCCAACATGAGAAAATTATAAGGACAAAGGACTGTGTTACTAGAGCATACAAAAGATGTCGGAGTGGCTTCTTCTCACAATAGAAGTATTCCAAGGAAGTCAATGCTCCTCTAGATTGCAATGGAGATTCTAGTCTACTTCACAGGATTTTTTATTAAAACACTTTTCAGGACATAAATGTCATTCAAGTATGTTTATAACTGACTTATGTGCATAACATACTGTCAACTGTAATTATTCAGTGCCTCGGCTGAAGGTAACTTATAGCAAGTCCTGAGATTTATGTATTAACCAATGTTATTGCTGATATGCTTGCAGTTCTCTCAGACAACGCATTGATTGCTGGGTGTTTCGAGAGCTAAACAGATACTGTCTGGTTACAGATTTGAGTAGTAGTTCAGAAAGAAAGAAGGAAGCAATTGTAGGAAGTGACGGTGGTAGTCCAGTAAATAACAGACTCTCAGAATTCTTTCAGAATCAGTGGTTGAAATATGCGGCCCTGGGTGCCATGCTCTGGAGGTATCAGTCCAATGGAGATCTTTCAAGTGAGATGGTGTCTTGAACTGTATGTTGCAGTGTGCAGTAACACTGTCCCACGCAAATACTAAGAAGTTTTTCTACCACTGTAGTCTTTCCAGTAGTCTTCCCAATAGTCTTCTGACAGCAGTACAGCCTTAGTATTTGTAATGATTTGAGATGCTTGGCTGGAAGGTGCTGAAGACATAAAACTGCTTGGTTTATAGTAGCATCGTGAAAATTAATGCTGTAAAAATAAATATTTCAAATGAGAAAAAATGCACAATGAGATACAGCAGTTATTCTTTGAACAACGAATACTACACAAAGATTGCTCTGTTGACTTAATGCTGAAACAAATAATTGGAATGGAGTTTTGATTAATGTAAGCTGGCATAATGTGCTTTTTTAAAAAACAAACAACCAAAAACCACGTAGCTTTGCTTGCATATCCTATGCATTGTTTAGAAGGGAACAGTACGCTCTCATGGGCTGCAGTACCTGTGGAAGCAGAGATTTCTGATTTCACTCTCCTTCCAAGCTAGTAAAAGCTGACTGTGCAGAAGGGCCAGAAGCAAAGGTTTCCTGAAGTGAAGAAGAGTTTCTGGGAGAAAGGGAGCTTACTTGGCAGCTTTTGACGGGTGAAGCTTTTCTACTTCAGCCTTGGTTGTATGTGGTACAATCAGGATTCTGCTTTTATCCCTGTTGTCTCTTTGTTTAATATGTCCTGGCTAGGTTTAACTGCTTGTGCAACAGTGGGAGCTTAGCAGCAGTAGAAAGACTCCATCTTCTAGGACTGACTGCTGAATTCACCACCATGTTCAGTCACTGACAGGGAAACCAATGACTTCCCTATTAAGTGCCGGTGTCCTTTGGCACTTTAGCAAAAGTGGCTGATGTGAGGTAAATTTGAATGACATTTAACTACTGAAAAGCATATACAGCCAAAACACGTGCATTAAGTACAGTGTGATGGAATAAAATCAGAAAGGCAGGATGAAACACGGAAGAAGGATATTCAAGGAAAGAGATAAAAGGTTTTAAGTTGGAGAGGAGTGATTCCCATAAGGATCATGTCACATGAATTTCTTTTTCCTCATCCATTGCCTAGCACATCCAAGTCTTGTAAAACACTAGGCTGGAGTACCTGCAGCCCAAGACAGGACGTACAATCTTATATGGGCCAACTGTTGGAGAGAAACTGAGCAATAGTAGCTGCTGAACCATAATTTACTTCCTAAGTTTTCCCAACCATTATCTGTCTTGATCTCTCCTTGAAAGCATAGCATGTTGCCATAGAGGGTGCTGTTTAATGCTGTGCTCACTCCCTTTTCAAAAACCTTTTTGCAGGGTAAGGATTTCACCTCTGAGAGATTCCACAAATGTTTGTTCCTAAGAACTGATATGCTATTGTTGAAATATTAAAAGAAAAAAAAAAAGCTGACAAGAAACATGAAATGTCTTCAGTGTATGCATGTATGTCTTTAAGTGCATAGCTTTGCAATATATATATATGGGGGGTATATAGCATAGGAAATATTTTAGAAAATGGTGGATATTACAGTGTAATATAAATATTAATTACATGGTACTATACCTGTATATGTCTATATGTTTTAGAGGAGGAGGGTGTCATGATTCATGATTTGCAGATCTGTATTTATGAAAGCAATCATATATGCATAACTCCATTAATATCGAGTTGATTTGATTTCTTCCAGAAATTAGAATAGCTGCTTTTAACATGGACTATCACTAGGCAAGAAAAACAGAATAAAAATGCCCCTTACACCCACCTTCTTCCACACTCATGTCTTCACTCTTTCAGAGTAGAATCAATAACTCATTGCTCTGTTGGTTCAAACAGAGCTTCTGTCTTATTCAGATAACTCTGTGCTACAAACTATTATTTGTAAATTCTGTTGGCGAGCTATTGAAGGGGAATGAAGGAACTGCATATCGTAGAGTCCACAAAGAAATGAGAATCAATCATTACCTCTTTTAGAACTTAGAAGAACACAAAACTATCTGCAGAATGAGAAATATTGTGTTAATTAAACAAGTAACGACGAGTGGGAGGTTTTTTAGTAGAATTGTTGTACTGAGCTGGTTTATTTACTTAGAATTTATTACTGAATACTGTTTAGTACATAAAATTTGCATTAAAACCTTTAATCAGAAAGTTTGTACAAACACAGTATCAAAACAAGCCAGGGATTATATGAATTGTGCATGTCTTTTCTCTAGACGTTTCCACTACCACTCTGAATTTATATAAGAAATTGGGTTTTATCAACTCAACTCCAGCTTTGTTGTTCTCTCACTGCACTGTATGAGCTGCTTAGAAAGAGGAAAAAGCATGGGATAACAGCAATATTTGCCTTGATTTTTAGATGCTTCCTTCACTTGTAAAATTTAATTCTGATTAATCAGATACATCTGTCTTTATTCTGCTGTGACATGCATTGATTTGTGATGCTGTCGCTTTCAATAATGTGGAAGCAGTTGCCTTTATTATGAGAACAGTCAGAAATCAACATGCAGACTAACTTCATTTCTAATCTTTAATGTATTTTTGTTGTATATGAAGCAAATTGCATGGATGATCTTAAAAACAAAGCTACAATTAAAACTAGATTATGTTTGAATGAACCCATAGCAGAGAAAACTTTCTAGTCATAATATATGTTTATACCAATCACTGAAGCAAAATTTGCAATATATTTTCAGAACCATTTCTAAATGAAAACCATTCCTGGTAGAGAATTCATTAATTTATACAGGACATATAGCATATCTATATGCTGTTATTTCAATATTCAGTTTCTGCCATCAACCAGTTATCTCTGTATATTTGCACTATGTGCACCTCACTTTATAATTGAAAGTGGTAAAAAATCATAAAACAATGACATGTGGTTTTCCTTAACATTAGTAGTTCACAGAAGTGAATCTGTATTTTAAAAATGTATATTTTTGTATGATATTACAGCATAGTAATTTAGATTAAACTAGTTATAATTTATGGTGGCAAGCCAAAATGCTGTTTAAGATGCATTAAAATGCAGAACCATGACATTTGAAATTCTGATGTTCTTAATATGACAAAGGTTATTCTATGGAGTTTTTCTATAATATGAAATATTAATATTTCACAATACAGTTTTGATGAAGTACAATTTGCCTAGCTTGCATATGATAAAGAAATTAAATGCTTACCAAGGGAGTTCAGTGAGAATTAGAGCCTTGCCTGAACATCTGCTTGAAATGTTATTATCCTGTCCTACTGACAGCATCGCTCCCTCATTGTTTTTTGAGATTGACAGCTGAATATTGTACTGATTTCTGCAGCAAATATGTTTAGGTGAACTTTGTTTCATTTTTTAGAAATTTAGAACATGCTTTTGATTTCCAACCTATTTTTTTTATACTCTTGACATTTGTAGGTGCCAGATTGAGGTCTAGTATGCTGTAGCAAAGATAGACCATTGACTTGCAACGAAATGCCAGTTGATATCTCAGTAAACAGAAATATTACTATTCTTTATTGTGTGGTCTGTATGAAAGCTGTATGGGCTTTCTTTGGGGAGACAAATGATCAGATTGTTAATGTCAAATATAAAAAGGACTGTTTGCCTTCTTACTAAATAACATCAGACAACTTTTATTAACTACATTATTTGAAGAGAAGAATGAGCATTTTACGGGGTTCCTTTGCATACAAAGCTCTGTAGGTTGAATTATTTATTGTTTTTACAATTTTTAAAATGATTATGAATGGTCTAAATATTCTTATGTATTCTTTACATATATTATTTTGTTCTGTATTTCTGAAGGAATGTTAATAAGAAGTACTGTCTTTATTGTTTCCCAATTTTTACATTTTTAAAATCCCTTAATGTAACTAGCAAAATCTAACACAGGAAGTAAAAGGCCATAGAAATGAAATTGGCTGTATTTGCATTTTAGATGCTGTAACATCAACGTTATTATTTTACTTGAATACTTTTATATAGAAAATGTGTTACTTTGCTGCAAAAAGAAACAAACCGTTCTATAAATCTGAGAAGGTGACAGGAATTTGTATTAGTTTATAAATGAAAGGAGTTTTATTAGTTCAAACAAACAAACAAACAACAACCCCACAACCACAACAAAAAACCTTTGGACAAATGTCTAACCATGTAGCACTAAATATGGCAGAGATACATTTCTTCTGCATTGAGTGCCATAATTTGCTCTTCTGTGGAGAACTCTGTTAGTCCAGGGTATGGAGCACAATGTGACAACTCGTCAGTGGATTGCAAGGAGGGATCTGTCACACAGGGGTGTGAGCAGTGCCAGTAAATTGACATTCATGTTAAAGGAGAGAATTCTACAGTGGAGCAACAAGCCGCTTTCTGCATCTCCCTTGTCCTTCCACTCATGCTCAAGGAGCAGAGTAAGCTTGGCTGTAACATTTGTCTTCTGCATCTTGAGCTTGTTTCATAAGTTTCATAGAGCCTTTGTCCAGCAATGACATACCCTCCTGAAGGCTGTAACACAAAGCTGGCTATCGAAGGAAAAATTAATTGTATATCTTAAAGCTGGTCCTTGGTAGGCTACAGATTCCTCACCTGTAATTGTCTAGGGATGCATTTTCCATTAATCTATTTGGCTTTTTTACACGGTGTTTGGAGATGTTTTGCGTTTTATTTCCTTTTCCTTTTTGAACCAATGGATTAAAACGCTATAGCAACAATGGATCCACACACAGTTTATATTTGACGATTAAATTTGGACAACTTGTATATAGAAGTCTATAGTAGTAAACCAGTATTTTCATGAAACATTTTGTATTTAAAGCAGAACAACTGAGAAGCAGTTTTAGTAAAATTTGGAAAAGGGTGGAGACTGTAATACTAAGTATTTTGCTACATAAGCCTTTCTACTAAGAATACTTATCAAAAGTAAGTTAGGAGGGAACACTCCTCCTCTGCATATGATGTGTCATCCAGGGAAGTGACCAGTAGATAAGAGGAAACATCTTTTCTAATAACAGCATGACTACTAGCCAATAAAACAGAATGGGTGTTTTACAGGTAGCTAAAAGTCTAACCAGTATTAATTTTTATGGTGAAGAAGATGCTTTGTTCTTTGTTACCCTTACTTTATTTACTTCCTTCTTAAAATGTTTTCAAATATTGAGCAAAAGAGAGAGAGAGAAACAAAGAACACAGACACGCGTGCTTTTTTCAAAACTGCTAAGAATCTGCAGCTCCTGATAGCTGTATCTGAAGTACTCAGTGTTTTTGAATATCACTTCCTGAATAAACAAGATTCTCAAAATCAGGTACATAACATACTTGTGTCGAATATTATCCAGACAAAACATTCTTCAGCTATTTCTCATGCCCTTGTAAGATTATTGGTAATCTTGACACTATTTCATGTAATTTTGTGTCAGAAAGATAGTTTCAGCATAGGGCAGAAATTGTCAAATGTAATCCTAAAACTTAGAATTTTTACCTGTAATTTTCAGTCTCAATTAAGATTTACAGCAGACTATTTTTAGTATTTTGTTTTACTGAAAACAACAGAAAACAAATGTTGGGGCTCCACCTTTGTTTACTAATACTACAGGCTGCAGATGTGTTGAGGAAAGCATACTTCTGACACCATGCCTTCTCCCCCAGGCACCAGCTATAGTTGTTTCTTGGTCTGCTCTGCGCATGGTAAATGGCAGCCTGACTGTCGGATGAGAACTTGTCTGCAGCAGGAAAAAGAGAGTTGAAGCATCCCATACAGCCTTTGAGCTTCTGCAGAAATAAGGTCCTAAACTGACTCTCTGTGGACAATCTTAACTTCAAACATGTATGTTTAGGTACATAACTTATGTTAACAAGCTTGCAGACATAAGCTGAAATGATGGAACTGTCTGCAAGATAGCATATATTTCCACACATGGATTTACAGGGTTTTAGCTTAATCATTTTTCTAGTGATTTTTGTTTATGCCAGAGTACCTTTTAGGGATGCGGGCAGCATGCATCATCTAAAAGCTCAGGTTAGCTCAGATCATGATTTCCCAATTGGTAAATGAAACTGGTAGGGCTGTGTTTAATGCTTGATTTGTCCACACAAGAAGTTAAGAAAGCAAAGAGCAGACTTTTGAATCTCACAGTAATATAATTGCATTTACTTCTGATGATGTTTTTATAAAAGCAAAATGACGTCTCTTATGTTTAAAAAATCTGAGAGGTTCCTTTATTAAAATACATATTATCAGTGGAAATATGTATGTCACTGTATACTAAATAATGCTTCTTATCATTACTTGAGGTGTTGTAATTGTCTAAATATGGAATACAGTCACTGTAGTTTTACAGGACTCTATCCTTCAGAAGGAAAGTGTAGGATTTTTGTCTGTAGCATGTAGAATGTCTATAGCAGAGTAAATTGTGGCTGGAGACAAGTATCTCCATCGCATGAACTCTGGAATTATTACTCGGTAAGTTGTCGCAGATAATTGCAAAATACAATTTTTGGTCTACAGAAAAGGGAACACACACCTTAAATAATCTTTTAATATGTGTATTAGGATATCATTTAATGGTACATTTTGACATCGTGTAATATAAAAGCATACAACTTAAGATTTGCGTGAAGGATTTCATACTATTTAAAATATTTCTACTGAATTATACTAATATCACAATTATTGTTGAATCTTGACTTTTTATTATTAAAGCTAATCTGCTTTTATCTGACTTTGCTGGCACAACTTGGACTACGAGACAGTGAATCACAATGTTAGCTATAGCTTTCAAAAGCAGCTCTGAATACGTTTTTATTGTTCTCTACCATATGCGTAAACCGACACTGAGTTTCTTCTTGCCTGACTTCTTTGATAATTCAATGGAATGTAAGAGTTTCCAAGCAAAATCACTAAAACACATTACAAATGAAAATGACATAAAATAATGTTGTAGCGGAGTGTTTTTTCATTAGCAGCTGACCTGCTGTTGCTATATATATATATATATATATATATATATATATATATAAAAGAAAAGCGTCTTGGCTAGAAGTCAATTCGATAAATGAACTGGCTATATATTGATTTTCTCCCTTTTCCCTTGTTATGTAATATGATTTCCCTTCCTTTGCAAAGGTTGCTGTTGTACAGGATGGTGCTGGGATCGTGGTCGTGGAAGCGTATTGGAATGTGTGGAGTAAGAAAGGCTGTCACAGCAGTCAATAAGATCTGAGAGGTGTTGACTAATTGCCTGCTAATTACACAGTAAATTGTCTAATTAAGCTGATGGTTAATTAGGGTACACTCGCACAGCAGTCTTGTGGAATTTTTGTCTGATGTCTGGGAAGCAGCTTGTGTAATTGGCAAACTGGTAAGGACTGGCAGGGAACAGGACTGGGGAGCACGCTGCCAGCAGATGACAGAATAAGGATGCGTTTGCACAAAGGTTGTCATGTGAGCACCAAGGGGTTTGTTAGCCTTCTCCAGCTACATGGAAGCAGGCTTGATGAGGAATTTATCTGAAAGCTACTGGAAGCTGTGAATAAAATGCAATTTAAGCGCGTAATAATCTAAAAGCAGTAGCATGTATTCTTCTCGTGTGTTAGTCAGAATTTGGATGTTACATGGTTTCCTATAAAATTTTGGCTAATAAACAAAGAATGCCAGAGTGATTGTGTAAAGAACGTCACCATCACCAAACAGTACAGTTTGACCAGGGCAGTAATTGCTGCATTGTGATTTGTTTGGTGGAGTCCCGAGTATACTCCGTTTTTATGCTGATATTGAAAAGGGATGACTGTTAATAAGGATACTCACCAACAACCATAACCATCATCTATGATATTCTGAATTCTCATTAGTCATTGTATCCATCCCTAGATGTGACAAAGTATGAACAGGTCATAATTGTGTTCTGAATTAAATGTGTGAGTTATGCTTACCTATAATACAATTAATGAAAGTATCTGGATTCCAGACTCTGACCCAAAGACCACGGAAACAGCTGAGAGAATTAAACAGTGAGAGTCTGAACAGTAAAGGAGTGTAGACACCAATTCAGCAAAAGTGCCAGTTCTCTGTGATTTAAATTTAATTCAGAAAAGTACCTTCATATATGTGCTTCTCTAAAGTTAATTATCAGAATCAGAAGAAAATGCAGCATAGGATTGGGTATTTACACAATGCAGAGATTTAATTTGAGCTACGTATCAGCAAATCTAAGGAAAATAATTCTTCTTTTCTGTATCCTAAGCAATCTCAGAAGGTGTGTGTGTGTATGTATGTGTATATATATATATATATATACACATAAACAATGCTTTGATGACAACTAAGCAAAGGAAAGTGTGATATCCACTTTCAGTCTTGGAAATTATATATTGCTTCATAGGTGCCCATCTTTTTGCATTTTAGCAAGTGCAGTATTTTGTTTAGGCATGATGTTGTCTTCTTAATGGAATTAAAAAAAAAAAAAAAAAAAAAAAAAAGAAGTGAATTCCAGACCTGGATTGCTGGTCAAACACATATCTTTTTCCACACAAATATTTAAAAAATAAAATAAAATAGTGAGGGTGTAAATTACGCTTTCTTTGAATTAATGAAGCCTTTTTTACGCCACGATCTTCATGCTTCACCTCCACAGTTAACAGTGCCTTTATGTAGCTCTTTCTATGTTGTGTGGCTTTGCTTATGATTTTTCCTTCAAAAACAATGAAGCAAAATCATGAGCAATTGAGAGGATTTCCACTGTGGCAGTTATAAGATGTGAGACCAAGCACTGAAGCCAATCTAAGGGGCCTTGACCCTCATCTGAGGGGATTATAATTATACTTGCTATGCTGCTTCTCTGTATTTGTATAGACCAGAACACTGTGACTCCTCTGCATGAGTTTTTGAGATTCTTCTCACAAAATAAAAACCAATGCAGTTCATTGATTCAAGTCAAAAGTATTCAAGGAAGCTACATGTACCTAATTTTCTTTCAAATAAAACATTTTTTAGATTTGTATTTGATATTTACATGCACGCATTTCCGTATCCATCTGCACATGTGCAAAAAAAAGACCTCAATTCATTTTTCTGTACTATTTTTTAAGAATTGTTCCTTAAAAGTATTAGAGAAACTGTTGTTTTTGTCTCTGACAGCACATTCAGAACAAAGCTCACTTCACCAGCCAGCTGCAGGAGCTGGAAGCACAAAGTGCAACCATCACACTTGCTTTCGTTGTCTGTCATGGGACAGAAAACGGATATGTTGCTAATGCATTTTATTCTCTGAAGACAGAGAAAGGAGTTCAGAGGATAATTGTTACCTTTTTGCATCCTTTTGAAGGAATTTCTGGCACATGCTACTATGATCTCTGATGTAATAAATTGCACAAACATAGAGGATACATCAGGTAATTCACATTGTGTAGTAAATATATATGTAAAACTCCTAAAATCTTTAAAAGAAAATACAATAATGCTATTCTTAAATAGCAATTAACTACGTTCTGATAAATTATGTTTCAAAAATTATTAATGCTTTCATATGCAGTTGTAGCTGCATCTTATTAAATATGTATTACTCTGTGCTTGATCAAAAATGGAAACGTTTCCCAAGTACCTGCAAGCAGCATTTTCCCAGCCATGTTCTTTCCTGAAGCATCTTTGTTGTCCATTGGCAATGCCTGGTGCTTAAGCAGTGGGATTGGAGGAGCCCATAGCGAGTGCACTGTTGGTGTTGCATGCTGGTGCATTGCTCATCGGGTTCTCTCCACACGTGGCTCAGGAGGTTCCTGATCACTACGCTTTCATTTAATGTGTGTATCAAGCCATAGAGAAGGTTTAGCAAAGTGTCATTGATTGAAGTGTTTTCAATATGTCGAAACTCAGCCTTACAGTTCTCACCTGATTTAGCTTGAGCAGTTGATTGCATTATTCAGTGTTTGTGTGAGACTGGGGCATGGCTGAGAGCATGCTGAGCAAAAGTCAGTCCTGCCAAGATAGGAGTAATGCTAGAATTGTTAGAGGAAATATCCAGAGGCTACAGCAAGAGAATTATCAGTCCTTCCGGCTGAGCATTGTAGTTCTGTTGCAGGCCATTGCTGCAGCAGCAGATAAGAGCCAGGAGAGTGAACCCCTTTTATTTTCTGAATGCAGGCCTTGCTAAAGGTATTCATGCTTTGCATTTCAAGATTAAACTACTGCCAGTGCTTGCTATATGGAACTACTTTTTAAATCTATCCGAATATTGTGGGTGGTAACAAACTACATGCCTTGATGCTATGAGATGCCTTGTTGGGGAATTTAAATGCTCCCTGCCCATACTGGTGTTCCAGTTATGCTGGGCCAGAAGGGGAGGAGATGCTGGCAGTGCTGTTAACGCATATGCTCAGAACTCTTGCACCAGGGTGATCTGCAGCAGCCAGGCTGTTAACTCCAGTGCAAACTTGAGGAACTTTTTTTCTTCCTTAGCTTTGCAAAATTAAGAAAAGGATGAATGTTGAGTTTCCAGGTGCTCTGTTTATGTTGCTGCCAGGGGCGTTGTTCTCAGGTCAGTTGCTTGCTGCTGGTTGTGTAAGAGATAACAACTTTTAAGGCCTGCCAGGGGTACCTGGAATGGGTGGTTGCACGTGAGGGTAATGCAGATCTCAAGCACATTAAATAAACGAAATCTTATTTTCCTGTAGTCTGCTGTATTTAAACTCAGTTGAATTTCTCTGCTTACTTATGGATTTCTTTCTTTGACATCCAGAGAAATTTTGTGCCTTCAGGGACAGCAGAATATTGGAGTCCATCTCTGAAGTTCTGTAGTACACATTTTTGAGTGTCACATTTTTGTAATGGTTATACTGTTGTTATTTCTTATTCTAGACAAAAATCTGCATCTATCTTGGACTAAAATTGAACAAATTTATCAGCTGGAAAATTCATAAGGGTTATATTATCATTTTTTTTCTAGAAACAGAAATCTTAACCTGGAAATGCCAACTTAGTCTTTACAATAAAACCATATGTATCCAAATACGTAGTTTCTTTTATATAAGCACCTTTACCTCATATGTTCTATATTTTCTTTTTCATTATAGTCCACTGATTAGAGAACATTGTAAAAGTATTTAAGGAGAGAAGGAGAATGTGAGGATAAAGCATTAAAACTATAAACCAAGGACTATCCATCTCGCAACTTCTTGTGTAACCTCTTAATCAATAAAAGTAATGCTTTGCTACTACAACAAAAATTGTTCTTACTGTATGTTTGAAGCTGCCTCCATAGAGATACATAAGCACTGTCTTGGGTAAATTTCATTGTTTTTTTGTTTTTTGTTTTTTATTCTCTTACATTCTTTCTTTAACAAAACTTAAGAAAAAAATAGTGCCAGAGACTGAGCTTTTATCACAGGCATCAGACCATCCGTACTTGATTTTTTGCAGGATGCATTGGACTGCTTCGCACTTGTGATGTAGATGTTGGGACACAGCATGACCCACATTCCTGCTTTGCTGTCTCTGCACAAGAGCTTACAATTCAGGTTTTGAAAATCACGACACTAGTGACGGTTGCAAAACAATGTGACTTAATAGCGTGATTGAGGCTGTAGCATTTGTATTCAGCATGTATGTTTACTATGGGGCATCATGACATAGCTAAACTCTCATGGACAGAAGAATTAAATGCAGGGAAGTAAAACACATTTTTTCAAAGTGATGGAAATGAGAGTCTTTGGTTTTCAGAGATCTTACGTGAACATAACTGAGAGGAGGGAGGGCAAACCAGCTTTCCTAGCCAATCCATGCCTGCACACATGTATTTCTTCTGGCTGGATCTTTCCCTTTGGTGCCATTAGCATTTTCATTTCAAAAAAATGGCAGTCTGCAGTGAAAGCAGTAAAAATGTTCAACCTGTGGTTTAAATTATTGATTTTTTTGAATATTGAAGCTGTATTTCAAATGGGTTTTGTTAGAGTTACTTCTGGGTAGAGGGTTCCAGAGGTAATTTGATATCTAAAAGCCTGTGTATTTCTAAGCCATTTCAGTCTTTTGAGTTCCTTCAGCTGATCAGCTGATTGGGTAAAACATCTTATTGTCTTCTGAATTGCAGGCAATAGAAAAATTGCAGCTCAAGGTTAGCACACAGACTAGCATACAATTCTCTTGGTGATTTATTATGTGTACTCAGTGTCCAATCAACTGACAAAAATAGCTCATTTATTTTTAATGCTGTAACTTATCTTCACTTAAAAAAAAGAAAACATCTTTTGAAGTGCTAGTATTCACAGTTTAGTTGGGGGGAAACTGTTGTCTGTATAGCTAGGTAATAATGCATAATTAAAATTAGGTGAGTTCATGATATGGAATACAGTACCTGTAAATAAAAAGTTTATGCATGTATTTTCACAAACCAGATGTATTGCATTACTACAGAACAAAATGGCTTCTGTGTGAAAGAAGTCTGTTTTAAAGAACAGCAATACAAGCAGCACTCATATTTATATACGAATGCTCTGATGAAGGAATAGCAAAGTAAAGGGATGTTCCATTGGAGTACAAATTACGCAAACTGAAAATTATGAAAAATATTTTTCAAATATGTGTACATAATACATGCACGTTTAAATAAAATTCAGGTATATGAAGGCATGTCATGAAAAGATGTATGGCATTAAGAGCTGATATAATGCCTAATTGGCTTACCACCCACAGTAACTCTAGTTTCTGTGGCTGTAGTTTAAGAGTTTTCTGAAACATTTGTTGACATTCTTGTGGTAGTGCACTTGAGTATTTTGCATTGCAGTTTACAAAATACTGTTTAAATACCACAAGGAATAAAGCTTTTGCTGCATCACTGCGTGCAAAGAATCCTGTGCCGGCCTGCTATGTATTGGCTTCACAAGCCAATACATCATCTAAGGGAAAGTTTCTAAGATAAGTGAAGATGTAAAACTGAATTTCCTACTGCCTTCAAAAACAGAAACATGCAGTCCATGCCTGCCTATATACTTTGTTGTTTTGTTTGTTAAGATATGCGATCGCTGGCTGTACTGTGTATTTTAATCTATGTACATAGGAATACAAATACAAATTTAGTTCGAGAAGCAAATATCAATTTTTTTTTTTTTTTTGTAGTGCTGAATTATAGATCTATGTAATATGGAGCTCTTGTTGGTCCTTATGCAAACTTTGTTTCATTGAAAAGGAGGAGTGAGAATGCTTGTCTGATCTGGTATGTGTCGGTAGCAAGTGTTCCTGTTCCTCAGTGAGATTTTGTAGTGAGCTGTGCTTTAAACCCCATATCTCTGTGATAGGAAAAAAAGGATGGGAAGATATTCTATATGACACTTATTTGTCTTGAATACAATGATCAATAATCAAGATAGGGAACAAGCATGTTCCATGCTGGCCTTTGGAATACAGCCCACCTGGCCCCTGCAATCCCAAAGCCCCTCCAGGACTGTATATGTGTTCACTCAGCTTTCTGACAGGAGCTACTCTGCATCCTCACAAATCACAACATCATTTAGGGGGTCAGGAAAAGCCTGTTAGTCATTCAAAAAAATGTAACTAACTCAGATTGATGGTTCAATTCAGAGCAAAAGAGTTGAGAATTCTGGCAAGTTGATTAGTAAAGGAATTTGAAAAAAAACAACTTGTCAGTTTCATTTATTTAGTTTAAAACTATTCTGATATTCTTTCAATTGCGTTTGTCTTTAAAAACAAATTCTAACAGTTTACTTAGTCTTATGTATCCCCTCCATTTTCATAGTCAACACATAGAGGACTAAGGATACTAGTTCTATTTCATGAATTTCAAAGTAGTTGAGCATTCTAGCAAAAATCACAATCTATTTGAAAGATCCTATCTAAAACTAGTTCTGAATTAATTTTTCTTTGAATCTCATACAAGGTATTGAAGTACTGGTTAATACTTTCACAATTTCTTTTTCCCCACAATTATGTTAAGTGTCCAAATCCACATCTAATCAGGCTCTGAGAGCAGTAAATGGCTCAGTCTTGCAATCCTGTTCTCAGGCAAAAGATCTGTTGGCTTCAACAGAACTTATGCACAGGAAAAGATGAAAGGACTACGTTATAAAAAAAAAGTTTACATTTAAGGGGCTTGTTCTAC
Organism: Tragopan temminckii; assembly: GCA_028571105.1. Taxonomy (NCBI): domain Eukaryota; kingdom Metazoa; phylum Chordata; class Aves; order Galliformes; family Phasianidae; genus Tragopan; species Tragopan temminckii. The sequence goes on from JAOWBP010004015.1 coordinate 4,116,113, forward strand.
TAAAGTAGAAATTCTATGGATAGATTTTCTTTGGAATGCAAAATAAATTATTCCCCTAGATGCAGAAATCCTTCCACCACCCCTGTGTACTTATATATAACTTGAAATTGTTTAGTGCCACCTGAGGAGTGGATACTTTGATAATTATAATAGTTATTTAAATAATGTTCCAAACAGAACTGATATAATTTCCTTGAATTTCTAACCCCTAAATATAGCCAGATACGACTCAATTCTTATAGTATTTAAGTGTTCTTAGTCTTAGTGGAAAAAGAAATTGCAGCATGTATGTTCAAGACATACCTTCATATTTGTAATTCATCCTCAGCAGATAATTTAAATACATGCTTCAAGGGAATAATGTGATTCTTCTCTTAATTACTTAATCCAGGAATAAAAATATTTTGGATTAAGCATAAATTTCAATGTAACTTTAGTATTCTGTAACTCCCCAGTGTAGATTCTTTGTGCAAGAATTTTAACTCCTTTTTTAAATATTTCCTATTTAAATAGGATTGTACGTAAAACATTTTTCTTCTTGTCTAGTGAAGAAATCATATTTTTCTACCCTGAAAGGGAATCATTTTTTCTCCCCTCTTCCTAGGAGAATGTAATAGTCTTGATTTACTTAAAGCAATGTGGAAGAAAATATTTTAGTGCTGGTTCACAATTTACTAATGGAGCTTTACAAAACAGCCTCTAGGAATAGCTATGAATACATTGATTATATGGTTTCCCTATGAGAAAACAGTAATTAAAATTTTACCATAGATTGGATCAGGACATGTTAATATTTAATTAGGTAATAAGTGAGCTTGATACAGGTGTCCAGAGTTGTTGACAGGAGCTTTGTTAATCCTTGTGGTATGTTCTCTTCTATAGATAGTCACCTCCATTTTCTCATTGTTTGCTGTTTCTTTCAAAAATTTTGTTAGAATTATGAGGTTACCTGAGACTCTTTTTTTTTTTTTTTTTTTTATTCTGATAGATCTCATTGTGAAGCATTAGACGTCTTGTTTCTCAGATTTTTCAGACTGCCTTTTCCTTTCCATTTCATGGACCATTCAACAGTATTTGTCTAGAATTCCTAAAGTTAAGCATCATAAGCTGAACTATCATATTTTAATTAATATGCATTAAATTTCAAAATTTGTGCACAGGGCCTTGGAAGCTTCATACGTTTCATGGAAGGATACAGATCAAAAGATGAAGTCTATGCAGATACTTGTATTCCTATTTTACTCCATTAATTTCGCTTCAAATTAGTATTGCAATGCTTTGCTTTGCTTTGCTTGCAGTTGAATAATAGAATCAATTTGATCACTTTTAAGCATTTTCTCTGTGTTATTTTCCAGAAGCACTTCATCAGTATTTTAAAGAACAAAAGTGAGTTACAGATACAGAGTTTAAGTTTTTCAATAAAGCTTGTTAGGTACTTCATCTAAGCTATACAAATAATAGCCTGTTGGCAGTAAATATATAACTTGCAGGAGAGTAAACTGAGCTTTTACACAGTTTCAAGTTATGCTATCCTAGTATTTCAGGGATTATCTGTGCTGCTATTATATAGCATTTTGTTTTATTGTAGGTAGTCTCAAGAATCTCACTGTTGGAAATGTATTCGCAAAGGCTTATAGTTCTACTTTTGCCATCTGGATGACATCGATATTAATGAGAATGATTCGCAAACAATTGAGTTAGATAAAATTTAAACTTTGGTTATTTGACGGCAGCTGCAAAAGAAGGCATTTCATGGATTTTTTTTTTTTTTTAAGCTCTGGGGGCATTATTAAATAATGATTATGGTAACGTAAGAATGTCATCTTGCAAGTCTAAAAGAGTCAGAGAAGTTTTCTGAGGAAAGGTAATTGTAAGCTAACGGTGACCTCAAGTTAAACAATGAGGGGTAGAGAATGTGATCTCCAGAAGAGACCTTGGGCAGACAGCAAGTGACGATAACACTTTACATCAGCAAAACTCAACCTTTGCATTCATGTCTCTGATCGGTTGGGGCAAAATGAGCAAACAGGAAAGTTGCAGCTGTGTGGCCACTTCACATCAACATTTTAGCATGTTCCTAGTCGGCAAATGCCGGCATGGGTGCTAAAATAATAGCTCTGCCTTAAGCTAGCTTTGCCTGCTCTCCTGAGTTCCGCCCATTTAACTTGGTTACTCAGCTCTGAAGGCAGCTAACAATTGCTTCTATAGCACTTGAGCTCTTTTCTCATTAATTCTAAATGAGATCTATGCTGAAATGCAGGACTGGCCATACAACACTGATTAGGTATAGTAAATTTATATATATATTTATATAGAAAATTTTCTTATTCAGAAATATTTGGTGATCCAGCCTCCAGATTTTCCAGGCTGATTTTGAATGGGATTTGTGAGTTGCTTATGAGTAGGCTCAATTCATAGAGTCCAAACCAATAATTTCTCAAATATCTTGTTTCTTAGTAGATCCCAGTACCATCCTTATAGTACAATAAATAATTGCAGGGATATTCCTGGGGTTGTGGTTACTTCAAATAGTTCCAAAGGTGATACTTTTTTGCTTTCTTGAGTTTTGTTCTTCAGTTACAAAAACAGCACTGACCATGTGCTGCTGACTTCTTGTCAGTGACTGTATTTCATGGAAGTGCAGGGCGCAGTCCAGAATAAAATGCTATGCTGTGAAAGATCTAAGTGTTTAACTAAAGTAAAACAAAAGTCTTCAAGAAAATACCCAACACTTGCACAAAGGAAAAATTTGGGTTTTAGGATAATTTTTATCATTAGTCAAAAAAAGATATGAACTCATATGGACACCGAAAAGAAAGTTTCAAAAGCAAGTGAATACAGATAGAACTCTCACTCATGAGCTGCAGATCTTTTCCACAGCTACAGTTTTGACCACAGTGCAGTTTGACAGCAGAAATTTAATCATGTTCTACTACTTATACCTTTATCAGGAAACTGATAAAGTGTATGCACACGTTAGCAGGAAATTTTTTCAGATGTCCTTCAGGTTTTTTTTCTTTCTCTTCTTTTCCTCCCTCGCTTCTCTGTCTCTCCCAAAGAAACTGCTATAAAGCTGATGAGAATTTGGGTTTGCTTTGAAAACATCTTTTGTTCAAAGACTAATTTTAACCTTGTGATAAAGATTGCTTTTTTGTATTCTGTTGAATGCTGTATCTAGACATTGTTTGTCAAGGCAAAGTACTGTAGGATGTAATGCAGTTTGAAAATGATCTTTTGTAGTTACAGTACAAATGTTTCCGCATTCTTGGAAAAAAAGAAAACAGATATGTCAAAAATAAAAAAGGTATTAAATTTTATTTTAAATATTAGTTAAATACTAATTTTAAAGTGTAACAAATATGCATTATAAAAAGTGTTTGGTTTTTTTTTTTTTTTTTTTTTTTTTTTTTTTTTTTTTTTTTTTTGTTTTTGTTTTTTTTTTGGTGCAACTACCCAAGAAAATGTAATTGTATAGAAAGATTCAAAACAACATTTTCATGTAAAATATATAACTCAACTGGAGTACATTTGGTACTTTAACCTGATTTTTCACTTTTTGGAACTTTAGGCTATATAATTAAGAATTCCAGCCAAATTGTCATGTATGAATTAAAGAAGCACTGGGAGACTGCTGCTGTTTTAAGCAGGGCAGCAGATGATTCTTACTTGACTTGGAATGGGGATGGCATTGCTCTGAGATTGTTCTAAGGCGAAAAGAGTAAACTCTTCCCTTATACTCCGGTCTGTTTAGATTAGATTTAGAGGTTGGGTTTTTGCTTTCTTAATCATAAGTTATCAGTAGTGATGGCCTGCTGTCTGAACTGCATTGCTAAGAAAGGTGGTATGCTGAGCAAGCAACCATGGCAAAAGCTTAGGTTGAAATTAAGTTAGACATCTGTAAATTTTGAAGTTTCTCATGAGTTCTTACATTTATATCTTAAAGCACTAATGAGACAGTATAAAAAATGTGAAATGTATGGTAACGAAACCTCTAAACAGTTGTCATTTGTCTTTCACACAATGTAAGTGCTTCAGCAGTTCTGTTCCAAAATCCTGATGCATTACTTTTTCCCTTATGGGGCTCCAGTCTTCTTTGCTAACTTATTGATTTGGAAAGCTAGCTTACTTGCTGGAGCTGTAATGTTAAATTGATTTAATAAACACAAATGGCATAGTTTAATGTTGTAAAAACATTTATGATGAAGTAATGCTCTTTTTTTGTGTTTTTTTTTTCTTTTTTTTTTTTCTGTTCATTGTTTGCGTAACTTATTCAGTATAGAAATAGAGTGTAATATTAAGGAAAATTTAGAAGCACTGTTTCTACTTCAGACTTTTGGTATTTGCATGCTTTCATTGTTAGGGAAAAAAACCCAGCAACAACAAATGGCAAATCAGATTAACTCTATGTTGCAAGCACATGACAAACATCCATCAAAAGGCAGATAGGAATATATTAAAGTATTCTTTTCCTTCTATAGCATAGTGATCTTATAAGTAAAATATGAAGAAGTGTAATTGCTAAATAAAAGCATGGCTCTTTTTCAAGACCTTTTTTATATTAGTGGAGAGATCAACACTCTCATGCTTTAAATCACCAACATGAATGATTGTGGAAGGCTCAGGAAATAATAGATTTTTAATACAGTTCTTATTTTCACTGAAGAACTTAAAAAATAATTATTTTACATCATTTTATCATGAAGAGAAGCAAAGCAGTGAAGAGGAAAGAGCAGGCTAAGTTTAGACTTCACTCACAAATGTGATGAAAAAAAGGAGGCATTTGTATAGCACTAAATTGCTTATAGCTGGCAGTGGAGAGATTAGAGAAGTTTCTGCATGGTGGGATGTTCTGAGATAAGTTTTTCTGTTAAGGTAGTTTCTGTTTTGTTTGTTTTTTATGTATTCGCTGAAGGGAAGAGGAGGAGAGAGTGCGGAAGCGACTTTGCTGAGGTTTTTTATTTGTATGGAAAGCATAAACTCTGTTTAATTCCTTGTCCAAAGTAAACTAAAATACTTCATACAAATATTAGAAAATCAACAGGTGGCACTGTGTGTGCAACATAACCTAGAAAACAAAACAGTACGATGGTTTGTGCATGGCGAGGTGCCATCTGCCATGCCTAACTTCCTTGGGAAGTAGTCATAAGTGAACTTACCTGCCCTGCTCTGTGAACCAGCCTGGCAATACATCATAAAAATCCAGCAGGATCAGGTAAGGTCTTTGTTGAAGTTAATGAGCTCCATTAATCTGAATGGTTGTACCTGATAGAATGGATGGAATTTGTTTGTGAAGGCGCTTGCAGTGGATTTAGCTTTCTGCTAAAAGGAGCAGACAAGCTCAGCTGGAAGAATACTGAGCTATGGAGAAATTCAAGAGAGCAAGTCCCTAACCTGAGCCTCAGAAAAACAGCCCTATGGAAATATCACATGCCTCACAGCTCTGATGTAGGAGAGAAAGCAAGCAACTCATAAAGGATGTATAGGAACAGTGCTGTGTGAAGTAGTATTGTTGCTTCAGGTTTCACTTGCCTTTTTGTAGATGGTTAAAGCTCCAGAAGGGGTGATACTAGACACAGTCTGGCTAGACAGCTGAGTCACAGAAGAGGCAAATCATCACAAGACCTCGAATGAGAGTTGGCAGGGAATTATGAGGACATAAGTATGTGATGCCATTCATATCTGTGAGGGTGTGCAAACAGTAGTGAGCCAGATTTCCAGAATGCTGTAATGACTGTGATATTAGGCAGAAAAGGGCACCTCTCCTTCTCCTCCTTATTTTTACATTTGTGAAATTGTACATTGAGTTCTACTGTAATTAGTGAAAACTATAGAGAAAACTAAAACTTGATGTTGAGGGACTGATAAGGCCATTTAGCAAATGAACTTTTAAAATGTTTCACTTGTACTGTGTTTTGAAATCTTTGCAGCTCTTTCAATAGCTCTTTGATAATGTGGGGAAAAGGAGTCCAATGGAATTTGCTTAAATACCTACATTTTTCATATAATATGTTTTGTTGTTTGAGCAGTGAAGGTTGTGTATTGAATATAAGAAAGCAGAAATTTACACATAGGCTTTTATTCATATCCCAGCTTACTGTCTACTAACCTTAAGTATGCTGTATTAAGATACTCAACTACAATTCTCTTAACAAGGTATTTATTTAGATCTCTCTTGACGAGGACAGCATGACTGCATCCTGGCTGATATTGACATTAAGTGAGTTGCAGCCCCAGGACTGTACAGATAGATACTTCACTTGGCAAGTAGAATATCCTTGCTCACTGGAAGAAAGAAAGGTCAAATTGACTTTGTAAAAAGTAGTAATCTACTCATTGTATTAAATCTTTTTTCTCATATTAATGAAAAGAAATTGGCAAAGGTCACCAAATCCTATCTGCTTTAATAAGTTAAAGTTGAAAAATGCTTGAACTATTTTGTGACTTTCATTGACTTTGAAGGCCAACACTGTGAGGCAAATTCTTCTGTGTCTCAGAAGACTTCCAGGGTGAAAAAAAAAAAGTTAACACTTGGTATAGTGTCATTCAATGCATTTATAAAATCCCTAAACCTTACCAGGAACCTTAATTGTACTGCAGATCTTTGCACTGCTGACCATACATACTTCAGGATTGAATATTTGCACAACTGGTTAATATATTAATTTAAGGTACCATTTCTAGTTTTCTTTCCATGTCACAAATACATGTGCTCTCTAAAGCTACTTTATTATATCAAGTGTTTATTAAAATACGAGTAGCTACAATATTTTGGGAAAAAATGGATGCAAAAGAATGCTTCAAGATCTGCAAATTAACAAAAACATATTTGGGCTTTGATATCAAAAACAATATAGCTTTACACTTGTGGTTCTTATATTTGACTAATATACCTACGTTAATTGTGTTGGCATGAAGCTATGATATACTTTTTGGGCGAATGTTTTTATTTTATATTCCACAGTAACTCATCTTCAAGCAACATTTTTCTCCAAACTCTTTTATTTTTAATTCCTGTCAGAGATTATTGTGAAAAAAAGTGTGAACCCTGCTAATGAAGAGCTGTCTTTTTGATTCCCCCAAAACAATAACTCTGAGAGAGGAGTAAATGGCTTGATTCATTTCTACGGGTCATTAACTTTCACGCCTACAGATGCCAATGTTAATATTCACAATGTGAATTATTTCTCTACTGATCACTTTAGCAGAAACACACAATAAATGTGTGTATTGCTTGATCTAACACTATGCCTGACACCCCGTTGTGTCCCTTAAAACTCAGAATGTCACTGCTGCCCAAACATAAAGGTCTCTTCATGCTTAAACAGCACGGTTATGTCTTGACAATACAAAAATCTGTGCCAATCATTAACTATAAATACATACAACATGTGAAATAGAACAAGTTTTAGAGGGAATAGTAAGGTGCGGGCTGCTATCTTGATTTGCACCTTCATTTAAATATAGCTTATAGAAAATAGATGTGTTTGGGGTTTATCTAAAAGATCCTGTATCGAAACTCACAGATTGTAAGACTGAAGTAGTTTGGAATTCAAGGATCCAATTGCGGAGTTCAAGGATTATTAAGACAAATGCCTCAGATCATTATTAGCATTTTAATTAACCAACAGGAACAAAAATATATGTATAATGCAAATCAACACAATCTAAAGCCATCAGAATAGGAAAATTGTTCTCAAGCAGAAAAGGGGACTCCGAATCAGAAGGATATTGGCACTTTGATTTGTTTAACATAACAGCTTTGCTGATCTCCTGAGCTAGAAATATTTGAGGGATTGGTACAGTTGTTAGTGTGCCCTACTGGGGAGGAGAAACAACTTTTGAAGCAGAAGAAAAAAATCAGTAATTGAAATATTCATGAGTCACAGTTGGCCCTCGATTCCATTTGTTCTCTCTGTTTCCTCCTGGTTTGCATTAACTTTCCAACAGTAAGTTGTTTTGCTGGTATCTAGTGTGGAATTTTCCTAATCCTGAAATCTACATTAATTTGTGACATTTCCCCCGGAAATGAATGAATTTTCTATGGACTGTTCTGTTTACTCTTGCCAATGCTGATTAATTTTTTAGTCTTTTTTTTCTTGTAACTTCATGTTTTTGTGTGGTCAGAGATAAGATTTCTTCTCCCTCAGTAGCACTTCATTAAGAGTTTTTTATCCTAAGACTTCATGGCACATGAAAGCCTTGTGCCATGTTTCCAATGGATTGTTTATTGCTTCTGTTCTCGTGAGTAGGTAAGGAATATTTGCTTCATTCTGGAGTTTGAGGACATTCTGCTATTTCCATATGCAGACATATGGTGTTACCTGCATCCAGACCAATTTATCAGTGGGGTCGTCTCTGTAGCAGCTCACTCTACTTAAAGTCAAAAAAGTTTGTAGGATCATATGCCAGAGTGTTTCCTCTCAAGTTTCTTATATCAGTTCTGTGGTAGCTTCTATTCACACATCAAGAGTGAAAGGGTTGTGTGCATAACTGGGGAAAAATTCTGCTTTTTCCTGAAGTTTCAGAAGAGTAAAGAGCACCAGCATTTGTCCACCCCATTTCTACAGAGAAAATCAGAATTCAAACAGAACAACCAAAGACTCCATGTCCCAATCTTGTGTGCTGGAGCACAATGGTTACTGCAGCTGCCTTGCCTGCTGTTCTGGGGGCAAACCCTAACAATTGGCCAACCACCAGGATTGTCCATCTAACATGGCTTTAGAAAAATAAACTTAGTTAGATGCCTTGCCTGATTATCTTCCCGCTTAGCTCTCATAGCTGTGGCGTGAGACTGAAGACAACAGTAAGGCAAGTTTTGTATAGGTATTTCACACTTATCTCAAAGAGACAATTTTCTGTCACTTGTGTGATTTCATTCTGTATGTACATAGACAGATTCCTTGAATCATCACATAAGTTATAAATTCCATTTTGTTTCCTTGAACTGTGAGTCTCCTTGTGTCTGGGGCTGTCATGTGCTAACAAGAGCCAGGAGAGGTGCCAGCGTGTCAGTCATTACAAACTCTCTCCATCCTGCTCACTCTGAGCTAGGAGAGGCAAATGAGTAATGGGATCTTGAAAAAGGACAGCCCATTCCTCTCGGGAGGAACCAAGACAAAAGAGCCAGGTGGTAATGTTTGGATTTCAAAGCCAAGAAGGATTTTTGGAAGCAGAAGCAGCTTGGTCAGGAAAGATAACAAAGTGGTGCAGGGCACAGCAGAGGGGTCCTATGAGACTGAGGCGGTGCGGAGGCAGTGGGAGCTGCTGATTGAAAGAGCAGCTGTGAGCTGGCAGGGGACAGCAGGGAAAGGGCTCTGAGCACCAAAGGGGATCTCACAGAATCTCAAAGAAAATTCAAGAGAGTAAGGAAATCTAGGCAAAAAAAAAAAAAAAAAAGTGTGTGTTTACTGTTTTATGTGGCTCTGTGCATCTCTTGTGGTCATTAATGTGAAGGGTGGCTGCTTTTGAGATACTTTGCAAAGTCTGTGCATTACCTGATTCAGCTTCATGGAGTCATGCAGAGATAAATTGGTCCTCAGATGTTGGCAATGACTGCAGGAAGAAGCAAGCTGAAGCCATAGGGACTCAACAACAGTTGCAAGGTCTCAACAAGGGTCTCTGCTCTTAGAAGAGATTGCCTGGAAACCCAAGGCAGATGCAAGAACTTCAGAGTGTTTTTGTATGGAAGCAGAATGACTGTCTCACAAGCTTTTTTTTCAAAGCTGTAGTATGTTAATCTTTGAATTCTTACCTTTAGTAAAATGAGAGAGTGGGAGAAGAACAAAACATGCACATGTTAAGATAACAACCAGTTCCATAGAAGGCTCCAAGCATTGTCTGGCACACACAGCCACAAGTCTACCACAGGGTGGGAATCGTGCCCCATTCACTGACCCAGAGGATGGGTTGGTGGCATGGACTTAGTGTTTCCTCGGTTGCAAAGCCTCTGACTCATCTAGAGAGAGAAGAAAGGGAGAATGAAGTTCTAGGCAACTTGAGGCATGGTCAGAGTAACATCCGCTTGCTGGAAATTAGCATATGCTGTGCTCACAGGAGTCTGGTCATCAGCTTCACTTGTTTCCCCATGCTGGATGGTGTGATAGCACTGGCCTGTATGAAGGAATATCTTTCTGGGATGGAGTCAAATGGCAATTTCCTCTGCAAACTGATATAAATGGTTCTTCTGCATAAGCTGCAATTTGTGTAAACTGCTTTGGGAATGAGAGGAGTGTACTTTGCAGTTTGTTTTGGGTTTGCATCAACTCCGAAAATGTTCCAGATTTTTTTTTCCCTGAAAATATAGCTTAACTGTTGAGAGGGAGGTGAAGCTTTTGTGATTAAGCGAAAATGTTTTAATAGGAAAATTAGGAATTATTGGCATGCCCAGGTTTCAGATTTGTTATTAGACCTTAAAATAGATGAACTAGGGAGATTACTTTGAATCATTTCTACATATGTAAATGGACATGTAATTAACTATCACTATAAAATATTAATGCATATTTACTGTATAATAAGTAATTCAACTTTATAAACAAATGAAGATTATCCCAAATTTACATACAGTGTGAAGAAAAGTCCCTTTATCCTCTGTAACTGTAGCATTTGGCAGATTTAGGAATAAATAATCTTTTGTGGCAAGGGTATGCCTTATCAAACATATGCAGATCAGTGCTAATTAATGCTAATTAAGGTTTCCTGTCTATCTAGTTGGAAAAACGTCCAAATGTTATGAAATCCAGTTAGTATGCCTATTACCCTAATTGTTTTATATGGGATGGTTCTTAATTAAAATATGTAAATTGACCTTAATTGCTATATACTAATGGAGGTTCATGTTATCTCACTAAAAATGACAAGATGGTGAGGAGGGATACTTAAACAAATAATTCCGATACATTTGTAAATAAATGACCTTTAGTCAAAATTATTTTTTAATTGGAAATTGGCAAAAAGAATGTTTTACCATATATGTTTCTCTTTAGTTTTAAATAATATCAGAATTTACAGTCCTTTGTAAATATAGATATGGTGACATTGTAGCTTAATTAAGACTACCAAACAAGTCAACATTTTGCATGTTTACTGTATATTTCAAAATTGTTTGCTAACCTCATGTTTATCTTCAGAAATATTGTAGATTGCAGCATTGATCTTAATTTGAACCACTTCTGTTTCATTTTTTTTAATTTGATCTCTTTTAATCATGTCACTTTGTACGTGAAGTCTGATGTACGGGTTTGTTGAGGACCAGACCTGTGACTCTGACTTCTGATCAGACCTCACTGTTTTCCAGGATATTGTGACCAATGTTTCTCCGAGGATTGTGCGTGGAGTTACTTCAGGTCCCATCTATGGCCCAGGCCAAGGCTCTTTTCTAAACATTGAACTGATCAGTGAGAAAACAGCAGCATATTGGTGTAAAAGTATTACTGAACTGAAGAGTGACTTTCCAAAACAAGTAAGTACCACTCAATCATGAAGTATATTTAAAAACTCCTGTTTGTGGATCTGTAAAATCTCATCTATTTAATGTTTAGTGAATAGAATGCCAATTTCTTTACTGATGATTGTTATTTAAAAAACAAAAACAAACAAACAAAAAAAAACAGAAAAGCTCATCCAAATAATTTTTATGACAGCAAATGCTGTGAAATCTTTTTTACACAAACAGAGGACAATTGTTTTCAGTTAGGCTGATGTTTATGTTCAGGTAGATAATAAGGAAAGAGCCGATCCCGGTATGGATGCTTATCAGTGCTTCTGTGAATAAGTTTGTATTTAAGATCATATTTAAAGATGAAACCTATAGTATTCATTTTCATTGTGAATTGAATTTGATTATGAAAACAGTCTTTGTTCTTTTCGTTGTGAATTCAGATGTGAAAGATAAGTAATTGCCTGCTTTAGGAGGAAAGAGACAACACTGACTTGAAGTTAACTTTGCTACATGGAGAGAGATTTTTTAGAGCCTTCTTGGCTATGGGGAATATCTGTCTAGAAGGTAATAATGAAAATTGTGAGCAGTGACGCCAGCTAGCTCCTGTTCTACTGAATAAGTACAGCAAGGTGGAAAGTAAAATTCACTTCAATCATCATCTCAAATGGGTAAAGCTTGAAATCCCACAGCCTGGGTATCTTCTGTCTTTAAATTATTGCCCCCGTGGTTCAGCTATGAACAAAATAAGAGAACATTCCTGAGTATGTTATGGCATGAAAGCAGTCAGATTTTTCTCTTCTTCCTGAAGTTGAAATAAGAGTGCTTAAACACAGTATTTATTGACAGCAGAAGTTAAACACTGCATGTATAATACATCCTACTTCATTATACGTGGGCTGTGTGCTGCTTTGCTCAGGTTCACATCACTTTATTTACCATGGCTCGGCTTTGTGATAGTGAAAGTGAACTAAAGGATATTGTAATTCTCTGACTTTAACACGCTTTTTCCAAGTCCCGGATATTGCAGGTAGACAGACTGCTGTGGGAATGGTCTCCTATTGCAATCTTCACCAAAAATCTCTCATGGAAATTTGTGCTTTAGACTAAACTCTTCTCTACCATGAGTGAAAGCGCTAGCAACCATTTCAAAAGGAAAATCCTAATTTTAGAAGACCTAGCTCTGCATGTGGAATGAAGAAGTCCCACTGTTCTGTAGTTCCCAGGGTGGACATCTTCTAATCATCTTTTTGTATGTGGATTATTGTACATTAAGTTCCCATTTGCTGTGGCTGCTGCTGTGAATTCCATGGTGCTGATATTGCAGTGTGGGCAGGGAACACAACACCCAGCACTGTACCTTGCCTTTCCTCATGGAGATTGTTAAAATGTGCCAATGAACTCAACTAAGAACTGCCATAACTATAATGGTAAATTTGTTACTAACTTTAAGCAGACTTTTGTTTGCTGAGTAGAAGTCTCTTGGTGCTTATTTTGAAATACTCTGAATAATTAGAGCTTGCGGAATTATTATTATTATTATTATTATTATTATTATTATTATTCTAAATCCTGCTCTCTCCTCTAAAAAGGCTTTTTAAACTTGATGTAATTTGGGGTTTTGGGGGGGCTTTTTTTTTTTTTTTTTTAAATTAAAACCAAAACCTAGAATTTAAAGTAAAATTTGCAAGGGATTTTGCAAAAGAGAACCACCTGGCAGAACTTGATGGAAAATATCATGTAGCTGTGACTTCTTGCCTCTACAGATCAGGAATTAGCACTCCCATTGCACAAACACGCTGTCTGCTCCCCTTTGGCAGGTGGCCTGATTCCTGCTTTAGTTCCCTCTGTCTGCAGCCTTTTCCAGTATTCTCTTCTTTGACCCCGAATCCAATTTGAGTGGACCTGGGCAAAAGCTGCCCACTGCAAAAACTTGCATCTATACTACTGGGGTGGTAATTAAATATTTTAACAGTCAAAGCTGAGGAGAAGAAGGAAAAATGATCCAGATTTTGTAGGCTTCTTTTTGAAATATCATCAAAATCTTTGCTGTTTCAACTTTGTTGTTTTTTTTCTTTCCCCTTAAAGTTAATTCAATATCACTATTACTTTCTTTTTCCAGAAAACAATAGCAAAAACTAAGTAATTAGGTGTTACTCGCAGCACAGGCCCAATAAATGTATATACTTTATAATACATTAGATGCTTCTCTGTTTAAGATTTGCAGTTAAAAATGGGATTGTTTTCCTTCTGATACTTCAGTCCTCTCAGTGAGCTATTACTTTAGCAACTTGTTTGACACCATTTAAAACATATGGTTTTATTCATCATTGTTTATAGTTGAATTTTCAAAGGAGATAGCATGAAAAAGTGTCCACTGATCTCCTTTATGCCCAGAAAAAATCCTTTCAGTCAGAGAGAGCTGTGAAAGTGAGAAGGAAATAGGTCTTTTTCTGTTTGTCATCTCTTTTTTCTTTCCCAGATATTGTGTTTACTTATGTATATTGGCCTGCCTTTGTTATATCCAGACATCTTCCTTACATGGTGTTAACTAAGTTTTTTTAATGTATCTATGAAATATTTCTGTTTTTCTCTGTTTTGACACATAGAGTATCTGATACTATAGGATTTATCATTCTCAGCAATTAATAATCAGAATAAAATTTATTTTTTTTAATTTAGTGCTAGAAGCTGAGAACTTGGCACTGAGAAAACTCAGAACAATGATGTTACTAACTTCACAGTCCTTAATGTAATAGGAAAACATCCCTTCTGAATTAGTAGAAAGCTGATCCCTTATTGGTAAATTTTGCGTCTCCCTCCCAAAAGATAGCAAGTTATTTGTCACATGGTATATTAATATTAAGTTCAAGAAAAAAAGTGAAGGAAAAATACTGATAATCAGACTTTTCTGATTGAATACTAATTAGCACTTGTTTGAGATAAGCATCTTCTGCAACATCAAGTAGTCAGGTAGCCTGTTCTCACTCCTCCCTGTTGTAGGGGGATTACTTGGAGAAAGATCAATAAAATCTGCCACCATGTAATACAAATATTACCTCAACATCATAACAAGCATAAGGAAGACTTCCCCTAAGGTCTACTTTGAGGTTTTTTTGGAAATGGCTGTGTGAGAGTTTCCAAAGACTCAAGCAGAAATAGTCCACAACAGACCCATGCTTTCTCCTTTCCTGGTGAAGAGTTCCTCTTCTGGTGGTGTACCAGACCTGGTTGGCATGGAACTACCTTTCTTCATAGCAGCCAGTGTGGTACTATGTTGTAGATTTTTGACCAAAACAATGTTGGTAACCCACAAGTGTTTCAACTCATGCTGAGCAGTGCTTGCTCAGTGTCAGGGCCTTCCTGTTTTCTCCCTTTGCCCTACAGCAGACCTGGAGGTACACAGCAGGGGCAGCTGACCCAAACTAGACAGGGGGATATTTTGCTTAGGAATAGGACTTGGGAAAGGGCAAGAATGGGTAATTTTTTCCCCAAAGTTTTTGTTGCATGGATGCTCCCTGAGCATTTGTTTGCTTGAACATGTGATATTTGAAGTGCTTTAGATAGCTGGACAAGAGATGTAGCACTGATGCCACAATATGTCTAGCTTTCATATTCTATTTATTAAGGAGCTACCTGACTGTACACTGTATTGGTGTACTTTCCAGACAAAATGGTATTTTATCATATATGCAAGAAATGGGAGACTTAAGAAATATGAATTTGGGCAAGTAGACTTCACCCCATGATATGATCAGGAACAAAGAATTTGGAGGGCAAAATATCACTTATGCAAGTTTGCAAGCTATAATAATCAGTGGAAACTGGCTGAAAAAGTTGAAAAAGAACTACAGAACCTTGCAAGAGAACTTACTGCTGATATTTAATATTCATCTATTTGACATCAGTTACAACGTAGTTGTAATCTGGGCTGGGAGCTGTGAATACTTGTCGTGGCAATAAATCTCTCTGTGCCAGTAAAACCAGGAGCTGTATGCACAGTGGAATTGAAAGTCTGGAGAATCGTTTTTGGTGATTGCAGAGGAATCGGATATATTGCCAGTAGCACTTTTTTCTTCAGAAAAAGCCTACAAACTGGCCCTCATCCAAAACTTTTGCTTATCTTAGCTAAGCCTGCTCGTTTGAGTTGGTTAATCAGCTACTTACACAGATGTCTATTCTTCCACTCCCATAAGCAGGTCTGTGTGTTTACAATACCTTGTAGCTAGTCAAAGATTTTAGGGCTTCATATCACCCTGGAGCCTCTTCAGCATTTGCACTGGGGAGAAAAACTTGAGGAGACAAATGTCTGAAAGTGGTAAAACACTTATCTACCAAATACTGTGGAGATGGTGGTGGGCACAACTGCCAGGGCGTCTTTCAGCACCTTCCCAAACCCATAATTTGTACCCGAAAGTAAGCAAATTCATTTTAAAAATTTCAATACATAAATTGTTTGTGTCTGAGCACATGCAGGAGAGCTTACAGCACTACTGATAAAGACCTTTGGAATGATATTTAAAGAAGAAAAATAGATTGCTTGGGAAATGTCATTCACCATAGGGCTGACAGAAGTCCATCACAAACCAGAAAGTATCTGAGAAATTTGAAAAGTAAAGAACTGGGATGTTGGAAGATGCCGTACTGAATATTTTTCAGTATTGCTGTATTTGTATACTGAAGTCCTAGAAGTAAATTTTTTGGTCTCCTTTCTGAGCATGAATGAGTTTGAGCTGCTGTATGATTCTAAGGAATTTATATAGGATACCAGATTGTCAGCTGTGACACTGATTCTGTAATTCAGATATTGGTGTCGTGATGTGTTGAATTGAGAAACCTCTTCTGCCAGAAACAGTCAGTACTCTAGGACCCCAAAACTAAGCTGAAACATCTTGTCTTCCTAATGTTTGTTCTGCTGCATGTGGAATGTTGCTGACAGTCCTTCTGACAGTTAGTCAGCAGAGAGCAGCTTCTCAAGGCTGAAACTGTTAAAGATATATTTTTGTTCAACAATTTTGTTCAGAATGTCCTAGGAACACCTGTCAGGACTAGCCATGCCAGAGTGTGAGTGAGAAGAGCAGATCATTGGATTCCAGGCTGATAATCGACTTATTTGTAGCATTGTCTAAAAAAAAGATAAAAATATCCTGAAGTTCTTAGTAATGTTATATTACATTATACTTGGTGTTTATCCATGCAGATATGAAACAAGGCAACTAGTACAATGAAAAACATTTGTATTATTTGTAAACTTTTACCCTCTCTGTCTGCACTAACAGTAGACCTTCTATAATCTGGTTGCGGGGAGGAATTGACCAATATATCTGTAAAAATCTTTGCCATGGTTCTTTGAAATGTAAAAGGGATATAGGTTGGAATTTTTTTTTTAAGATATAGAGGATTCATAGGCATCACATTTTTAGTGTAAGAACAGGTATAACTTGTCTTTCTCACGAGGCATGTTAGGAATAATTTGAGTATTACTGCAGGCATTGTTATGACTTTTACTTTTGGTAAGTGTTCAGAGGTCTGTGGGATGTTGTGTGCTGTACACACTATTTACATTTTGACGTAGCAGTCACTATGATGGGTTCGGATTAGGTACTGTATCAATTTTTTTAACATTTGTATTTGTAATTTGGAACAATATTTGTAATTTCTGTAGTTAGGGAAAGTGAAAGGCAGAACCTTCTTCTCCATGTTTTCAGGAGTCACGTTCGGAAGAAATGAAGGTCAAATCATCAGTTGGCTCTTTTCCGTACATACCTGTTCTTTCTTGGGCTGGTATAGATAGATATAGCTTTCCACAGAGGGAAATCATATTTTATACTCCAGTGGATGCATATATGTATCCACTTGAAAAGTCACAGACACCTTGACAAGCTTAACAGTGAAAGATGCATCTACAAACTCAGAGGAAAACAAGCAGGTGGGGCTGTTCCCATGTGGACCTCACTTTGTGCCAGCAGCAACCATGTGCTGTAGACCTGAATGAGGACTGCAAATGCCATATGTAAATGCCCAAAAGAAGACCCTTGTACATCAACTAGAAAAGAAAGAGTGAGGAAGACGCAAGCCATGCTGCCCAGAAATATGCCCACTGCTTATCATGGAACTGCCCAGCAGTGCAGAGCAGCTACCTGGATTCTCTGATTTCAGGTCCTCTAATCACACTGAAAACTCCAGAAGTTGTTATTGCTGCAGCTTAAATTTCTTAAAGCCAACCATCATGGATGCTTAGTAGGAGGTGAAAAAACCCACACAGCAGTTGTTAAATTCACCATATGGAAAAGATCCCTTTCACTACAGAAAGTTGGCAGCAGGCCTAGTCCCTTAACATCAGAGGAAATCCTAGCTGAAAAGGGAGGACGAGGTTGCAATAAGTGCTCATACTAGCTACCTTGCCCAGGGACTAAATCTCTTGTCCCTAGCGAATGTGGAGTGCAAGAATGGCCAAGACTTATCGATATCCTGTGGCCACTGTGGTGGGTAGATGAGAAGAGGCCTCAGAGCATGGAGCATACAACTGCCTTCCCTTTTTCCCTTCATCCTTCACCACAGTGAAAAGGGAGAATGAAAAATAGTACAGAAAGATGCTACCTAGAAAAGGGGGAGAAACGAGCTGCTGTAAAGAAGAGCTAAAAAATACACCTCTGCATGTTCCTTGGGAGTTCTCACTCTCCCAGCTCCTGAGGCTGTCCTCATTTCTCCTGACACCTGTTCAGCTCCTCATGAACTTGCAGAGAACGTATTTTCCTCTTTGCAGTCTAAGGAGGAATTCATCGAGAACTTCAGTTTACCCAGTGGGTTTACACCAGAAGTCCTTTTCTGTAGGCACAGCAGTTTCTATTTGCAAAAATACATGAACAAAAACAAGAAGCTAGCAACAGAAATGTTGATGTATTGGGCCTCTGAGACCACATTTTCTTATAAGGAGGGAAACTTTCTGGGAAAGGTACTTCCACAGTTCATAACAAATTCTCAAACCCCATATGAACAAAATATTAATAGAGATGGGACTGAGCTACAAGATATGATTCCGTAGACTTTAACTTCTTGATGCTTGGGTGTTAGTGAAGAAATGAGATAGTACTGGAAAAATTTTGTCTATTATCAGCATTTATTTCTGATTTTTACAGTAATGTTAGCTGTAGCAAATTTGCTTGAGGCTTGAAAAGTAGTGGAGGACTGGCAAATGGTCAGCTAACACTTCTATTCCAGGAGAGATCTTCAGACCTTGCATGCAAATTTGTAAGCGCTCTTCTAAAGAATAGAATTACTAAAAAGGAAAAAGCAAAAGGGGGGGGAGGAAGGGGAGGAGGAGCTTTTGTGGTAGGCCATACCTTAAAAAATGTGATTTGACGACATCAAAAGAGACTCAGCTGATGAAGGCAGCTTTGGTTTCCAAAAGCATCTGACAGGGTCCCTCACTGAAAGATTTAAAAGAAAACTGCTGTAAGATTAGAGGAAAGATACACACATGAATATACAACTGGTTAAAGACAGAAAACAATGTTAAGGAATAAATACTTAATTTTCACGCTGAATAGAGAGCTACAGTTAAGTTCTCTGGGGATCTGTGTTGTATTCTATGCTATTTGAAATAGTTATTAACAGTCTGGAAAAGAGAGAGAATTTTAAAAATGTAAACTTTGCTGGTAATGTTGTTTTGTAGGCAGACAATAAGAGCTGAACTATAAGGGAATTGCAAAGGATCTTACATTACTGAGTGACCAGCCAATGAACTGCCAGATAAAATTAAATGAAGACAAATGTAGTGATGCACGTAGAAGAAAACAGTTCTAAATTTATATATACAGTGATTGATTCTAAGCTAGCTATACTGAAGTTGTAGCAGAGCGCTACATAGCTGAGTGCTATGAAAATCTCAGCTTAATGCTCAATAACATTGAAATAAAGCATATCAAACAGAATTTATGGGAAAGGAAGAGAGAGTAAAGAAAAAATCTTCACTATGACACAATATTGGTTCACTTTACTTCTACATTTTGAATAGACTGCAGTTCAGATTTATTTTTTTTAGCAAAGGTGCAGCCGGATTGGAACCAGAAGGGAGAAGTGGAACGAAGTGGCAGGAGATGCTTCTCCACACGTCACAGTGACTGTAGGATTTGCTCTCAGAGGGCACTACTCATGCCAAAGGTATATAGGGACTAAAGAAGAACCTACTGGAAGAAATTATTTAGAGAAGGCTATGATTGCCATCAGTGATCCCATGTATAGAAACACAAGGAAATCTGCTAAAATTTTACCCAGAAATAATGTGTTCAACTGATCATGCAGTGTGTGTCTGATCAATTGGTCCCAACTGCCACAATATTAATCTCCTCCTAAATGTGTTTTGTTTTTAAGAATACAGTTGCTAATCTGGCAAAGACTGGAAACACACATTCCTACCACCAACTCAAGTGAATTTTATTTCAATAAAGCACATGCCTTCTTCAGCAGACTGCAATTTCTAACTGAAAGTATGACCTCACAGTAAATTCAGTAAGATTCTGACAATCAGTGATTCAAATGTGCGTGCTGGTGGTGACAAATTAGGACCTTGAGGCTTGAGAAGATCTTTTATGTTCTGCGCTTGGAAAAGACCACTTTGTTGAGAAACCTGTCAAATTAGTTTTGTGCAGAATTGTACTCTCTTACTATGCATGTTATAAAGCCATGAATTATTTTGTTTGTTTTACCTTCATAGCTACGGTTTGACAAATAGTAAGTAGCGCAGTAAGGCGGAGAACTATTTGTACGTATGCTAAGAATATCCTTTTGATTTGGAGAGTGAGTTATTGATCTCTGAAAGAAAAGAACAATTTTCACAATTCTGTGAGGACTATGAGCTCATCTTTAAAACTTTAGCCTTAGGGTAAGAACTAGGAGAAAATTAAAGCAGTTTCTGAAATACTTCACCAGCTATCTCCTAGAAAATGACCCAATCTTCATGATTATTGGAAAAGACAAACTCCCTAATGGCCAGCATCAGCTGGAGCTGGTTCAGGCTGTTTTTTGGCCATTGCCATTGCTAAAAATTCCTTATTTGAAGAGAAATGTGAGTGGTCATTAATCAGGAGTCTCAATGAAGGAGATGCACTAAACGTAAAGATGGTGTGATAAAAAAAAAATTCTAGAATGTAATTCTGCTGACCATGGCATGAATAGTTGTATATTTTTATTCATCTTATTAAGGCTCAAACTTCCTTTTATTTTTCTGTACCGACTATTATTTACAGAGAATAGAAAGACTTATTAAATCCCCAACTGCTTTTTTGGGTTTGTAGGCTACTGTGCACACAGTGAAGTGCTGCAAAATGATCTGCAAAATCTGGTTATGTGTCAGGCAGAGCAGTCATTCTTTCTAGAAATGTCCTCCATAAACAGCAAAAAAGGGAACTGCATCATGCATTAAAAAAATCTGTACGCTACGATGTCCATTTCTCCACACCCCCAAATCTGTGCTTAAAATAGCAATAACAACCTTGGTGCGGGGCATTTCCCAGCGATTAATAACTGGCCAGGGTTAATGGCCCTCAGCAGTGCCTCGGGCCATCAACTCCTCCCAGCCAGTCATTACTCCCTAGGAAATGCCCTTTGCTGGGTAGTTATTGTTTTGAAATTAGGATGTAGAAGTTGCTATTGGGTGGGGAGAAAATGACCTTCTGGCAATTAAAAAAAAAAAAAAAAAAAAAAGGCAAATTTTGGTTTAAAATCATTTGCAATCAGTTATCTATCAAAATTAAATTCTTAACTTTTCAAAAATGCCAAAATTCCACTAACATTATTGCCTGTGCAAATCAATTACCTCTCCCCGCCCTTGGTACTTTTCCTCATTTCCAATTCAACTTTTCATAGGCAATTGGGTTACTTTACAAAATTTGATCTTTTAAAATGCACAGTACCTATGACATTCATTTTTAGTGGCTATGATATGATTTTAGTCTTTTATGATGCACTGAGCTTATATGATTTAGATAATTCTGCTTTTTTCTCTTTTACAAACTGTATACTACAATACTAATAAAACAAATTTATACTTGGTAAAAGTAATAAGTATATGCAGTTCCTGTAGCCCATATTCTGCACTTAATTTCTATGATGCGGTTTGCATTTTAGGCATTCTGCTAGTGCTCTAATGAAGAAAAATATGAAGGCTAGGTCTATATTTAAAAGTCTTGCTCACATACTTATGTAGGCTAAAAACACTAAAAATAAAATCACATCTAACTACTGTCCTAGCAGAACCCTAGTGTAGATGCTATACCATCAAAGAGTTTATTTTTATTCAGGATCAAGTAAAGTGTTTGTTTCACTAATATGAACTGCACTACAGGAGGAGAGCTAGCTCTGCACAGACATGTTCTAGCTTAGACCAGAAAGGCAAAGGCACCACCACAGCTGGAGCCACTCTTTGACTGACAGCTGCTGGAACTTATCCCAGCTCCCGGTGCTTTCTAGCAGGGGGGTTGTGAACAGATCTTAAATTCCTTTCAAAATGTGGGAATAAGAAGTTAATATATATATATATATATGTAGGTATGTATATTTATCCTCAGAGAAAGATGTAGATAAGCAGAATTTTTACAGGATTCTGAACTGATCTTAGTCTATCCCTGAACATCATTAACTTTTAACTTTTTGTGCACCAAGTTTAAGAACTGTGATCATAAACTTCTACACAACTGTATTCATGAAACTTCTTGTAGGTGTCACATTCCCATATTCTAGATATCAATTCACTCTGCTGTTATATTCAAGTCCTTTTTAAAATTCTGGTTGAAAGTAATGAACTGTACTCACTATTATGGTTAGGTAGCAAGTAGTAAACAAGTAAGATTAGGTGGCCAGCCCAAAAAAAGCAGAACTCTTTCCTTCTTATGGTATTAGTCTGGTATTTTATGGAATTTGAAAGAGCTCTGAAACAGTCAGTTGCTGCATGTGCTCTGATTTAGGTAACTCCTAAATCAATAGAAATCAATAGAAATGTTTTTGTATGTATAAGCCATGGGTGCATAGTGGAGGTGGAACAGTCATTTAATTGCAAAGGAAAATGTGACAGTAAGTACTTATTTTCTAAACGTTTAAAACAAGTAAAACCAAGGTTTAGTTCTAGTAGACCTAAATACATCCTTTGTTATGAGTCACTGAAGTTCAGTGTGAACTGTAAGAAACAAACAGTATTTTTCTATTCTGTTCCCTGCTGCTGGGCCTGTCAGTCTCAGCTCCTCAGAAAAATGTTTTTCACTGGCCTATGCTTACATATATATTTTTTTAAGCTGAATGTTTCTAACCTATCCCAAATTTCATTTTCATTTAATTATCTCTATACCTAACATTTTTGTAATTACATGTATTGTTTCAGCCTATACAGAATAGTTAGGTGTTAGAGTTTGGAAAAAGTCATAGCCCTAAACTTCAAGATAGTGTTTCTAAAGCTCATAGCACTTCACTTGTGCCAAAGTCTGATGCTGCCTGTCGCTTTTAAGGCACCGCAGGAATACCTCTACTGACACAGGTGTATTGTTAAATAAGCCTAGGGTTCCAATTAATGTGAGCCTAATGAGAATTGGTTGTCTTCCTCCAGCTCATGAGAGCTACTTTTGTTCACTTGGAAAGGTGAAATCTGAGGAGGAGTGAATGAAGTATTGGTATTTTTTGCCTGGTATTTTACTTTGCTGCAATGTGAGGTTTGCGTGTTGTGTGAGGGAGGTGAATGGTACACTGTAGTTGTGAAAATGGCCTTTCTGCTAGGTTGTGGGTCTCTGTCTCTGTAACAGCTGATTCTTATTAAAATGCAGAGTGCGTTGGTTCATGTTGTGGCAGAAGAAGTAGAACTGAAGATTGTTGCTTTAATACACAGTGAAGAGGAAGAACAAAATCCAGAAGTACGTAACAATGAAGAAAAATAAATGGGCCCTGCAAGACCACAGAGTGAAACAGTACAGACAATGAAGCTCTCAAAAGGGAGCAGAGATGATAGGCTGAAGTTTATGTGAGAGAACAGAGAGCAAAATATGAACATAAAAGATGTATTTGAACAAATGCAAGACTGCAGCAGGTTCCTCTGCCAGGGAAAATCTCAACAATGTCAGAATTGCTTAAGATAGGTAGCTCTCTGCCTAATGCAAGAGTATGAGATGATTCTGAAGAGAATCGGGCAAGGACACCATGCATATCTGTGCAGGGAGTGTTCATGGGATCGTCTGAAAACTCAGATTTGGCAGAGGCCTCAGAAAGTGAGGTGAGCTAATCCGACTTTCTGCTCAAAGCAGAGTGATTATGGAATCAAAATATTCGGAGAAAGCAATACTGATTCAGGGAAGATACCCAAAGAAGTGCAAATTTAAGTGATCTTCAGCAGAATTATTCTAGCCTCTGGAGAAGAAAGGCAAAGTGTCACAAGAAAATGAAGCATCACTAACAGATGATAGAACAGTTGTTGTTTTGTAGTTAAGTGCATTGCAGCACTCTGCTGTACTGCTCAGTGGGAAAATAACCCAGAAGGACTTCTTGTAAATGATTCTCAGTGAACTTCCGGTGGAGATGCATCCCACAGATCCCACTGTGGCTATTGAAAATATCTCTTGTTTCCAACCTTGTGAACACTTGCAGGCTGTCTCCCTTCATGAGCAGTCCCATTGAGCAGGCAGATCTTGGGGAGCGAAGAAGTTCTCTTTATGAATTCAGATACCTAACTAGAAAGGAGAAAACAGGAGATCAGTAGGTCTGCCCCACACAGCTGGCATGCAAAGCCTTCAGATAATTTGTTGAAAAGGGGACAAGACCTACAGCCTGTTTCTGTACACCTTCTTGATGAGCATACCCTCATCTATCAGAACTGCATAGCTTAAGAACTGGTTGTGCAAAATCAGTAATTATCAGTGCTTTTGAGAGTATTGCTACAGCAGTAATAGAGCAAAGAGAGAGTGGAAAAGCTGGGGAGGATGCAACTAGGCTGACAAAATCACTTACTGCTCCCAAACATTGCTTTGGCACTAGCAATGTCACATGGTGAAATAGATCACAGAGCTGTAAAGAGGAGGGTTTTTTTCTTCCTCCTCTGAGCTACATTTTCCTCTTCTACCTGTACAGAGTCTGCTAGTTTTCCTGAGCCTTCAAATCCAAGGAAGTGAATTAAAGGAAGCCCTGGGGGTGATGGAACAAGGGAATAGAGAGGATGGACTTCTTGGGGATGGAAAGAGACAGATATGTCCTGGGGAATTGCTGACTGACTTAATGCAGGAATCAGGGAACTCTAACAAAATTATTCAGTGTACATGTTGTCTCTTTTTATTTTCAACTGAATTTGTTTTCTAATAAATTAGGCAGCTTTATTGCTAAGTAATAGGGGAAATTTATGAAATCTGCATGCCTCTGGAAGGAATCAGAGCCTGGAGGAATTGTAGGAGGGATCTTGGGGTACCTTTCGCCTAATGGTCACTCATTCCCTCCATGGGAGCAGGCTACAGCCCTTGAACATATTTGTCTCCAGTTGGTTTCCCCTCTCAGAGGGGCACCCTGCAGAAAGTTGCCCATGCTTCTGTGAGAATAAACAGTAACAATTAGTGAGGTATTCAAATAACTGTTATAAAAAGGACTGTGGATATATCTCAGCAGAAAATTTGATGAGAAAAAAAGTGTCTGTAGATGGAGGGAAAAAATCAACAAATTTGTGTTGCCTCTTGTGAGTGTTGTTTCCATATGTTTTTTAAGGAAAAAATAGTATGTCAGCACCCTGGTGTAAAGGTTTTGCTACAGGTCATAGCATGCATCTGAAATATCATAGAATTAGATATACCCTTTCTCTGTTAGCTTCTCCAATACTGTATTGGCCTCCTCTGGTTTCTCTTTATATTAAGACAGTGCAGAAAGTACAGAAATGCAGCAGGGCTATGGCATACACACAAGGGTTTGGAGGTATTCTTTGCTAGGAATATGGCTGAAAATGAGTATCTGGCTTCTCTTGGATTCTGCTTTTGTGAACTTGAATATTTTCCTTTCAGTAATGCAAATTTCTATTCACTCATATTCAGTTTCACACTTTGCTGAAGAGACTAAAGGTTGGACATTGTTTTCCTTGTCCAAAATGAAATCCTAACAATTCTCTGAATTTGCTGCAAAGTTTTCAGCTGCATAGATAATTTTCAATGGAATTTGAAGGGTTTTCATGGGGCACTGAAATTTTCAACAGTCCATCATGAAATGGACATACTTTTTTAATCCCATAAAATATGTGAACTGCTTTCTACGAGAGTTACATTTTCTTTCATTAGGTATCTGTCTAGAGAATTTATATTTCAGGGTCTCTTATCCTGTCCTCAAGAATTACCGTGTCTTAATCAAGAGAACCTTGAAGCATGAGAGGTATAGGTGCATCAGATCTTTTTTTGTTCTGTCCATTCACTTTGCTTTTAGTTGTATTCTAAGTTGATAAGCTTCTCTTGAAATGTTTTAATGAAAACTTAGCTTTTCATTTAGCAGCCATTTCTGTGAGAGGTATCTCTGTCTACACATTTATGTGTACTTGTAGGCCAAAGGCAGAGTAGCTCTACTCCTGCCCCAGTACCACCTGATGCAGAGCCAGGTTTCACGTGGCAGGGCAGTTACAAGCCACTCCCTTGTTGTACTACAGGTGCTGCCATTCCTAAAGGGTGATCTGTTCAGCTTTGTACCTGTGTGACCTGCTATAGGGAACCTGCATTAGCAGGGTGGTTGGACCCAAACGTCCCTAGGTCCCTTTCAACTCCTACGATTCTGCGTAGATGTGTGTGCTCCTGTCAAAGCAACAGCATTCCGTTGTTTTCCAAAGAAGTAGGCTTTTTAAAATTTGTCTGAGGACATTAGATCCTACCTCACTGACATCCAACAAATAACTAAATATATGAAATCTCTTTGGTAGTATAGAAGTAGAGTCATCATAAGAAAATAATTGCCTTTGAAAATGAGCACCTCCATTTAGCCTGAGAATCTCTGTGACTTCCTCTTCATACTGACTTTGGCTGTATCATAGGGTGAGCAAATGATAATATTTTTGTTCTCCTATCACCAATTTCTCCAAACATATTTGCCCGCTGATAATGTTTGACCTGTTTTTGTGTACATCAGTTGTATCTTACTTTCACTTCAGTATGAAAAACACAATGGAGAACTCAATATAAGGCCATATATTAAAGATAGGGCTTTATTCAAGAGGTTTTCTACAGAAATCTAAGTAATAACTATACTAATATCCCCTACTTGTCTTATTTTCATTTACTAAAATTATCTTAAATGTATTTTAATTGTTAAGTTAAGGAGTAAAACAGTGAATGGTTAGCAATTGTTAAATATTTATACCTGCTGAAAAGAGAAGAGAAAGAGAATTATGGGTCAGCAGTGTCAAGACATTCCACGTTACTTGTCTTTATCATCATGCAGAATATTTTTACTAAGGCAGCGTAGAAAGAATAGATTTATGGACTGAAGGTACAATGTTTAATATGTCCACATCCATCTAGATTGACAGTTTCTACAGACATGAATTTCCCAGGAGAGACAGTGTTACTGGTTTCAGTGGATGGCATCATTTACTTCAATGTTCCATTATTAAATTGATAACAAGATAATTCCTCTGCTTCTCAGAGACACGACAGGGTTTACAATTGTTAACTTTCTTATTGAATGGGATTTGATGTTCTAGGTAGTTTTTAATAAGAAGCTTATTTTTATTTCAGTTCTGCAACAACTCAAAAATTACAAGAAAGTGTAGATAACCTAGTTAGGAACCTAGTTAAGTCTACAAAGCATCAAGATCAAGCTGGTTTAAAGAGGGTCAATTTAACAACCGTAAGTCTTTGTGCCCCTACTGTTTTTCACTACTGCATGTTTAAGCACGTTTGTGCAATACGGAATATTTACTGCAGTAATCCTCTGTCTTGTGAGGTATGTATTAGAAATGTTCTGTACGTTCTCCCTCTGGTTGGATGAACTCATGGATGATCATTTCATCAGCCAGTGGCCATTTGGAAAAGCAGAAGACTGCTGCAAGTGGCAGCAGATGAATTAAGCTCTAAAAATCTCTGCTGGCAAAATGTGGCATAGCTGAAACTTCTGACACTGAGCTAGAGTGGGAGTCAGGGCAATGAAGCTGTTAAAGGGTCTGGAGCATAAGTCTTTTGAGGAGCAGCTGAGGGAACTGGAATTGTTTAGTCTGGAGAAGAGGGGGCTCAGGAGTGACCTTATAGCTCTCTATGTGAAAGGAGGTTGCACTGAGGTGGGTGTTGGCTTCTTTTCCAGGATAACTAGTGATAGGACGAGAGGTGATGACCTTAAGTTGTGCCAATGGAGATTCATGTTGGATATTAGAATAATTTTTTCTCTGGAAGAGTGATGAGTTATTGGAATAGGCTGTTCAGGGAGGTGGTGGTCACCATACCTGGAGGTTTTTAAGAAAAGGGTAGATGTGGCACTGAGGGACATGGTTTAGAGCAGTCACAGACATAGGTTGATGTTTGGGCTAGATGATCTTAGTGGTCTTTCCAACCATAATGACTCTATATTTCTGCAAAGACAGACTAGCAGTACAAGTCTCAGTGAGGTAGAAATCTCTCCCAACCCCTAAAGTCCTGGAGTGCTGGGGGATAGATCAGAGTTTGGTCTAGGTTTCATTTGTTCATTTTAGTATATGAATACAAACTAAAAAAAAAAAAAAAAAAAAAAAAAAGTCTCTATGCAGCATGAATATTTTTCAGTTAGATATTTGCAGCGTTGTTTATTGTTTCATTGAAACAGCTAAGGAATGCTCAGTCAATTGTTTTTTGTTAACTTACGACCAAGGATCTGGCACATACCTACATATGTGCTGGACCTTTAGGAAAGGCTCCAAATGTGCCAGTTTGTTGCTGTGCCTGCATGAGGAAGGATGTGGGTCAGAGATGAGGGCACATATCCTCATTCAGACAGGGGGGATTTTAATGGTTTGACATAGTAGTTCAGTTACCAAGAGCAACTCCTGTCCTAATTTGCTGGTGTATCCGTAGGTATCCTTTCCTCTGGTGAGTGATGAATTAAATATTTTATTCTTGCTATTGTTTTAGACAGATAGTATGTTCAGTGCTTAGCTTCTTCCTAGTAAATACTTCCTCCTGGGGAATTCTGGTTAAGAACACTCAGGTTTGTTCAGACAGAGCAGGTCATGTGGCAAGGCTGTGCTGTGGTCTGTAGGAATAAGAAAAATGTCTTGAAAGGAAGATCGCTATCTTTCCATCTGACCAAATCACAAATAGCTTCTGAAGTTTAGATCAATCAGGAATAATTCTGTGGGTATTTGAAATCTGAGTCTTCATGTAGCCTCCAGTCTGAGCACTTATCTTGTTTCACATCTTTCTCTCCCAAACAGGTAGCCGTCACAAAACTAATCCTTCTGCCTTCTTCAAAACTCCTGTTGATTTTTCAGCTTTCAGGGGAACAGTCTCCTAATGAAAGTGTTCAGAATCTGTTTCTGCAAGGACTGTGCACATCAAAAACAAAATCCTGGGGATTTCGCAAGTGTTTGAGCAATAGGAATGAGGCACCAATTGAAGCCAGCAGCAGCGTCTAAATGGATCACATGCAGACACTTGATGCTCAAACCTGGTGTATCAGTGAGAAGCAGAAATGCTGAGGGTGTCTGAGCTCCCTTAAGTGTAGGTAGATCATGCACAGGCCTGGAAGAGTGGTTTAGGAACAGCTGTGGGCCTTTAGGAACAGCTAAGAGCCTATGTTAGAAGGCATGAGGATAGAGAATCGTGTTTTCTTAAATTTGCAGGAATTGCCGGAGTTCTCACTTAAATCCAACCCCCTGAGAGTTTTTCAGACTCTGAGTGTCCTGAAACTCCTTTATTCCCTACAGAGCAGTACAGGACAAATGGTAATTGTCTGCCTAGAGTTATACTGTTTTCTGGCTTTAAATAGATGTTCTCAAGATCGGCTGATCAAAAGTGGGTCCAGTTATTTTTTTCTCTCCTGCCTTTTGTTTTTGAAACTCCTTGCAGTGAATTCAGTGTGTTATGGAAGAAAGATCATTTGAAAATATATGTAATGGTGAATCTCATCTTTTTTTTTTTTTTTAATGCCATTGCATTAATATGAGACATCTATACAGAGATAATGGAAAAGAAAAACATTCACAAGGGAAATAGATTCTAGTTTAAGCTTTCAGGGGATTATTATAAACAGGGAGAAAAAGTATTTTAAATACTGTGGAAAGTACCTTGTTGGTGTCCTTTTAAGTAGAATAGCTACTAATGTGTAGATTACAGGATTGTGTGAAATGTAGCTTTTTACTATGTGCTTTAGCTATGGTATATTCCTCTCATAATCATGTCTAAATGGTACATTATACACCTTCCCCTTTCCATCTTCCCTCCCTCCACCAAAAATTTTCTTTTTTAGATCTTCCCTCATTAATAAATTCCCTTCTAGAAAATAAAGTCAGATGTTACAAGCATGTATCTGCCCCTTCACAGATATTAGGAGACACTGCCCACTACTTGTATAGCGATGACCACCTCTCTCTGATTGGGTGGGCACAGCGCAGTGCAGCAGTGTCTCTGCAATGTGGCTCAATAGCTGTTTGGGTGAGGAGCACAAGCGAGACAAGCTTCAGATCTGGAGTAAGGAATGGGCCAGGGATCCCACTGCGCTTCAGTAGTGCACAGCTTTACAGCAGCCCTCATTCAAGCAGTGACAAAGCTGCAATTTAGTTGTTTCATTTACCATTCACCACACTTTAGTGGCAAAACTGTAAGATCTGTCAGAGTCCCCTTTAGTAAGGCAGGAAAGCATTGTTCCGCCTTGCAGTATTAGTTCAAACAACTGCACATAAACTCAGGTCTGTATTGTCACTGCAGACCTGGCAAGAGAAGGCTGTGCTGCCTGGGGGCCTCCTGCAGAAGGCCATGCACTAGTGGGCTGTTGGATACTGGCTCCAGGAGTTCTAATGTGGTACGTGGCTTGTCAGGCTAGGATACCTTTTGAAAAGCTGTTAAAAAAAGATCAACTGAAATGTGATACATTTTCTCTTCATTACGTTCAAATAAGGCCACTGATTTTTATCATTTCCTATTGTTACTTGCCTTGTACTTCTTTTTGTAAATAATAAGAGATAATATTCTGTTTTCTCCTTCTTAAATGCCTGAGTAAGATCAATGAGTAGGTTCTGAACTCAGACATCACAGGTAGTGCCCCTGTATGTCCACATACAATTTGCTGTTTTATTTTAGTTGTTTTTTTTTTTTTTTTTTTACCTCTACTGATCCCAAATGAAAAGGCTGTAGAGACATCTGAGGGAAGAACAGCCACTTGAGGAAGGACAGCTTGTTAATGCAGAGTGCTCCACCTAGGAATTGAGTTCAATTTCAAGATATGAGAACACCAGGGGAAAAAAAAAAAAAAAAAAAGAGAGAATAAAATTCTTACCATATTTAAATTTCCATTATTCCTCTGAGATCATAGTTTTCAGGTGAACATACAAAGTAGAAATGTAATATTTGCTTTCATTTATTTTTGTTGTAAACCACTGCTTCTGTCAAAAGTATCTACTTCATCTTCAATGTGAATGCTAAAACTAATCAATATTAATTAGACATGTCTTAATTAAAGGCTCTTTGAAACAACACAGACCTCGTTCCCTCCTCTTTTGTACACTCCCAGCAGAATTTTCAAATTTCATTAATAACACTTGACGTAACCCAACTCAGCTACTTGTGAATACAGTCAGTCACCTTGTCTTACAACTTTCCCTGCTGAAAAATTTGGTTTATACTAAAGCTAAATTTTGTAATTTCTGATATACTTTGGATTATGTCCGCAATCTGTGAAGATCCTTATCATGTTGTCAGCATCTGAGTTGTTTTGTGGTTTTTTTTTTTTTTTTTTTTGCTTTATTTAATGCATAAGAATTGTTAATTTTAAAAGATATAGTTTCTAGCTGACTTCCAGATAGTGCATATTTTAACTCTAAAATTCTCATAGACCCTTTCATAAACTGATTTTTCACAATGATTTGTGATTTTGAAATTATTAGAATCTTTTAAGAGAAAATTGTGTTTATTTCTGAGTACTCAAATTATCTCAAATATTCAATATGGAGTAATAGAGAGCAAATTCTGTTTCATAAACTTTACCTGCAGAGCTATTTGCAATAGGCAAAAGTATTGTACATAAGAGACAATATTTTCTTCTGTCAAGGGGAGTACAGAAGCATAATCAGTACTGATTGTATGTATTTAATGAAAAATTTGGTCCTATATTTATGTGAAAAGTGCCAACAAATGGGCACCTAAGGGTAAGGCAGACACTTCAGCAAACACTTTTCTTGTCAGAAGAATCCTATCTTGAAAACATCGGCCAGAAAATTGAATGGGTCAGGAGTCTGCAGGTAGTTAGGGAGATAGATTGTCATAAACCACACTTAATTGTTTTGCCTTATATGATTTGAGTCACTAACCTTCAACATTGTGGAAAAATAGAAGAAAAGTGTTTTACTGACTGAAAGTGAAAGACTAAGCTCATCTCTTATATGAATGCATCTAGTAAAAGCTGTTTGGTGAGCAAAAAGCTGTAAATCTAACTTACGTGCAAATCTTTCATACACAGGAAAGAATGTGGCCAAATTTTTTCTCTTTTCTCATTTCTGGCAGTTTCTTTGAACTCAGAGCAATCCATCAAAAACTTTAACCTCAGCAAAGGTATTACAATAAGCCATGGTTACAAACAGCAGCTGGACCTGGAAGGTGCTGTGTGCAGCAGGGTGGAAGGGCAACACACAGAAATTGTCCTTGAGGAACTGAAACCATGAAACCTGGGAACCCCTGTTGTTTAAAGCTCAAAGTTCCCTGCCATTCTTGGCCCTTCCAGATTTTCCTTACTTCCTCAAAGTCTCATCCCAGTTTCCTTTACACCAAATACTCCCAGCTGCCTGTCACAGTGCTTAACTTGCATAGCGTGGGATTTCAGGGCTGCTTTTGTGTGTCCAGATTTCCTGAATTGAGCTGGAATATTGGGTCATGTGTTGTCACTTCAGACAGTAAACTCTCAACACTTACATCTTACTCATTTCTAAAAAGCCCTAACTACTTTTTGTCCTCTATAAATAATAAATAGCTTAATTGTTCTGACCTCAGAAATGAGTAGGCTTGACACTTTTTCTCTAGGACTGCCTTTGTTTGATTTGTTCGGTTCTGTGTGCTCAAGAGAATGCAACTTCCTGTGCATTTTCTAATCGTCAATGAAATATAGAACTCTATATACTTGCTAGTGTATGCAGCTAACAGTTTCCACATGTAGGTAGTTAGTGTTCAGAATAACGCTGAAGTATGGTGTTAAAAAATCTGATAGCACTGCTGAAAATTATTGCCTTTATATTCTTTCCAGATCCTGATTGCCAGCATCATGTGCAGCTACAGCAAGGACGACTGGACTGAACTTTCAAAAATGGCTGAGGTAATGGTTTCCTAAATGTGTTACTTCATCTATCTTTCTTTATTCTCCTTAAAAACAAGAACTGTAACATGAAATTTGTGGGAAAGAAAAAAAAAAAAACAGATTCAAAGTGAAAAATGAGAATTTAAAGCACGTCCATTATAATTTGTTTATTCTGTGTTTTCATTAAAATGATGGAAATGTAAATTTAAAGTAAATCTATTCCATAAAAATGGTCCCTTGGATTTTTAAGCTGTACCTGGAAAGCCTTTAGTCTTTGAATCTATATACTTTTTATTTGCATTTTAAGCAAACTGTATATTATGACGGATGCCATGATAAAATTTAATTCTACCTTTGAGAGCCTAACTTGATCTTACCTTGCCTACAGGCACACTAGTTTGACAGCACCAAAAGAAATTTTGAATATAAAACTCTTGAATATTTAAAGTATAAGAGGCTCATTTAATGCTATTCTAGTTTTAATACAGACTTTCAAAAATGATAGCAGAGAAAGGCAACGTATATAATAGCAGCCTGCATTCTTTCTATAATATAAATCCAATCTTACAGAAACGGACTGTGCACCAGAAATCTTGATTCAGTTTGAAGGAAAAAACCCTACTTGAAAACATGTACCCGTGTCCATAGGGAATAGTGTAAGAAATATTTGAATAATGCAGTAATAATTCAGAAAGGTGTCAATATCTGAATGTACCACAGTGTTCTTGTTTTTAGATGAAACAGATTTTTCCTTAAAGATTAAACTAT
Source organism: Tragopan temminckii (assembly GCA_028571105.1). Lineage (NCBI taxonomy): Eukaryota > Metazoa > Chordata > Aves > Galliformes > Phasianidae > Tragopan > Tragopan temminckii. The sequence continues at coordinate 4,149,774 of JAOWBP010004015.1, forward strand.
CTAGTGGAAATAAAAACATGTTTTAAAGTGGAAAAAAAAGAATGAAGATCTAACACACTAGGTAAAGAAAAAATGTGGGTTTTTTGTTTGGTTGGTTGTTTTTTATTTATTTATTTATTTTTATTGATAGTATTAGCAGAAATCTATGTGTTTTGTAAGTATTAGACAAGGGATGCTCCAAAAGTAATGCCTCCTATGTTATTATGTTGGCCTACAATGGCAAAGTACGATGTTGGTGGTATGGCAGTAGATGCTGAACCTTCTCACCAATATTCCATTGCATTTTGTTGGTGTGTAGCAGATGGCAGCAGAGGGACAATCTGTCAAAATGGCATCTGATGTGTATGATTCAAAGTTATATCCTTGAATTCTTCCATGTAGAAGACCCACTGACGTGCTTCAACACTTGCTGAATGTTTATGAAGACCAAACAGTGGATGTGAACACAGTGAGTGGTGTATTTCAGCAGTGGTGACAGAGTCATGAAAGAAGCCATATTCTGAACAGCCACACACAGCTGTGACACCACGAAATGAACTGCTCATCCACATGAACTTGTGGATTACAAACAGGGAACTATGTACAGAGCTGAATATCAGCTTCAATGTGTTGGAAACTATGGTGGCAACGTTGGGGTATCACAAAGTCTGCACTAGGTGGATCGCACCAGTGCTCATGCAGGATCAGAAAGAACACTGTAAATTTGCCAGGACCTGTTGAACCAATACGAGTCTGAAGGTGACAGTTTCCTGCATCGCATCATTGCTAGTGATGAGACATGGTGTCACCACTACAACCCAGAAGGTGAATGGGGAATGTGAATTCCCCATTGAAGAAAAAGTTCAAGATGCAGCCCTCAGTGGGTAAAGTGATGTGCGCTGTCTTTTAGGATAGGAAGGGAGTGATCCTTCTGGATATCCTGGAACACAGGCAACCCATCAACTCCGGCTGCTACATCACGACACTGACTGAACTGAAGGCACAAAACTTCCACAGCCAGGTCAATAAGGAAGATGACCTTTATTTTCCAACATGATAAGGCCAGGCCCTGTACAAGTTCGAAGACGATGGAGCACATTCCAATCTTGACTGGACTGTCCTGCCACACCCACCAAATAGTCAGCCTTCTTCCATCTGTTTGGGCCATTGAACAATGGACTGCATGAGCAACATTTTCCTAGCAGCAGTGCTGTAATAGCAGCTGTGAAACAATGCGTCACCTCTGCTGTTACAGATTTTTATGAACCTGGCATGTAGGCTCTTGTTCATCTCTGGTGAAAATGCACAGATAATGGTGCTGATTATGCTGAAAGCAGCATTATGTCACTTAGAATTTGCTCTATTAAATAGTGTTATTTGTGCTTTTTGTATCTTTTGTAGTTTCCATAGAAATACATAGGAGGCATTACTTTCAGAGAGACCTATATGTTTATACTTATTTTGTGTAGATACATTTGTATATACTTATAAGTGTGGAACTTTTTGTTTGTTTGTTTGTTTCTATGTAGCTGAACATGTACATTTAGACATCATTTCTTCTTTTTTCAATGTTTCAAACCCTCATATGGCTATTTGGGAAGACACTTCACTGTTGTCTGGGTGTTTCAAACCTATGAGGGAAAAAAGCACTTTGGGGACTTAGGGAAGTGAAATTAAACAGTATAATTAATTGGTGATCTTCAATGGTAGTCCATATTATACCTGTATTTACCCAATTGACCATGAAATCTTTTGTGGGATCTGTGCTTGACACGAGCCCTGGCACTTCTAAGCTGACTGAGATGAATTGTGCCGCTTGCTTCTCTGCCCTCCAGTTTTAAGACAGATATTTTCATCTGTTTGTATTTATGCTGCCCCTTTTAGGAAAAAAAGGAATTATTCAAGTGCATGCAATAACATGCACCATATGTAGTATACCTGTCTTCTGCAAGGCTGCCGTTTGCCCCTGCTCCACAGAAAGCACTGGGCACTGCACAGTTTTGAAAGGGCAGCATGTTTTATTACATGCCTGAGGCCTTGTGAAGGAGGTGATGCTGAGGCTGTCCCAGCGGGAGCCTCCACGACTCAGCAGCATCCTGGGGACCATGACCTGCTCACACAGTCGTCCTGTCACCATGCTGCCATTGGGCCTGCAGGGTAGCCAGGTCTGCTGGGCGGCCAGGCAGGGAAGGACCCCAGGTGTGTGCTGGCTGCTCCTGTGACCCCTCATGCTGGGCACTCCTAGGCCACGGCCATGCAGCAGGCAGAAGGCACCCCAGTTCCATAAGCAACAACAAAACGCAAGTGCAAAGCAAAATGCCAGCTACAGCCATTCAGAATATAAGCAGAGAGCTCCTTAGCTCAGGCCCATGCAATTCGGCGAAGTGTGTTTGTGTGCTACCAGTGTACACCACAGCTTTTTTCTCCTCTATTTTAGGTAATAGAGGGTGGTAAGAGAAATCAGCAGACATGCACTTTTCCCAATAATCTTGCTTGACTTCAGAAACAAAAATATTTAATAACAAAACGTATGGCACAGTGCAGTCATCTGCACAAAATCTAGAGAAAAAAATGCATTAACGCAGAAAGGGGAAATTTATTTCTCACCCCCAGCTCTTCAGAGCATAGCCATTCCCTGTGTCACTGATTCCTGAACCTTTCCCTTGCTGCTGCAATAAGGCACTGTGAGTATATTTTGTTTTTAGCATTATGCAAAACAAATTCTTTATTATGGTGATGTCATTTACATTATTTTCACTGTAGTTTCCTTTGTATTTTTGGAAAGTTACATGAATGCCTGAAAATTTTCTCTATAATGGCCAACATATTTCTTTTTCAGTCTATCATAACAGCAGCTTTTTCTCTCTCTCTTTTTATCTTAAGGAGAATAATCAAACATATGAAGAAATATATTTAACATTAGAAGTAAATGCCACAAGAAAGAGTACATTACTCAAAGTTAATTTTGTTGTTTGTGTTTTTTTTTTTCCTTTTGCATGTTGCACAGGCTGCTGGTGCAGATGCACTGGAGTTAAATCTGTCATGTCCTCATGGCATGGGGGAGAGAGGCATGGGCCTGGCCTGTGGGCAGGTAGGTTGCAACAGCAATCTCTTTTGTGTCTCCACTAGTTCTACACCAACACATTGCAAGTTACGCTTCAGGGGGAAGACACAAGCAGCAGATTACTAGCCTGAGATATTTAGGTTGAATGTGTTTAAATATTTAGCACTGAAAGGAAAGGAAAAAAAAAAAAAAAAAAAAAAAAAAAAAAAAAAAAAAAAAAAAAAAGCTGAGAATATAAAAAATGCTTAGTTTTGCTCAGAATAAAAATGCATTATGTATTTGACAGGGAACAATATGAAAACAAATAATTTCCGGAGAGTGCCTGGACAGAATTTGTTGGTTTCACTGCAGAGCTCTGTAGATATCTTTGAGATCACAACCTGCTGCAAACTGCCTGTATCAATAATGATTTTGAAGGACATGAGATATACAGACATTTCATTTTATAATGTTTTGCTTTTGAACCTAACTGTATTCTTGAATCACAGAGCATACATTCTGGTAGTGCCATCTACAGTTAACTTTCTCTCTTTTATTAGCCTGCATTGTGTAACCTATAGATTTGATGGATGTGTACAGTTTAGGTTGGGATTATCCATATCACACTTTTCTGTCATGCAGAAACGTGATAGATAGTTTTTCAATACATCCTATGATTCCATTTAGGAGCATACATGTTATTTTGCCCGTGAAAAGAAAACAAACATGCTCAAAAGCCTATTCCCATATTCCTTTCTTTTTCTAGTTTTCAGATGTTTGTATGTTTTGCCCAAAGTTTGAAATTTGTTTTGGTTCAGAAACATGCTCAGAAGTGAACTTGGAAATTCTCTGAAAAATCTTGGTTCACATAGGATACCAGGAGAGATTTTCTAGAGTTTGGTCATTAAATTTTCACAAGTCTGAAGTCTGTTTACCTTTGCATGCATTCTAAAGGGTAATAATAATGAGTGTGTGTATTTGAGCATTTGTTTGGCTTGACTTGAATTTTGAGTACTCAATTTCCCATCTTGCTACATTTTGAGATGAGGAAAGAAAAAGAAGGGAAATGCGGATTGAAAATCATGATTGCATGGGCTAAAATCAACGTATACTATTCAGTTCATCTACTTAGATTGTGCTAGTAGACATCTTAATTCATCCTCACTTCCTCAGCTAAACATAAAACTTGAATGGTATGGTTGGATAACTAAACCATTAACTTTGTAAAACTATTAGCAGGAAGACAATAGGAGCTGTAATCATTCCAAAGCAGCAGCGTGCACATTTTAGCTGAAGCTTTATCATAACAGTACTGTCAGACACAGTGCATGGAGCTAATTTATTATTTTTGTTATCAAAATGATGCCAATCAATTCCATGCTATAGATTATTATATTTAATGAAAGTAATATGGATGCTTGTCATACCCAGTGGTTATTTTCCAAAGTTATGATTAAAAATGGGAGAGAAATTATAAAAGCCCTCCAGGACCACACTTGTAAAATAGTAACAGTTATTAATTTTTTTTCAAAAGCTTGTTTAACAACAAACAGCTGTAGTGGTCATTTCTATAAATTTATGAAGCAATTCCCACCCTTCACTCTGCACTGCAGAACCCAGTAGTTTGGACTGTCTCAACACGAGATTGCAGTACTGTTCACTAGAAGGCTGTAGCTTAGCCAGAGAGTGCCCTGAAAACTTACATGGGAGCTGAAATAGGCTGAAATAGACTCATTTCAAGCATGGGGGCTTTTCTTTATTTTAAAATTTTTTTTTTCTCTCTCTCTCTCTTTTTTTTTTTTTTTTTTTTTCCTTTTTGGTATGCGCTATTTCTTGCTTTCACTGGCTAGAATAATATATGCATGTGAAGTTGCTTAGATATGTAGTCAGTAGGGAGCTGCCTGGCTATGTGAGTTTTTACATATCTTTCAGCTATTGTAAAATCAGAGAACCAAATGCAAAATTTGAGCATTCAGGGCTATCGTGGATTTGCGGCTCTCCTTGGAGGACATCAGATCCAAAGCAAGAAGATTACACTATATATACATACATGTTTGTATAATAATATTTCTTTCCCATACAATATAGATATTCATTTGAATGCTATACTATCTCACTTAAATATATTAATGCTGTTTTAGATGTCTTACTAAAAATGAGAGTTTAGAAAAGAATCTAGCTCTTTAGACAAATAACTGAATAAAAGTGATCCTTAGAGGGCCAAATATGGAAATTCTTCCACTAAGTTGGCTAAGATAAATTTAAATGTAGTTTATCAAAGCAAAGGATGAGGATAGA
>JAOWBP010004015.1:4155193-4209481 GCA_028571105.1 Tragopan temminckii
GGGAGACATCGCGGCTCTCTGCTGACGGATGGGATCGATATTCCCCCCTCTGAAATTCGCTTTGCGTGGCAAACCCGAGCTCCACTCCTGGCAGCTTAATTGTTTAATTCCCCCCATCCGCTCCCCTCCCTCCAGTCTCCCGCTCCCCGGGCACGGCAGGGGCGGTGGCGGTGCCCCCGGGGCCCTTCTCTCGGGCTCCGGGCTCTGGCGGCGGGGAGCGGGGCGGCCGCGCCGATAAACATGGCTATCGGGAGCCGCCGAACAAAGGTATTTAACGCGCGGCGCGCCGCCACGGGCACTGCCCGCATGCGGCGGGGCGAGGTGGGCAGCGCGCCGGGGCGCCCCTCCGCGTGCTGAGAGTGCCCGGAGCGGGCGTGTCCGCCTGTCCGCGTGTCCGTGTGTCCGTGCGCCGGAGTGCGCTGGGCGGCGGCGGAGCCCGGCGAGGCGAGGAGCTGTCCGGGCGGCGGGTGCTGAAGGCCCGCGGGCGGTGGGTGCGGAGCTGGGTAGGGGAGCGGGGAAGTTTCGGTGCCGTGTTCGCGGGGGATGTTTACAGGAAAGGGAAGGGCGGCGTAGGATGGACGGAGCTAGGGTAAGGCTGGAGCCGCGCGGGGCTTCTTTTCCGCGAGGACCGCGTTCTTTATTTTTTTTTTCTTAAAAAAAAAAAAAAAAAAAAAAACCGTAAAGTTTGGATTTCTGCCTAATTCTTGATGCATATGTGGAGCGCCTCCAGATTTCGGAGAATACCAGCCTAGGTGGATCACTGTAGAGCGCTTTTGCCACGACTCGGTGTATTTTACTTTTTCAAACGGCTTTTGTTCAAGTTAAAGAAAACCCGCCGAATCGGTTCTTTTAGTTCTACCGCTAGGAATGGGGCCACAGCCTTCAGTTGCACAGCGGGGAAAATTGCAGTGTTTGTTATTTACTTTCTAGGTGCCATTTCAAACGTAACTTCAAAGCCTGCTGTGTTAGAGAAATATAGGAAAGTGCGCCTAAAATGAGGAGAGGGAGCTGGATTTTTTCTTATTATTTATTTAAGGCATTTTGGCTATCAAGGTATTCTTGTTTCTCTTTGTTTTTCTCCTTTCTTTCAAATTCACGCAAACAAATGCTGTCCTCTCGTAGCTTTTCGGTGCTATAGGGACTATAGTGGTATTATGGCAAGGAAGCTAAGAGCTCGTGTTGAGGAAGGAACGTGGAGTACAAGGCAGCACCGGGTGGCAGTTCCATTCGGAACCCAAAGAACAGCCGGGCGGTCTCGGGGAGCTGTGCGTTGAGGGCTGTGCGATGAGAGCTGTGCGCGCCGCGCGGTGCCTGGGGGGCGCGGGTCCCCCCGTTAGCGCGGCTCTGAGCGCGCACCGCCAGCTCCCGTCCCCCTCCCGTCACTCACGCCGAAGCCGTCCCTAGCGCAGGGAGCTGGGCTGAGATCAGACGGAGAAGTTCCTCACCGCCAGGCGAAGCGCGCCGTGCCGTGACGTTGCAGAGATCCTTTCTATTTAGTTGGAGAACAATAAACGTTTATTATCGCCGCTGCAGATCACCAGACAAAGCTTCCCCCTCCCGCCTCCCCCAAGTACGAGCGCTGCTGCTACGGGAGCGGCTCCGGGGGGCGGCAGAGCCGCGGGCGCGGTTCGGACAGAACTTCCCCCGTTCGGGTTTCTCTCCCGGTTCGTCCTTCGCAGGTGGGCGCGGGGGCGGCCCCGCTCGGGGCTGCGCGGGCACAGCGGGGCCGGGGCCTGGCCCGGAGCGCTCTCGGAGCGGTGCTGGCGGAGGTGGGAGGCCCGGGGAGCAGCGTCTCTGCCGGGCTCGAAGCCTCCGCTTTTTCTTTCTTTGATTTTTCTCTCTCTTCACCGCTTTGCTTTCCTCCCTGTCTGCTCGCGGCAGCCCACCGAGAACCAAGACTTGTAAAATGCGTTTCCGAAGCCCAGATGAAAAGTCTCTCAGGCGTGGCTGCTGCTTTATCGGAGCTCTTCCAAGCCCACCTATGCAAACAGATTTGTAATGTTTGTGTGCTTAACAGTGCATCTCTTCTACAGGAATCTGTTGCCGTGTGTGACATCTCTTGCGAGCTCCCAGAGAGAACTGATGGAGCATACAGCTAGGGAATAGGATGCTGGAGAAGCTCAGAGGGAGACGCCAGGCAATTACCAGGTAAACTCAGCCTTACTTTGATTTATGTCCCCCCGCCCAGCCTGCAAGCCTTCGCCCCCAGTGAGGCGGGGAGCAGAGGGAGCTATGCGTGTGCTCACCACCCGTCCTCTCCTTTGCCTCTGCAGGACGGGGAGGAACGGCGCTCGTTGGATATGGAACGAGATCTCGCAGCCCTTGTGGATTCTCCTTCTTCAAGAGGGGAATTATAGTTATGGATTTATTGTCCCGGTGCAGCACTTCCACCAGCGGCAGCAGCAGCAGCTTTCTGACTCTCTTCGGTGACGGGTATTCTTGGGTGGATAATACGGATTACGTTGTTATTGCTTAAGAATACGCGTAGTCGAGGAGAGTACCGGCGGCGGGCAGGCAGGCAGGCAGCGCGACCGCCCCCAGCCCTCCAGCTGGCTCCTACAGCCTCTAGTTGCCAAGGTAGCACCTTTTCCATCTTTTCCTTCGCTTCGCAGTGTGTCGCTCTGTCTGTGTCTCTACCCGGGCGGGGGTGTCTCGGCCGGCCCGTCCCCGCGGAGGGGCTGCCCTCTGGATGCGCGTGTGCGTGGAGCGGGCACGGGGTTAGGGCAAGGTGCGGGGCCGGGACTACGGGAGGGGTCTGCAGGGCTGAGGCCGGTTCTCCCCCGCCCGGGATCGCTCGGCCCCCAACCCGCGGCCCTTTGCCCCTCTCCGCCGGGGGGAGCGGGGAGGGAATGCGGGACTCGAGCCCGCCGGCCCCGCCTGCAGCGGGGTCCCACCCCCGAGATGCGGGATGCCCGAGGGGCAGCGGCTCCGCCCGCGGCCGGCGGTGCCCGGGACCGGGATGCTCCCCTCCTCTGCCGGGCTCAGAGTACGGCCCCGTGCCCACAGTGGTCGGACAGGCTGGGAGCCGGCAAGCAGCGGGCTGGTGAGGCGGGGACATCCCGCACCCTGCCCCTGTGCCTCGGCTGCAGAGGGCACCAGCCGCCTGGCAAGGACGCTTTGGGACAGCCAGTTGTGGCTGATCACTTCCAGGGGGTGAGAGAACCCTTTTCCCATGGTAACGGCCTTGTGAGGGCAGAATTTGGCTGCTCACTCTTGAGCCCCTGAGGCCCTGGGCTAGAACACGTGCCTGCAACCAGGGCTGAAGGGTTGATTCCCTGCTGGTGTTCAGGCCATGGCTTCTTGGTCCCCACTGCAAGGCTCAGGGCTCCCCACAGGTAGATGCAGGTGAGAGACATGACCAAGAGGCTGTTCATTACATTACTGTCCCAGCCATGCCTCATTTATTTAATATAGGATGGATATTTCCATCCCTCTTGCCAACCTGAGCAGGAGGGCATGGGCTCTGGTTAAAAGCCCAGCCAGCCTTTTGGATGTTGTGCTTAGGAAAACCCAAGCATAGCATTTTTTTCCCACTCCTGTACCCTCAAGTCTGCTAAATACAGAGTAGGAGTGATGGCTCCTGCCTTTCCCTTTTCAGAGATTTCTCTGCACACCTTGTGATCCCAGGTCTCATTGCCACATAATGGCAAGTGGGAGACCAGATTCCAGGCTTAAATGAATTAGATCAGAAGCCATTTTAAGGCAGGACTGAGGTCACTGTGATGAGCTAGCCTTTTTGAATGGCTTCTTCCCTAGGCTCAGCGTGGAAGAGGTTGAGAATGTTTTTTAATGTGGGCAAACTAGATGTGGGGGGATTGCTCTGTTGTGAGCGTAAGGCGGCATCATGGAGAATGTCTTCCTCTGTCTCTTGCTTAGCAAGAAAGGCCATCTATGTTCTGCTTAATTATTTCAAGCAACTGCCAAAGGATTTTTACTCTGCTGCCTTCAGTAGCGACTGGAGCTCTCATTGTTACGCAGACATGGATCTGTTATTCTATAGACACATCTTTGATGCTAGCACTCTGATCCTTGTGTTTCTCTAATACTACTTGAAAGCAGATTTTTTCTTGTAGTTTAGTATGTTCAACAGCCTCAGAAATAATGTTAAATTATGCTTTAAAGACACGATCAGCTGCTAAATCATAGTCAGTTCAGCGCCGTAACGCATCCACATTCACAAGTGCTGCAGGAACAGCGATGGAAACACTATTTTAAACATCCAGGTTTGTATTACAAACCTTCCTCTGATCTGAGCTTTTGGTTGACATTTTCCCTTGAGTCATGACTGAGAGTATTATCAGGAGTTCCCATTTCATCACATGAAGGCTGTGGTTTTGTTAGCTCTGTGCTCAGTTGAGTATCTTTTGAGGTAGAGATTGGACTATTCCCCATAAACACAAGCTTAACGAAATGTTTCTTTGTACCTAGTTTTCCTGTCATTGCTTTCCATCTAGCACAATTAGCTGTTTTTGCTGAATAATGCCTTAATGACAGAACCAATGCAATTTTAATGCATGCGCTCTTTGTCATAGTCAAAATTAACATTTTGATTATTGTAGATTTCTTTTCTGTAAAGTCTTTCAGTGGATTGTCATGTTGTGGGTTTAAAGGAGGGTAGCTGTAAGGTCTGATTGGAGAAATACTGGGTATGCTCATGATAATAATTGTAAAATACTGTTTAAACGCTCAACAGCGTGCGGGCTCTTAGAGCAATGTTTCCTAGTGTCTCGATCTCAGAATTGCTCTCCACAGGTTTGTTAGCAATCCTGGGTTCGCCACGTAGGGCTACCAAGGGCAGGAGCACTGGGTTCTGAATGCCATACCCCTGAGAGGAGGCTGCCTGTACTGTGGACCTGAGCCCATGGATGCTCGGAGCTTCTGGTGGCTGCTCAGCCTGGGGACAGGTTGCTCATGTTAAATCCAAAATATCTGGGGCCAGATCCTACCATTCAATGCCACAGCAAAGCCCCAGTCGATTTCACTGCGGGAAAGATTAGACTCCTGGTGAAAGGGATGTTTACAACCCTACACTCCTTATTTTTTTTATTTTAGAAATCCAGAATCCCGTGTGCTAAAAAATGAGTCTAAAGGCCCCCTGCCTCTAATAGTCTAATGATATTTTATTAACAGCAAAATATATACTGGAGGTCTGTGGAGCAACATAATAAGAAATAGCTCTATAAATAAGGGTGTTTAATTGTACCAGTACGCGAGTTTTCCGAGATGACATTTTAGAATGAGGTTTGTGGTTGCACTGTGTACTAACAGCTATTTTGGTGAGTGCATATTTAATTAATTTAGAATACTAAATACCTGTTCTAAAATTGTTTTTGTAATCTGCATCCTGGTAGAAAATTAAATAAAGTGCCAGCCCCAAAATTATTACTTGAGCTTAGCCTATTTGTAAAGGCCGCGGTCCTCCAAAGCTGCACATCTCTGGGTCTCTCTGTGTGCTGTAGCAGCCCTGCAGGCTGCTCATGCTGGTAAGTCTTGGCTGTGCCAGGCCCTGCAGCAGCAGCATGGTGGGAAGCGGGGCAGCAGCCCTGCAGTCCCTGTGCTGTGCTGACTTTGGGTGGCTTTGTCCGCTCTGGGGTGGTCCCCATGGCCACCGCCTCCAGCAGAGAGAGGCAAAGGGCCTTGGGTGCAGGTCCCTGTGCGGGTGAGAGGTGATCTTACTGGGTATGTGTGTAGCAGGAAGTGCTGCTCCTCGTAGCCAGACCCCAAATTGCGTGGTGAGGGCTTCCATTTGATTTCACATGCTCTTCCCACAAATACTTCAGCCTTACAGCCCTTATATCTCTCTTTCTGAGAGGAGCGTACATACACATGCATGCGCCTCTGAAGGTAGGCAGCACGTAGCACCCCCTCTTACAGACTCTGAGAGGCAAACCCCCACCTACCTCACCAGGGGCTGCAAAGGTTCCACGTACCTTTATGGCCGGTGCAGGGATTCCTCCTGCTGCCTGCAAAGTGCCCTAAAAGAATTGTATGCACTACTGCATGCCGATGCATGTGGTTCTGCAGATGCCTTTCATTGGGATGAGGTCTGCTCTTCCCAATTTCAAGACCATGCCTGACTTTGAAGGGTGTGTAAGATTTCCTCCCATTGCAGGTCCTTGCCTTTTGTGTCAGGTTAGATGGTTCCTAGTGATAGAGGAGTTTTCTTGGAGAAACGGATAAAAAATAATTTCTGTATATACACACAGATATACACACATTTTGCAGGTGTAAGAAGAAGCTCTCTGTCCTTTCTTGCCCTCTTTACTCTTTATTTTTTTAATATCACACTAGAAGTAATCTGTACAAATGGAGGTTTATGCATTTTTTAATAAATAGTCTTCACATACATGAAAGGCTTTTTCTTTTCTTCTTTTAAAAAACAAACTCTTTTTTTGGGGGGGTAAGGGGAAGAGATTTTATGGCACCTCACCATTTTTTGGTGTAAAGATAGCATATGTCATATAAAATATTTAAACATAATTTTTTACCAAATTAGCTTCTGTCTCCCCAAACCTTTAACTATGGAAACATTTCCGGGACGTCCCTTGATGCTTGTGCACTTTTTATTGCTATTATTTCATAACCAAATTGCACAAAAAAATCAAAGGACCTGATTATCATGTACCTGCAGTTCACAGAGCTATTTATAAATGTTGACACAATAATAACAGTGACTCAAAAGGAATTTAAATGACTGGCCAAAAATAAGACCTCTGAAAGTTAAAACCCAAGGTAGAGCTTAAGAGGTGATGGAAAGAGCCTGACATGGAAGGGCAGAGATGTTCCAAGGGAAGGCAAGGGCCTGGAGGTGATGGCTGGGAGTGGCTGCAGAGCCTGTGGGTAGCCCACGGGTGATACACTGCAATGGGTGTGGGGTGGTGTTGTGGTGTAGGGTGGGTAGGTGTGCTCCAGCACTGGGAACCGTGGCCACAGAATTATACAAGTGTTGTAGTATGGTAAAATCATATCTAGTTAAAACAGCCGGAGGAAAATTAGGTTAAAATGTCCCAGAACCTGGAGGGTTGGCTGGTGTTGGGAAAAGTAAGAGCCCTGACTATTCAGCTAGAAGGAGCAATGTGTCTGTGTGTGACTATATATGACACACGTACATTTATACAAATACCTAGCCAAAGTTACATAATCATGCTTGTACAGAAAAATGAAATAAGCATGCTGCTATTGAAATATTTCTCCAGAATCTCTCTCTAGGAATTTTGCCATTGATTTGTATGGGGTTGGACTGCTACTGGTCTGCAAGAAAGCCACCAGGCAGCTTGGTGTGTGCAATCAAACCGAGGGGCCACGCAGGGGGGCTGTTTAGCATGGCTGGACAGGAACAGCCCCTGTCAGGGAGCCTGGAGCTGCTGTAGCACTGGAGACAATAGAAAGTAACAGCACAGTTAGCAGCCAGGAACCCCCCTTGTTGGGCGCTGGAAAATGAGCTTTTCAAGGCATTGCAGGTGGAGAGCCAGGGCTGGAGACTTTTTGGCTTCTGCATTATTGTTCTGTGGGTTTGCTGTGGGTCTGATAATTCTCCAGTACTTGCTACTGTTAGGAAGAAAGAAGTAGGCCCAGAAGGCAAACGTAAAGTTCCCAGGTTAGTCTCATGGAGTATTTCAGAGACTCTGGTCAGACTTGACCTTTTATCTACTTTATCATTGGTTGTCATTACAGTACTGCTCTGTATCAGTTCATCTGAATTTTATATGATGTACACTCATTTCACTTTATTATATGTTAGGCATGAAATGTCGGAACAATACAGCTGAATTATCTTCAATATTAAAAATTGCTGATTCATAACCTTGTTTGGAATATTAGCAGTTCTTTCGCAAAGACAGGACAATATCACTAAGTTTAATAATGTTCACAGGGCTGACCTATCTTTTACGTCACTCAAAATCAATGACAAAGTGAATGCTGTGGGACTGATCTTCTCTAATTGGAGATTGAGGGACATTCTGAACTACAACTATGCAGCACCTAATTGTGCAGCCTGTTACCAAAAAATAAATCTCGCTGCATCTTACAGAGGCATTTACATAGATAAAGTAGATTTCATGTAACTTCTTTTAGATTATCTGATAGTTATATCTTTGTAAGTATTCACATTCTCCTAACAAGTTGATAGAAAATTCAAAGATGCACCACTGTCGTTATTGCATTCCATAGGATTTATTTTATTTTTTAAATTATGTGGGAAATATAAGAGCGGGAAGGCTTGGTGCCTATCAGTCCACCTGGGAACTAAACTTTTGACAATTACTCTCTAAGAGTTATTCCAATGGTTATTTTTCCGAATGTCCTGACTGTAGAGAAGAGCAGCGGAAATTTTCTCAGTTTAGGAAGTGATGATTTTTCCATTTTTATGGAAGAGTTGTGCTTTCCTGCACGTTTCCCATGGATCTGAATTACATACAGGACAGTAGAATGATTACTTTTGAGGTTCCAGTATAGTATTTTTCTTTTTGACTATGTATATCACACGGCCCTTTGTTGTGCTATGACATTATGATGCTGTTGTACATGTGATGACAAAAATGCATCTGTTTTCAGCCATTCACGGAGTCCCCAGTGAAACAGGACCTGTGAGTCCTGCTCTCAGAAGCCACAGACAAAACCACTTTCCCTTTCCTGTCCGTATTCAGGTGCTTGTCTTTTGTGTGTATGTAAATACATTCTTTCTAGTGCAGGACGTAGGGCTGGTGCAGACCCTTCATTGGAGCTGAAAATAGCGATGTTTAATTTTCATTTGTGGGAGCTGCAGTGAGTCAGTGCTGTTTGCTCAGCTCCAGTTCCCTGTTACAAAGGGAGGAAAACTCCATCCATGGGAAGGAGCCCGAATGGGTTGGTGCAAAATCTGAGTAATGAGAGACAAACAAAGCCTTGCACAAAATGCCTAGCAGGAGTTTTTACGTTTTGACTCTTAGCAAATGCCGCTATATTTGGAGTATTCCACATTCACTGAATGTAAAACTTAAATATGTGCCCTGTAGAGTGACTGGGAATAATAGCTCTGCTTTCTCTAATAAAATCTCTTTTCTGCGATTAGCTCTGGAGCTAGCAGTAAGGTCGGTATTTCATTTCATAGAAGTCAACTCATGCTGACAAGGGTTTGGCCTTCTTAGTGATGGGCCGTTTGCTGCTCAGAAGTGTGAGGAACAGCTTTCCGAAATATCGATAACTTGCCTTTGCTAGAGCTCGCCATCAATTTGAACTCACAGTATTGATGCGCTGCAGCCACAGGATGGGAGAAGGCTTGGGCCTGGCGCCATCCTCCGAGCTTTGCTTTTCCAGCTCTGCCATTAGTGTAAATCAGTGGCTTATAATGAAGTCAAATGAGATTTGTGCCTAGATTACAGCCTGGTCTTGGGATATGAAAAAGAATTTAAAAATTAGGCTGAAAATGTTAATATTCCGCTTTAGCTTGGTTTCAGTTTGTTGTATGTAAATGTGCTTATATGCACATGCACACACGTACAGAGCTGCATTTTATTCCTGTGGACATTTCCCATGGCCACTTGGCTGCAGTGGTGCCTGGCAGTTAACGAGGACCTAAGAGTGCAAAATCTCCTTCCTGGTGAGCTTTGATTGACATGTGCAGAGATTTCAGATAAAGGCTCTGGGATCCTGCTTCTCAGCCATAAAAGGAAAGCAAGCAAGCTTCATCCCCAGCTCAACCGTCTGCAGAATGTACATCAATAACAAGATGGCATCTATTTATATATTACTTGCAGGAAATAACTGGGTTTGCACACGGCTCGGGGAGGCACTGCAGCTCCACCAGCTTCCATGGGGCTTTTGTTGGCATCCAGGTTGATGGCTCGGGTATGTGGGAGAGGAGAGACATGGCTGAGGCTTGCTGTGCTGTGAGAAAGGGCATGGGGAGAGTGGACAGGGTCCAGCAGTGCCCTTCTGATGACTGCTGGCCCAGCCTCTCCCACAGAGAGGAAGTCCTGCCATGTTGTATGAGAAAAGGGAGAGTTCAAGAGAAAAAGTGGTGAGGTGCAGCCAGCTTAAAGCCTGCTGTTGCCTTTTGGCTGTGGTGTTGTGGAAGGTTTTTGATGGTCATGCTTTTCTCACCCAGAAAAATGGATCAGTGACCAAGTCCCATCCCACATCAGGTTGCTATGGCACAGGGTAGAGGTACGGGACTGAGCTGAGATACGGACACAGGCCCTTGGGGCAGGGGCCCACTGTCCCCAAGCTTAGCAGCGGTAAAGGCACTCAAAAACCCCCAGTGAATTTCAACCTAAACAGAGATTTTGCTGTGTCCTTTCTTACTCCTCTCCTCACTGGCTCTTGTGTGCTTTGCCCATATGCTCTGAAGCTATTTTCCTTTCAGTTTTATGTCTGCTTTATGTAAATGAGAAGAATGAAGCTTCTGTGCTTTCTGCATTATAAATGGGGCAGAGGCTGGCAGACTCTCTCCAGAGGCCTGCAGGTTGCACAGGGTGCAGGCTCTTGGGCCAGGGGCTGCCTGAGGGCATGGCAGTGGTGTGGAGAAGGGGCAGCCCCAACCCCATGGACCCCACACACACAGCTTGCAGGCCAGAGCAGCCCTATGCTGCAGGAGTCCATCAGCCCCTCTGGGACCATTCTAAGAGGCATATATTTGCTCAGTGTATTCACTTCACCCTGTACAAGCTGACTGCTCTCAGGTGCTGGTTTCCAATTCCCTCCTGCAGGACCAGGGTAAATCCAGGCTGTCTCTCTGGAAGCACTGATGTGTTTTGTTTCATTTCTTCCTGTTGTAAGTCAAAACCGGTGTTGGTTTTTAGTACTCTACTTTTTGGCTTACTGCCTTCTTTGTCTCTGCTTTCGCAGTCCCACACAGATCTTCACATCACCAAATTTTGTCCTGGAGTGCCTGTTCCCCAGCAGCTGAGTGCTGTCCCACACACAAGATGATGATGCAGGGCTCTGGCTGTGGCCACAGCCTGAGTAATGCCAGAGGTACAGCAAGTGGCTTGAGAGAGGCTTAGGGTGAGAGGGTGGAGAACACTCTGCGGGACAGAAAGAGAGCCTGACCATGGCCTGCTGTGGAAGGTTTGGGTCAGAGACAAAGTGGTGGTGGGCTCTGAGGTATCACTCTTCGACCCATGCTGCTCTGAGGCCCTTGTGGGGTGCGTGGCTCTCAGCTGATTCCAGCGGATCCGTGCTTTGTTAAAATGAATCCTAATTGAGTTGGTGGTACTTAAGTAGAGAAATGGCTTCAGGAGTCCCAGCCTAGGACCTGCAGGGCATAGATGGCATCATCCCTGCTGGGGCTCTGCCCTGCACTTGTTTGAGCTTGGGCTCTCTTTCACTGAGTTCATAGAATATGTGACGTTTTTTTTCCGAAGGCATTCATTAAAACAGAGATAAATTACCTAAGGTTTGAATACTCTGATTCAACGATACACTGTGAGAATTAGGTTTATTTTGTCTGGTCAAATGTTTGCTGAAAAGTGATAAAAAATGTCTCTGCCTTTCTAGAGCTGCTTATTTGATTTCAAAGGGAAGGTATAACCTTTCATTTCCTGCTGTGATTTTCATTAAACCTCTGCCTATTTTATTTGTCAGACCACATATAAATTTGCTACTACTAGTGTTTCTATATAAAGTACTTATAGGATTGGTAAGCAGTCTATAAGTCAAACCGCTGTTTCTTGAAGTTCATTTTAATCCATAAAATTGCTAATTAAAGCTACTTCTCAGTACCCAAAAATTAAGTTAACAGTAATTAATGTAGCCAGCCTGGAACCTTAGGAAGCTCCTGCCAGCAAGTGTCTTTTGGTGCACACAAGAGAATGCAGTTTGATTGTTGGCACCAACAAACAGGTTGGGAATTGTAAACACGGTAATTAGCAGTAAGTTTCTGGATCTCAACTTTCCAGACTGGCGGTCTGATTCTTGGAGTAGCTGCCACATGGGAGGAGGGAAAAACAAAGTAAGGGAATTAGAGCAACCTTGCATTGCTCCACCAACATATGCCACTGGACCAGTGTTTTTCTTGGCAAAGATTTCTGACAAGCAGTTTAAAAGCTGTGTTTCAGCCCTACTGCAAACTGTGAACCGCACTACAGGCGTCAACCAAGCAACTGTCCCTGGCTCTTCTGCTGAAACTCCAAATGTTTCTCTATGGAAAGAGACTGTTGAGTCTAAGGTTTCCCTGTTCCATCTCCATGGTGGGGTGCAGTGTTGATAAGGTTATCAACAATAATGGGATTAAAAGTTAAAATCCAGCTTTTGCACTAATCCTAGAGTATTCTATTGTCGAGCTATCAAAGATTAAGGTTATAGTAACCTTATTAACCCTTGATGTAGTGTAAGTTAAAAGGAAATGTCAGACCTAATTCCACCATGAAATTAAATCTTCGCTTCCCTAAATGATGATTCAAACACAGCTTACTCCGGACAACATGTGCTACGAAAATAATGAACTCACATGAGTTTAAGAAATTCCATCTGAGAGACAGAGGGAGAAAGGGACATGGGGTTAATTTTGTTTAAAATTAAAAAATAATGTTAATCCAACCAGCATGTGTTCAGGAGCTATGCAGCTAGAGCCAGCAGAACATGTGAAGAAGTAGGGATCCAGCTGGTGTAAACCCCTGTGGTGCAACGAACATAGCTCTGTAATCTGCAGCAGCTCACATCTGGCCCTGGGCAGAGCAATTTGTTGTGCATTGGGCTGCAGCTGTGATGCCTTCTTGTCCCCTTCTCTTGCTTGCTGAGTGCTGTGTGGCCTCACTTATTTTTGCCCAGTGCCATTGGCTGGGTACCCCAACACAAGAATTTGAACATTTCCGCAGAGGTGTTTTGAGAACAAGGGATGAGGTGATGAAAACCAAAATGCGTCAGAAAAAAAAGTGAATGCTGATCTTTCTGGCAAAGTAGGGCCAGGTGCTGGTGTAACAGGCACAGGTTTTCTTGGCTAAGCTGATTTACACTGCATCAAGGAAGTGCCCTCTCACCTGTGCTGAACATGACCCCTGCTCCCTCCTGCTGAGCCCATAAGTAGAGCTGAGAGGCTGTTCTGTGGTTGGTTTTCTTTGTGCAGAGGGGAAGATGTTGACTTGTTGATCAAGATCTGCTTAGATGTTGATGGGAAGTAGTCCAGGTAAATGGACTACAATTCTGTGATTCTGTGTGTTTCCTTGTAGGGAACAGAGAAGGGAAGTATGCCCTATTTAATTAATTAATTATTATTATTTTTTTTTATCGGGAGGGAAAATACAATAGTGATAAAAATGGATGACTCAGAACTGCTCTTCTCTTTTTTCACCCTTACCTTGTTGAAGCGTTATAAAAATTAAATAACTCTAATGCTCACTTTGAGTCTCTAGCAGAAGGATAATTAAGAATTAAGGTGTTGCCTATAGTAGGTGAGCTCTCTAGAGGGCAGGAGCCATTGTGAGAGAAGAGATATCTTTGGCAAATTCATGTCTGCTCTGTGGCATTTTCACCCCTGGGACAGTGCCAGTCCTGCTGAGGGGTGGGCAGCATCTGCTTTCCCCAGTCCTCAGCAACCCCAGTGGTACTGGGTTGTGGAGCTCAGGCTTGGCTTATTCCCTTTCTCACTGAATCGTGTTCTTTGTGTGGGCTGTCACAGCTCTGGTTCACATCAACTCAGGTGTGCCTGTGGGGTCCCTAGGCACCTCCTTCTCTGCTGCTGCCCCAGGTCTCACATGCAAGTTGAGTGGCTGGGGCTCTTCTGGCTTTTCTGCAGCTCTGCTGTGGTGTGGGAATCGATACTGTACCTGTAGGGATGTTCAGAAATATTACTGGTGCTGGTATAATGCTTTCTTCTAGGTAGCGTCCCTTTTTCTGGACAATTTCCCAGTAAAATAGTAAATGGCAACTGCAGAGCAGTAAAAGCAGTGGCATACTTGTTTGACTGACATTACAGAGCCTGCAGAGCAAATGCAATTAGGCTTCTCAGTGTGCAGCAGCTTCTTTTCCTCGTGTCCCCACTGTGGAGGAGCCGCCCTAGGTTCAGCTTGGCCTTAAGCTGCAGATTCCCATGGAGGGACTATGTGTTTCTGAGTCCTCCTGTGCACCTCAGTGTCTTCTCAGGTCTCGGAGCTGCCCTTCTCAATGGGACAAGGTCCTTGCCAGTGCCTGTGCACCCGTGATACCCAACTGTCACGAGGACACAAAGTTGCTTCTTTGGGCATGGACAACTGATGCACTGTGAACCCTTTTATGGATGCTTTGCTTCAGAAAGAGGTGGGAAAAATAGATGTAACAGCTCAGATTCCTCACGAGAAGGTAATTGAGAACAAATGGCTACCAAATGCTGAGGGCTGCAGTTAGCACTGAGGGTCACTCACCTGTTGAGGCTGACTGCTAGGTAACAGGCAGGGACTTGTGTTCCTGCCTTCCTTCAGTTGCATCATTGGGTTTACAGAGCTATTTTGTATCTTGTAGACCTGCTGTGTGGATCTAGGAAAGCTGAATGATGCTGTGAGTGCTGGAAATGGTATAGTCTGGGAAGACTGGAAAAGTTTCTTCCAGCGCAGATTGTTCTATGAGCCTCTGACAGAGGTAATTGTTATGCAGGAACCTGAGCTGTGTGGAAGTGATGAGATGTGGCCCTGGCTGAAAGCAAATGGTGCTACAGCCCTTTCAGGCCTGGTCTGCATTCTGGGTCATTTTGCGCACAAGCAGCTGTTGTGCTGCAGGCCCCATTCCCTGGTGCTGTGGGTGGGAAGCAGCAGAGCCAGGAGCAGGCACTGCAATGCCAGCATTCCTGCAACCAGCACAGGTGTGGGGCTGCCACACTCTGGTCTGTGGTGTGTGGGGAGTGCTGGCTGAGATAGATCAGACCTTAGCATGGGCACAGGTAGTGCCAGTGTTAGGGTATGGCTATGCCTGGCTAACCTGGAATATGGTGAGCATGACCTGACTCTCCTTTATACCTGCATCCTTTGTTATTTCTGCATATCTCCACGTAGAAAAACAAATCATGTACTGATTTTTTTATTTTTTTTATTTTTTACCTACTATTATTTCCTAAGGACAGCTTTGGGGTAAAGCGGTAAGAAAGCAGTTTTCCGCTTTGGACAGTAACAAGCCAGAAAGCTGTCAGTGTGGCAACCTCTCCCCACATAACAAGGCAGAGCCTTGCTCTGTGAGCAGACATCCCACGTGCATTGTTGGGAGCTCTGCCTGGCTGTCCCGGTGGAGGTGGGCTGCTTCTGTGCAGGACACGTGAGCAGCGGTTCCTGTTTTTAATGTGCCAGATCATAGCTTGCTCATCGCTCCAGCTTCTGGGCTGAAAAACACTGTCAAAATGCAAATGCAGGAGCTGACTAAGAACCAGTGAGTACGCAATCTGGATGCTCCAAACTTGAGCGCTGTGATTGATAAAGGATATAAAATGTGACTTCTTTTCAAGCTGAGGCACTCTGTCAGTGTTATGCAATTCAAACAAGTTGGCGTTAAGAATAACCACTATGTTTTGCAGAAAGTGTGCACCCATGCGTGAGGCTGTGCAGTGCACACAGCACGGTGGTCCAGCTGTGTGGGGCAGTGAAGGCCAAGCTTCCTGACAGTATGCGTCTGATGGGCCAGTGCAGCAGCCAGGGGTATCCTCTAGCCATGCTGTTTGGGATTCAAACTGTGATTTCACAATCCCAGTGTTTCCCTATATTTTCTTTTAATTGTAAGAAGCAGAGAGGAAAAAAAGGCAAGAAATAGTTTTCAATGGTAAATGTTTATATTCATAACTTAAAGTGTTTTTCCAGAAATTTAATATCGCCTTCTATCGTCTGAGAGTGCAAAGTCACTGAGAAACATGAAAAGGCAGGCTCTGGGTTAGAGAATTTGCAGGTTGATCCCCTCTCTCTCAGACCTGTCAATGTTTCTATTGATGGATTCCCTAATAGTGCTGGAAAATCTACTCCAAAGCTCTGGAAATCTGATTATTATTCCTAGAGGGCAGATCCATAGAAAGGTATGAGCCTATATTCACTAAACCAAAGTTGTTTATCATACAAAGTAAATCCCTACAGTTCAGTCCCTTCTCATACTCCCTCAGTGAGAAGTTGGAGGTACCAGATTGGCAAGTGGGTGGAGAAAGGTGGAGGGAGATAGTCTGATGAGCCAAGAAATTAATGTTTCCCTCTGTCCCAATCCCCCAGTGTAACCCAAGCACCATTCTGTGCCTGCAGGCGGGATGCAAGCCTCCAACACCTGAGTATTCCTGCCGAATGACATGGCACAAGATCAGGAAAAAAACCTGTTTACTACAGCATGGTCTAGTTTTCAGAGTAAAACAGATTGCTGTACATTGGGTGTGAAATTCCCTAATGTTTAAGTAATGATTCTGGGAACCGTATGACTGACAGCCTGAGCAAAGCACCGTCTGAGGTTATGTAAGTCTCTAAAAAGAAATCTAACCCCAAATCCTAATTGTGTAGCAGATCTGAGTACTGCAAAGCTTAAGCATTGCCAGATTTGAAAGCCATGCTGCTGCCTTATATAAATAGTCATGAATACTCCCAGAAGCAGCATCCCAATGAGCTCTTTTGCTCTCTGAGTGGATCGGCATGATGCAGTGTAGCTTCCCCTGTGGGCTGGTGATAGCCTGACCTGCTGGGCATAACTGGGGCTGTGGCTCTCAGGGACATCCCAGGCAGGGAAATGGAGCTGCTTCCAGCTCGGGTGCTCATGAAGAGGGAAAAGAGGTGTCTTCTCCCTGCGCTTCCTTGTGCAGAAGCAATTACAGCACATGTTTATGAATTCCATCCGGAGGCTGCAGCCCTTGCTATGAATCTCAAAATGTTTTAGATTTATTAGCGTCGCGCTGCTTCTGACACAAAGGATGTGAGGGACAAAGAGCAGCAGCTCCTGTGCTTAAAGGAAGCACATAAAACCCTGCCAACACCTTCATCATTCTGTGCATCTGAATGCTGTTAGCTGGGCGCCATTGTACCTGCAAGTGCACTGCAGGCGTTAACTCTGAGATGTACAGTACTGCCTGGGCAAAGGTGTGGTGGGGGGTGGTTAGAGTGCAGCTTGGGCTCCTGTGGGAGCTCCTGTTGGCTCTTACTGCCTTGTCCCAGGTGTGACTTAAGACAGAAAATTGAACCGATGCCATTAAGAATGCTTAGGAAGATGTTCTCCAGTAAATATTCTGTATATATACCTATCTATTCAGTGTTTGAATAAGTATGTAAAGAGAAGGGTGATAGTACAGTCTGTGTGATTGAGCTTACCAAATAATTCTTGGGGTTAATTCTGCAGAATTGCGCAAGAAAACATTTCCCATGTCCCACAGTCTTCTCAAACTGGCTGAAATGCACAGGGGTTGTACCTTTAAATTTTGATCTGAAGTAAATTAAAAATTGCCTTTTCCTGGGGGGGAGAGGGGAGGAGCAGGTCTGTAATGTTTTTCAAGCGCTACTTGCCATATCGCTGTTGCTGTGGCCTGTCCTGGGCTAGGTGAGGAAGTGATGCTAATTCCCAGCACTGCCCACCTTCCTCTAGAGGAAGGAGCAGAAGAGAAGGATAGGATGAGTGAGCAGGAGAAAACGGTATGGAAGGAAGTGATTAGAAATAGCAGAAGAATGGAAGAGAGAGGAAAAAGCAGAAAAGAAAGAAATAGAGATAAGGAAATGAAAATGAGAGAGGGGAAAAAGAGAAAAATGAAATAATGGATAAACAGGACAGAGCTCAATAGTTCTCAGTTTTCCCACTCCTCAGGTGGGAGCGCAGTGTGATTTGGAGCCCTCGGTGCTATCGCTGAAGATTTTCTCCTTTTAGCTCAGGGTGCGTGAGGAGCAGGCACCAGGTCCTGGTTGAATCTCTGCAGATCTATCGCAAAACCATCACAAAAGATGAAGTAATGTCCTGTCTAGCCACATACTGAGCTGTAGGTCTTTTTGTTGTTCTTTTTCATTTGCTTTTTCCCTCCATTTAAAAAAGAAGAGCTATCTGATGTGTTTTGTTACTGTCAGAAAGAAAAAAGTTATTGTGATTTAGAGGAGCTGAGGGTTTAAAATTAAATATGCACTCAGTGCTTTCATCCAAAGATTTGGTGATAACCAGGTTACTGAAATCAGTGCACTTTTATCAAAGACAAAAGGGTTTTTTTTGAGGTGTTTATAGAACATATCAGTTCTTATTGTGCCCTCTTACAATTACAGATGGGAATGATGAAAACAAGTTCCTATGCAATTACTTGCTCCTGCTTTAAAAAAAAGCCAAAGCCTAAATCAGCTTCAGTATGGAGTAAACTGATAGCATCCTTGTGAAAGAGCAGTCCAAAGAGTTCCACCCTACTACTGTAAATGAAAGCAAACCTCAGCCGTGAATAAGTGTCCGTACAAAGATTTAAGATGAGATGTGAAAATGTTTCACTCAGCATTTCAGCAGCCTGTTGGAGTGAGCTCTGGACCTGGGCTGGATGACAGTTAATAGCACATCTTCCGTGTGCCTTGGGCTTGTCTTTTGGAGATGCCAAAGTGCCGTCCTTGGATCATCTGAAATATCAGCTGCTCTCACAGAGGAGAGCTCTGATAAATGCTCTGATCCCATTTCCGCATCACTTTCCAACTCATCAAAGCGATTTAAAAATCAATATGTTATATTTAACAGGGAGGCCGTGCATTTCTCTCTGGGCAGGAATAACACGTCAAATCTGCTAAGAGAGTTAATGTTCCAGGTGCAGCCTTTGGTACAGGCCACAGAATATAAAGAATATTCCAGGAAAGCCGTAAAGGCAGATGATGCAGTGATGGCTTCTGCGGTGTTAACAATACAGCTGTGCTTATGAGCTGCTGTGTGAGCTGGTGCACAGTGTCTGGACCTGAGCAGTACTGTGTGGATGACAGGAGATCTACAGGCATCAGAAGTGCCGTGCTGAGCCCAACCAGCTCCTGCCATTCTAACACATAGTGAGACCAGGGCACAGCCTGGTGTAACAATAACAACTTAATGCAGTTAATGTTTGTGAAGGTGCCCAGATCATGGAAGGCAGGGCTGCTGACAGTGCTGCCAGACACCACAGCGGTCTGTATGGAGTAGGGCTGCTGTTCTGTACGGGGCTGCAGGACTAAGCCTCTGAATGAGCTTGAGCCATTCCTGAATAAAGCTTCATCAGTTAGAGTGGCACCACTGCATTTTCTTCCTACTGTGCTGCAGGAAGACAAAGAGCATCTTTAGCCACAATAGGTTAACACAAATTACTTTAAAGTCTGGTGTGGTAGGAAGCTTAGGGAGCCTGGGTGAGAGGTGAAGGAGTCAGGCAGAAAGAGGTGGAAATGAAGAGGAGGAAAAGCCCCATCAGCTGCAGAAGGAAGAGGAATGATTCTTTTGTTCTTATCTGTTTGCTGAAGCATCACATTTGCAAATAGAAGACACAAATGTTCACAATGCACCCGGGAGATCGTTCTCCTAGATTTCATGACTTGTTTATAGAACCATGCCATGGTCCCAAGCATGGTGGGTTCATGTCTCCACGTGAATGGGCAACCGACATTATTCAGGTTCCTCCTTACTGCATGGTCTGCTGGAGGGTTGCCTACGGCCTCCAACTTCCCAAGATTTTAGTATGTCCAAAATACCTAGGACTCCAGCATCTCACACCTCCCCATGTGTACTTTTTTTCTCAGAGCATGAAATACAAGAGCTGCTCTGAAAGTAATGCCTCTAATTTTATTATGTCAGCCCACAACATCAGAAGCAGATGCTGGTGTTGTGGAAGTCGAAGTTGACCCTTTCCACCAATATTCCATACGTTTTTGTTGTCGTATGACAGATGGCAGTGGACAGGCAGTCTGACAGAATAGCATCTGACATAGAAGTGTGTATGGAGCAAAGGTGTCATTGAATTTCTCCGTGCAGAAAATATGGCACCCATTGACATTCATCAACACTTGCTAAATGGTTATGGAGACCAAACAGTGGATGTGAGCACAGTGTGGTGGTGGGCACTACATTTTAGCAGTGGCAACAGTGGAAGTGGTTTACCTCTACTGTTGCAGATTTTTATGAGCATGGCATGCAGGTTCTTGTTTATCACTGGCAAAAATGTACAGCTAATGGTGGTGACTGTGTTGAGAAATAGTGTTTTGTAGTTGAGAATTTGCTCTATAAAATAGTGTTACTGTGCTTTTTGGAGTTGTTGTGCTTTCCGTGGAAATAGGAGGCATCACTTTTGGTGTGATCTACGTAGTTTGTATGTATAGGATTTCGGTAGCTTGGATTACTTTCATATATTTATAGTGAAAATAACAGCTGCTTAAAAATTGATTATCGATCATGGAAAGACAGTAGATGTTTTTAATCTTCATAAACATGACTACAAATTATTAAGTAATATGAAGTATTTTATTGAAAGGCACTTTATGAAAAAAATGTAATCCACTGTTTGTAGAAATTGAATACATTTTACTCAATTTGATATGAAGTTTCACAGAAAAACATGGCAGGCCTCAGCTCTTGTATCTTGGTAACTGCATTGATGTTATTGAGACAAAATTAGATTCTTCCCAAACATGTAAAACACTGAAAGATTCTAAAGTAGGGATTTGGAGAGCTTTAAACATCTGATTTCAGTTGGTAAACTATCTGCAGATGTTGTGATCTGTTTGCATATACACATTCACAAATACATATGATGCGTTCTATATTTTACTGAAAATTTAGGACTACTGTCACGTGTGCCATACACATATATTTGATGCATGGCTGAGCATGCATGTAAAGTACATTTATGTAACTATACGTGTATGTACATACACACACTGCCTCGTGCTATGCAACCCAAAGGCTGTGCTGGGCTATGCAATGTACGGTGCTGCAGTGAATGTGGAGCTTGGTGCCTGTCCCAGCTTCCCTGGCTGTCCCACTCAGGGTTTGGCTCTGGCAGCCACTGGAGATGCAGACCTGCAGCAGGAGCTTCTTCTTTCTGTTCCCTTCTTGTGATCATGGGCTGCTCTATGTGCTCCAGAGTAGTGCCAGATGTGAGCACCATGGGCTTGTGAGGCTGATGGGCTGAGCCCTGGGGGGTAAAGGAGAGCTGCCCTCAGCAGTGGGTTTGTGCCTTTCATCAGCGTGAGGCTGAGTGGGGAACTGCTTCCCCCTGGGCAAAGACAGCCACTGAGGCACGATGTGCTCCTGGGACTGATTGGGTGGCCTTTGCCATTGATCTGCTCCTCTTGGATGGGCTCAAGAGCTGAACAGGTCTGTTGAGTAAATGTCATGCCTTCAAAAGACAGCTACGAAACCACCAGGATGATGTCTTGGAAAAGCAAAATATTTTTGTTTGCTGGCAAGTGTTTAATTCATGTGCAGCCATGCTTACCTCTTTGGATGTCAAAGAAGAGGCTTCGCTAGTGCAGCGCTGCCCGCTTACCCCGATGACAAATGCCTCAGCGACAGAAGTCACCTTCTGCGCTCAGCCGAGCTCGACCGGAGCAGTCCCAATGGCCGTGCTGCTGGGACTCCGGGGACAGCTGCAGATGCAGAGCTGTGGTGCTGTATTTCAAGTGATGATAAAAACTTGCCGGGTAAATCGGTGGAGAGTGGCTTGCTGGGAGCACGTCAGCCGGTCTATCATTGTGCAAAGGCAGCAGATGCAGTCAGCGCTCAGATGAAATGGTTCATCACCCGCTGATGCCTCCCAAGGGATGGAGCCAGGGAACAAAGAGATGCTGGGACCTCCTCGGGTGGGAGCAGTACTGTGGGAAGCAGCGGGGAAGGACAATGGGAAGAGTAAGGAAGAAAGCATGGACCAAGCAGAGGAGCCCATTTTGCTCCATGGCAGCCCCACAGCTGCCCTCAGGGCTGGGGGAAGAGCCCTTGACAGTGCCATGTTCCAGGAGTGAGCTGGCTCTTCAAGGAAAGGAAGGAGCAGGGTGGCAACCAGCAGGGACGTGGGCTACACGCAGGGTTCTCACTGCACAGCTACATTGAAGCTGGTCACTGGCAAAGCAAGTGCTGGTGGAGTGCTGCCAGATTATTGTAGCCCATGTGCAACTGGCCCTGTGACCAGGGAGTGCTGTGTGAGGCACAGATATGTAGCAGCTCCAGGACAAGCAGGTAGATGCTCCTCAGGGTGCGCTGCAAGGAAGGACACTAGGAGGCCAGAGGCAGAACCTGGCCTGGCCCTGGGCAGGCTCTCAGCTTGCTCAGGTTGGCCAGCTCAATGTTTTCCTGTGCTCCTCCCCTCTGGGCCTGCAGTGCTGTGCTCGTTTGCTCCAGCCAGGTGCTGGCATGAAGTGAATCCAGCTCATGTGCTGCTGCAAAGGAGCAAAGAGTTTCAGAAAGCAACTGCAAGATGCATACGTAACAAACAAAGATGCTGGCAACAAACTCTATTTATGGTGATGTTTTTCTGCAGCTAGAACTTGAAGGTTAAAAAAAAACAACACACACACACACACAAAAAAACCCCAACAACAAACCAACAAACCACACAGAGATGTGAAATAAAGCAGCTTCTGCCTAAAGGAGTTAAAGTGCTTGCATTAACACCTGCCACTCCTTGATTCCCCACCTGCTGCTTTTCTAGTTTTCCCCTCTGCCCGTGCACAGAGCTGCAGCTGCTTGGATGCTCCCTGAGCAGAGCAGAGGCTCTGGGCAGTGAGGGCAGCCCTCTGCCTGCAGGGCTGTGTGCTGAGCCCTGGGCAGCTCACCGTAGCTCTGTGTAGTCATGGTACCCTTGCTACCCTGTGACTCGCAGTGCCTGTTTTATTATTTACACTAACTCATGTTCTTGGTGTCCTCGGGGGATTTCACCCAGGTAAGCGCTGAGCTAGTTCACCTCCTGTGAATCCATAAATGCAGACACCTTGGATGTAGTTTTTCTGCTACTGCGGTCTCTGTATTATTCACTTTTGCAAGGTCCTTTTTAAAGAAGCTAATAAACCTGTCACGACAAGCCCATTGAATCTCATCAGGATGCTTCTTTCACTCCTGAGGTCCCTTTCATAACCAGCCCGCATGCTGGCACTATTCGTTAGGCGTACTCAGTCAGCTTTGTTCTTTAGCATTATTGTGTGGTGTATGTCTTTTTTGTAGTACCTGAAGCTTATAAGACAACTATCGGTTTGCTTCCCAATGGGGGAGAAGGCATCTGTAATGTGTTTCATGTCTCACATCTCTGAAAAGGACTGGAGAACACAAGCACAGTAACTTGTAGGTTTTCTGTCTTAGAGAATTAGGATGTCTTTGCATTACTAGCAGGAAAATACTGAGCAGTGCTTGATCAATAAGAGGCATTGCCAGAGGTCTGCTATAGTCTGCACCAGCCAGCGGTAAGTGTTGCTATAGGCTATGGAACTAGGAATATAAAATGTTGAGAAACAGTAATAATTCATGCATCCTGGGATGTATAAAACCAACAGTATGTCAATAGCTGTGGCACGCTCTGCAGAAAATATGCAGGGTTTAGATGTCGCAAAAGCCTGTGTTTTCCTTTAAATCACACTTTCCTTGGTGAAATATAGAATTTTCCTATTTGTTAAAAGCATTTATTTTCAGCTTCATGTCAGTAATTTTCTATTAAGATTCTAAGAGATATGCAGTTCGAAAGGGGCCTTGAGATCTAGAGCCAAATACATGTATTTATTGAAGGAAAGCACATAAAAGACTTCTAAAACAGGGTGCAATAGTATTTGAGATTCATGGACCATTTCAGCATTCATAAAAGCATATATGGTTCTCATGTTGGCTTCGCTAGGGACTGAACTGTGCAGCTGGGTTACCCAGGAGGTATCGGGCATTCCCTTAAAGGGAAGATCATTGCGACCATTTGTAATTTATTTGGAAAGTGAAATATCTTGTGAAATGAGTGAGAACTTCTCCAGTATCCACCCTCCTAAAATACTTCAAGATAATTAATATTGCTCATCTCTTGCGAAAAGACTCTGAGGAGGGTGAGTGATTGCTGCAGGGAGGCACAGCAGGCATCAGAATACTGTCTGCCTGATGCTGGCCTTCTCTGTGCTGCTTGCTGCCTGTGCACCAAGAAGTGACGAGTGCTGTTTTACCTGCTAAGGCTCCCACAAAAATTCTTCAGATGAAACTTTAATGAGAAAAGGGGGAAAAAAATGTTCCAACAGACCCATTCTTCTGTGTGCTCTCGTGCACCTCAGCCGCATGTTGCCAGGCCTCTATTTCTCTAAATCTGCCTGGAATTAAATAGGCGAAGCAGAGCAGTTGCTTGTCGTTCAAGCTGATGTGAATATGGGCCTTAACATACAGGTAATACTTCTGAAAGAATGTAAAATATTAACTAAAAAAAAAAAGTAAAGAAGAGGAAAGACATCACAAAGAAACCTGTCATGCATTATTTAAGCCTTTCCCTGTGAGGCTGAGGGCTTCGATGCTCTTCCAGCAGCAGCGCTCCCTCTGCTGCAGGGCTGTGGGTCCCAGCTCCCACCTGGCTGCTCCGGGTCCTTTTTGGAAGGTGTTGATTCGAACAACAATTAAACATCTTAAATATCACCTCTATTTTTTGAAGACTTTATAGTGATTTGATGGCAGTGTGCTGTGTCTTCACAAACAGGCACTAATAGATATTTCAGCACATCTTGCTGAAGCAGATGTTAAATACAAACAAAAAAATTAAGCCTGCTGACTCCCTGAGATGTATGAAAGGGATGTCTTTGTTGTGAGCAGAGTGACTTGGCTCGTTCTGCTCCTTCGGCTTGGTTCAAGGAGGATGTGTTTTGCAGTCCTCCCATGATACCTGGCAAATTTAAAGCTGTCACTGTTGATCCCTCTTCTCTTTGTATTAAGGGAATGTCTGCGGTGTTTATATTACAGGGGAAATGCTATTTCTACTGATTGTATTTTCATTGTCTTATGACGGTACTGTTTGCTAGCAGCTGTGGGGCCACTTTGATGCTTGCTCTGATGCCATGCTTATTGTGCTGCACAGTTGAGCCTACAGTTTTTCTTTCTAATCAGAGCTGGCATACTGGGCAAAAAAAAATAAAGCTTTTCTTTAATTATGGTTATCTCATAGGGTCTGCATTTGTAATAGTGAGTGGGTGCTGGAAACCTATGTTTGTATATACCTGTGTATGTTCTGATTTCATTTTAATTCTGATAATGTTTTGCCTGTCTCTGCTTCTCTCTCTGACCATGCTTTAGCAGGGTTATGGACCTGTTGGTGGGGTGGTTGCTCTCCTGGGATATGACAGGGGTATGCATGTGCTACAGCCTGTGCCCTGTTCTTTGCTCCTGCTCAAAGGACTGGTGTCCAGTCACAGAAAACAAAATGATCTTTGTTTATGAATTCACTCAGAAGTATGTAGCTAACATAACCAGAGCTGGGTGCTGGTGGCAGGAGCAGAAGTGGCTTCGTTAGATTCAAATATGTGACATAATGTTCATGCCACCCTATTGCTGTGGAGGTATACAGGGTCACCCTGGTGATGGAGTGTGCTTCTAGTACCATCAGAGGCCTGCCGACTCCCTACCTCACTGCTGTTTGACCACACCATACGTCCTTGTGGTGATGACATGCTGGGTTTGAATAATACCTGTGTGGATGCAGGTATTCCTTTTCTTCCTGTATCTCACAGCCATTTGCAGACTGATGAGAAACCATTCCATTTCCATCCTGCAAATTGGAAATTTGAGAAGCTGAGTGATGTGTCCAAGATGATGCAGCAAATCAATAGAAGAAAAAGGGATCAGGCCACTCTGTGCAATTTAGGGGTGCCTCTAACTGCCCCAAAGGTTTCTAGCAAAAGGCATCCAGTCCC
Organism: Tragopan temminckii; assembly: GCA_028571105.1. Lineage (NCBI taxonomy): Eukaryota > Metazoa > Chordata > Aves > Galliformes > Phasianidae > Tragopan > Tragopan temminckii. Next base: position 4,180,906 of record JAOWBP010004015.1, read on the forward strand.
CAAAGAGGCAGCTTCCCTCCATTATTTCTCTCAGAGTATTGCTGCTAACTGTGGAGAAATGCAAAATGTATTATTCATTTCTCCTACTCATAAAATCAATACCTATCAAAATACAAACGCAATTTAAATCAAAGGGCACTTGTTGAGTGCAGATCCTACTAATTAGATATGATTTCCCAACAATTTCTTAAATTATTTATCCAAGAGATAGGTAGCAAGCACTTTATGTGCCCCAGAGTGAATATTATAAACCTCTTGTCATGATGCAGCAAATGCGGAATGTAGTGCAATGCAATATGATTTGTAACCCCGATGAACTAATGCAGTATCAATAGACATCAATCTGTGTGAAACATCTGTCTCGTTAGAACGTCTTATGAGGTATGCTGAAAGCCAATAACCTTGCAAAATGGACATGTCTCTGTGAAGGATACAGGTTGTGCCGCTAGAAATCAATTAAGGCTGTAATGCCCACCTGTAAGAGAAGTTACTAAGCCACCCTCACTAAAAAAGACGTTTACATAATGCATGGATACCCATAGTGACAGCAGTTCCTTTTCTGCTGGTGGATGGCTATGCGAGCAATTCTGTTGTCATATTTAGGCCTTTTTTTCTCATGAGGGCATTGTGTATTATAGTCCCATGGTCCACATCTAAACAGTATTTCTCTCATACCTGGTTAATTACTGTTTAAAAAAAAAGGCAAAGAAAAGAACAAACGGTTTTGAAGATTGTTGTGCCCAAACGAGGAGGTTGCTCTTCTATAAAATGGAGGGTCTGCATTTGTCTGTTGGTAATATACATCAATGCTCTAACATTTTTAATCATAAGGATTTTTTTTATACAGCATTTTGTGGTTTCAGTTTTCAGATATAAACTTACATCCACACGGTGGATCTTAAAATTCTATCCCACAAGCCACTTGGGAACTGAAGATGCATGGTTCCCTTATATAAACGTATGTACTCACCAAGTTATTTTCTACCAGTGATTGAAAGGTATAGTCTGAAGAGTTAGGCTTAACAGGAATTATAATTCAGTGCTTAAACCTCTCTTCAGTGCCCTCCTCTTCAGCCCTTGTGGTGACCAAGCTGCTGGGAAAGGAACTCGAGCAAAAACCTGGAGCTGCCTAAAGTGCTGTGTAATCCAGTAGCTGCTGCAGCCTGTGATCTGAGTTCGTCTTGGCAGTACTTATGGGGAAGCAAGGCAGGGCCTTAACTTGGGATTTCATGGCATTTAAAAGTACAAGTCAGAATTGTAATGGTATTTATACCTTCCTTATTAGTAGTACAATAAGTCTTTCAGCTAGTGCTTGGCAAATTCCTCTTCGGTGATCTGTAAAAGACAGTTCTGATAGTGACAGAGCTGGAGTCTGAATGCTGAGTATAGGACCAGCTCAGAGCAGACTGCTGCACTTGAGCTGATGGGAGAAATCGAGATGGCTGAATCAGTGCTGTGTTAAGGCCATACTCCTGCCCTTTGTACCAGGGGCTGGGAAGGGCAGGAGCACCAAGTGTGAAAAAGTGTTGCATTAAAATACTGGTTGTGTAGGATTAGTTTGTCATCAATTATTCAGCTCTGCTTCTTGTATTATTATTGTTTTTAATTAATAGAAGGTTGGAAAGTATTTGTCTGGCAGGTGTGAAATCGAGGCTTAGTCCCAGAGTGTTTGTTATAAATCCTAGCTACACCAAGCGAGGAGACAGTCCTACGGTAATGTTTTGCATTTTCTCAGCCCATTCTTATTTAAATGAGAACAAGCTATCTGGAAGGAACATCAAACACTGCAACTACTCTTTAGCGGTACTTTCATTTTCCTGTCCTAATTCCTTTTCAGACATGTTTAAATAGTGTGTGATTGTATATTAGTGACTGCAAAGGTTGCCTAAATTAACACCACAGACTAATTTTGTTTTAAATGGAGGGAGGAGCACATCTGTTTCAAAAAGCTTTGTAATATGCCTTTTGTGAGTTCAAATTGCATACAGTAATGACCACTTAAGTGAGCTGCTACACACACAACTACTTATTTGCAATAGTATTAACCAGCACAGCTATAAAATGGCACTAATATTTTTGTACATTGAAATATGTTCCTCCTTTCCCCTCCCCTTGAAAATTCAGCCCTGCGTTAGTGTTCAGTGGGTACCAAAGATGAGCTTGTGTTCTTCCCCATGGCAGATGTGTTATTCTCTGTAGGACCATCTGGCTATATCTTTTATGTTTTGTTTGCTTCTCCTCTAGATAAATGAAACATGAAATGTTTTGTAGTTATAACTAACCCTATTTTTCAACCAGGAATTGTTATAATTATATAACATTATAAATATTATTGACATAGCTATGGATGACATCTGTGGATTTCATTTAGAGGTTAAAAGTGTGTGGTTTTGCTGTTCATCACAGCAGTTTAGGGAGGACACAGTTTGGAAATGAGCACACAAGGGAGGTACCACCTGAGGGACGCAAATCTCATACAAACCTCGATCAAATTATTTACGGAAATAGAGAAGTATGCCTTTTTCCATAGCTGTCTGTTTTACAGATAAAGATATTTACGGCCTCCAAATGTCTACAGTGAACGAACTGAAAGCGAACAAACAGAAAGGTGTTCAACTGGCAAATACTTCAAATATGGAAGCATCAAAGAAACACTTTGCAGAATGGATTCTCCATCTTGAGGAGGAGGTGGAGGACTACCTGGTATTACTTGACCTCTCCTGTAGAAGAAGGGGCTCAGTTCTGCCTTGGGATGCAAGAAAGAACTATTATATGTTTATTTTTCAAAGAAAGAGCCGAGACAATGACAGAAATTAAGGGACCTTTCTGTACACATAAGGGAATTCTATAAAAGCTAATGGGTTGAAGAAAGCTGCGTGCAGGCCTGGGCTAGCCATTAGACCATCCTCCAAAAATTTATGTTGCCAAGTCTATTGCCACTAAAATCTGAAAGCAAACGTTAGCAGCCAAGAACATCATGCTAATTAATTGCTGCAGGAGGACACAATTTCCAAGATCTAATGAAAGATGGAATCCAGCTCCCATATGTCCCACTCGATAGACCAAGAAAATGAGCCCATGTTTTCCACAGAAACCATGAGCAATGTCCAACTACATGTCTCTCAGCTGAACAAAACTAATCACCAGATGCAGAGATGGAAATGGCTGTTTGTCAGCACCCAGACTGAAAAACCTAGCCAGGATCTGTTCTTGAGGAACCATTTTGATTCACCGCTTTCACGGCAGATTCAGAAGGTGGTAACTGAGCACCAGGGCACATCTCTTAGCTGCTGTGTTAGTGGACAGTACCCAATACTGTGTGTGCAGCTACACTGCAAATATGCCTGTTCACCTTGCTGAGCTGCAGGCTTGTGCTTACTTGAACCAGAAATTCCTGTCAGCAGGATGCCTGTGCCAGGATGAGAGTGTGTTGCTGCAAGGGAGAAGTAAGGGCTGGAGGGTGAGATCTGCATGTGTCTTGAATGTGGATATCCTGTCTCTGTTGGCACTTAATCTTGCTTTTCAGAGGCCCATGGACACTTATATGCAATAGTTTGGCTTGCTTAACTACGTAATATTTCTACTTAATGTTTGTTATCTGTTGGATGTGTGTATTGCCAAGCTGAATCCCTGCGCATGCATGAGGATGCCTTGCAGCACACGGGGAGTGCTGCTTGCTCTATGTAGGGGTGCACGCTGACCTGCTGTGTGCCAGAGCTGCGCGCTGCTGCCTGCATGGCACAGCAATGCTCCACTGCTGCTGTGAGGCACCCAGTGCAATTCCAGGTCTGTCTGACCAGTGCCGACTAACCCAGCTGCTGCTGTGATGGCCCTGGCCCTGCAGTGCAAGCGTCTTTCTTGCAGTCGTGGCCTGAGCCCAGCTGGAACATTAGGGAGTGTCATGGTGGCAGGCCAGGCAGTCCCGCACAAACAGAGAAACAGGGCTGTGGAGCAGGGTTTGGCAGACATCAGTGCATAACCTATGTCTTCTGAGCATCACTTCATCCACCCAAACGCTGTCAGTATTTGTTAAGTGTTTGATTTCTGGAAATGTCAGAAGTTCTCACCTTCCTCTGTCATCTTTTATACATGATAGGTATGAAACTTGTAATCTGAAAAGAGTGTACTGACACCATGCTTAGTGGAAATGGGCACAGTTGAATTACATATAAATTGCACAGCAAAGTTTTACCTTAAATATTGAAGAAAATATATTTTATTCTGTCTGAGATTAAAGAGCAAAAAAAAAATAGAAGGTTATGGTAAGTAATTGTAACACACCATTGTGCATTTCCTCAAGATCTTTCCAGCTAGCGGAAAGTAATGACATTTTTAAACTTCAATAACTTCCACACAGAAAGACACACCATTTTGGTTGGCCTCAGTAAAGCATTTAAAATCATAAGGGCTGCTAGTATGCAGCCTATAGAATACAGTTAGACACAGGATAGTTTTCTGCAATTGGGCTTGAATTTCACTCTAGGTTTTATATGACATGAAGCTCCAAAGGCACTCCTGGTTCTACTCTGAGAGATGAGATCAGCACTTATGAGCATGTGTTTCGATGACACAACTCAGAAAATTGAAGTGATTATTGTTATGAAAGGACCAAGGTGATAAGTCTCACATAATATATGAGTACCTATCAGTCAGATAAGCCAAGAAAGGTCATAATCCATTATATTAATGTCATAAATATAATAATAATAATATTCACCATCACATATTCACCAACATTCACATCCGGTTGGTGAACAGGGACTTTTGGACTTTTAAAAAGTGTTGCTGTGGTTAAGCTTCAATCTGTCCTTGGAGGACAATTTTAATATCAGTTTTTACTTCCAGAGTAAGGGACCTTAAAGATTTTCAGCATAATGTAAGTAGTCTTTCCAATCTTCACAGAAGTATTGCTAAGTTTTTGTTTATTATTACTTTTGAAGTAACTGGCTGAAGCATCACGGCAGAATTCAAGATACTGTGCATGAATGAGGGAAGAGAAATCAGCAGTGTGATAACTCCTGACGATTGAGATGCTGCCCTTATTACTTTATTTGAATCTTAGCCCATTACTTTATAAGGCATCAATGAGGAAGGCAAGATTTATCATGCCTTCTAAGGCGTCTTGACAACAGTGACATTACAGGCCCTGTTCTCCAGAGCCGGTTGCTGTCTTACTGCTCCTAAATTCTCATTGTTGATAGCTATAAATTTTCTCTGTGTCTGTTGACCAGTCCAGATCCTCAGCTGTTGTTATCTAGGCCTCTGATTTCTGGATCCTGAAGGAGTACTGAGTCAGAGTAGTGCTCTCAGTGCAGCGGTTACCTTCTTATTTTGGGGTGGGTGCAGCAAAAAAAGGGGCCCTGGTAGACTTGGTGTGCCTTCACTGGAGAAATTGCCTTGGGAACTGCCTGGGTTCTGTCAGACACTCATGAGGTGTCTGTGGATCCCAGGAGACTGCTGAAGGTGCCTGAGCGAGTGCAGCATGGCCATGCAGTCACTATTCCTCGACGCCATGCTGTGGGGTGTCCTCTGGGCCCAGGTGCAGTGAATGAGGAGCACCATGGCTGGTAGCGGCTCGGTGGCAGCCAGAAGTGCTGACTGCATTGTCCTCACTGCTGGCTGCCACAAAGCCACTGCCCTGCCATTCCAAATGCCAAGTGGGGCTTCCATCCAGAAGTTACGAGGGTAGAGGCAGAAGACATAGCTCATACTTTGTGTCTTGTGCTACTGAGCAATGCCCAGGGAAGCAGGCAGCTCAGGGCTTTGTGGCTCCTGGACGTACCCCAACATTTCTCCCTAACAAGGATACCTTCTTGCCAGCACCACTGCCTAGGGCTGCAGCTGCTGCTGACCAGCTCAGGGCCAGGAGCAGACTGTTGCCACCTCACATAAATCTGTTCCTACCACAGGCTCCTGAAAGAGGGTGAGGGGTGACCTCTGAGTCCCTCCAAAACCAAAGCCTCATGTCCACGCTGGCTAAAGTTACCAAGGGACTTGCATCGTGCTGACACATCAGAGGAGAACAACCCATCTAGCACGGGACAGCTTGAAGGAGTGGTATTGTGTGCTCCAGAAATGCGAGAGGAATTGAAGGTGAGTTACTATGCCTTGTGTACAAAGCGAGCAGTGGGGTAAGTACTTCTGGAAGGTACTGTGCTATATTTACTGACTGCATCAGACCAGAGCTGTGGTTTTATGTCAGACTTAAAATTCAGCATTTCCAGCAGACTCATGCTGATGCACAGGTGTGATAACACTGACGCAGGCAGCAGGAAGCCACCATGAGTCACTGCCCAGCTTCCTCCTGAACCCGGGGCTTGCAGTCGGCATGCTGCAGCATTGTCTTTCTGGCCTGCAAACATCATGGCTCTAGTCGAGCTTGTACAATCTGCAAATCGACCCTGTTTGTACTGCACAGGTAAATGTTAAAAGTGAAACGAACACGGGCGAACATGAGCTGTATAAGATACTGCAAATCATCATTTCAAGTGTGAGCATAATACCTGGAACCACAGGCAGGAAAATACATTTACAAACTATCAAATTATCTTGGGATAATAATGTAATGCTTTTCAGTGCTGTACTGTGTGTTCTGATAGCTGAGCAAATAATACTACAGCTGGCAAAGGACCAGAATTTCAAAGAGCTTTCATGAGCAGAGCGCTTCCACAGGAGAGAGAAGGGTTTCTGTGTGTTTTTTGGGGAATGTTAAAAGCAAATGTGGTTATTTCAATGACTTGGAACTGCACAGAGTAACATCTTATGATAAATAAATCCTTTAGACAGTTTGTCTACTTTATAGCATAACCTATGAAGTGCTTTCTTCTTCATATGAGGTTACTTCTCTCTGTGATTGCAACAATATTCTTTTGATCAAATGTGCTTTCAGAACTGGCATGAACAAATCAAGGAGCCAAGCAACTATAGCAGTTTGTACGCAGAAGTGCTGTTGGAATATAAAATTTTTCAGACACATTTTTCAAGAAAACAGAGCCCCCTTTGAAATTTTGGGCTAAAGATATGCTGGAATGCTGTTTATGACTCTATAGAAATGCATGACACCCAAAGTGCTTTTAGGATGCTCTAAGGTATATCAAAGAGCATTAACTTCAGCACAGCTGGGAATGTCCCCAGATTGCCTTATGAATACATATTTCTTATATCCTGTATGTTAGCTACAGTTAACATAGCCTTGGTCATTGACGGTAATCCACAGGGTAAGCCTATTTGGTGAGATTTAGCATCTACATTTTTCTGCTCACATCTGCTTGCCTGACATATGTAATCTGCCTGAATGTCACAGTTTACATCCTATTTTCATTGGCGGATAACAAAACTTGATTGGTGTCTTCATCTCCTTCTCTGGGTCTGTAAGAAATACTCCTTCTTGTCATCTCCTCCTTACTGGCACTCTTCAGCATGATACTTAGCCAGGTCCTTCATTAAAGGCAAGTGCATGTGAGGCTTGCAGGCAATCAAAAAATCATCATTGTTTGTGCAGAAAAAAGTGTGGCAATATTACTCCAAAGACAGCAAGAAAGTAAAGGTGGAGTCATAATTTCCCGAACTGGATTTCTGTACTTAATCACTCACAAAGCTCTGACATATCACTATTTTATCAGCAGACAGGAGTAGCTTTCTGAAGACTGTTTCCTTTTAATTCTTACCAAACTTAACTGTAGCCACTTCAGTAATTCTAGAACAGCTCAGTCCTAGAGGTAAATTAAAATTAGGGAAAATTAGACCGTTTCTAATGAGGTGGTTATTACACTGAATAATGATGATTATTGGTTCTGCTTAATAAAACTGTCAGCTAGTGCAAAATATATATTAAGTTAAATTACATTACGTTACATTTCGATCAACTCAGAAATTCCGTGCATTTCTTTCCCACAAACCATGGGCATAACGAAATGTTACACAGTTCTTCTTTTCTCAAGTAGTCTGAAAAGTGAGGCTTTCAAACATGACCCTTTAAAGCCGTGATTTAAAGCCCATTAAATGCAATGCGGTGAGGATTCATGCTGACTGCAGTGCCATGTAGGCCAGGACTTCACTAAAGCAAGCAGTATTCTCTCCTTCTGCCTGTGCTAAATATCTGCATAGCAGTGTTGTGGCAAATATTTCACAGTATTCTTGGTCTGCTCAAGGAAAGATGTTTTATCACGTGTTTCCTGCCCCCTTCCTCACCAGTCTCATGGCTGCTGGTTTCCCCGTTCTTCCTTATTGATTTACCTGGCATATTCTGAAGTGGACTTTGTGGGGTGAACTACGCTTTTTATTCCCAAGATGAAAGCAGAGGGAAAGATTATCTATCAGCTAAAAATGTGATTCCTCTGTACAAAACCGGATCTTGAAGCCTCAAATGCTTGGAGGTGAGGCAGCTCACCAGAAGCGTGTTGGCTTCCCTGAGACATGGTCAAAAATCTGAATGCTCTGCATTTTTATATTTAAAAGCAAGCGATACTACCAGGGGCCATTGGCAAGGCCCGCTTGTGAGGTGCATGCCAATCCTTTGGGACAGTCACTGTGGGCCTCTGCACCCCAGGCTGCCCAGCAGTGGTGCCAAATGGTGAGCAGAAAGGTATGGGGAGACCAGAGAAAACTGCTACCCCATGCCTCTTCTGTGCATGGAGTGAAGTTCTGTAGAATATTCCAATGGAAATAAAGCCATGTTTTTCTTACAGAAAAGGTGTTTGCTGTATTGATGGTAGCAGTGTATTTTATAGATTCTGAGAGATTAAACAAGCAGTAACAACTGCATGACTGGATATGTACCTATGCCAATTTGCTTTTGAACTGGGGCATGGAGGTGAGTTAATCTTCACTTGGTGTACAATGGAACTCAGAAAAGAACAGATTTACAGTAAAATTTTGCTTTTCTGACAGTGCTTTTGCTTTTACAGGCAGCAGTGTTTTATCTCAAATGAAGGTGATAACATGGCTATTAAGTTGCAGCATATGCGGTTATAAGGTTTTTATCATGCTTTGAAACATTTAGTCATCAACAAGATTCCTCCTTTTATGAAGCCCATTTTGTAGCATTCCGTAAACAAGGTTCAACAGCCACAATTTCATTAGCATTATATTGTTGCCATAGTAATGCAGTACCAATTCAATTGATGGGCTTTTCATCCTGGGCTTATTATAGGACTGCTCTTCTTGTCAAAGATACATCTATATGGGTACATCAAACAGACCTTATTGTCTGAATATTAGCACAAATTGCATCATATGCTGATTTGGATAACAACATATCACACTTTTGGCATCAGACCCAGAAATCATCAGACACGACAGAAGTCACTAAACACCATACATGTCAAAGCCTCATCCCCAAACTGGGAAAATTACTTGCTTTGTTTGCTGCGGTTTCTGAATTTGTTATCACAAAAGCACTTGGCTCCTCTGCGACTGTTCTGCAATGCTGCTGGGACAGCATAGCTTTGCAGGTGGTAATAGCAATGGAAAAAAGCAGAAACAAGCGTTGAAGAATAAAAAATGACCTGAAGAGTAGTTGGCCCTTGTTCTGGTCACATGTTCTGCAGCATGCTTTGGGGAGTCACTGCCAAACGCAGTGCCTTGGTTTCCCTGACTGTAAAATGGGAATAATGACCCCTCTCCCTCTGTGCAGAGCACGTGGTGAATACCCAGTGACAAGTGATATCCTGTACTGCTAAACACTGTTATTAAGTGAAGGAGCAATATTTTTAACAGCTCCAGGAAAATACACAGCACAGATCTACAATTTAAGTAATGTCTCTAGAGAATCTGGACTCACCCAGTGAAACACGAAAGTGTTGGCAGAGCGAGCGTGTGGTGGAACATATGCGCTTATGGAGGAGAAGAAAGATATTCACCTCATTAAAAATCATGACCGGTTGTAGGGTATTTTTTTAAATATGTAATGTTGTAGGCTACGGGGGAAGTTGCTGCAGCAATCAGACCAAGAAGTGCAACAATAAAATTCAAGGCAGCAGGGTGACTTATTGTATGTAGAAACATTTTGTACATTTTCACTGTTTTGTTGATGATTGTTTCCTATTTAGAAAGAAAATACCTTTTTTTCCATCCCAACGCACAATGTTCAGTCTATCATTTCTTAGCTTAATCATGTTGCGTCCTTTGCAGCAGCAAGTAGCATTCAGTATAATCAAAGATGTGTTCCACTTTATATGATAAGTTCTGTCTGATTTACAAAGGCAGTATCTTCTCCAGCTGAGCAAGGAAAGAGAGACCTTCACTTGCAGATAAAAATCACATCAGAGGAAAGGCTTCTCCCCCATTAGGATCCTATTGTTCATACAGAAAATAACCATTGTTACTTCTATTATCTATCCATTTACTCTTACAAAGATACACCCAGAGGACCCAGCTGAGACTGGGACCTACTTGTGCCAAGCACAGCAAAACCATATAGAGAGCCATGATCTCTGCTTCAGACAATTTATAAGCTGAAGAGCCAGAAGAATGGCAAGAACAGTGAGTAACTGATTCAGAGATGAAGGAGGTGGTTGTGGCAGAAACAGAGTGGATCTCTAGCCTGGGTCCCTTCCAGCAGGATGCCTTCCTCACAGGGGGGAAGGAAATTCTTAGATTCAGTCTCCATCTCATACACATAGCCACGCTCTACCCCCTAATTCCAACAGCTGCATCTGTACTGCTGAGCAGGGGCAGCCTGAGGCAAGGCTTGCAGTCAGACTGTGCAGCCCACCCGTATTACCTATTAAACACCTTCAGGCTGGCTCCAGGGCAACCCTGTTAATCCTCCCAGGGACAAAGGCTCAGGCATACCCTATGTTTTCAAGCATGTTTAAGGGCACTGGGGTCAGGGTACCTGCCAGAGGAATATGAATGAGCTCCAACAGCACATCTGAGGCAAGAGGGCTCAGGCTTCCTCCTTGTGTGGTAGCTGCTTCCAAACCCAAGCCTGAACAGATGGAAGGTGGGGAGAGAGGAGTTTTCGGTCACAATAGAAAAAAAGCTTGCACAAGGATGGGAATGCTTTGATCGGGAACAAATATGATGTCTCATACATGGAGAGCAGGGGCTTGGAATTATTCTGGTGCTCTCCCTCCCTCTTTCTTAAAAATCCTTGTGGTAAATGGTTAAACTCTGGGGGAGAAGGCATTCATCTTCTAATGAGTAAATACTTCCTTTTGCTTTGTGGTGCCTGCTGACTTTACTGCTGTTGCAACCTTCTAAAATGCTTCCAGAAAATCTCATTAGATTTCAGCTTTATTTATTTTTTTATTAAGGAGTCTGAAGAGAGTTTATAATTTAACTTTTTAATAGAAACTTCGCGTAGTACGCTGGCATGGATTTGATCTCATAAGAATTCTGATCTCATTTATAGGAATTCTGATTTGTAGTAAAATTCAGTAGCCATAGATCCGTTGTTGCATTAATACAAAAGCTGGCAGCTTTACAGCAGCAATTTTACAGTAAACCTATATTCTTACAGTGATTTTGCTTAGTGCATTTGGTATTGGTGAAGACAAAGATTTAGCATGCAGAAGTGATACCCATTATGATGGGATTGTCCGCAGTAAACTGGGAAGGACATTTGCTTATTTTAAAGTGTTTATCTCAGATGACTTAAAAAATACATTTTACTACTGAGTCAAATATGGAAATTAATCTTCTATCATCAGTTCACTCCTGACGACTCTTTATGTAAATCCTGATATAAAAAAGGTAAAAGACTAGTAAGAGGAAAGTCCCTTGCCTGAGACATTAAGGAATATTTAAAGATCAGAGATTTAAAGATCAGAATTGGATGATACCACTCCATTAGCATGGTGTACATATTGTCATGCTCATAGTGCAGACAGCTAACAGCCTGGAAGGCTGCACTTGCTGGCAGAAAGCCATGAAATGCAGGTACTGACAGAGGCCCAGACTACACATCTGGCATCTGCACTCCTTCCCCTTCCCACAACGGGGCCTTGGATGCTCTGACATTCTGGGAGCCAACTTCCTGGTCATCGTGGGTTGGGACAAAGCGCAGGACCTTTGAAATAGGATGGACAGTGGGGCTGAGCCAAGCTAAGGCCAGAGTCATAGCAGGACAGAGCCATGCCCTGCAGGGATGGTCTGGGCTGATGGAGGCTTCAACCTGTCTTGTTATTACAGCCTTGTGGTGCTGTTCCCTGCACCAACTTTTGTGACACCAAGCCACCCTGGCAAAGTCACGGCTCTGCACAGCCTGCCTAGAGCCAGCACAGGTCCATCAGGCCCCCCGGCAGTGCATCTCTGCTACTCACACCAGCTGCTCCTGAGCCCCTCTGCAGAACCCCATGAGTCTGCTGCTCTGGATCCCTCCCACAGGTGAGGGCCCCAGAGCACAAATCAACCATACACATGGGCCACCTGCTGACTGGCTTCAGCTGGGACTGCTGGGCCCAGTCTTCACAGGCAGAGCCAAAAGTGCAGACAAGAAATAGCTCTCTTCGTGCCACAGCTTGTTGTGTCAGTATTCTCTTCACTTTATATTTCCAGCATTTTTTCTTTCTGCACAAACTAATAGGAGGAAATACTGTTCGCCATTCTACTAATGTAATGCAAGCAATTTGTTTTAATTTTTGTTGGGAGCATTGAAATACCAAGTGACGGTTATCAAGATTTGTTGCACCTCTGAAACACAAAAATTATCTGAATGATTCCCTGCTCGTGCTGGCTTAGATGTTCCTAGGGAGAGGCACACACCCAAAGGGCAGGAGGGCACGCACAAAGAACGGGAGCTGTTGGTGGATGCATGACAGCAAATCTGCTTTTGATCTCTTCCTGTGATTTTCTAGGTGAGCCCCAGACCTGCCTGTGGTCAGCACTCTCTGACTTCAGCCACACCGCGCAGATGGAGCAATGGAGCAACATCCAGTGTACTTGGCCGCTGCATGGAGCTGCCCATGAGCTTGCACCCTGACCCAGCAGAGATGCTTCCAGTGCCAGCTCCACCCTGCTTGCTGCTGCCTGCCCACCTGCCTCCTTCCCGCAAGCTATGGCCCACACACCACCAACACCTCCATCTCCGTCGCTACCCACAGCACAAATGCAACGTGGAACAGCGAGTGTGGCTTGAGCAGGCCGAGCTTGTTAAAAGTGTGGTTAAATAAATAGTAGGACTGTAATACTGGGAGGCTGATTGGGATCGCATGATATCAGTGTCGTATCCTGTGGCTTTAATGTAGGGAGATGTAGATTTTAGCCATCACCATCTGGCTATCCAACAGATAACAACCAGAGGAAATGGACATGCAAATCTTCAGTTGCGAATAACTGATATATTGTTGCCAGTAATTTGAGGACCTGGCAAACTGCCAGAAGGAGAAGTTTTGTTTTTTTTTTAAATATGATCTGACTTTTAATATGTGTCAGCTTTTGACTATGTATAAATTAAAGAAACTCCCTAATTATTCACCATACATTTTAAACCATGCGTCCAGAGAACTCCAATCCCATAGAACCCAGATGCGGCTATATTATCAGCTCCAAACTCAGGCAAGCAAATAAAGTAGCTGATGTATGACTCAACTGGTGTATCTGCACAGTACAGATCGGCCACCACAGTATTTAGGTGTGGGTTAAATGCTATGAGAAAAGAACAAGAAATAAGCAAAAAAATACAGTAGTGTAGAATGTGCATGTTATTAACTTCTAGAAAATCTCAACAGCTGGAATTTTAGAATGTGATATTTTGAAAAATATAAAGAGAGAAACACATTAAGTGTGTTTTTCTCCAGAGAAAAAATGCAATAGGCATATAGATCAAATTATAATACTTAGTACTTCTAGGACAAATTCCAGTTGAGGATCATGAAGTAATTGGAAAATATTAATGATTTAGCCTCACAGCTAGATTTCAGGTAGATAATAATGATAATTATGCTACAAATAAATACCATCATTCTTGCTCTGAAATGAAAATTGAGGCATAGAGGTTTTATGTATTTGTCCAAAATCTGTTTTACTGCTGTAACCATCCTTCTATAGAATTACTGTGTATTAAGTGTGCCCTTTTCCAAATATTGTATGTGACATGCTATTCAGTTCATGAATTCTAAAAGCCAAGCAGCTGAGCTTCCTTATGAAGCAGTGCCTGTGAACATCTCCATTTGCATTTGAATCCTCAAGCAGTGACGATCCTGCTTAAAAAAAAAAAAAAAAAAAAAAAAGGAATGATGAAAATCAGAACAAAATCTGTCAAGGGCCCATCTGTGACTGCATATCAGAATATCACTAAGATGCTCTGTGGAACTAAGTTGTCTCCAAGTCTAACACATAGTGCTTTTTTGTCTATGGAAATAATTCAAGATGGGTGAAATGAGGGCAAATAACATGAAAAACTCTGTTTCCTTACTGAACAGTGCAGGAAAGCAGCGTCTCTGCTTCGTGGATAATCTTGTTTGTGATACATGTATCAATGACTAGATACTAAAGGTTTTACATGACAAAATACTCAGCATGCTCATATCTGCTTTAAATAAGCATGCATAGCTGTTGCTTCCAGTGAAGCGCCAGGGAGCCAGGGGTCTTTGGCCCTGGCAGGTGAGAACTTGGGTTAGGTATGTTTGTGGCAAGCTTTCATAGCCCGCTACCTGAAGAAGCAGGAAAACAAAAGGATAAACTCCACCCTGGCCTTAACAATACTCTTGAAACCACATCTATTTCCTTCTGAATAGGAACACATAAAGTTAGGTAAACTATTTGTAGGTTGTTTATATCTCCTCTTCAGGATCTGAATTCCTGCAAGCCTTAGTCATAGCTCTTTGCTCTCACATACGCAATATTTGGAACTGACTACTGGAAATAGGAGAAACATGGCGTTAGTGTTGTTCTAATGCACTGTATTTTTTTTCCTTCTATTTCTTAACTGTTAGAGTATGCAAATATTTAGTTAACTGGTCCTCATGGTTTCTTTTTATTGAATTGCTTTCACTATGGCAAATAAATATTCATAAAGAAATGTGGACAATAAATCATTTCCAACAGTTCAAATCATTTTCTTCCTAGACTGCATATATATTCAGCTGTGACTTGCCTTTAATATTTAATTCAAAAGACAGACTTGTAGAAGGACAGAAGAGATAATGTGTCAAGCAATAATTAAAACAGGGGGTATGATTAAAACCATTTTGATCTACACTGTGCTCTGTCAAACTCAAAATCTCCCATGTTTGCTTAGATGATTTTCCATTTGCTTTATATGGAACCCAAAATAAACTCCTGTTTGAAGATAATGCACAGAACAAAAGATTTCAATCCTAAGCTTTTGGGACCTGGAGCCCTTCCCTGCTCTGGGCTTTGGGTATATCTTCTCTATCATCCTCACAAGGCAAATCTCAGGCAGGCATCATCCCTCAATTTAATATTGTGACTTCACTGGGAAGTAGGTCCATATACATGGCACAATACATCTAAAGGACAATCCAGTGTAACTTGTTTCACCATTTAGACTGAAGCTAAGAGCTCCAAAAGAAATACAAGTTAAAGATACAGGTAGTTTATACATTTGGGGACCGTGGTTCAAATTCAAATTAGAGTGATATTTCTTGCTTCATTATGTGTTTTGACCACCAAAATACACCTTGTATTTGTCCCAAATTCATTATCCTTTCTTATTTGTTGCTGATTTTGGGCCATAACTCAATAAAGCACTTACGTATGGACTTCAAGAAATTGATTTAAGAAAACACTACTCTTTTGTGTTTAATCCTGGGCAGACATTCAACTTTGAAATCAATGGGACTTATGAACAGCCCTGACCTTGGGGTCTAAATGGTTGCTGAATCAGTGCATTGACAGAAATATACTGGAAAAGATAATATCCATGTCTAATCAGAATTATAGTCTCTACTTTCATGGGAAATTACCCATAGATAACACATTATTCTGCTCAAGAAATCCATTTTATAGCAGTTATTAGAAAACCTTAACACATTTTCTGTTTATGCCAGAGATACTAGGCGAACAGCGTCTTTCCTTGATAGTGTATCTGAACTATACTTCAAATGAAAAAATAAATTACAGGAAAAGTGCTGGCACAAGGGACCCTTTCTAATTATTTACTGAGTCTTTCCCAGTTGCCTGCTATGTGCCAGACTTTTGGGAGACGTGTGGACAGAAGGCAAAGCAGAGCGGTTCTGAAATCCCATGGACTCAGTCAAAGACAATAGCACATGAAATATTATGTTATGCAATACCACATAAACAAAGCTCTCTCCTGAGAATTGCATTCACAAGGGATGCCTGCCCAGTCTACATACAGAATTCTGAGTGAACATAATTTTATAACAGCGAGAGAACCGTAAAAGTACAAAGTGCATGTTTCTGGTATCACAGCGTACAGGTTGCACATTGTTGGCAAACAGGATCTCTTAGATGCTGCTTATAGATCTGAAACACAGGCTTAAGAGGGGAAATAAATTATAATGGGTCCTATTATGTCATCTAATTCAATAAATGATGAACACAAAGACCTTGAGAAGACATGGAAAACATCGGTGAGTTCTACCTCTCTGTGCAGCCCTGGACAGATACCATGATCCACATTAATCCTCTGTTTCTAGACAGAGTTTAGGAGCAATACGTAAAAAGCAGCTGTACAACATTCACCAGATTCATACTGGTGGAGACTCACATGATTACCTGTATCTATCCTGATGCTGTCTACTCTTACTTTACAGCTGATGAGTCAGGAGTATGCAGTTGCTGCGTTGCATGCTCACTGCACACAAGCTCTCTGTACTGCCTGCAAGCCTCTGAGTCAACATTCCATTGATCAAAGGGCAGAATGTAAAGGTACAGCAGTACAGCACAGAAGGGCAGGATTTGTCTTCCTGTATAATTCTCAAGTTACCAAAAAAAAAAAAAAAAAAAAAAGTCAAAGCTTCTACCCCTTTTCTCTCATATCATTTACTTTACCCTAGGAGTAGATGAGGTTAGAACAAATCTGCATTCCAAACCAGGTGCTGCTTCTGATTGTCTTCCCACATATGGTCATGAATTGGAGCTAACACCTGTTCTCAGTGAAATCAGTAAGTGCCTAGCAGGACCAAAAAGCTTATATAGCTCAAGGTGGAAGGGCAACTCTTTGTTGGCTTAAGGGCTTTTTCCATTGTGAAGGCTAGCTAGGAGAAGTAATAAAGATATACCATGATGTTAGGCCCTTGTTCTTCAGTTTCTGCTAGACTCTTGCTGACTTGGAGCAAGCACTGATTTAGAGGTAAGTTTTACAACTGACTTAGGATCTGGGGTTTCACATTTTCAACTTTTGTGATGTGTTTGATGATAAGGTGATAACATTGTAGTCGTATTTCTATATGACTACATATAGATAAATTGAATAGATATATTTGAATATATTGTTTATTATTTATCTCTAAATAATATATGTGTAGCTTATATGTTACTATTACATATTACTTATTACAATATTACATATTACTTATATGTAACTTATATAACATATATCTGTAGAACTTTAAGTCATAGGAAAAGTAATGACAAAACCTTATCCCCCACAGTTCAGTAGTATTTGCATTGTTATGCTTTTTGAGGATCTAGAAGGAAGTGACCTGCTTTGTTCTGAACCAAACATTTTTCCTATGTGTATGCATATGTTTGTCGCTTTTATTATGTAACTTATGAGGATCATTGTTCCTCTAAAAGTCTTCCATTTGGTTTTATTTTCTGTTTTTGCATTCCAATGTTAGGCCAACTTTTTAATAAGTGTTGATTTGCATCAATTTTGGCAGAGCCTGGCTGATATTTAACTGAGGTGCTGGCTGCTTAACTTTACCTCTGAATTGCTTTAGGTTTCTTCACTTTTTTTACTAAAAAAGGCTAGTTCACTGTTCTCTGAGCATCTGTTAAGAAGAAATGTGCTGAACTTCCTTGATCACAAGGAATGCAGGCATACAGATGCTCAGTGTTCATGTTTTTAATAACAGTTTAACACATACATACTGCTGTAGCTCCCCATGGAGCAAAGAAAAAAAGCCAGCATGATATGTTATATCAGTTTAACATCACAGTCTGCTATAGTGCTTAAGGTAATATGAGGTGAAATGCAGTGCAGAGTGTCTTGGTATGGGAAAAAGTACTTCCTATGCCTGCAAGGTTGGGGAAGAGTATTTTCCTCCTACTAAAAGCTTTCCTTTTTTTCTGTAATTACCTGGAATCAATGAAGGCACATAAGATGAACTGGATGGAAAAGACTTCTCTTTGTTCTGCAATGCACTTTGATTGATTTCATTATATCCGAAATGTCTTTATCAGAAGGATGTCTGGCCATGACATGCCTTCTCTTCTCCAGTGGTCTGAACTTTCTCCAAGAAGAAGTATAATTCCACCCCATAACAGATATAGGTCATTCCCTGAGACAGAAGGTGGCTCTTTTCCTTCACTACTTAGGATTTACTTCAATTTAGGAATTGTCTTTGTGTCCTGTAGGCTGACTAATTACTAAAATAAACATTACAAAAGCAGCCTTAGTATGCTTGAAAAACAACAAAAGTAGATTGACTTTATATCCCAATGTAAGCAATTTATTACAGAGGAATAAGAAAATTTGAAGCTGCTAATGCTGTGACAGTATGTGTATGTGGTGGAAAGATCAAGTAAGAGGAGATGTTTAAGAATAGGAGACAAAATGGAAACAGCTGTGAGAAATAACAAAACAAGGGCAAGTGTATCAAAGGCAGAAGTTTATGCCAAAGAGGCACATGCAGTCCCAGAGTTATTTCAGTGACAAAGCAGAATAGGTTTGATTAACTTTCAGAGATGATAAAGATAATCAGAAGAAAAGGAGGTGTAACAGACAGTAGAAAAAAGTTGGGAAAGAGTAGAAAGGAAAAGCGTAAGTCATGTTCTTGTTATTTGTATATACTCCCATGATTCTGCATAACATTCTATGGCTCTGTTAATGCAGAGATACAAAAAGCACTAGTAGATGTAACAGTCGAGTCAGTCTCAACTACTGATTGAGCACCTGGGGAAATGACCTGGTCAGCTCTGGGAGCACAGGTGAAGGCAATTCACCTGTGTAACCAGAAAGGGTGGAGCCTGGCTGCACCTCTCTTAGACCTCATTGAAGTGCTGACTGCCAGTGGGGAAGGATTTCTTTCTGGAGATCCCTCCTTGGTAAAGCATTTCTCTGTGAATCTGAAATCTTCTGATACAGGTGAGCAATCTTCTCTTCCTTTATAGCACTTTTCTACTGTGCTGGTCCTTCTGCCATCACACCTCTATTGTAATGCCTTTCCCATCATATTGATCTGTCCAATTGCTACACAGCTTCATGTTACTGTTGTCTTGAGGCTCAGTTGTTTGATTCAGTGCTCTTAACGTGTGCTAAAGGTAATTCAGAAAGCATAAGAGAGGAAAACCTGTGTAGTCTGTATATCAATAATGTCTGATAGTTGTATTGTAGAAATTTCATGAGCAATTTAAGAATGAAATTGCTATGATAATAAAACTTGGCACTTATAGCCAATAAGGTTCATATTTTGACTACTTTTCTTCACTTGTACCTCCTCTTCTGTCACTACAAAGGTACAGCTAATGGGCATTAGGTTAACTTCTGTGGGGGAGTTCTACTTGTGTTTTGAGGCCTGCAGGGCCAGGGTGGAATAGCAATAATCACTCTCATCAGCAGGTTATCAAACTGCTGTGGAGTAGTACAACTGAGCCCTAATAGAGAGAAGAATCTGTAGCTAGATAATCCTGTAAAATAACATGCAAATAGTTCTGGTTTACCGTTTAAGTTCTCGAAAGTTAATTGAGAAAGATGTTAATCAATATTTTGTTATTTTAACCTGATGCATCAAGCAGCCTGTCTCTGAGTAACTTTCTGATTAAGGTCTACTGTCTTCCCAGGACTCAATGCTATTTTGATGAATAACATTTCTAGTACTCTAATTTTCTAGCCATTATCAAACACCTAGAAAGACTTTTTGTGGTGTTAGATATGCTTTGGAAGTAAAATAAAATGCTCTCAACCATGGGCAGGAGGAAATTACAACTTCATTGGTATACACACTGTCAAATCTTGAACTGCTCGTTCCTTATACAATTTTGGTGGGAAAATAACATTTCATGGTTGATAGCAAAAATAACACAACTGATTTTGGCATTAATTTGTGTATCTAAAAATAAATGAAGCTACAGAATCACAGAATTGTAGGGATTGGAAGGGACCTCTAGAGACCATTGAGTTCAACCCCCTTGCCAAAGCAGGTGACATCTTAATTTGGAAACCATATTCTCCAGTTAAACATGGTTTGAGTGAAGGATTTCTTTGTATTTTGTTCCAGAGTGCTCTGTTTCACATTTAAAAGTAAAAAAAGAAGCCCTTCAATACAGCTTAATAAAAGTATGTAGAACTTACAGCACTTGTTAACTCATGTATTTCTATTCCAGAAATGCTTTAAGGTTACGCTTAAGACTAGTAGACTAGAAACATTTGACTCTTGATTTTGTTCTGTGGAAGCAGTAAGAGATGGAGGTGCAGACTTGAACAAAGATATTCCTGGAGGAAACAAAGCCAGTTATGTTTCTCTGCATGACTCTACATCCTCTTCAATGCATCCTGCTGTTTTTAAGGCTTGTCTCTTTCAGGATTACAACCTACATCTGTAGTGAGTAGCACACTTGCTCCGTGCCACAATACGCAAGCAGCATAAGATCAGATGTAAAATTTAAGGCAGATTCTGTTACCATGACTTAAATGGTGGGCCCTGACTCATTTTTTAAATGGCCAATATGTACTTGCAAGGCATATAACCCAAAAACAGAGCTGACAGTTGAGTATATGATGGGAGAATAACAAACAAGTGTAACAAACAGATGGCTAGCCAGTCTGTTACAACGTGGTTCAACTGCAGGTCTGGCTGTGTGTGTGGGGGGGAGCTCCTTAGTCAATCTTAATTGCCATAGCTCAGTTGAGTTTGGTATTTACAATAACTTTATGCTACTGATTAATTTTTTCTGTAATAGAGGGGGGGAAAAACACCTTTTAAATCCTGTGATATTATGATTCTTTCAGTTTTATAGTGAATATATCCACTGTCAGAAATACAGTTTCTCTCTGCAAGTAAGTGTGAAATGACAAGTATGCATATGTATACAATCTAATTGTCAGTATTTGATAAGCTTAAAAAAATGTTTTTGCTATAGAAGCTATCAGTGTAGGTGTTGAGGCATGTAGGAGGGATCCTTCAAGTTTTTGGAATGTTTGAGGCAGGAATTTGCTGTGTGGGCTTAAAAGACTTCATCTGCCTCCCTCTCTTTCTCCAGGAGTCCAGCCAGGTGGAGGAGAATAGATACTGCAAGTCAGCTGTTGTGGTTGTAGACTAGTCAGATACAGGAATTTTTGCATGAAGGTGAATGCAACTTAGACAAAACCTGTCACAGTAAGAGTCTGTTATACAGTTAGAGTAACTTCTTGGGTGTGTAGAGTGGTAACTAGTACAGAGCTGGGGAAGAAGCTGTACTGCATAGAATTAAAAAAAAAATACAACAAAAAGAACCAAATGTGAACTAATCCTCAAACCCTTTATTGTGGTGCTCCTTTGTGTAAGAAGTTAACAGATCCACAAGAACTATGATAAATATTTTTTTAAAATGTTACTGCATGCTCATCTCAATAAAATTGTTTTGTAGGGCACATCTTTTTTTCCCCATGATAGCTGTTTGCCTGTATATGAGTCTTCAAATAATAGATGTGGTAAAAAGAAAATAATCTTAGAAGATAGATGATGAAGAATTAAGACGAATGTCTTCAACATATGATTTTCTACAAAAGCTGTTATAAGATTGACTGGCATTATGGGCATTAAGCATAGGTATAGAAGAATAGAAATGTAGAACTGGCTTTGGAAGAAACAAAAATAAAAGCAACAGTTAAATTTTTCAATATGAATGAAATTCACAATTCTGGGTATAAGGCTAGATAATATCTTCATTTTGTAAGAGAATTTATGCTTTAATTGTCTTCTACTGCAGTATTTATTTTCAGTGGAATGGTCTGCACTGATGGATAATGTTTATTGTAAGGGATTAATTTCCAGAAGGAAACTGGTTTAACTCAAAGGTTTTTTTGATCAAATTGACTCCACTTGATCTGATGTAGTGATCTTATGTGACCTTGGTTAAATTACAGAGAAAGATGATACAGGCTGTTCATACTATTGACAATTTCTATCTTAGGATAGGGTGCCAGTGAATTAATGTCTTCCCATGTTTTGCAGAGACCTTGGGTAGGAATTAATTTCTTATATTCATTTCAACCTTGCCAAGAAGGCAGTAACTTGCTGATTGTGAAGTTAGCTATTTCTGAAGTGGTGAAATAGTCTTCTGGAATTTGCTCATAACATTTCAAGACAAACAACCAGCTTGCCATCAGCCTAGAAGTTTAGCAAGGACATAAAGATACATTCAGAGGATGTTCATATTATCTGAACATCAGTTCTCCAGTCAACTACGAAGGCTGTGTCTTGTCTCTATCCATCAGCTTAGACCAGTAAGGGAGCTGCAGCCTCATGCAAGACTAATAAGTGGAATTCAGGGGGCCTAAAATAGTTAATGGGTACTGTGCACAACGTCTAATCTGTAGTAAGATGGGAAGAGCAATTTCCTTGAGCTCTCTCACGGGGAATTTAGTCAAGTTTTTACCCTTCCTGCCCTACTTTCTTGAGTCCACTGAGCAAAAAGAATGGTAGCTTAAGATGAAAAATCAAATTAGAATGTGTAACTATGAACATCAAATAAGAATCATTATGCATACATTATTTCTGCTTTTCTCTACCTTGGTGAAAGGGCAGATCTAGAATTATTTGGGTGCTTGTTAAGTAGGTATTCTTTCATTCCAGCTCCTGAGAATATCTACAGTATGTGTATGTATATCTGCACATATATACACATGTGCAAATATTCTAAATTTCCTAGCAAAACTTGCCTCTTCCTATTATTAAAGTTAAACGTGCACAACAGTGTAACCTTGTGCTTTTTGTGCATCTTAACAATTTTAGTGGGTCAGATTAAAAAGTTATAAGCAGCAATTAAATACTAATTGATAACTACGCAAAAAGTGTTTTCACTGCATATAAGAACACAATATTTTATCTTCTATTTAGAAAATGCCTTTCAGCTGTTTAAATATCTCCAAAGAAGCAGTATAAGATTTTCATTGTCTAAGGCCACAAATTCTAAAGTCACAGGCAGTGTAAACCAATTGTTTGCAAAGAGGTGGAAGTCTCTATAGGAAGTAAAGTGTGGGCATGCAAAGAGCTTTAAAGAATATGTGGAATCCTCAGTATTTATGTAGAGCTCTAGTAGAGGAAGAAAGCTTTAATATTTTAATGGCAGTCCAGCACGCAGTTAAGCAACATGAAGCAAATGTAATCTTTGTGTACAATAACTCTACATAGAAAGATGTCTGTTAAGGTAACTCTAACATATGCTCTCACATAGTTAAACAATGTGTGTGACTTGTAAATTGTCATCTCTATGCAAGCAAGCAGTGTGTCCTCTGGGAATGCAATGCATTTATAGATGTGCTAGGGAGAAGGAAAATATTCGTGTTAAGAAATTGGGCAATGTGGCAACTGTTGTGTTTACTGTTACAACTCAGATTTCTCTGGTAAATGAGCCTACCATGTTGACTTATCATGGAACTAGAACAGTCATGTTCAATCTATGGATCTCATGCAGCCTGGCACAACTAAAGGTTTGGCCATCTCTACCTCTCACTATAAAGCTGTATGCTCTTCCTTTTGCAACTGTCACTCAGCACCAACTGAACATCGACGTGCTACTAACTCTATCTGGGCTGAAATTGGGATGCAGTGCCAGCACAAGTTATAGCAAATAAATTCATGCATTTTCATATATTGGCTAAACACAGTCCTGTGAACAGCAAAAAATATGCAGCCATGCTTTCTGTTTTTATAAAGAAATATGAGAACAGGTTTCAAGATTGCAAAAAAAATCAATTTTTTTAATATTTACAACTCCATTTTCAATCAAAACATGAAAATGTGCAGGTCATATATTTAAATAGTTGTGCAGGCAAGAGCTGCTGCCTTTAAAGTGAGGGGCAGGAGTTGGCCACATGCAACTTGTAAATTGGATGTAACTGTGTTAAGCAATTCGAAGGGCCACTTCATACTTTGTCAGTATTTCTGAGAAGAAACAATTACAGAACTGCTATTTAAAACATCTTCTGTTGGTGCTCCTGCAATTGCTGAAAAAGATAAATTCAGACACGGAATTCAGTGGATAAATAAATCTCACTGCTTGCTTCCCTTTGAAACTGTAAGCATGGTGGTACTTGGATTTGTATGGCCCTAAGCTATACAGTAAGTCACCATCTCCAGTGTTTACCTGAGTGGAGAAGCACTGTTCTGTTGCCAGAACTTAGGCATGCAGTAACCCTTACTCTAGTGGTTTTGCAGTCTGACTTCTTAGAGACTTAGAAACCTTCTCTACATGGGGGAGAGAGGGTGGAA
The DNA here is from genome assembly GCA_028571105.1 of Tragopan temminckii. Lineage (NCBI taxonomy): Eukaryota > Metazoa > Chordata > Aves > Galliformes > Phasianidae > Tragopan > Tragopan temminckii. The sequence continues at coordinate 4,205,415 of JAOWBP010004015.1, forward strand.
AGGATGGTTGTCATGGAAGCAAGCCCACTGGAATTCATGAGGACTTCTACATCTGGACTGGACTTGGTATCATTTTGCTATACTTCCATAGCACAATGAACTGTTTCTGCACCAGGTAGAAACACTTGAAGGGCAGACCTGACCCTTGTCAGAAACTTGCACACAGGGAGAGAAGATGCAAATAGCAATGTACTGCATTGAGCCTCGATGCAAATGGTCTGATCCTCTGAAACAAGCCTTGTTTTACACTCCTCTTATTCCAGAGGTGTGTGTGACTGGGAAAGTGCTGGTCTTTGCTTTTACTGTCCGGGACTGAAAAAATTGGCACTGGAAGAGGATGTTTCAGTGTAAACTCAGTGCTTTCAAGTTTTAAGATCCTACGCTGGATTTTTTTGTGCATGTAGGATAATCTGGTCTGGTGTAAATGGGCAGCTATTCAATTTCTCTAAAGTGATCTTCTCTGTATATTTCCTGTAAAGTACCTTAGACCTGGGAAAGAGGGAGGTGAATGCTCCCAAGTCCCATCTTAACCTGAGATTTGCAAGTGCTTTTATCCAGGAAACCCTCATGTTAGATGCATATATCTGCTAACTTGTAAATGCTGGAATTGCCTGACTCTTCTACCTAGACTAGGTCCAATGATATGAGAAGCACATTAGGAGACTGAAAAGATGGGTTGCATATGGAGGAAAGACTCTTGGACCAGTGCAAACCCAGGACATCAACTTAGCAGTTCTCAAGCTTAGTAATAAATACTGGATTTGTCTACAGATGTCATCACTAGAGACTGAAGGAAAAAGAGACAGATTTCTATCCCCTAAAATATCCTAAAGAAACATTTGGTGGCATTTAAATAGGAAAACATTATGTGATGCCAGATACAAGCTTTATTTTTTTAATATTTCTTTGAATTGCTTGATAGTGATTATCAAAGATGTTTGTGGTGTGAAAATATGTGGGTTCCTTTTGCTTATTTTTTTCCCAAGATAATCATGTTGAAACTTGTAGTCCTTGCTACATCTAAAAAAATTATAAAGCAGTTTAGGGAAACAAGCTTTTGTTTACAGTGGCACAGATGGCTGGAATAAATTAGTGGACTTGCTAAAGAACAGTTCATTTTAGTTTTAAATGCATTTGGACATTTATCAAAGCTCACATGGTGGCCATTTTGTTATTTATTCATCTATTTGGGCTTTACAATTCTATGCCTAAAGGCTATGCCTGAGTAATGGTCAGGGGTTCCCCTAAGAGAATTCATGATTACGTACATCCCACACTTAAAGTGTGTTCATACTCCTGTACTGTGATGCACCCTATGTTGCCCTGTGTGCTACTCCTTCTGAAAAACACTGCTCAGTTGTAACAGGGTAGATTAGAAAGGCAAGATCATTGGTGTGAATGTTTTAATTTGAACATTTTTTTGTCAACATGTGAGTTGACAAGCCAGACTGGAAGGAAGAAAACTGAGTTGCAAATCTGTGCACTCTCATAGATGCTAAAGAGTGCATAGGAGAGCAATGTGGGTCCAGTTCTGTCTCTCTTGAACCCTGTGAATTTGAGAGATGACCCCCTACAGGTGAGTAATCCGGGCTGAGAAATCAAAAGTTTAGATGCTGGGAGATGCTAGCTATGAGACAGTAGCTGTCACTTTGTGTGTGCAATGAGGAGGCTGATCCTACAGGAATGATAGTATGTAATTAAAGACAGTACAGCAGTCCCAAGCTACAACTGCACAGCAAATTATAGTCTGGAATATCCTGATTTCTGACACTTGAACTGATGTGAATTAGGGGCAGTTTTTGAGGAAAAAGTGCAGAGTTGCTTGCATGAGATGTCAGTACACCAAGACCTCTAGGCTCACTAATATATCACTGCCAGAATTTGAATGCTGAACTTTCAGAGCTACAGCTTACCCTTTAAACTCACAGATTAACTGCTGCAGTGGCTGGAGGAGGAATGGTTTGTTTTAGATTGCAGGCTGTGTTCCTGGAACCACTCGGACTGGAAGGGCATGGCCTTGCTCTGCTGCTGCTCTGCCCTCCCAGCAAGCAGCTGTCCTTGCACCAGGCAGTGGCTGGAAGCTTTCATAGAAAGTTCACATGCAATTATTTCTTTGACATGTGAGCGAATTTTACCTGAAGAGCATGTGGAACAAAAGGTTAATGGCAATTTTTCAAAAGCCTATAACTCAACCAAGCCTCAATGGCATTTCATGCTAGTACTGCAGGTCTGGTTTTTAGCATCCATGCTCTGTTTCTGCATTTGAAGCCCTTCTTGGAGAGGAGGAGGGGAAACCAGAGGCTTGGAAATTCGGGGAAAAAAAAAAATAGCATAAATGTACTTTTAGCTATGTGGCGCTTCTTAAAATTTCTTAACGTCTTTAGAAAAATGGGAACTTCAGAACACGTGAATTCTGAGGGATGTTGCATGTGTCTCTCTGTTTCTGCTCATTTATTTCCTGAAACAAAGTTCAGCTGTAGAGATGCTCAGTGCTGGTAAGAGCAGAATTTGCCACAATTAAGAATCCACATAAATGTTGTTACTATTCATTGGGTTTAGAGGGGCAACAGTCTTATGGGTGCCTGGTCCTTGATGTGAAAGTAACCAAGGACTTGTAACCTGCCGAGAGAAAGAGAAAAGGGCTTTGACACCTTCCCGCAAAAGTGGGAGCTCCTTGAGAAGCTGTTACCTGTGACAGCTCAGAACCTGGCAGGGCACAACAGCTGGAGTCTGATGGCTGCTGCTTGGCTCTGCTAATACAACCTGTATTTAGAACAATTGGATTAGAATGTGAGCTGCAGGCAGCTGGATGCTAAGCTGTGCATTTCATTTATATGGAAAATATTCCTTGTGGAAATGGCTTGTGGGCCTAATGCCCACTTCTCCATCCAATGTACATCTGTGGGTCAGGAGCACACCCACACTGACTATCCAGCAAAGCGAATGTTAATGAAAGGTTACAGACAGGTGCTAGCAATGCAGGGGCACTGCTCCTGGTTCTCCTGTCAACACTTCAGCTGGTTGCCGTGGACAATTGTTCACAAGTGCTGTTACGTGGTAGTGCTGAGAAGGGTTGGGGAAAGTCAGCTCTTGCTCAGAACTCAAGGCCACAGCCTTATTTCTCCACATCTTTTATGGTAAGCAGTCCCCACTGGACATCTCAAAAGTGCTCATTTGTGAAGGTAGACATAACATTATTGTAACTACAGTTATGATTTTTTTTTTTGTGCTGAGGCACTCTCTCAGGATATAGTGAAAGGAGGAAAATCAAAGCACCCAAAGGCGCAGTGCTGATGCTACTTGCACCTCTTCAGCAAGTAAGAGTTGAAATTTTAAAAGTACTGATAATGCTGTAATAAAGAAAAGTAAGGTTGAAAGTTAACTGGATAATATGAGTACTGTAAAACATGCTGAGAGCTGGATCTGGGATTCTTGAGTAGGAAGTATGTGGTAAACTTCTTGGTGCACATAGAAAAATCAAAGATTGGGTGTATACTCATGTCCTCTGCTCTTGTGAAGCTGAGAAAACAACTCTGAAGTGCTGTGAGATCGCAGGTGTGGTGCCTGGATGTGCCGTCTGGAAACAAATGTGATCAGCTGTTCAGTATTTTCTAATGCTGAATACTTTTGCTGTTGTAAGGTAGCAGGGAAGACGAACACCTTTGCATACAATGTTACAGTGGGAATGTTTTTTTCAGTGATACTGTAAATACTGTCTTTGAGGTGTTAAACAACCAAAACATTGGAGAGAAGAGAATGCTTCAGAGCACGCAGGCGGCAGCACGTGGCCACCCTTGGGCACGGCGGCTGCTGCTGCGGGACGGAGCTGTTCCCGAGGGCGCAGGGAAGGCTTAGTCCTCGCTGAGGAGGGGAAGGCTCGTCTTGCGCCGTCCCAAGCGCTGTTGGCTGCGACGTTCTCATGGAGGTGAGATAACAGGCTCTCGACAGACGCCGCCGGTGGCAGGTTGCTGCTGTCCGCGGAGCCCCTCCGTTCCTTCCCAAACGCGAAGGGCGAGGGCGGCCGGGCCGCGCGTGCCAGCTGAGCCCGGGGCGCTCCCGCGTGCACG
>JAOWBP010004015.1:4211359-4291939 GCA_028571105.1 Tragopan temminckii
TCTTTCTTTCTTTCTTTCTTTCTTTCTTTCTTTCTTTCTTTCTTTCTTTCTTTCTTTCTTTCTTTCTTTCTTTTCATAATATTATTGATCAGGGGGAGTACTAAATACAATACTGGTTGCAATTGATTAATGCTGAAGATATGTGTATAATATATTCTGAATTTTTTTTGTAGAAAATAACAACACATTCCAAATTTAATCCAGACTTTTTATGATCTCAGTAATATTTTTGTGTCGAGAAATAAAGGCTCAATTCTTTCAGGAAAGTGTTAGTTTAGTTAGTAGACCCGTCTGGAAAAAAAGCAGTGCAAACTGCAAACTGAGGTGAGATCTGAATTTTGTTTGGTTATCTTAAAGATCACAGCTTGCCAGTCTGACAACTTTGTGATGTCAGATTGTCCTGATTTGTCAAGATTGCTAGTATCAGGCCCCAAGGCTTTTCTGGGAGGAAGAATGACCTGTTACAGCAATGAGCTGAGAAATACTTTTTCTATGTGTCTGACCATTGTTATCAGTATTGCATTTTCAAGGTCTATACCTAATAGAATACGACTTTTACCAAACCCTGTAGGAGATGTCCCTCTCAAAAATATGCTCACAATGTCACTTCATTATCCAGAAATTTTAGCAAGTTCTAGAATATACATTTCTTCTTTTTGATACAGTGAGATCTACCAGTAGATATGGGACTGTGTTGATGGTAGATTGTTCAGGGCCATGGTGGTGCATAGGTTTTCAGGCACGTTGTCATCACGTTACTTTTTTCTGTTTCCCATCAGTTACAAAATACTTCCAGGATGCAGGTTTATAAAATACAATTATTTATTCTGCTGTGTGTTTTGTCTCAAATGTGGCAATTGGAGGCAGCACATGCTAATAGCATCCTCCTCCAGTGCAGACTGGCTGGGTGGTAAAAAGCAAAGTATTAGCGAGCTTTCTTGGATACAATAGGGGCACCCGGTGTCAAGCAGAAGAGCTCAATGTGAGGGACTGCAAACCTGAGCCAGGAGGAGAGCTGAACCCTGATGTGATGAGGGGTAGTTGGGGCATGCCAGGACCGCTCTCTGCTGTACACCCCCAGCTGGCCCCAGACTTCCCCAACTTGAGCAGTAAATCTGGAGCAAAAGGAGTTTAGAAAGCAAATCTGGAGGCAAAGGAACAAATCAAGCCTGCCTTGTTGCTGTCAAGGCAGAAGAACCTGGCACAGCCCTTGCTTTCAGTGATGGGTAGCATAGGCGTGCCCTGCCTTTTCCCAGTGCCCAAGTATTGGTCCTTCTGTTCCTCCTGCCAGCGTGCTGAGATACCTGCCACCATATTGGATGGAATAAGCGGTGGTTTACTTATCTATATTAAACAAAGCAATCTTTTAAACAAACAGACAGACGAGCACAGCGTTGTTACCTATTTATTGACCGTCCCCATCTTCCAGCTGAAGCGGGGAGTCCGACCGCTGACCACTAGATGACACTGTTGTATAACGCCGTGCTCAGCATTAATGGCTTTAACAATAACTAATTTACTTAGGGAACACGTATGTGTGTAATTAGGAGTCATTAATGTCTTTCTTTTAAAATAAAATAAGTTTACCATACCCAATTAGATATTTCTTAAAAGATGAATTTCATTCTAATTGAGTAAAGCTATGCTACTGGTTTAAAATATAGCAAAGGATGTATTTGTATCTACTTTCACAGTTTCCATGTATTTTTAGTTCTTGCAATAAATGGATCTGATTACACCATTTAAATCGATGCTCTCTCAAACTAGTATGACATAAATGATTGTTCTGTCACTGGGATTTTACTGCCATTGTTTTCCGCATGTGAGGTTTGTTAGTGATCTCTCTCTTAAATCTCATTCTGTCTTTCCCCCTCCTCCCGACTGTGATCTTGAATCTGCATGTTCTTTCCATCAAGACTGAAGTAATCTATTTAAAGAGCCAACAACTGCCACCCTGCAGGACTAGAGCCTGGCCACGGCACCGCAGGCTTCCAGGCAGCACCCGTCAGCAATCCCCGGCGAATGAACGAGCTCCAAAATGTCCGTTGTGTGAGGGGTTTCTTTAGAAGCTCAGATTTCCTGTAGCTGAGTGTTGCCCATGGAAAATCTGGTTTGTACAGACATCAGACTAAATTCAGCCTAGGTGAAATGCAAATTTGGTGTTTTTCTATAGGAAAATTGCCTTTAAGCTTCTGTGTGAACTCAGAAGGATCAGCGAGGCAGTGCCACACCCAGTGTGGGCAAGGCTTACATCCCTTCCCAAGGAAATTTTAGTGTCAGAGTTTGCTTTACCAGGTGAGTTCTGGATATCCCCACCACAATGCCGTGTCATTGCCCATATCGGGGCTGTGCTCTCTTTACAGTTTCTTCAAGTCAGTAGGAGGTTTGATACAGGTGATGTTCACATCAGCCGTGGTGACTCCAGTGGGCTCCACTGCTTTCACCTTATGGCTCTTCCTGTCGTTCCATTCCTGCGGCTGCTTGAGCAGAGCTTGTCTATTAAATCTTATTGGCATTTTTGAAATTAATTTCAATTATTTTCTGGAAAAAAAAAAAGCTACTCCTGCAACAAAATAATGACAAAGTCATCTTAGAATAATTTTCAGAATGTGGTTTATAACTACATAGTACCTCAGAAGTAGCTTGCCTATTATCCTATTTGTGCAATGCTTTTTCTGCTATCCCTCTATCTCATATGCAAGATTAAGGGCTATTATATTAAGTCACATTTCTGTCTTATTTATTGAAGTGTTGTTTTGCTAAATAAGGGGTCTCAGCAATGATTTGAGCTGGCTAAAAACCTGCTTGAAAATTATCTTTCAGCAAAAGGTTTTCAACAAGCTCTATTTTTGAAGCTAAAGTACTTGAATTCCCAATGACCAAATTCATTAAAATATAAATTAGCCTAAAGAAACAGATGAATTACAATGGAGTATTTGCATATCATATTTGGTATGAATGTAACAGTTTCTTCATGTAGACTAACAGCTACTACAATCTTCAGAGCCCCAGGGTTGAGTAAATGGCTACAGGGAGAATAAGGAAGGAAAGTGGACAAGGGTGGAAGCTATTTGTACTGAAGAAATATTGTATTATTTTGCAGTCAGAATTAAAGCCTGTTTTAAACCAGGTTCCTCAACTAAGGTGTATCTTATCTAATCAGTCACATCAGAAGTATATGCATGTCACAGTGTTCCAACACAGAAGGAAATTCAAGGAAATAAATGTCATGTTTTGATTGTATTTTCAGAATTGTAGGTAATTAGTGATTATTGCAAAACAGGAGAATGTGATCTGAGAAATAAAGGTGAAGAGCAATCAGGCTGGATGGAATTACAATGCCTCATCTCTGGGGAGGTAAATGATCCAATCGTGGTAAAGACCTTTGCATCTGCAAAAGGCAGGAATAGAAATTACTCATAAAGTTTGACCTGTTGTTCTGTAAGTAAGATAGCAGGGACTCCAACAAAGAGTATCATGTCAATTCTTTCTAATAAATGAGGCTGAACTGAAACAGTGGCTTCTGTCATTTCTCTGATCTGTACCAAATATCTGCTGTATGCCTTCATGTGTATTTCTGTGAATTGCTGATGCACTTGGCTAGTGAGTTTTCTGTGACTTCAAAGCCAAACCTTTCACTTTGCTTTGTATAAAACATGCCCAGAAGCTGGGCACTGAAAAAGAGTAAGTAGGGAGAAAAATATTGATTTTAGATGTTAAGATAATCTAACAAAAATGGTTCCAGCTAAAAAAAGGGAAAAAAAAAAAAAAAAAAAAAGAAAGAAAGAAAGAAAAAAAGCCCATCTCTACTTCATTTTGGATTTCTTAGCTTTCTGGGTTTTGTGCCCAGAGTTTTGAGAGAACTCTTTTGTAGGGAAAGAACTAACTCCGTATAAATGCAAACAATACTACGAATATTGCATCTGTAACTACTACACTGTACAGCAATACTGGAGAATATACTCTTAAAAGACTTTTTTTCACATTGTCTTCTGTGAGAAAGCATGAAGAAGGGCTTAGTTAGTCTTCAAGAATGACTGGCATCGCATTCATCACTGGCGTTTTGGAAGGGGTTTTGTCTGACATGGTAGAGCACAAGCCTGATTAGCTCTAACATAATTACCTTTGTTAGCTTTTGTGATGTAACTCAATGTATGTCATTGTGCATCACTTTGATGAAGTAATGTTGGGAAGAAAGCTGAAAGAGCCAAATAGCCCCAGACATATGGTCCCCTTTTAGAAAATGACTAAGGCATTTTGAAGCCTACAAGTCAGTAGACCTTTATACTTCTAAATCATCTAGAATATCTTTGAAAATGCAACCTTTAATACAGTCCCAGCTTTCTAAACAGCTTGAGGAGTCATCCCAGAATTTCAAGATAAATTTAAAGTCAAGAAAAATGAGGAATGGCCGAGTTCAGATTCAAACTGAGAAATAATAAACCATAAGATGTGAAGAAGAGAAAGTTCCAGGTCTAAAGCTTTTCAAAACAATGTGATTTTAAAATTTTGTCATATGATTGTCATAGAACAAGTCACACGAGCAACTTGAAACTTATAAGTAATCTGATAAGTGTTACTATTACTGCTCCTTAGGAAAGTGTTTCAACAACAAAGTGACTGGCAACCTTTTACATTTGTTGTCTAAAATACTTTCCACTATTTTCTTGATATTGTCAAAGTTTTCATGAGTGAAAGAATTCTTAATATTCAACTTTGCAGTATTTGAAACCAACTCAGATTATTTTATTAGAGATCTATAAACTTTATTTGAACTGAATCCAAGGAAATGGGGAAAAAATATTGCAGATGAATAATTTTTTAGGGATTGGGAAAAAGTAAAGAAGTGTTTGGTATCAGAGCATATAAATAGTTCTAGCTGACAGCAGAACAATAACTTCAGAAGATCACAGATTATTCTCAGCTTTTAATAAAAAACAAACTAGATTTATTCAATTTGAAGATAAGAAAGTATTGCTCAATTCTGTTCTTTAAGCATTGTTCAGATAATCTTAACTGTTGATTTCAGTGTTTCTAGTCCCGATTTGCACTAATAAAAACGAGGTGCAAATGAGTGCTGATGAGTCTCTACTAAAATTAAAGGAATAGTTGAAAATGTCTATGAATATTCATTAAAATTCAGGAATGAACTCCAAATTGATCATGTCTATGACTTTTGGTGAATTTGCTGTCTATGAGCATATAAGCACTTGAAATTAACTTTCATGAATATTTGCAGAGACAAATTTTCAATTAGACTTTTCAGATACAGAAAATAAATGCTTAGCGACAGATTCTTAGAATTGTGAGATTTGAATTTCACACCATGTTGTACATCTGAAGGACACAAGGAAGGTTTTGTCTGTGTGGAGACCATTGATGAACCTTTTGTTAACAGTGGGAATCATCAAAGGAAGAAACAAATGAGAAGAACAAATGTAAGAAAATAAGAAACAGTGTGGATTTCTATTTCAGGATTTTCTTTTTTTAATGTATTGAGCACTGTAGTTGAGCATGAAGTGAATCTTAGAAGCTGGCTTCTCCTCATTTATGCTGTCAGGAGATTGTCACCGGTAAGTTCCATGACTACGTCCAGGCAGAATCATTTTAAGAAATTAGTTGGGTGTTTTTAACTGCTTAAGACACAAGAGTCATGATAGAGTGCAGTGGCTGATAATTTGAAGTAGCTTAGAAAAAGCAGTGTGCGTGTGATCGATTACTGTCATTTGACTCCAAAATGAGATCTGTGGTTTCTATAAGAAGCTAACTTGTAAGAAGCTCTAAATCCAATAAGATGTTTATATAAAATAGTTCTTGTGGTGTATCAAGTTTACGTGTGATCTGGAGTGAGTTGTGGCTTGCAGAATGACCTGCAAAAAAAATATTCATATTAAGGAGTATGATAGAAGGGGCAGTTGAGGAATTCTTCTATGACAGGGGGAAGAAACCTGTCAGTGTGTGAGTACAAGGACAGGATGTGTCCTGTGTGGCACATTGATGTTTGTATCCCAGACACTAAGAGAGAAGAGAAGTATACCTGACCCCTCTGTGGGCCGGGTAGAACAGGTTAAGACCTGAACTGTGACATGTAAAGATGCCAGGAGCCTGCAGAGTTGCCACGGAACCCTGGGCTGGCTCAGAGGAGGTGAGCTGAAACACCCCAGGGAAGGAAGGGGCACTGCTGGGGGTGAATAGCCTGTGCAAAGCTTGCACCAGCCCGCTGTACTGCTGATCTTGCCAGGGCAAGAAAGGGTGTTTGTTAATAATTGCAGTCGAGAATTGGTTTTTTTTTTTTTTTTTTTTTTTTTTTTTTTTTTTCCCTTAGATTTTAGTTTAGTTTTTATTTTTGCAAGTTTCACTAGTGTAGTGCATAAGAAGTTTGATATTATGAAAAAAAATTTCTCAGAGTGTTAAGGCATTGGAACAGACTGCCCAGGATGGTGGAATCACTGCCCCTGGAGATTTTCAAGAAATGTGAAAATGTGGCACTGAGAGACGTAATTTAGAGGGCATGGTGGGATGGGATGATGGCTGGGCTAGATGATCGAGTGGTGTTTTCCAAATTTGCTTAATGACTGTGAGATTCTAAGAGCCTAGCCATTGATTTTGCTGGAGTGTGTTCTGATTTCGTCTTTTATCCTGTCAAATGAAAAGCACATTCTCTGTGACTGGTTTTGGGCACTTTTTTACTTGGGGACTGAAGAACTGAAGTACATGCTAGTGCACAGGTATTCCCTTTGCAGGGAGAGCACTGCTCCCACTCAGTTACTGGAGTCAGCTTGAGGGCAGGTGTTGGGTAGGGCTGGGTCATCCCCTCAGCCGGCAAAGCCAGAGCCTCCAATGCACAGCGGGTGGGGGAAGGTTGTTTATGATGCATAAGGTACCCTAAGAGGGTCATGCAGCTTGAAAGAAATCAGATCAGGTTTCTGAAACTGAGACAACTGAATTATTCAGCATGCTTTGCTTGCAAAGGTGCTGAGCACCTTGAATCCCATGTTTGAATAGTCTGCAAGCTAGAAAATTATTTATTGCAAGAAATTTGTGAGTAATTTGAAACCAGGAATTATCTGGGGAGGTTTTGAAGAAATTTGTAGACAATTCATAAACAAGAAAATAAGAATGAATAAATTATTTTGTTACATTTTACTTCATCTCTAGTTTTGATACTGAAGGAATTTAGCCCAAATGCCTAGAAGGCATGCATGCAAAGGATTGGATTTCTTGTGTAAAAGCTATACAATGTGGTAACATGGTTGTACTGCATATTCAGTTTTGATATGTAACCTTTTAAATAAATTGGAATACTCTTTGTGCCTATACTGGCACACACTGAGATATCATAAACAATAATTTTGTAAAGGTCACTTCCTCACTAAGCACTTAGAGCTCGTGGTAAGAGTAATGTAGGACTATTAAAAGGACCTTTTTGTTTCTATTTTTTGGAGGTCCTTGGTAGTTTTTCTGCTTTGAAGCTATATTCAGTATAGCTGCTTGACAGTCCTTTGTGCCATGGGTCTGGTAGGCGTGGCTGTGCAGCCCTGTGCTGTGGGTCCCTGTGCTGCCCTCTCTGTGGGGCTGGCAGCAAGTGCCAGTGTTGGCCATACATGCTAGGGGCCGTGGTGCTGCAGGCCTTGGGTGGGCAGCATCCTTTCAGCTATGCATAGGGAGTAGCATAGCATAATCCAAATGGTGGTAGGCTGCTGACCTGTGTCAGTAACAAGAGGTAATGGCTTTAAGTTGTACCAGGGGAGGTTCACATTGGATGTTAGGAAAAATTTCTTCTCAGAAAGAGTGGTGGACTGTGGGAACAGGCTGCCCAGGGAGATGGCAGAGTCACCTTCCCTGGAGGTTTTTAAAGCAAAGGGTAGATGAGGCACAGAGAGCTATGGTTAGTGGTGAAGTGGTGATGAGCTGATGGCTGGACTAGGTGATCTTAGTGTCTTTCCAACTTTACTGATTCTGTGATTCTTTGAGTAGCATTTCAGAAAAAGCAGCTATCTCACCACGTTATCATCCTCAGGAACCTGGGCAATACAGGTGCCAACAGCAGTGTGGGAGGGCTGTGAGCCCAGGTGCTCTGCAAGCTCAGCCCAGCTGAACAGTGCCTTGCTCAGCATTCCCTCCAGCTGCTGCTGCCACTGAAGGAGCCAGTGAAGTTGTTGGTGAAACCAATTTATTTTGGCCCAGCCAAAAACTTATTTTGCTTGGTCTTGCTTAAATCCTGCAAAATATTTTGTCTCAGATGAAATTTTTGGAAGAGCGTAACTCATCTGACCAGCATTAATAATAGCTGTATCCACTGGTCTCTAGGAACAAAGGCATCCTGTTACAAACACTCCTTAAGTAATACCTGCTGGGATGTTCTTTCTTGTGATTGACAAGATGACCTAAATCAATATCCTTCTATTTCCAGGCCTCTTATTTTAAGGAAATCCACAGCTGTCTTGCCAACAGCAAGTGCAGAGGAGAGGTGCACGAGAGGACAGCCTGAGCAGGGTATGTGGGTCCATGCAGAGCAGGCCCATCTGGTAGCCACAAGCCTTTCAGGTGCTGCTGCTGCAGAGGCTGCTTGCCCTGGGCCCGCATGATGCAGGGCAGAGCCAGGGCAGCAGCCTGGGACCACCAGCTTCTGCTGCTGCTATCCACACTGCCACAGTGTTTATTCAATACCTAGGAATTTTATTTAAAACTATTTCAGTTCACTCTCAGCAAGAAGCCCATGAATGCATGATTCAAAGCTTTGATTTTTGCTTCTTTGGAAGGCCTGCGCCTAGCATCAGTCTGTGATCTCACGGAGGTTACATGCACACAACAACAAAGATGTATCAGCCCAAGTTTAAATTACCCTGGTGACTCTTCTGCTGGAAAATCTCTTCACTGTTTGTATGGGCAAGCTGTTCAAAATCAATATTTCCTAAATTTCAAGTACCAGTGAGGGTTTTTTGCTGGCCTCTCCTGTGTGCCCATGCTGAAGCCTATCAATAGATTGTCTATTTAATGAGATTCTTGATCTTACTTAAATTTTAACACATTTATAGAGTGATTTTTTTTAAAAAAGACATATTTTCAATGACATTATAAAAATATGTAAGTATGTTTTAACATTACCAAACTCAAATCTAGGTTTTTGTTTTTCTCACGTTGCTCCACAAAATGGTTTCTTTGACTAGTAATTTTGTTTCTCTGTTAGCACTGACCTTCCCAATGAGCCCTCATTGCTGAATCAAAAGGAATTTTGCTTATGTAAGATACTAGGAAATTTTCTCAGGAAAGGGATAGGACTTAAATCTCATACAAAGGAATAAAGGATGATATTTCCCTTGTGATTGATAAGCATCATTTGTAAGTTGAGCCTGCTTTGTGGAATGGTGAAAAATGGTTGCAGCAGTTAAAAAGAAGATCAACTATGTAGAAAATAAGAAAGAGTATGAGTTGTAAGTGTGGAATATGAAATGATTTTTAGACATTAAGTTAACAAATTAATTTGGCTGACATTACCTTCAATTTACATAGAAACCATTTTTCACATTTTCTGGGTAGATCATTTTCTATGTTCTGCTGTGACTGGGGGAAAAAAACAAAGCAGATGAGTCCTTTAAGGCAAGAGAAAACATCCCAAAAGTCATTTTAACTCATTCCAAGAGCTGTTCAGCAGGCAGAGATTCAGTGAATGACAAAGGCATGCACAGAGGGAAGCAGGGATGCCAGGTTAACAGCTGGTATCTGAAAAAGACCAGTTTGCTGTTTCTGTTGGTACCTCTGCATGGAGGCTGGGGTAGGCTGTGTGCGGATCAGGCCACGTTCCAGCAAGAAGGATGTTTCTGACAGGTTGCTGGTCTGGAACTCTTGGCCTGTGAGATCCCAAAGCAAAGCTGGAGCCTGCTTCCACACTGCCATTCACAGGTGGAAAGACATTTCGCTTGGACTCAGTGGGAATAGCCCCACCAAGGGAAGCTGTCCAGGATGGGCTTGTTTCAGTCCTACTCACATTTTAGATGTTGCCACTAGGCTGGGTGGACATATGCCGGCCCATTTGAGTTCTCTCTCTTCTATCACAGAATTCTGAAGCAACTGTTTTAATTTACATCTATTTGTTTCTCTAATTCTTTCTTAATGCCTCAAAGTTGAGCAGTTGGTGATAGGACAAAGTTACTCTGAATACCATGATTGCCCTTTTTACCTATGCAGGTGTGTAATATAGGCTGAAAATCTAGGCAAGTTGAACCTTGCATGGTGACACTGGGCAACTAAAAGAAAACTATAAACATACCTAAAATTCAAGACCATAATTTAACTCAGTATTTTAGGGACACAAGATAGAGAGTGTTCACACATTCAAAAAACAGCACATGCATAAAAGGTCTTAACAGATATTTCTGCTTTGTTCCACAAATGGTTTGCAAAACCACAAGCTCTGCTATTGTGATCTGTTTTGAAATTAAACTTAAGTAGCAACCTGTGTGATGCAGGCCAATTCACATTGACTGTGGCCAGGAGAAATAAGGTATTAGGAAGAGAGAAGCAAAAAATAAATAAATAAAAAACAGGTTGCCCATTCTTCTTTCTTTTAGCTCTGGCACAATCTGGCAGAGATACGGGGAAGGGGCTTTTCACCTCTTCAGGGAGAGACATAAACTTGGACCACACAGTCTCAAACTCTGCCAGCTTGTCATTCAGCTCATGCATTCAAGATGTTGCATATTAATAGCGCTCCCTGATGGCTGGTGGATGGGGGTCTCTTCACCTATACAAAATAAGCCTCTTGGCACAACAAAGTACGAAAGAGGCCCACGTAGGAAAAGAAATGCACTAGAGAACTGCTTTGGAGAAACTCTGCACAGATGCTCATGTGCAGATGCATATTTCAGATGTTCTTTTTTCCTGATTAGCATGCAGCAAACTCACCTGTTTTGATGCCTAGAGGAGTCACAGCAGAAGTAGCGAAACACCTGTGTGAGTTCATTTCTTTTTCCTTATGAATATGATTTCCATACCATGCTTTTTCAATTGCCCTTGTGTGTAGCCACTAACATCCTTTTCAGTCTCCCTCTTGGATATGTGTGAGCCGTACAGGGTAATACTTCAAGATGGAGACAAAGCACAGACAGTACGGGGAGCTGCACACTGAGAAGGAGAAGGGAATGTGAACTGGTAGCACCAACTCTAATGGTATAGGAGCACTGGGGGCTCAGGCAGGACGAGTTCTGGCATGGCTGAGACAGGAGGATGAGCTGGAAGGAGCTGGGTAAAAATTTGGTACTCCTGATTTGCAAATGATTTGGTGTTCAATATGTATGGGGCCTTACCTGAGGTCTGGTCATGAGATCCATGAACAAGAACCAGCCTGCTTCCCCCTGAGCCTGCAACGTGCAGGTGACAAGGAGCATCTGATCCTAATTCTCACACTGTGCTCTGTGGGAAAATCCTATGTATGCCACAGAAAAAATAGACTCCTTTGTGCTCTGCTCCATCGTAGTTCACTCCACCGGCAGAAAGCACAGCTCAATTCTATGTGTGTGTTTTGCAAAAAATGAGCCTCAGGTGGAGAAGGCGGGGGGAGGGTTACTTGTATGTGTGTGGGTATCTGGTGCAATCCACAGTGTGAGCCACGTTTTTCTGGATATTTCAGCACATACTGAGAATGACACATGAACAGTCCAAGCTATTTTCAGAATTGACAATTTTTCTTTTCACTCTGATAATTGCTTCTTTAATACGGTAAAGTATGCAAAGTGCTTCAGTAAACTTTTAATTAGGAATGGGAGTAATGGTGAAACTAAGAGAAAGCCGTAGCCAAAGCTAGAGCTGACCTTGGCTCATACCTGTGTTGAGCTTGATTCACTTTTGAAAAGAAATCGCGTATCTTGGCATTTGTTGGTTTGTGGCAAGCAGGTGTCCTGAAGAAGGGCAAGAAATGTTGGTTTTGTGGTGTTTTTGACTCAGGAAAGACCCAGCAGAAATCCTTTCTGGTGAGAGTCGGGGAATAAAGCAGCTTGGGTGTGTTTTGATCTCAGATGTCAAATACTTCTTTAAACCAAAATATTCAAAATATGTGAGGTTTTTAAAAAGCTCTGAAATCTTCTCAGATCCGTACAGCTGAGAACAGATTACAAGCAGAATTCTCCGGATTAATCGGAGATGGATTTTGCTGCAGTGGCAGCTCTTTGACTGAAGCCTGCTGATTGACACCAAGAATGGAAATACACTGTGGAGGGGGGTCTCTATTTTCTCTTAATCTGTCTAAATCAATTAAGCGTTTGAGGTGTGGTAGTGTATTTTCTAGGAACTTCGTTTCTCTGTCTATCCTGATGAGAAATGTAACCAATCCCTTTTGACTTTGCAAAGGAAAATGCATCCCACAGAGCTAATGCTGTGTGCACTATATGTAGAAATATATGTTTAATGAAAGATGAGAAATTATGGATCAAATAACTATGGGGAAGCCACTCTCACAAACAATGAAGATCATACTGGATGAACTCCAAATATCATTACTATTGTTTAATATCATCTCTAGTCCTGCATCTGCATAAGGTAGTGTCAGAGATAATAATCTCACCAGACAGATACAAACTGCAAAACTGAAATTACCTTGCCCAATTACTTTGTTTACTGGTGGTGTTAAACTACTGTTTTTGTCTGAATCGTGCAAGAAAGCTGTGATTTTTACCTTTAAACTCCTCTGAAAATGCAGCAGTTTAGCATGAATGCCTATTTCTTTCCAGACTATGTTATGAGTGAGTTTGATAGGAGTCACCATGGTGAGGAAAGGAATAATGGATTTTCAGGTAAGACATCTTCATAATGAATTCACTCCTTACACCACGTTAACGCCCACACATGGAATTAAGGACCTCTGTAACACAATGCAACAATTTACTAGAAATCACAAAACACCAATTATAGAATTGGATTGAAATTGGCTGCCAAATCTGCTGTCCCTGATAAAAGAAGGATAGGTAAAATCATGCCAGCACTTTTTAACTCCTTCCTAAAACTTCCTGTGGGTCCATTGTGCACTCTCTAAATGAGAAAGGAAGAAATTGACTGCAGTTCTATGTATGCAACATGAAATGCATAAAATAAAGAAAAAAAATGTTTCAGGAACAGCAGTGAATATAAACTCAATTCAGATGGTATTTATTTAAATAATTACAGCAGTTCATTAACTTGGATAATCTCCTGATTTACACAAGTGAAAAAAGGAAGAGTCAGGTTCCATATTATATTTTTGGACTGATAAAAGTAAGTGAGCCTTTATGGAAGAAGCATGTGAATGAGGTTCCTCAGCTGATATTTTTTAAAAGCACAATTAAACGTCAACATTTTACAAAGGACTCTTAAATCCTCAGACTGAATCTTGTCTGTTTTTACCGGTAGCAGAGTACCAAACTGTAAGCAGAACTGAGCAGGATCTGACTTTCCATCACAGACAGTTAATAATTAAATCAAACATTATATTCAACAATAGAACATATGCATCAGCTTCTTTCAAATTGCATTTCCTTCCTGTTAGATCCATTAGTGTAAACCAGACTGCCTTTAGAAAACCCCTTATTGCTGCTGTCTTTCAGCACAGTTCCTGAAATGGATAATGTGGTGCATATTATGGTCAATTACACAGAACTCCCTAGTGATAGGGTTTTAGAGTTTCAGAATAAAACAGCTGGAACTACAGGGCTGTAAACTAATCTGAAAAAGAGACAATAGTAAGACATTTGATGCACATTGTTAGAACATGGACAAAGACTAGATGTGAAATACTACCTATCACCATGCCTACTGTATCTCACAGCATCTTCTCTACAAAATCCCAGTTAACTCTTGAAAGCCAAGACAGTCAAAAGTGAAAGATTTTGCCATCAGCAGATGCACACACAGCTCTGTAACCTAAACTAAGCAGAAACATGAAAGAAGGAACTTGATACAGACTCCTGTTTCTTTTAATATCAGTGGAGTTTGAGTCAAACCCAGAACCCTATTCAAAAATGATAATTTGTTTGTGAATGCATAATAAATATATACCTACACATTGTAAAAAACTTTGTCCTTCTCTCTTTTATAAATTGGAGGAGCAATGAAAAGTGAGCATTTTGGATGCAAAAATTGCAAGTGGTTTTGGATATATCAAGGCTACTGTTAACAATATGTAGTGCTCGATCCTCCATCAATACAAATTGACAGAAAAGCTCCCATTAATTTTAGTAACACAGGAGCGAATGTTTAGAATAACATATGCATCATTTGGAAGCACAGTGACCATGATTACATGTGTAATCACAGTAATTGTGCACACAATTACTGGTTGGGTATCTAACTGCTTTTCACAAATCGGTTTCTCTGCTTGCATGTATACTCACAGCAGCCACTTGTGCAAATACAGTGCAGCCCAGAGCATCCCTACCTCTGTGCTCACCGCTGACGTGATACAGAAGAGGGCTCTATCTGTAGCAGTGTGTATGTGGGATAGAGAAGCATATGTTTTTGTTGCAGTGGTGTGAACAATAAATAAGAAAGGAAGAAAAATTGTTGCAGTGTCTATTTGGGAAAGTAAAAGTGTGAAACTACTACAACTAATTTTTCAAAAGGACAGAGACTGATTTTCACTGGCTCCTTTCTTGCAAGCCTGCTTATCAGCAGGGTCCAGCAGGCATCAGCATGTTCACATTTTGCAATGCTGTGGCAAAATAATCAAATTATTTAGAAAATAACAGCACCATACTGAAATAAAATAAAAAATAAGATATGAATTAAATATTTAAAAATAACAATGAATAAAATTTTGCATTAAAAAAAATCAAATTTGCAATTTAGTCTGCTATGAATTTCTTACATCATGAAATGTGAAAATGAGATGTTCTGACTAGCTACAGTTAAAAGATTTGCTCCTCTACACAGAAGATTGATTTTTATAGTCATAACAGTGGATAAAAGCACATCCTTTGTAGACTTCCGGATTCATCCTTCTGCTCAGCAAAATGGTAAATTCGACACAAAACATTTTATTCTTCTGTCTCTTACAGTCATGGCTTCCTTCTTCCCCCGGAGAGCAATGAGTCTGTTTCCCTTTTTCAATAACAGCTTTATTACAGCATGTTAAAGGGAAACAAGAAGATGAACAGACCGGGCCTGGCTGTGCAGCGATCACTCTTCTGAGAAGCCTGTGTGAGGAGATGCTGGTCTGGGAGTCAATCTGAGGAAAAGCAGAAGATATTTGCTTTATGTAAGTAAATGCGGGTGCAGAGTCCTGTTGTCTCAGCATGAGTAAGCACTGAGCAGTTTTCTAAAACTTCATTGTAGTACTTGAATCCCTTCTTTATTCTTTACAGGCATTCTGCTGATAATCGAAGCAAATTTTTACTGTAATTCCATTAGAGTAGATGTGGCGTAACCTCACTGAAGTCCAATCAGAGGGAATTTCGCGCTGTACGTTGTTTATGGTCTGCAATATTGCAAATAGGAGTTGTGCATGAATTCAATATAAAGCATTAAACACTATCTCTTTTGTAATTAACGTAAGAGCTGTATGAAGTCTGGAAGCTAAGAAATCCCACAAGTCCTGTAGAAAATGTTTGTTGTTTTTTTATGCAGATCTGAAGTATTATTCAAGGAAGTTCACTCTAGAAGAGAACTGTGGTACATGATGAATATAAAGCTCTAAGACTTGGTGCTGAAGGAAACTTCTCTCAGAAGTGTGCATTTACTGTTTGATACCTTTGGTGATACGTGCTGCTTCATCTATCATCTCTGTAAGTGTGGTCTCACTTTCACTGTTACTGCAACATGTGTCAAGCGAAATGAAAACAGAAATTTGGGAAAGGATATAATTAACCTACCTGTGAACATTAACCTTAAATATTGTGCTAATTACCTCAATAATTTAATCACTGCAGATCTCAAACTTGTTTGTTAAATATTTAATTCTGCAAATTGTTTCTGATACAGAGGTGTGGGTAGCTTTCTGTGAATATAACCTTCTATATAAAACTCCTTACAAAACCATTGTATATTTGCACTTCAGCAAAAAAAATCCACTGTCAACAAGACTTTTAATGGCAATCACAGAAAACGTGCCCTAGGGCTAAGAGATATAGTGCCCTATTACTCGTAAATCTAATGAGTGTGTTGTGTGCTGAGTAGGCCACAGTAAATTTCTGTCTGCACATCTTCAGGTTTGATTCCATGGTAGTCTAGACTGGAAAGTTGCTTTTGCCTTGTTTCTTTGGCTGTGGTGCAGTTGTGTGGTTGTTTCTTACCTATTCACGTGATTACTTGAGCCACTGACCACATCATGTCCTTGATCTTCATCCCTTCTCATCAAGTGAATACTTTGTGTTGCTTCTAGGCCACGGGGTCACCCCCAGCCACTGCCGCTGGGGAGCAAGAGCCAGGCCATGGGAGCTGGGCAAACTGCCAGATGGGAGGATGGCTGGCAGAGAGGGCGCAGGAGGTGGGGGGCAGGCCCTTACACCCCTAGCACCCCAATCTTCCATCCCATGGAAAAACCAAGTCTCCCTTCCTTCATCTTTCCCCAGGGACATCAGCCAGCCCTGTTTTTCAGGCTGTACCGGATGGCAGTACTTCCTTGTTTTTGTAATGTGTGTCTCCTTACTGAGAAAAAAGATGGAAGATTGGCTTTGACATCGTGTTGTTGCACTGTAAATTTTATTATTAGAGTAAGGTGCAAAGCTATCCTAAATCCATGTGATGGCTCACACCAGACCTCTATCAGGAGCTCTTTGATTAGGTAGGTGTTCATGTGAGTGCTTGTTTGGGACTACATTATTACCTTATCATATATTATTCAGAATTTCTTTCTGATTGCCTATATTTATTTACTACACACCTCTACACATAATTCATACTGTTTAGTTCATCCCTGGCAATAAGAAACAAATTTCCGTAAATTTAGCTGAATAAAGTTGTATTTGCCTTGTTAGTCATCAGAAGTCTGGTTCTTTCTATGCATTACCTGAGTTTCTGGGCATTTTTTCCCTTCATTTACTCAAAACATGACTAATGAATACAGAAAGACAGCCAAGACAGGATGAACTTTTGGACAATTTATGCAAACACGACAGATGAGAATAGATTTACTATAAACATGTCAGGCACAAAAGACTTGACTGCTTTTTAAATACAGTGATACTGGAAGAGATTTATGGATATTTTCAACTGTTCATTAAAGAGAAAAATATTTTGAAACTATAGGCACTCTCCTTTTATCCATTTTTGCCTTCCAGGCTGAGTTGCAAACCTTTGATGTTTTCTTCACCAAAAAATAAAAGTAGTTATGAATTTATTTCTCCCAAGCACTTTCATTTTTGTGTCAATTTACAGTTTTTATTACATTCCTGGCAGTCCAAATTATGGTGTTTGGAGAGCAGCTAGAGTCCCCAGCTCAGAGTTTTCTGAAAATAGGGATGAGGTTCACTTAATGATGCTTTCTGGCCGCTGCCTTTTTTCTCCTATAGTAATAAAAGGTTAATAATAATCTATGAATACTTTAATGGCCTGCTCAAGCAACCAACCAATTAAAGGTTATTCAGATCTAAATGACTGGTAGCCATTCAAAAAAGTTAACATGCAATGACTGGTACCTTCTTGATCAGATTAAGAAAACGAGAATTCTTAGACATGAGACTGTACATAACATAATTCTGATAGTTGAACAAGGTATCAATTCTTACTGCCAGACAGGCATGTGCTTAACTGCATCTGTTTAGAATTTACTTCTGTGCCTCTGTAAATCGATAATAAGCCTTGCTTTCAACTTTAGTGCAACTGAAGTTGTCTCTCAATGATTTTGCAAGCTAGGATTGAGCTACTGGAATAGTTTAATGAAATTAGGGGATTCTTTCTAAAATCATGTTAAACTCAAAGAAGTAGTAAGGAATTTGCTCTTGCATTACTTCTGAAAACCATTGTATCTTCCCAGATTTTCTAGGAAGTCAAAACACTGCACCACAATGGTAGCAGGAAGGACTGTGCAGTGCTGGAAGATCTCATCCTGCCTGCTCACAGTGCTGACTGTGCTTCTGCTTTTTGAGAAGACAGAGAAAGAAAGATGGAGAAAGAGGAGATGAGAAGATTTGGATGGAAAATAATACAGTTTTCATTACAGACTTAGAAGGGTATCTGCAATCTTGTAGCATCATGATTTGAGTGTTCAGAGAACCTCCAAAATAAGACATGAGGCTTAATGAAGGCTTTATTTTGAAGAGAATACAAAAAGCAGCTGACAGTATTTGAACAGTTTTTACTGGACTTGCCTTTTCAGCCTCTTAAAATTAATTGAAAAGCCACAGACCAACACACATTTATAAATAACATAATGCAGTTGGGGATAATGCAAATGTCTTTATAAATAACACAGTATAGCTTAAATCATTATTTTTAATGCTGCTATTTTTTGTTCCTATATGAACAGGTCTGTGCTGGTCTGCATTAATTAAATTTAAGTAGGATTTCTAAGGCCAGATCATCATTACTTCTGTGGACCTGATTTAAGTCTGCAGTAAAACATTTCTCCATTTAGTCTGGTGCTTTTGTGTCATATTTCATACACTAGTTGTCTCTTAATTAAATCCATGATGGCCCACCAACACAGACTATTAAAATAACTATACTTTGCACTTGACATATTTATGAGACAGATTCATAAGAGTATAGACTGATACTTGAACTACTCACTGAGAAATGCTAATAAGATTATGATGAAGGTAAGATTAGAACATTCGTCTCCTTTTCTCTTCTCTCTTCTTTTTAGAAATTTATTTTTATAACCACAGTTCACTACATCTATTTCGGGCTCTTTGATGTTGTTGTATATACCAGCAATTCTTTCTGTGTGTATTTATTATGGCGATGAAAAGCGGGAAACTGTTTATTTATACCACTTCAGGAAAGTGCTTAAGTATTGTGTCCTTGAAGTATGAATATGTGCAGATGTCTGTAAAACCTTCGCATGGGATTGACATGTTCAAGATATTGCATATTAAGAAATAGGTGTACCTTTGAAATTGGATGAATGTAAAATATTGATTATCACAAAGAGCTGCATTGCTTTATCTTTATTGCCCTGTTCATTGAGCTGTTCTGTTGTAGGGCCAGCAGGGTCTGCTCCTGCCGGGGAAGGAGGCAGCGGTACTGTGCCTGTGGTCATGTGCTGCATATTGGCATGCCAGGCAGGATGTGTCCTAGCCCAGCTTCCAGGTGCACAGCACAACATTTTTGCATGGATTGGTCTGTGCAGTTTGCTCTATGCCTTTTGACTGTCACCTGCAGTGTTTGAAATTGTTTGGATGTATGGCCTCAGCAATTAGGAAAGACAAGAAAAGGAAATCATATCCATGAGTAGTCTGACTTGAAGGGTCGTGTGGTATTTGTTAAGATTTGATCTTTTTGTGTGCATGAATATCTGGAAATGGCATTCCTTTTCGGATCATTTATTGACAAAGTCATCGATATCATTTGATATTTTTTAAAATAAAGTGAAAGTGGTGGGTTCAAGGAATTCCATATTTGCGAGCGAGGGCAATAGAAGTGATAAAGCTGCTACCTGGATGGTCTAAAATCTGCAATGATTTCTCTCTCTTTTCAAGACCAAGACATTCCCCTCTTATGGACCTTCTTCTTTCTCTCCGTTTTTTCCAGTTCTATCTTTCATGGAAAGGCTCCTGTACATCACTGAATCCAAGTGTGGGCACAATTGCAGATGGCTGTAAAGACATGCAGTTTGAAGGATATTTATATTATCAGTGTGGTGTATAGAAACCCAAATCTACACGGTGTTCTGATTTCTTTGGTGATGATATATTACCATGCTTCACACTGGCATTTTCTATGAAATTATTGTAAGCATAAGATATTGAGATTTCATTTACAAATAAATATGACATTAGAAAGTAAGAATAATAAACATATATTAAATATTTCATCTTCTAGAGAAATAAAAGAAATAAACTAGCTACAGTTCAGGGAGCTTCACTAAACACATTAAATCTAATAAAATCGCCTACATGTACTCCTGACACTAGTAGTAATTAAAATAACTTGTTTCAAAAAATTGGTCCTATACATGAATACTTATTGGCAATTATTTCTAAGTTCTTCAAACCAAAGATAACGTAATTTGATTCACACACAATGTTCTTGTAAATGTGGTTCATAGAGGGTTTTATATGCAGCTTAGGACTGTTAATTGCCATTTTGAGCCTCACAGTAAAATAGAGTTCAATATGTCGCTTTTTCTGAAGTATTGAGAAATGTTTGAGAAACGCTTGTCTTAGTCTAATCAACTGTGAATAATTTATTTCTGAGTCCTACTTTTCAGTATAAGTGGATCTGACTTTTCTCAGAGCTTCTAAAGTCTAATCAACTTGTTATATTCATTTAATTAGGAAAGTCTGTAACGAACTGTGAAGTGTATATACCAACAGGCTTTCTTGTTGTGTAAAATGGGTGTGTTTTCTCTGTGAATGCGATTGTGTTTGTTTGTACTGATAGGTAGCCACTACTAAACATATCAGGTTTTTATGGATACATATAGGTCAATATGCATAGCACATAGATGTTTTCTGGGCTGCCTTTTCTCCTTATGCTCGGAGAAAAGGTCTTTGACCCTGGTCTAAAATATTGCCTGGTGCTTATGGGATGTAATATGAAAATCATCAAAACTGTCCTTGGCAGGATGTTTCTTTCCATTAGTTAATTAAAGTGGTTTATTATTGCCTACAGCACGATTGCTTTATATGTGTTTTTTTTGTTTTTTTTTTTTTTTTTTTTTTTTTTTTTTTTTTTTTTTTTACGAAGAGCAGATGTGCCCATGTCCTGCACTGTTTCTCTTTGTTTTGATAAGTGCAGGAGTGAAGTCACTGCCTGGCAGATCTCTCAGTAATGTCTCAGAAGGAAAGGAGAGCTGCTGGTGGGGCTGTGCAGTGGCAGCACGGGGAGAAGTGCTGGGGCTGTGTGATGGCATGGAGATGGCACTGCAAGGAGGGAGGAAGAGTGAGTGAACCTGCAAGCAGCAGGAGCCCAGGGCAGAAACAGACATAATCTGGAACTGACTGCCCGCCAATGCTTTAGAAACAACACTGACAATAACAAAGTGGGTATTGGTGTTTTTTCAGATTGACATCCCTAACATTTTGACTGGAGTATGGAAGTGAGGAGTAGCTGATCCTAAAATGCTGGACAAGATTGCATGAGGTTGGAAACTCGCTCGTACTACAGAAAAAAATGGAAAACTCCTAGTCTTCAGACCAAATCTGATTTTTGTTTTCATATTCTGCCCGTGTTTGATGCGGGAATTGAAATCAAAATCCAAATTATATTTCCAGATCTAGGGGTCATTTCAAGTACCTTTCCATCTCCCTAGCACAGGTTTTTCTAAGGCTCGTTGACATCTAGTGATAATAAGGTCTTTCATTACAGAATCACAAAATACTCAGCCTGTGGCCTTATGTTCAATTAATATTTATTTGATAATCATAGGTAAATTAATTTCCATTGTTTCTGTTCTAATTCTATACGAGATTGTAAGATACAACTAGAGAAAAGCGCAGAGAGCCTGAGTAAATGTTGCTCATACAAAATGTTTCTATTACCCTTTACTTTTAAAACCATTAATAGATTATTAGGAGATATAAACATAGGAGACCATGGATCATATTTGCATATTAATGAAATCCATGAATTATACATTATTTGCTATAGAGAGTACTAGGAACAATATTCCTTCTTTTTTAATGGCTATAAGAGCTGGCGGTTTCCTGGAGCACACATCACATCCCCTCTGCAATACCTTCTAACAGAAAGCAAGCAAGCCAGCTCTTCAAAGCAATCTCTCACTAAATTTAATAGATTTGTTTGTGTTGCTTTGCAACACACAAGTGTGACAGTTCATTTTAAACAAAATAGTTTTAATAATGTCATTACTAATATCTGTTTGGTCATCTCTCTGAAAAATGGTGTTTTAATGGGAATGTTTCATTTTAATAAATGGCAGAAGAGGCAAGCTGCCCTGAGTCAGCAGGAAGTGGATATACACCAGAGAACAGGCTGATTGTGTTAGATTCATCCAGAACATTGAACAGCACACAGACAGTCCAAGAAAAAGCAACTGGCTTTATTCAAATGATTAGTCTTGCTGCTACGTTGTAGCACAGATTCACACATTCTTCTATTATTCCTTGACCTTGTGCCAAAAACTCCCACTTGAAGTAATAATTAGAATTAGTGTTTCCAGTGCATGCTTCCATCTTCCTAACAAACAGTAATGAAATGTGGCTTTTACAAAATATGCAGTTAATTAAACTTTTTTAAAACATTGGTTGATTAATACAGTTCCTCTGCGCTATCCCCTTGCTGTGCCCAGCTCTTTCTACCTGATATTGGTGAACCAGAAGAAAAGCACTAGCAGTGCTTTTGATGAGGGACAGTTCAGAAATTTGCACTTCAATATTGGTTACATATATTTTCTTTTTTTTCTCATTTTGACTCTGTCTAGGCATAAACTGGAAAGATGGCCATTATTTGTAATCACAGGTTTTTAAGCCCAGGACAGTGTGCGCATTATATAACTGCTCTACACATACCCTCAGCATGAATATGAAGAACACATATATCAAGTGCTACAAGGTAATAAGTGGATTTCTAGGCAAGCTGTTTAAAGAGGTGGCTCAGTACTGTATTGCTTAATAACACTATGCAGATAGAAATTCAGATTTCATTTTTTAAATATTATTTCCTGCTTTTTTACTGTCTGCTTTAATTATCCCAGTGCCGAACAAGTGTAGTCTTTTGATTGATGAGAGTTCCACCCCTTTACCCACACCCCTGCAGATATGAGGCTCCACAGTTTAGTACCATAAATCACTGTGATTGTATAACTTAACTACTGTATGATCAGAGATCACATACAGTGTTAGCCTGAATACACATTCATCCTTCGTTATGAATGTTTTTGGGCTAAATTTATTCTGGCAGTTTGGAGAAATATAAGTTTCTTCATGGAAGAAAGCAATGCATTTTAAATAAGCAATTCTTTCAACAACTAGAAATAATCACAAATGTCTTCTATTTGCAATCTTCATTAATGTGAGTTATTTCATCACTTTAGGAGAAATCCTTTCAGAGAAAAACAACAATTAAACCCCTCCCCCCCGACAGGCTCTGACAGCTAAGGATCTATGGATCAGCCATTTTAGTAATTAACCACAATTCCTCTGATTTGTGAATTTCCAGATGATGAGGCAGGAAGCAAGTTACATCTTGGAGAAATTGCCCTCAGGAGAGAGGAAAAACTATTGCGAGGTTGACAGCACAACCTTGTAGCAGCGCAGTTTGCCTTTCCCAGTGGTTCAAGGAGTTCCAAGCACCCTCTTGTAAATCATCGGCTCACATCTATTTATTATCTTCCAGCCCAGTGCACAACACTATCTGTTACACACGGATACCGGCAATATTACAAGGTGGACTCCAGGGATAAGAGACAGCCAACCCCGCACACCTCCTACGCCTGAGTCATACCCGGGGTAACGCCAGGTCCTGCTCATACCTGCTGTCGGCAGAAATGAAACAGTACGAGCCGTTGTGTTTCACAGCCTTTTTTAATTGATTCTCCAGAATGCTTGATCTTACCTGCTGATATCCCCGTGTTATTATTCAGAGACACAATCTATCTGCATAGCAATGGACAAAATGCCTGTGAAAATATTGCTATTCGTTCGGTCGATGTTGAAACTGGAGTAGGCACCAGATATACTCTGCAATGCTTGTCCTGGAATATCAATAAATAAATCATAAAAGCCAATGCTTCAAATATTGAAAAATTCACACTTCAAACTGTGTTTTGAACTATACTGAGAGCAATGTCTCAGATTGTCCTTTTGCTTTATATGAACAGAGGAAATTCAAAGTAGGAGGAACTCTCTCTGGGGATTTGGTGTAGGGGAGTGCCACAAACCATCAGCCTTCCTGTCTCTGCCATGCCAGAGTGGCCTCTCCTGGGATGTGCCATGAGGAGCAGACAGCACATCTGGGGAGCTAATGTGGCTTCAGATGAAATTATCTCCTGCAGAATCCATCTTGGCTGACAGCAGCGTGCACGCGAAGGAGCCAGGCAGTGGCGGGGAGCCAGGTCACAGCAGGTCAGGTGAAGGCTCGGTGGAAGACAGCACCTCCCTGTGACTGTCTGGGTTAAACAAAGTTCCTTGCCACACGGATGGTTATCCTTCTATTCGGGGTGCATATTTGGTAAGCTCAATCTCACTGAAGCCCCCAGCTCTGCTGCCCACTTGCAGTGCTCTCTCGCTGCAGGTCCTGTCTTACAGCGTGCCGCACGATGTGCTGTGCATGTCAGCTGTGCAAGGAAGGGTGAGGGCAGACGCGCTCTGAAAGGTATGCTCTAGTTCAAGAATTGCTAGCTGGGCTGGTGCCCGAGCTGCTGAATGGATTTCTGTGGTGTGTGTCATGCAGGGGGTTGCTGGTAGGCACTTCTGATGGTTCCTTTTTTTTCCTTTTGCTTTAAAAGCACTGAAATTAGCCAAAAGCTAAAGCAAATAATGGTATTTTTGTAGTTTAATTGTGAATGCAAGGCTAGACTGGCACTGGAAGTCACTCAGGTACATCTAGTCAAAGGCCAGAAGAATAAGCACTGCGGGTATTCAGTGCTTTATCTGATTAGAAAAGCCTGGCACAGATGTGATTTCTGCTCCATATATCAAGTTATGGCAGGCTTTTGCTGCTTCATTATGAAAGCATGTGAAGTAAAATAGGTTTTGGAACATAAAAAATGACAAATCTGGAAAAATATCTATATGCCAGATGGGTGTAGGAAGAATCTTTGTGACAAATATATTATTAAGGGAATATGCATAAGGAAAGAAACAGTGCCCCTCTCCTCCAAGGATGGACAGGCAGGAAGGTAGCGTCTCACTGTGTCTAATGTATTCTCATCTAGCCTAAATCTAATTAATTATATGGCATCGCTGACATAAAATCTAGGCACCACATGCAATAATTGTAAGCTTCATCGGGGTGCTGGTAGGACCTGGCGAGTGCTCTGCCCTCCCCGCTTTGTTTGTTCTCCTGGACGACGTCTCACAGAGGAAGTCTGATGCAGGGCCCTGGCTGCGCACCATAGGCAGATAGTGGCCGCTCACCTTCTCCCCTCACTGCCACACTCCATCAGCCTCCTCTGAGGGCACTGCTTGGAGGGGCTGTGTAGGAACAGGCCCCTGTAGGTTCCAGCTTGGGGCACCCGCAACTTGGGGGACTCTGCAAACTGCCACCCTGCAGCGTGGTGCAGAGGTCTCAGCTTTCCCTCAATGCACACCTTGTTGGGGTTTTGCTACATACCTGGTTTGGATTGAGGGTGCAAATGACCTAACCATTATTAGTGCGTTCAGAATTGAAATAGAAATGAAGGAGGGAGGATGGTGGGGAAGTCCTGTCGCTTGGCTTCCCGTAATGCGATTTCACTGATGCCCTATCAGCTATCTGATTGCTCTTTTCCTACTTACACCAAACAAACCAGGAGGCTTTTGCTCACAGGCTTCTAGTACTATTTTATTTGGCAGTTATGGAATAAAAGAATTTTAGTGTTGCCTTAGAGTTTCTCCTGACATCTATCACAGCCAATCCAGCTCATATGTGGGTGAAGTGTGTTTTGATCCAATTATACAATTCTATTGGAGTCTTGTTAGATTCTTATCCCATGTGCATGTTGAAAAATTCAAGAGCAAAAGAAAATTCTACAAAATGTTTCTCATTTACTATAGGCTTGGAGACACAAACCTAAGCCACAGTGTTACTTGTAGAGGCTAGTAGCAAACTAGAAAACAACATATTCTTCAGGAAAAATAACAAAAAACAACAGAACAAACCTGTTAATCAGCAGTAAGATTTAGAGGGGGAAGAGTACAATCTGTGTGATAGAGAATATTGCAGACAGACTTTGGGGACACAGCCTTACTTTTGTTAATTGCAGCAACAAGAACTTTTTTGGTGTTCATTACAATAGTTCAATGACAAAGCATCTGCCAATTTGAAGACATTTCTGAGGTGCATAAAAATGACAAATTTCAAGAGAATCCAGACACAGAATGGCCAAGGCAATGCAGCTAACATCCCAATGGATCATAATGACTATAATACTTAAAAAACTGATATATTTCCCACACTTGCAATATCTTTATAGCAAAGATGTATTATTAAATCAACAACCCATGTGCTATTTGATTACCATGATGCATAAATTGATCTAGGATATTTCTGGCTCATCATTTCCACTGTTTTCAGGCTGAGAAACATAATGAGGGGAATTAAGCGTTTCCTTTGCTCATCTGCTGTAGAAAGTCATGCAGCTTCATGAAGCACTGCTCCTGGGGGAAGAGGTGCACTTGCTCCAAAGATTTGTGGCTCCATCCTGGTAGGGGCTCCGACATGCCCACAAGCAAAATCCAGGCCCTAAAGCTCTGTGGTGGGGAGATGCCAAGACCAAGCCAGCAGCTGAGAGGCACCCATGCTGTTGGGCAAGCACAGGTGGCCCTGCGGACAAACGCTGGTGATAGTACCAGGACCATGTCTTGGAGCTCGGTTGCAGCTGGGAGAAGATGTTAGACTGTTCCTGAGCCACTACCCCTTTTTAGTTAATTAAGTTCTACCTGCCTTTAATTCCAGTAGATTAATAATTAGTACAGCTTTCCTCATATCGGAGGCTGCAGAAAGGTTCTTGGCCTCCAGTTCTGAACCCTGCCTGTGTCTCTGCACCCCATGGGAGGATGGAACGTGCAGCACATCTCCCCACAGTTCCTCTCGGTCATCCTGAGCCCTGTCATTAAGCTCCACAACAGAAATCTGTTTAGTCACAGAAGCAGATTGCTTCCATGAAGCGCAGAAATGTAATTTGCCAGTACTTACACTACAATATTAAATAGTAGCAAGTAGATCTTTCACCTTTTCAATTCTTTATAGCAAAAAATACTTGGTGTGAAAATCTCGACTCTACAAGAGTCGATGATAAAATCTGCATCAACAGCAGAGCAGCTTTTACCCTCCGCACGGTGAGTGGTTTTATTGGTTTTGCATTTAAAGCTGTCCTAATACATCCGTGCTTTCAGTGTAAGCCCAGCATCCTCATACACTTGCAAAGCCAAGAGCTCACCTCCCTGCTGCCATCAGCCCACACCCGGCCCGTTGGATGGACATACAAGGTTTAGCACATGCTAGGGCTGTTCTCCCATGGAAATGGATAGTCGTGTCGGCTCTGGAGGCACAACACACTTGAGTGCAGCCATAAGCCACCACGCCTCACCCCAGGCTCCAGCCCACTGTAGTTAATCATTAAATAATTCCCCTGGTGATGTTATCCAGTGCTGATAAATTACAGATTTCATTGTTTTGCCTGGAGCAGCTTTAAATTGTGTTAATTTCATCAAAGATTGACACTGGATTTTATTTCCTTTTGCTGCTGTTTTGTCCTGTAAAGAAGATGCACACTATAGACTTCAGATTGCTCACATAATTGGCACAATATATCTTTTCTCATATTTTGAGAAAAATGTAATCAGAGCCTTTGAAATACCAAGAACTTTTGGATCAATAAAATACTAATGGCAGTGTATTCAAAAGAGGAATATTACCACAAACTCAATAGCTTTTAAAACAACCTTATTGTTAACCATGTTTGTTTTACATGTGATCTCAGAATGCTTTCTAATTTTGTACAGTGGTGAATTTATTCCACCTACAGCACACGTTTCTGACACAGGGTTTTCTCAAAAACTGACGATGAAATACATTATACATCTTCCTAATTAACCAAACCATCATCAGTCTGATTCTCTCTTTTGGCAATAGAAAGAAATTTCCCCAGGTAGTCCTATTCTGCTCACTCCAAAGAAAAGGGCAATCTTGAATTCGTGGGATTTTGATCAGACCTTTTATGGCAAATTTTGCCCATTTTGGAACAAGGAACATAATGGTTCAATGTGTGTAGAATAATAATACATGTTGCTAAAACACATGCAAAAATTTGGAGCTGTGATTTTCAATTGTAAAATTGATATTAAATATTTTTTGTACCAGCAGCATTTTGATGCAGTACAATAGTCTGTTGTGGTAAGTAAGAAGATGTTTTTATTGTGCAGTACTGCATTTCCCTGAGCAGTTCTGAATTCTACTGAGAAATATTGAATAAAACTTCAAACTCTGACTGAGGCCCCACATCACTGTTGGTGCTTTTAAGATGCCTCCTTCAACACTTTCACAGGGTATGTGGGGTCTTTCTTGTTGCTGACTTATTATTATTATTATTTTAGCACATAGCATAATACAGTCTAAACCACTGCTTTGCTGTAAATGTGCACAGGTGTTTATTATTTTATAAGCTGTCAGGTGCCCAGAGGCACTGATAGCTTTCAACGACCCTGACCAGCCTCACCTGGAGCCTCCCACTCCCTAATGATGGGCCAAGGAGCTCTGTTTAACTTCAGCCCAGGCACACCTGTTCTCTTTCATAATGCTGTAGGAGCATGGGTTCTCTTGCTTGGTTATAGCTGTAGTTGCCTACAGAGCCTGGCTTGTTCATGGGTCTCCTGGCTGAGCTGCAGAGCTGCCCTGTCACTGTGGGGGTGTCTGACAATCTTTGGATTATCTCTCATCCTGATCTTGCATGGTGGGTTGACTGCCTATCTTGACTTCAGACCTGTGCCATCCTGTGAGTTGTTCTAATAACTGGAGCTTGTGGTTGAGGCTGGCTCTATCCCCAGAGCTGCACTGCTCTCCTGGCTTGGTACTATGGGATGGGACTGCCCTGGTGGTGCTCTCAGTTCCTGCTTCTCCGTCCTGCTGGGATAAGGTATGGATTAGCTAAAGTAAATTACTCTGTTAAACTTGTTCTTAACTGCAAAGAACCCGTCCTGTCTGTGTTTTTATATTTTGTGCTGACCACTTATAGGTGCTAAATTTAATATCTCAGGGTGTCTACTATGCTAAAGTCAGTTTTGGTGAGCCTAAGCTCTTTTTCCACCCTTGGGGGTGGGAGCTGCCATCTGACTGTGTGCTTTCCCTGAAGCTGCCATTTCTCTTATGCTCCAATGCCCAAATATATCTTGGGTTTCTAATCAGTCATGAGAAATTTTTGACAAATCCTTGGAGTCTACATCAGAAATGAGGATGTAAGATTATTTGGGAGCTGAGAAAAAGCTGGTTGTTTTGCTTCAGTTGTTTGCTCTTTTCAATACTGTGTACAGGGTAATAAGTTGATCTAAATCCTTGGAAGTTCAGGAGAGTCACTCCAGTGATTTTTAGCAGAATAGATTGGCTAAGAGTCCCTAAAATACCTCTTCTCAATTAATATCAGCTCTTGCACAACCTATGGCCCTCTTTCAGATACTAAGTGGAGTAACTGGAATCTGTAGACCATATAAAAAAAACGGGAGGAAAAAACACCTTATTGAGTTCTCTTCCAATGTGTGGAAGAAATGTGGTTGATGATGTCATCTTTTCTCCTATATTCTGTGGAGTCTCTGTTAGGACAGCTCCAACCCTGAATTTAATCTAGCCTCTAGAGGAAGGTGGGGCAAAACTGCCTATTGATTTCAGTGACCCTGTTCAGTCACTTAAACTATTTTTCTGACAGACTTTCCAAATACTGTTACTCTGAAGTTTTGACTTCCTGAACTACAGAAAACTCTCTCACCAGATTCTTACAGGGCAAAGCTGAGGCGGGGGGAGTCTGTCCATCTGGGGTAGTGTAGCTTCTTCCGTCAGGACATCTACAAGGGGGTTTGGATGTTGTTCAAATGCAGTGTTAGTGTAAAAGTGGAATAATACAGGCCTCATCCTACAAAGCTGTAGCCTGGAGTACCTGCCAAGTGAGACCCTTTACATGTGGGGATTAATTGGCATAATCTTTAAATGTTGTTGCTTCCAGCTGCTCTACACAGATTAGTCTAGCAAATTCGAAAATCTGTGGGTTCTTCCAAGCACATGGGTTAATATATTCTTACTTGATAAGTTCTGCTGCGTGTACTGTGTGAGGGAAAGAAAAGCATGAAAACAAGACTTTGGAAGGTAGGCAAAAAGTCAACGCTTGTTTCATGATACATCTGGGATCTTACCACCCAGGTAGACTTGAGAAACAGACTTTCCAAACAAAAATAGCAGGATAATAAAACAATCATAGTAAAAAGCAGTGGCAAGGCACTTCAGAAATCTACATTTTACAGAAGTATAATCATGATTTAAAAATACAGAAACAGTGACTCAAAAGAGGGAGAGTGTGGGTGTTTGCTGGGGATGAGTCAAAAGAGAAGAAATCTCAACTCCAGAAAGCAAATGCAGAAGATAAAGCAGTGTAAGTAGAGCCTGCAAAAAGGCACACCAAATTTATGCATTTGTTCTGCATCCAGGGCTCATCTCTGTTATGCAGAAGTCATTGATTAACTGACCCTAAATTGAAGTGGGGCAATTAGACCGAGTAAAATATCTACAGCATAAATTATACACAAAAAGTCTGAAGAGAGCCTCCTCTTTGTCTTTAAGACTTGCCAGCTGTTTCTTCCCTACTGTGTGGTTCTTACCTTCCCAGATAAGCATATTCTTTTCCCCTAAATCAATCTGATGGACTGGAGTTAACTACATCACAGGGTACAGCTGTGTGTCCAGATACATTTTTAATAGGTCAGACAGTCCTGTGGCAAAATAGCAGTGAATCATGTCAGCAGATGAGGAAGCTGGAGGGCAATGGACTGTGGAAGGACCTGCAGCATGCATTGATGTGCTCTTTCTTGTTTCTGGTTTGTAGAACAGTTTGTCACATGCCTGAGCTGAAGCATGTGTACTGCTGGCACATACAAGTCTGGAAACACCTATGTAGCAGATTTAACTTGTTTTTAAAGCAAATCTACTTGCTTCCATTGCCTAGAGGTTGTGTGAAAACCTCTGCACAGATAGTTTCTTTGGCTATGCCTCTCCTCACACTGCCTAATTGCTGTGGGTACTTAAGAGGCTGCCTTAAATTGAGGACAAAGCACAAGTTGCTGGAGATAAAAAAAAATAATAATAATAATAAGAAAATCATAGAATCACTAAGGTTGGAAAAGATCTCCAAGATCACCTAACCCACCTATCACCAGCAGTGCCCACTAACCATGTCCCTGTGTACCGTATCTACACTGTTCTTGAACACCTCCAGGGACAGTGACTCCACCATCTTTCTGGGCAGCCTGTGCCAATGCACCACCACTCTTTCAGAGAATAAATTTTTTTCTTAACATACAGTGATGAGCACAAGCTGCCATTTTCAGCTACAACTTTTGCTGCCAAGCTCAGACCAGGTTGCATGTCATTGTAGTGGGAAAAGGACTAGGTATTGATTCAGAACTGGGCCTGGGACTGTATCTGCACTGAGCAGGGTGTTGGAGTGCAGTTGGCTCAGGCCTGTCTTGAGAGTGTTTGGTTTGTGTTCAGTGGGTTGCTCATTGCTCCCCAGGGAAGCCAGCCCTGGTTCCCAGCTGGGCGTCCTAGCAGTGCTGTGTGCGCCCGGTATTTTAGAGCCTGTGACCAGTCTGACCTCTCTCCAGAGTAAACAGAGGTCTTGGCGTCTATCTATCTGAACAACAGATAGAGACCCAATAATCATGCTATAAAATGTTGTGCGAAGGTTTTAGAAGTAAACTGGTCATCAGGTACTTTTCTGATGTTTTGTTTACTCATGTTAGCAATGTGAAAGCAACATGAAATTTTCCTCTGCAGAATAAGGAATTTGTAGTGTGGCCGAATGAGACGAAGAGCTGATCTTGTGTGAAGCCCTTTGTTACTGATGACGAAGGAAAGGTGAATTTGGTATTTACAAGCACGCTAAATAGCTGCTGACTTCTGCAGACTACTTCAAGTGCTCTCCTCTTTTCTGGTCTGTAGGCAAGACGTAGCAGTGAATGGGGTGTACTTGCACTAGCTGCTGGATTATTTTTTCAGTTCTGCACTTCTAACATTCAACACAATGTAATCCAAGCCATCTTCTCCTCTGTCCATTTTTTTTTTTTTGTGCTTTCTACAGTAAGCACCAAAGAGAGCCACTCACACTTGGTGGGATCTTCCCTCTCACCAGCAGTTGTCAGTACCTAGCTTCAAGTCTCTTGGCAGGACCTCTCAGGGACAGGAGTTCATTGGAGACCAGGGCTTTATCATGCTGGTGCAAGTATCATGTGCAACACTGCTAAGATCAACTGAGGAAAGGAGAAATGGGTGAACAGTTAAGTGGTGTCTACCTTTTGTTCTGGGCTTTGGGACTCTTATATGGCATCTACTTTGTATGTTACAGACATCTTAGCCTCCAGAATTGCAAATGTATGGTTTTTGTGAATATATTTACCTAAGTTGACAGCATTTAACATTTCCTAATAGGGTTGGAAGGTTATACGTATACAGTCCAATTTGAAGGAAAGGGGAGATGTTTCCATTTTCATATATAGACTGTGAAAACATGGAGGCTGATTATGAAGAATAATGTACAAAATACAAGAGAAATGCAAACCAATACAGTCCTGTAATAGACGTGCTTGTTTGGTAGTTTCTTGATAGCAAGGAATGTTTACACAGCCATAAAGTAAAAATATCTGAATATCACACAGGCATGATAATTTTGTGCAGTGAACTCTTTTATAACTCATTTGAAATGAATCTGTCAGTCATTAATGGTCTGTGAAAACCTACCCCAAGCTGGTGCCAAATTTTTCCCACAGAATAGTTACATCGTGATAAGCTCTGCTGTATTCATGGTAAATCGGAGTACAACAATGAAGTTACATGGTAAGCTTTGCTATATTGCTCAGTAAATCATTGTGTTAGATGACAATTACAAAATAAGCCTCATTTTATTCTTTATGAGAGTATCTATCAGTAGTGGATGAAGGTCAATACGAATGTTTTTTCCTTCCATCCTACCACCTACTGCACGTGCTATTTATGGACACTTAAGGTTTGGGGGGACCATTGTTAGCCTTATATGCCTGTGCTTGTGATGCATGCAACAGAGTGTCGGGAACTATACCACAAGCCTTGTGATGTCTGAAGGTGTCACTGGGGCTGGTTCAGTGACTGGAAGGGGATCCTTCTCTTTCAGTGACTGAGATTGCATCTTTCCATCTCTTGAAAATGCATACCAGATCTTTATACGTATCTTGTATTTAGATCCTATATACTAGTCTTATATTTATTTGCTGAACTGTCTTGGTTTTCACTGTCCCATCCAATTTTATTTGTCAGCATTGCTATAAGTAGCATCTTTCTTTTTAAACTATTTCATTGATTTCTGTGGCTTGCAGGACCATTTATTTCCCTACTAAATTCTTGCATGTGATTTAAACTGCTGTCCCTATTTGACAGTTCTCAAGTCAATCAGTTCTTTATTCCACACCAAATCTTTAGATCTTCAGCATCAACTGTCTCCCAGAAAGCTCTGCCTTGACATCCCCTTGCCCTTCAGCACTAGGGAGTGGTACTCAGTTTCTTGCCTTCCTCCCAGGTCGTTTCCCTGTGCTGCTCCCTGCCTGTCCTCAGGGTTCACAGCTGTCTTCTGCTTGATTTCATCTCCCTCCATGTCTCACTACTTCCTAGAGATTTACATAACCTACAGCTGAGTGCCTCAAATGCAGTTTGTTCTCCCTCCTTGGCAGAGCCTCTGAAACTCCCACTACTACAGCCTTTGTGCTCCGCTTCAAAATGCATACCTTCTAATCTAATCTTAACAAAATGAAATAAAAAGGTTTCTGCTGCCATTTCAGTTGGGTTCCCTAAGGTACATAAATTTTTAGAGTCAGATGTAGGAGATGTCTGCCTTTCAAAGAGCAGGGAGTTGTCTGCATTATGTTGTCTCCATAAAGCATCATGTACTGAAAAGAGCTATCACGTACACCAGAACAGCAAGAGCCAAATCTGTTTACAGCACAGTGGAAAAGCTCCAGTAGCTTAAGTGATATAGTCTGGGTCTGTGCAGGCTGAAGATTTCGCCTTAAGTGAGGACTGCAGTCTACGCAAGGAGATAGATAATGGGGCCACTTCACCTCTTATGGAAACCCACCGCTGATGCGGAAGCAATGCTGCAATATGAAATCTGTGCGCAATAGTGCTTTGTATTTACAGAACTACTTTACATATTTCATTGATGTATTATCAAAATGTTTTTTTTGCCCATGAACTTAGGGCCCCTTCTAAATCCTAGCATGAGGCATTACCCTATAACTACACGAGACTTGCTGGTCTACTTCTGTTTGGCACAGTGGATAAACCAGAAAAGAGCTTGAGTCTCTTCCAGCGAAGGTTTGAGACAGTCACTTGCCATTTCTCTTTTGTTCAAAGTCACCTTTTTGCCTCTATAGAAGTTCAGTTGAGGTTGTTGTGAAGGCAGGAGGGGTGAGAAATGTGGGATATTTTCTAGTTTGCATGCAAAGCAAATCTCTTAGAGTATGAGTTGCTAGTTTAAAAGCCCTCAAGAGGATGTTGCAGGGCTGTGATGTAGTAAGATGTGCAAAATCAACACTTGCTGCCCTTATTTAAAATGTCATAAAGATGGGATGTCTGTGCTTTCTGCAGGAGTAGGCTGTGTAGGCAGTATATTAGGGCCCTTTAGTGGTGTGCATCTGTTATGGGGCCAAAAGACAGATGTAAATCCTGTCCTTAGCAGGTGAATATGCAGTTGCATGCTGAAGAATGAGTAGCCCCCAAATACATGACATGGCACATGCATGTTCCCATTAAATCTGAAGGTACTTCTGGGGATTTTGAAAACCTGCATTTTAGGTTTGGCTTATATGTAATTTATGATGGGAACCTGGAAGGTTCTCAAAGCCAAGATAAGATGCTGCCAGGACAATTTTGCAGCCTGCAGTCTAAATCTTCTTGTTGCAAGCAAAGTGTGTGTTGAAACCACTTTATTCAAGCAGCTGTTTGGGAGTTAAAAGACAAACTTTCGAAAGTGTTTTGTACTTATGAGCTCGCCCTTTGAAGCTGTTGTTTGTGCCTTTAGTAAAAATCAGGTGGTTCATCCTGAAATTGCAAACTGCCTGGTCACCCCTGGAATTGAATCAAATGAGGACAATCCTTTTTCCTAGAAAAGATGTGCTGTCTGAGTCTCTTCAAGACTGCAAGGAAATGTACAATGAAACAGCATGCCATCATGTTTTCTGTTCGTTTCCTGATATACTTTGTAGAAATACAGCTATGTATATTTCTAAAAGTTAATCTTTTGTTATACAATGATATTTTTTGAAAAAGCTCTTGACTTCTGTATAGCTCTGTTTCATCAGGTATACTTCATACTTGTCTAACAGCTCCTAAATTGCAAGCAGTACTAAGAAATGCCTGAAAAAATAAATTGCTTTAAATTGTTTGTTGAAGTGAATTTAGGAATTTTATTTTGTATACAACCTGCTATAATTTTCTTAGCTCTTGCTAAGTACATGTGTTCTTTGTTGGATGAGATCATCCACAGGACTATTCTACATAAGGCATGTGAAAACCTCTGATGTTAGTTTCCC
Organism: Tragopan temminckii; assembly: GCA_028571105.1. Taxonomy (NCBI): domain Eukaryota; kingdom Metazoa; phylum Chordata; class Aves; order Galliformes; family Phasianidae; genus Tragopan; species Tragopan temminckii. Next base: position 4,246,906 of record JAOWBP010004015.1, read on the forward strand.
AAATAATGAATTACTCCAGGTGCACTGTATCTAAGCACTACCGTGAGCAGGTAAAATTAGGTTTCCACTAATGGGGAGAAGCATCTGATTCATCAGGCTATCAGTTATTGAAGAGCTGCATGTGCCAAGAAAGAACTGTGTGAACACATACCAAGAGTACCAGAAGTGAAGTTTAAAGTATTTTAGCTAATTTTTGCCTTAGGTTCTTCCCAGAAGCCATCTTACACTTTTGGTACTTTTTAAGTGACATTCCTTAAGTGTCACTTCAGGCACAAATGCCTTTAATGCTGGGCAAAAGCACTAGGTAAACCAAAAAGCCAAGCCCAGAAAGGTTAACATCAACTGACTTTCTGGTGAAATCTTGATGATTTTTTTTAAAGAATTTCTCTTGCTTCCTTCTATTATTCTCATTTCCTCTTCATTTACACTGATGCTTGAATTAAATCAGGGTACTAGTGCTTTCCTCCACTGACTGCCCTTAAATTTAACAGCCTCACGGCCTCAGTGCCCTTCTGTGCCAAGTATTGTCTTTTCATAGACACAAGTTAATTCCTGTTATGCTGTATGACAGGGCTGAGCATGGTGAAAGCCCAGCTTGCAAACTGCTTTATTTCTTTCCAGCCCCCCTGAGGAATTCTGGATGTGTCGATAAAAGCAGATAAACCACCATTGCATTCCCTCTGTTTTCTTACTTCTGAACATTTTTCTTGATGATATCCTGCAACAGAGGGTGCTCTTCTTCATTTTGTTTCCCCCTTCCTTGCCCCATCCAATTTCTTTCCTATATTTTGCTTCCCCATTAGGAAAGCAATGGCCATATATCTTCACTTAGTCTCTGCTGCAAATCGTTTGCATGGCTGGAAGGAAAAGTACACTGTCACTCATGAGCCTTTACACCTGCCAAAGCTAATGAGATAAGCTTGACCCTCATTCTGGCTGGTTATTTAGAGCTTCACACTCTGAGCAGATTTCTAATGTCCTCAAGAAGCATCTTAGATCTTACTACAAACACTTCTATTAACAAAAGAAGTGGAATATAACTCTATATAATACAAATGTTATCTAATATACCTTGTTCTGTTTCTTACATGTCTTTTTTTGCATTGAAGAATTTAAGCATAAATGTTTCATTAGAAGAAACAACAAATGTTTTGTTTATTGATCACTGACTCTTCAAAATTCTTTTTGAGCAATGAAGGAAATACAGTAACAGTTTTTAGCAAAGGTGCTTCCAGCCATCCTGATCCCAGGGCAGTGTACTGGAAGTGCACATTTTCTCTGCGGTCCCTAGTTGTAGTGACTTCACCCCTGTAAGATGCAGCTGAGGTGGGATCAGAACTGGGTCATATAACTCATTGTTTCGGTGACGACTTGCAAAGATGACAAATGGGGAAAAGGAAATGGCTGTTTGCCCTCAAAACAAAACATGAGGTGATTAGCAGTGGATGAACACAGTGTTTGCCTTCTGATTAAGGAAGCTCTCTGAAAGTGGGATAGCTGCCTTCTAGAGCTCCTGACTTGTGGAAGGGAGAGCAGAGGCTGGGGTGTAGCCTGGGATCTTCTCCAGGCCCTGCTGGACTGGCAGCATGGGCTGCTGGTTGATTTTTGCTTTTGTGGGATTTTTAACTTCTGAGGAAAGCGTGTTATAAAATGATGATTTTGTAGATGAAGGCCTAGACAACCTAGAGCCTTTCAAAAAGACCCACAAACCCTCTGGGCCCATGTGTTGTATTTATCTTTTAAGGAACCTTGTCATTAGGCTCAAATTAAAAATGAGCTGCCAGTTTCTATTAATAATTAATGTTGAAATGTTAGCACTTTGAAAGACTGTTTCAAGTGCAACACATACCATTTAACGCTGAACAGTTTTATATTTACAGTAATTCCACCTTTCATCCCTTAATGTCAGCCTCTAAATCTTTAATGCTTTAATCACACTTCTTATTTTGATATCCCAAGTGAGCTGTCCTAACCTGTGTCCGCTCCCTTTCAATAAGGTACACATTTTATACTGGAAGGTTAGTCAGCAGCACTTGTTAATTATTAAGGAAAACAAAATGCTACCACTGGAAAATTGTTTGTTCCCAGCAGTATGTGTTACCTTTAATCTGTACTGACAAGAAGCAAGAGGAATCATAAAATAATCAGAGGAGCCAGGAGAGAGGATTGTTTGTGAAGAACATTACCCAGCAGAAATGTAGACAGCCTTGATTTGATTCCATAAATGAACCTAATTACTGGATAATGTATTGTTCTACAGAAGTAACATATCTGCACGATATGTAGTTAAAACAAGACATTGTGCGTTCAAAGGCAGATGATTTTTGCTTTCTGGTTTTGCTCTCTACAGCGTGTTCCCGAGCTGCGCTGATGGAGCTCTTTTCTACAGAAGTAATCCAACATGCAGCTGGGGTCTGGGGGCTGGATTTTTGTTGTAGCCTTCCTATTGTGAATGGGGAGAGTTCTGCGGAGCAGTGGAACACTAAATGTTTCGCAGTTTTCTTTTTCTGTGCTTGGTTAACTAGCAAATATCCCAGACTGTAACAGAGTAAGTGCTTGGTGTTTTCTTAACTGCCAGGCAAGCAATGAATATTTGAAACATGCCAAACATCACTAAAACAGCTTCTTGCAAAGAAAAGACCGTTCTAAACCTGTAGTTATAAAGCATTCCTCCAATTTGTTCAGATTTTCCTTGTTGTTTCAGAATGGCACCTTGAAGTGATACAGATATATAGACAGATCTATATTGATGACTACAAATACCAGCTTTGAGCAACCACATTAATGGCTGATAAAGGGATGTTGACCTATAAGTTAATACTTAATCACTGGGATCAGTAGACTAAAGCTGCCTTACATCTGGTTGATCCCCATACTTTAATGTATAGCGGTTACGAGTTGAGTTTTTTGGACACATTTTATTGGACAGATGCTTAGGACAGGCCCGCTATTCCTGTATTTCCACTGGTGTTGCCCTTTGGGGGATGCAGACAACACTTTATGATGGGACATTTCAGCTTGCCCCTTGCTGTGCGGGTATGGGAGGAATGGTGCTAGAGAGGGACGTGTGGTGGCCCCTGGGCCCCCATGTTGACCGAACACATAAGGCTGTCCTTACATGTGTCTGTCAGCTGGAAATTATCCAGCTTGAATGCTGACATTCTTCTTTAATAATGAGTGTTGCTTCTTTTGTAATGTTGCGTTCTGAAATGGGTATCGTAGAATCACAGAATGGCTTGAGTTGGAAGGGACGTTAAAGATCATAAAGCCCCAAGCCTCTGCCATGGGCTGGTTGATACCCAGCAGATCAGGCTGCCTGGGGCCCTATCCAGCCTGATTTTGAGCTCCTCCATGGCTGGGCTGCTTTTTATCAGGCTCCTGTTGTCTCTGGGCATTCTTTCTAATTACGTGAACAGGGGATGAAGTCCTACTAAGTTGTCTGTGCCAAGAAAAAGAATTACTGCACTGATACTTTCAATCCTTACTGCCTTGTTTAAAAAAAAAAAAAAAAAGCTTTCAGAGTTTACTGAACCTCCACCTCACATATCAAAAAAGAAATAGAAAAATTCCTGCTGCTATGTTATTATGCAAGCATCCAATTCTATCCTTCCATACTGTGGAGACATGCACAACACAGGAAAGTGTTAAAGAATATTTATAAGATGCTCAACAGGACAAAACAAATGGACATGTGTAGTGTATGTACACTGTTCATTACAAACATGATTAGCGTGTATATAATAGATATGTTGTTAAAGCACAGCAGGTTCTTCAAAGTTTACAAGTTTATTATGAATTGATTTATTCATGAAATGCTTTGTTTCTATGACAACTTTATTGGTTTGCCTGTGGTCTAAATACATATAGGCATGGCAGGAATTCCACAGTACAAAACAAATTACATGCTACTACCTGAATGGCTTGATGCCTTTAGGGAGCGTACAGAAATAGTCCGCAATGAGGGCAGAAATCACCACAGACTGTGCTGGTGTGAGGAGGCTTGCTTAATAAGGAAAAATGCTTAAAGGTCCACCACAGCTTCCATCTGCAATAAAACAGAAAGATAGAAATGAAGCAAAGGATCTGGTAGGAAAACATAAAAGAGATCCAAACCCTCATTGCAGAAGTGTATTCAAGAAAAGCCGGAGATCAAACACTAGTGCTCTCTCCCACAAATGTAGAACTTGAAAGAAGCTATTAATATTCACAACAGATCTAGAGTTACAAAAGAAATTGGAGAGCTATTGTTTAGTGAGAAATTAGCGTGAAGATATAGGGCCTCAGCTGATAAAAGAGTAGGGAGGCTCACTGGGACAACATAAAATAGGATCAGAGAAGAAGTCAATAAGTGGATCAAATGGCAAAAGAACGAATTCCTAAAGTGCAGGGAAAATAAGACAGAAAGGGACTGGGAAGATGACAGTGAAATAGTGGAGGTCTGAGACAATTAACAGGAAGATAACTTTTTAAATAATAGAAAATGCAGCTTCATATACAGCAGAGCTTGTTTGTCCCTTCATGATATTTGGGTCTCTGTCCAAAATAATATCCTAAACCATGGTAAAACAATGATGCTTTGGCTGCTTCCGTCCTGTGATAATGTTCTTTGGGAAATGACAAACAAGAACAGGATTCTGTGAAGCAGCCTCTCCTCCATCGCTTGCTGTCTGCTTTTTAAAGACAAATATCAGAAGCAGCAGCAGAAAGCACACTTGTATTACAAAAGCAAGTTTCCTGGCAATTTGTTTTTAATCTAAACAAGGCTGCTTGACATTCTGGATCCTTCATAGAATCAATATGAGAATTTCAAAGAAAGGAAGGGCCACTAATTATCTACCACCTCCCATGAAAGCCAATGTGAAAACACCTAAAATTAAAGCAAACCAGGGCAAATGCAAATTCTTGCTTAGTAACCACAGGCTCCCCCACCACTCTCCTGCCTCTGGAGCACCTGTGTTGTGATGGAGGTTAAAAACTGTTTCTGCACCTACTTGTTTCAGTCCAAGTTTGTGGCTTGTTGGTGGAGATAATCACTTTGTTAGGTATCCCTCATCCAGGTGCTGCTGGTTTCATCTCTTATCATCATGGTGTGTGCGGAGCTTGGGGGTAGGTCATGCCACCCTGTGGCCCTGCATGTGCCTTGCCTCCCTTACACTGAAGAACAGCCAGACTGTGAAGTTACCAGCTTCAGCCATTTGGATTTGGCACAATAATGAATTCCAGATGGTGCCTTAGTTAAAAAAAAAAAAAAAGAAAGAAAAAAAAGAAAAAACACTCTTACTACCTTTATTAGCTAGGCAGAATCATCGCCTGCTTTGAAAGGTGACTGGGCTGACACAGACAGGAACTGCAGGAGAACCTGGGCCCAGAAAGCATGAGGAGAAGGGGGCAACAGGATGTGCCATGCACATGGCTCTTTGCTGCTGCTCTGAGTGCCTGAGCCATCTGACTAATTTGATGTGCAAGTGCTAATAAAAAGCTTCTCCAGTTAGTGCTCACTCTATTATTCCTAACTTGTGTTCTGACCCAGTCCCTTCCATGCTCCTAATTGCCTGTGCTGCACTAAGTGACATTGCCTTCCATGTTTTTATGAGCTGTGGTCTTTTGCAAGAGGAAAGAATTATCTGCATCTGTCTTGACGATTGATCTGAAATGGTTGTGCTAGTACAGCTGGTCAAAGCACATATTTACAACCTACTGAATATTTGCAGGGGTAGGCACTACTGAGAGAGGCAATGGCCTCTTCTTCAGGTGGGAGAGTCTCTTCCTTCCATACTGTGCTTGCATCAGAGCTACTCATAGCTCTGGTAAGTTTGTTCATTGTGCCGTCGAAAGCAAGTCTAGTTGTACTGCATCAGCCCAGCTTCTAGTATCTGGTGCACCTATTTTAGTAGAAGGATGACCTTTGAAAGACCTGCTTTGCAGAGGATTTATGAAGAATTTTTGAAAGTCCCCCTTTCTTCACTCTTGTAAATGCTTGTGTGGCCCTTTTGAGTGTTATCTAAAATGCATGGGAAATTGTCATAGTTTTCCCCATAATGAATCACAATATTTAATTATTTAATGATGGCTATAAAGTGAGTATAACAAAGGGAAAACTGTTCTGAACTTTCTTGACACTACTTGGCAAATACTTGCTCTTTATCTGACACGCCATCATTTACTCCCTCAGCCCTTGGAGAACAGCAGGATAGCTGAACTATCGATATATTAGAAGAAAAATCATAAACAAGGAAAGTAAATCTTGACATTTTAAAACTAATGGTGAAGTTCGCCTGCACTGTGTCCCGAATACTCAATGAAAAGTCTAGAGGGAAGAGCTTAATGCACCTTTTAAAATCTCTGCTTTTCAGTCATGGGCTGTACGATGATCTCCATGCATGCATAGTGTATATATAGATCTGTGCATGCTGCCACATATGAACTGATGTGACAGGTTTACTCAGCACTTCACATGTATGCATCTGCTTAATAAAACTGCCTTTGCATAGCTTTGTTGGGCTTGTGTATGTGCATGTGTGTGCATATACATGCATACAGAGAGGTTCTGAGCAGATACTCTTTTTCATTAAGCAAGTGACATTTTCATGCTGGTGCAGCATCTATCTATCTTCTTTCTGGCAAAGCTGTGTGCCTTTCAGTCAGCATCTGACTAAAGATCAATGAGAGAAAGCTTTTTGAAGGTGCTTTCAGGTCCTGCGGCAAGGGAGATGATCAGAAAGCTGCCATAAGCTTCAGACCCACTTGACAAATGAGGAACTATTTTGGCGCTCTGTAAACTGCTGTCACATCAGTTAGAAACACTAATTAGAACTACTTTGCTATTGAAAGTGTCCAGTGCATTAAATATCACTTCTGCTTATTGCAATTATCTTATCCATTGACTTACACTTCATACCACAAGACTATCAAAGATGGAAATGCGTAAGGGATGGCTTAATAATTTATGAGGGAAATTAGAACTGAGTGGCAAATAGCTTTTGCCTGCTACCCTTTGACCTTTCATTCTTTGTAGAGCATGAAACTCACATGTGAAATGTGCTTGCCTTCAGTTTTGTATTGCTGGGGAAGCAGACAGTGCAAGATGCCTGAGTAACAAACACATGATTGTCATCTTTTTCTCAGAGTGATGCAGAGGTAAAGCGATGTGGGTAGCTTCTGAGAAGTGGTGGGACACAGAAGTGATCACAGTGATCTGCAACCAACAGCATGAGAGCTGTATGTTCTTCCTGTACTGTTCTTCTGAACAGTTCTTGTTATTGATAGAAGCAGCGAGACTCTGCTAAATAATCTATACCATATGAGGTTTAGAATAAGCGGTGATGGTTTTTAGTGCCTTTTCCATTCTTCACAAGACGAATTTGTAGAGATAAAAACTAGTAAAAATAAATAAAAATTTTCTTTTATAAAGGCAACTTCATATTTTTATTTTAAAATTTGATTGTGACCCTGTAATGTTTGTACACGACTTAGGAATCAGAAAAAGGAAGTTAGAAGCTTTCCATGCTATAAAAGACAGAAAGATGGCACTGCCACTTAGGATGCTATAATTTCATATTGTGTGTGGATGTATTTAGCTGAGAGGAAAGAAGAAATTATCACGCTAAATACCTTGCTTGCAATCTAAAGTCACGAGGCTGAACTCCTTGCCCTGCTGTTGTGACCTTGAACCAGGTACTTGTTTCTGTTCAGGTTTCTACTGATGATGTTAGAGCCTGTTTAATTACCAGGGTGTTATGGAGGATCAGGTCTTGTTGTTTTAAATAGTAGACAATGTTCTTACCACCACTTGTCCTTCTGAAAAGCTGGAATTCAGCGCATTCAGCTGATTTCTTCAAATCTTCAGGTGATTTCTTTTGTTCTTGAAATTCTGTACATAGGCCAGCTTAAAAACTGTGTTCTGTTACTCAAACATTAATGAGATAGAGCTGCAATGCATATTTTTTCTAAGTGTTAATTTAAAGCAGCAGACAGAAAACATAAAGCAGCAATGGGGCAGTTTCATCTAACAGCTCTTAGCGGGAATAATCTTTGGAGATCTGATTTGAAAACCATGAAGCTCATCCTGTTTTCAGATGCATCTGTATGCATTCAGTGATCAGTGCAGAATATTCTTTCTCTGCCTGAAGTCCTACGTCTCACTACGCTGCTCCATACAGAAATACTTGTAGAAAAAGTCATGACAATTTCTTCTTTAGAATCTCTAAGTGATGGGGAGATAAAATACTAACAAAGGCATAAATATACATACACTCATAGAAATGCAAGTATAAAATTATAATATGAAATGGTTTGGTTCTTTACTCTGAATATTTTTACAAGTTTGGTTTTGTTTTTCAAGGAAGAAAAGTCTCTGAAAGAGCAGAGTGTAATTGCAGGGTCTCAAACCACACAGTGAGCCTAACCCCAGCCCACAAACACAGCCAGCCAAACCCCAGTCTTGGCTGTCCCCTCCAGTTTTGATGCCCATTACTGGGAGAAGGGAGGAATGTACTTTTGTACGCTTTAAGTGGACACATTGAAAAACCACTTCACTTTTCCAGAAATTCGCTGCAACATTGAGAATTTCCAACTGTTCTGGAAATTACAGCCATTTTCCCTCTAAATGAGCTATGAAAAGTTGTCAAGGTCCAGCCATGCCTCCTCTGCCATCCCCATGAGGTCAGTAATAGAACCACTGGATCCAGGGGCCCTGTCTGGGCAGGAGGCACTGAAGCTGTACAGCTCAACTTGGGGCTTTGCTTTCCTTCACTCTGGTTGTCTGAAGCCTTCTTTTAAGTCTGTTGACCTTAGACCAAAGCAAAAAAGAGGATGACTTTTAAGCAACATGAAATTTAACTTGGAATATCTGTTTCCACAGCAGCCAATTGAGAGGTGAGAAGGTAGCTTTACCAAGTAGCTCATAATCACTGGGATTTACAGAAGCTGGAAATGAGCAGGAAAGCAGGGCTGCCAGCACCCAGCTGTGGTGAAACAGTCTTACAAATATCCACACTAAGAACTAAGTACTCCTAGCACAATTTGCATTGCTCACACAACTTTGAAAATCGCCCTGGTTTAATGTTTGAGTCAAATTTCACCTCGTATTAGTCAAATTCTGCATCGTATTTAGTGTCAGTTTTGATAGCCTTCTGCTTGAAATAGCATGTCACTATCTCTTCTATTGCTGGCACATTTCAGCAGGGAGTTACTTCTGCATTGACTGTTTCCCATCAGGTTTCATGTTCCTTTAAAATCAACTATCAAGGAAAAAAACAACTATTAGTTTAATTTCTGATTTCACATAAAATTGCAGAGACAATCCCTGTTTTTTTTAAAAAAACAACTCTTCAGATGGCCCATGCTGTATGGCATACATAGCAGTGTTTATTGTTCTGATAGTATTTTAGCAGCCAGCACTGAATGGCTCATGCAGTTGGCTTGGGAGGCAAAGACAGTTCCGAAGTCAGAATTCAGCTAGGTTAAGTCATTGTGAGTTCTGAAATAGTGGGGCAGCTGAATGCTTTGTGATAGCATTTACTACCTTTGAAACATACGAACTGTGGCTGGATTGAGCCACTTGTCTTTTGTAGGTGGAAAAAGTCCAGTACATATTTTTAAATAGTAGTTGAAAATAAATACAGGGTATATAAAAATACTCAATAAGCAACTGAGCATGAGAAAAATATAAGAAAAATTGCTACTGCATAAAGATATATGGTTGCAACAATGGACTGATATCCAATAATGTACTGTGACTAAATTCTAAAACACAGATGACTGCAAAGTGTTTCCAAAACCATTCTTTTCCAGCAGACGTGAGGTTGTATTATGTGAACTGACTCACTGTTCAAATGGGGCTACTGAGATTAGTGCAGTATTGGTTCAGACAATCCTTGACCTTAGCGATACCTTTCTGTAACAGGGGAAACTGGCTTTTAGGCTAGAATCCTCCATCTTTTTCTGCATCTCGAGTATTTGACAACACTGAAAACAAAAAGGTTAGGTGAAGCAAAGACTGAGTTAATGCCAGCAAAGCCGTTGAGCAGCTTCTTGACTACTTGCTTCAATAAAATAGTGCTAGAATTCTCCGGAAGAAAAATCCAGTGGTACTGAGATATCAGGTAGTCATTTCAAATCAAATTTTCACCCAAGCCTCTCTATGTGTGAGTGTACACTTGTATGTATGTAAAAATCTCAAAGCTATCTGTTTTATTTCATTGTGATATGTTTTTTTTGTTTGGTTGGTTTTGTTTTTTTGTTTGTTTGTTTGTTTTTTTGTATTAATGACACTGAGGTGAAGCTGCAGATGCAGAATGATGTGAAGTCTCCCACGCACATTTTTCTTCAGGGCAGGCACAGGGTTCTTGTGAAATAACATCAGGCTTGTGTCTGTACAATAAATTGAGTGCAGCAGCACCTGGGTTAGCCTAGTGTCTGTAAGCCTCCCTGCAGTTGAGCAAGGAGCAGCCCGGTAGCACAGGCTCTAGTACTGCACATTGTGTATGGGACACAGGTGATGTTCAAGCTGGTCCTTGCTGATGGCTGCAACACCCTGGTGCTATGAGATGAGACAACACAATTACTACAGGTGTGGGCTTGTCTTCCCATGCACAGTCATGTGCTCATTTTGCCAAGCAGTCCTACTGAGCAGAGAGCCTCCAGTCAAGCTCATTCATGTAAGGACTGCGCTCAAGCTTAAAATAGAAGTTTAGTTACCTAGGCTCCTTGTAGAGTCAGTCAAGAGATGCAGTTTGAAGCAGGTAAGGAACAAGCATTCTCATCACATGTTAGTCTCCCCAAAGAGCATTTCTGTTAAGTGTCTGACAGCACCGTGAGCATCCCCTCCTCCCATCTGCAGAGGCACAAGCACCATTGGTCTTACCATCACCTGTGTCCTGTGCAGAAGGCAGAACAGTGTTGCTGCCAATGCAAGAGGCAGGAAGGGTGACGTGGAACAGGTCTGTCTGGGCAGCAGTCTGGGCTGGTGCTGCGAGAGCCTGCAGAGCTGGCAGGTTTGGGAGCAGGGACGCTTCTAGTTCCTGAACTCTGATGGAGAGAGTGAGCATGTTCGTATGTTCTGCACAAGAACTGAACACAAGGCATGTTGTAGAGCAGGAGAAAGGAGAAATCAGGTGCCTGGGATATGTAGGATTACTGTGAGATCTGGGTATTCCAGATTTCTCTGGACATCTCAAACAGGGCTTTGCCCAGAATTCATTGGAGACAAAGAGCAGATTTCTTTTCAGGAAAGCTATCAACAGGCACTCCGGCTGCCTTCAGGTCTGAAAATAACAAATGAGCAACACAGAAGACTGCTGATCAGTCTTAAATTAAATTAGAACTCGCAATTTTTTTAGAAGAATCTTATCCCTAGGCCTGTCTATGGTCCAGGCAGTGTACGTACCTTGTCAGGCTGTCACTCAGCAGCTTCCAAACAGCTCTCCATCTCCAGACATTAAGCAGGTAGCCTGGCACTGGCCCAAAAGGTTGCATCATGATGCTGCAGCTGCTCAACAGTACTTGATCATCAATAATTTTCTGGCTTTTTATCAGCTATTTCAAATCCCAAGCTGCAAATCAGTTGCTTCCTTTTTCGTTATATGGAAGCAAAACAAGACGCACCTGAATGCTTTTACAATTTCATGTAATACTATTTACCAGTGAGAACATCCAACCAGCCATCCTCCATCCTTCCTCCATTGGCTGTAGTGCTCCTTTCTTACATCTCTATATGCAAACACTATCTGTTGTATAACTGAGCATAAGCCAGATAAAAGCAAAATCTGATGTATTAACAATGAAAATGTTCTGAATAAAAACGTGGATAACTGTGGGATTTTTCCTAGGATTGTGCTTTTTCAATATGATTAAGAGCCTCAGAACTTGTTTCTGAAAGATTTATTTTTCTGATCAAAGTGAACATGCAGTTCTTCTATGTCCATCTGTAAGCAGATTGAAGAATGATCTCCTTTCATGTATTGTCTTTTCTAGGCAATAGGTTTCACTAAATTCAATTGGGGAAAGAGCAATCGGCTGTGCCTTGTGGCTGGTCTTCAGTAGTCTCTCCAGTGCTGTTGAAACAAGGCACATAGAGAGGTAGTTATTGGGAGTGTGTGGTCATTGAAAGAAACCCCCAGACATGGAGCTCCTACAGGCAGTGGGCTGTTGTGGGCTTCCTGTGTGGAACCAATAATGTTGAATGAATTAGGTGTGAAAAGTCTATTTTTTTCCTTTTGCATATTCATATCATGTTCCACGAACACTGAGCAGTGGCAGCCAAAATATAAAAAAATGAGCATGCTGTGGGTGCACAGAAATGTCATGCACATGGGAAAAATGCTTTCTCCACATATCTCAGGACCATGTCACTGGACTGTTGGTATATCATACAGCGGGTGTACCCATACCCGAAAAATGTGATGGCCGTGTCCTGCTGAGATCTGTAACTCCAGTTAGTAGAGTCAGGCAACACAGTTTAAGTGTATTCTTTTCTAGCAGGAAAAAAATCCTGTAAAATCTTCGCAATTACTCTTAGACAGGTCAAGACAGTGTAACATAGTAGTGCATAGATCATATGAGTCATGTTGGAGCTGAATCTATACTGATGAAGAGATGCTTTCATTTCAGCAAGTTCTTGAAGCACCTCATTGCCTATGAGCTAGATTATTTTTTCATAAATTGAGAACAACAAATAAGATGAGTTTAGCTCCTGCCTTTGTTGCTGAGTGTGGTGAGCTGATCTGTGAGTAATGGAGCAAACAGAGCTATCTGTTCCAGAGCCTCCACGAAATTTCCCATTGTTTGGGGAACGAATCAGTCCATTCTCTGCATGAAAGGGAAAGTCACGCTTAGGAACCTGATTTGTTGCAATGATCTTCTTTAATGCATTCCACTGCTAGTGACATTCTTGCTGATATTGGGGTCCTTTGTGTGCTTTGTATCAGTTTTGCTTTCTTGTCAGGAAATTGGAACACCTATATGTGTAAGAAAGTCAATCTTTGATTCCTTCTAGCTCAGAAGTGTGCCTGTTAGCATGCTTCAGATCACAGACGGCACTCATAGTGGCACAGAACCAAGTTATGAAGTTTGCTAATTATTTTACCCTATCTTCTGATTGCAGTGTGAAATTTCCTGTTAAAATTAACTCTACTTAGTTGTACAGGGCATGAAGGGTCTTTTGGGAGCCCTGAGAAATATTTGGAAGGGCACAGCTTTCACCATGTTCACATGCTGGCTAAGTCAGAGCTGGTTAGAGACTTCTTCCATGTTAAAAAAGGATTAAGAGAAATCCCTGACTTGTGAGATCAGGTACTAACCTGAAAGCCAACTCCTCCCCAAGAACTTGTTTTTGTAGGGAATTCCCTCCTGGACCATGTCATTCCAAACTAAACAGTATGCACTGGTATCAACAAACCTTTAATGAGGAGGAATAAAAGGAGACAGAAAAGAAAAAATAAAGGGGAGGAGAGAAAGGGAGTGAAGAGGAGATTAAGTTTATCCAAAAAGGCATCTCTGCCTTCAAGGATAAGGAAGTGAAGAATGCTGGAATTTCCCTTCTAATGGAGAAGGGAGGGTTTTTCCTTCTATAAAAAGGCATATATTACATATGTAAAAGGCCATACGTCTTTGTCAGGTAATATTGTAGCTGCTGGACAGGCAGTGATCAAGAGCTCATTCCTTCAAATGCCTCAGGCCCTTGAAAAGGGCACAGGGGAGAGGCTAGCTGCCTGCCCTTGCTCATATGCCATGGGGAGACAGATACCCACCTCTGGACTGAGACAGTAAGGAAAAGATATGCCATGTTCTTCTGTCTTGCAATATGGATGAGTATAGGGCTGGAGATCCTGGCCGTGAGAACCTAGGCCAGGAGCAGGCAGTGAGGCTGCGCTTGTATAGGATCAAACTCATAATTTAAATTCTGCCTTGCTATATTTGAGATCTTCGGTGTATGTAGCGTGGTGCTCCCAAGCTGAGACAGCTGCACCTCTCCTGAGCTGTCCCACGCTGCACCTTCTACACAGCACTGAGTTGGGCATTTCAGAGCTGGAGCTCCTTCAGCAGGAAGATGCTGCTGCTGCTGAAGGGGTTAATTCTGCTCTCTGATTTTTCTTGTTTTACTCTTTTCATTTTTCCTTACTCCTCAGAGAGAAACATGAGCTCAGATTTACAGAGCGTTAGGGCTAGACCAGGCTACTCTTCAGGGAAAGCCTGAAATGCCAGGCAAGGATTTTACCCCTTTTGTCTGCTTTTCTGCAGAAGTTGCTTGTTAAAAGCAGAGGCTAAGATTCAGTTGCAGATCTATGAGATGTAGAAATCAGCTTTAAAGCATGACTTTGGGTCCTGAATTACTCCAAAGTCAGCGATGAAATTCAGATTTAGATGAGCCTAATGAGCTCTGCCCAGAAATGTGCCATGCAGAAGATTTCAAGGCTATACCTGGGCTAAATTAACCCCTGGGGTTTCCAGTGACAACATTTCCAAAGCTCAGCCTGTGGGGCAGTTTTTCAGTGGTCGTTTGACAGCATCTCACCACAGAGAAGAGCACTATTGAACTCCCTGGAAAAGCTATGAAATTTCATACACTGGATGTAACCCCAGGGGACTAATCCAGCCCCGACCACTATCGCTCTTAGATTTGTGTTTCATTCAAGAAGTCATGAAGCAATCTATTTTGCCAGAAAAAAAATCATTATTTTATCATCATCCTGAGTACTTTCCATGAGAACAAAATTTATCAAAAAATGCCTGAGATATTTGTGAAAGATATCAATTGCACAGAGAAGCCTCACATTGATTGGGAACTCGGCCTCTCTTCAGATTTTTCTGCTTGTCATTTTTACTTAAATACAATTATTAATGAAGACCTAAATGTGCCCTTTACTGCTGCCTTTTATTTTATTTTCCTATAAAGGTTGCTAGTAATCCTACAGCTTTTTTTTTTTTTTTTCCTGCTTTAGAAGGTTCTTGCTTCTTGTTGCTGTCAGGATAATGCTGCATCATTCCACCTAACTACCAATAAATAGGAATGTGGAGCCATGACTTCTATTCGAAGGTGTGCAGCCTCCTTTGTACTGTATCTGTATGCCCAAATATATCTTCCAACTTGTAGCTGTAGTACAACATCTGAATTAAATCATGACTTATTCTTTCTATTAAAGCCGTGTTGTCCCTGCCATTATCCCCTTTTCCTGTAAATGAGTACAATGAAAAATTGATTTTAGCTGTATTGGGCTGCAGCAAAATAACAAAAGATGATTGTTACATTATCAAAGTCCTCTCTGCTTCCACAATACAGGAATTGAAAACACCTGTCTTTATCTTCTCAATCAATACTGCACCTGAGTCCCATTTTCCTGGAAAAAGGTGTCCACTGTATGTTATTTAGATTTAACAAATGCATTATTCAGACTGTCTTCATTTATTTTGATTACCTGAGATTGCTCTGCCATCCCTGTGAGTAATATGAAGCCTAATATTAAATGCCACACTAGACTAGTATGTCACTAACAATATCAGGTGACTTCTCTTACGTGAAGAAGTGTGACAGCGGAACAAGTGCACTTCTTAAAATATATGTGGAAAAGTTGTGTTCACAGGGACATTTCATTGCACGCTGTTCTTACTAAAAGCAGGGCAGAGGGCTCTGGCTAATGGCTGCAGCAGCAGAATGGCCTAATTGGAGGCACGGTTGGGGAGAGCAGCCATGGACACTGGCGTCTGCATTCCAGAAAAGAGGAGCCAGTGCTGGGTGCCTAAAGCTGTCAGTGGAGCTTCGCAGCCACGCTTTTTAACATTTTTAACAGGCAAAGCATAAAGCAGCTAATTTACTGCATGTCTCAATAGCAGTCTAGAATGATCAGGCATCTAGTAAGAACAGAGGGATCAGAAAGGAGCTCTAGAGACACGGCCATCGTTTCAACATGTGCATTTGCATATTCCATCTAATGCCTGAAGTCAGATGCCTAAAATTAGTAGATTTATTTGGATGTGTGGAAATAATTGTAATTTGTTTCATAGCAATCAATTTGTGATGCTTTGATTTCCCTTTCTGCAGAATTAAATTATTAAGGGGCAAATAGGATTTTCAAGACACTTTTTATCATTCCCTCTGCTTAAAGTTTTGTCAAGTTTGACATGCTTCAACCATGAATAATAAATATTAAAAAAACAACAACAATGATTCAGTGAAAACCAAATTAAGCACGAGAAATGCAAAGAGATGAGGAACAACAGAACTACCTTGCTAGGAAATGGCCACCGCAGGTACCTCTTTCCCACACCAGTGGTTCTTTGCACCATTCCTAGGTGGAAGAACAAGAAATCATGGAAAGTGAGCTGACCGTGATTAGAGGCTTCAGTTTGGGTTTTGGCAAGCGTCAGGGTGGTTTCTTTCCTAGGGGAAATAGTGACTTGTCCATCCTTCCCTCCCTTTGCATGCCTCCCTGGCAGGGGTGCATCTGGGCACAGCCCCACTGCTGGTTCCCCTCCTGCAGGTGACATGAGGAGACCCTGTGCGCCTGTACATGGTCTGGGATGCTGCCTTGCCAGGGCCTTTGTGCAGCTGTGTTTCACTGTAAGCCCAGCTTGCAGGTGAGCTGAAAATGGGGTTGGCAATGGGATTCTGGCTTTCATTAAGGAATTTGTACCTATTTAAGAAATATATGCAGGAGCATGGTGCTGATTATTTTAAGATCCTATGCAAATGTATTGATTTGTGGTAGGAAAAGCTTGCTGTGATGTGTAAATTAAGGCACTTAAATCATCCTGCTTGGCAACTGAGGCACCAGATTTGTTTTCTGAATGAGTTAATGCCCCACTGTGGGTTTGTAGCTGATCCTTGAGGTTGGGTATTAAGAAAAGTTCCTTCTCAGAAGGAGTGCTGAGGTGCCTGGCATAGGCTGCCTAAGGAGGTGGTGATGTCACCATCCCTGCAGATGTTCAAGAACTGTGTAGATGTGGCACTGAGGAACATGGTTAGTGGACATGGTGGGATGGGTTGAGGTTGGGCTGGATGATCTCAGTGCTCTTCTCAAAACTGAATGATTCTTTGATGGGAGACCCACATGTGCCTGGGCTGGCTGTTGGCTGTTGCTATGTCAGAGAGCCCTGCTGCGTTCCGGTTGCTCCAGCATGCTGGCAGTGCCCCTCTCTTGCCTGCAGAGTGTATGGGGCCTCAGGCAGTGCTCATCTACACCCAGGGCAGGGGAGGCTGAGCCAAGCCATGCCTTGGATCCCGTAGGATCTTAAATACACAGAGTTACTGCTCTGCTGGGTGCAGTTAGGGACATTCTGCTCCAACCCTGCCCTGAGCCAGCAGTGGGTCAGGTGTAAGTGAAGAGCAGACAGACCCTAATTTTTGTAATGCATGTCCTTGCACGTGCACACCAGGAGGCTGCCTTAGGAATAAACCATGGGATCTATTAACATACAGATCCAGAAGTTAGATGTACCAGTTCTTTGGCAAACACACACATGCAGGCACTGTGCTTATTGCACAGCTGGGCGATCGCTGTCTTGGGAGCCTTTGGGAACATGGCCGGGTTGGTGGATGCCCACAGCCATGAAGGCTGGAGGCAGTGCAGGGGGCTCCTGAGCAGGGCAGTGAGTGCTGCTCCTGCAGCTGCTTCAGTAAAGCAAGAAGTCAAGAGGAGAACTTTCTCTGGTGGATTGGCTTTTTCCCTTAAGTCACATCTGATACTTAAATCATCATGGATGCATTCAGTGAGTTGTTCTCAAATCCATTTTTCCTAGCGGTGCAACAGGAACCGTTCAATAATTGAGGGAATATTTAATGCAGGAACAACACACGTATCATCCATCAGGGCAAACCACCTGACTTTTGAAAGCTTCCATACAATTCATGAAGTATTTGCCCATTTAGAAAAAGGCCATCTTTTAGGAAAGCTGATAGCTGGAGAGCTGTGCGATAGCAGAAGCAGTGGCTTGGAAATGTAACTCTGTCAGAGTGGGCAGTGCTGCAGCCTTTACGGGAAGATACATTCTTTTAAAAGTTCCAGATAAAACTGGGGAAAAAATTAATTAAGTTAAATGCAAATGTTAAAATGCATGTTTTAGTTCTCACATTTTACAAATTTAAGAAGTGCTGAATTTTACTGACAGTTTTCTTGGCAGCAAGTGAATTCTAAAGATGCACATGCAAATATTTGTCAAAACTGAATTTTCAATTTTGCATGCATAAGAATTACTCCAGAAGTGCTGGTGTCATGTGGTACATCTGGCCAATCACACCGAGACAGTGCATTTTTAATGATTAATCCATAGAGTTAAGTAAAATATATATAGTGAAAAGAATGTTGCTGAATACATTTGAATAACAAATACATCCAAGATGGTGTGATTGACTTTTATGTATATAATATATATATACACATATATATATGTATGTATTCCCTGATCAAAGAGAGGCAAAATTAATCAAATAGATTATTGATTTTAAATTATTTGTTCAGTTCTGTTTTTACAATACCTGTGACTGGAGCTAGCTCCAAGGCTCCTGTACTGTGTGCCGTGTGCTGCTGGTGACCACTGCTTCTCTCTGCCTCTGCTTCACACAAGGCACTGCATTTACTGTGATGATGCATCTTCGGTGTGCAGGAGTTGCTAAAAGCAATTAGGTCTTGAGTATTGTGCGCTGGAAGTCCTAACGTGCTCGTTGACCAAAAGGGAGCTCAAATGTAATGTTGCCCATTTCTACTAAATCATTACAACACAAATAGAGCTCCTCTGCTTTGGCCTCCGTGCAGAATTAGATTCAGGTTAGAGTGCATCCGCACACTTACACTGAGAAGCACTCAGCACAGGAGCCTAATTGCACCCCAGATATCTACACCCTATTTAGATGGAACATTTAATGGCTTTACTACCACAAGTCTGTTAGCCTTTATTCCATTTATTTTCATTAGAAAAACTAACCGTTGTGTTCTCTGAGATAAATACAGTAATTAAAATATAATTCCTCTTTCTTTGATGGCCACATGACTTATGATGCATGTCCACAGTCTGGTCCTGAGCTCACAGAGCTTCAGTGAGCTTCATGATTAGCCCCAATGGGGCCAGGCAGGCTCAGAGAACTTGAGGCAACAGCCAGGCATTATAGCAGTGCCCGTGGGGTAAGAGGACGCAAAGCATGGATCCCCCTGCTCTGAGGCGTGGGCGCTGCACGGCACGTGCCAACCCTGTGCTGCCCAGCCCTGCCAGGAGCATGCTGCGGTCAGCTCAGTTCAGAACAGCCACCAGATGATGCGAATATCATTGCCAAGGCTGACTGTTTGAAATGCAAAAACACACAAATGTAAGTGGCACTGTCAGCTCCCGAAAAATCACATTTTCTGCAGTCTGCAATCCTCATTCTGTTCCATATGTGGAGGGATTTGTATGAAATGTTCCAGGCAGAAAGTGAAAAACTCTGTGGTGTACTGGCACGATAATGCTATCTTGCATGAATGCAGCGCTTTCCACTTAAAGTGACTTGCATAAGTGGAAATATTATCCCCATTTTGCTGATGAAGAAACTGAAGCCCAGCATTTCTTTTGAGTCACATCCAGTGAGCGGGGACGAAGCCAAGAAGGAATGTGCTGATACGCAGGATTTCCCATCGCCACTAGACAGGTTGTCTCCATCCAGAACACTTCATTCTGACTTTATAGTCTTCTTCTCCCTGATTAAAGCACCATCATTCTGGCCATTTAATTTCTATAGGGTAGAAAGATAGATCATCTGCATTTGCTCCAATTTGCTCACCAAAGCATCTCTGAACATCCTTAATGTGCTGGGAGAATTTTCAAGCTTTACCTGCAGTAATTGGGCACAGCTGGAAGACGTCATGCCCAAAATTAACTGATGCAACTGGTGTTGGCACTGAGTCTATTTGTGCACAGGTCTACCATATATGGAAGCTAGCAAAGCACAGACTTATGTTGTCTGTAAGAAACCGTCGTTACTTTGGTGAGAATTATTAACAATTCAGCAAAATGATGTGAGACATAATTATGTGAGTAATTGATCAGTGCATATTAAGAAAGATCACAATTCACAGGTCATTATGGAGCATTATTGGGGCATTCGAGTGTATCAGTAGAATGGTTTATTTCTTCACATGGGTGCTAAAGAAGACTTAGAATGTTGCCATGTGCAGAAAGCTGCTTGTGCCAGTAAATTATATTTACATCTGCTGCATATGGATAGACGGGATACAGGCCAAGTATGTGATGGTGGGAAGCAGCTTGCTGCTTCTGTTTTGGGAAAGTTCATCACGGTTGAAATTTTGGAGAAATGCGATTCTGAATCAGAGAGAGAGCAGTAGATGAGCTCAAAACTTCAGCTGCTCCAAAAACTCCATTGAGAATAACATACTATCTCATGTGTCTTGTCTTTCTATCAAGTTTTGAGGACGTTTTCTGGTTGCTGATAGGAGTGGGAAAGAAGAGGGAGGAGATCTTGCACTGAAACAGAGAAAAACATCCATAACCCATTTCACTCAGGTTTTCATCTCTGGAA
Source organism: Tragopan temminckii (assembly GCA_028571105.1). Lineage (NCBI taxonomy): Eukaryota > Metazoa > Chordata > Aves > Galliformes > Phasianidae > Tragopan > Tragopan temminckii. Next base: position 4,267,406 of record JAOWBP010004015.1, read on the forward strand.
AATGGAGAACGTGGAGCAGGTCCTTCTTTGCAGTTGCAGTGCCAATAGTTTGTTGACTTTCTGTTGTTAAATATGGAGAGCTGTCTAAAATGCTATTGGGTGCTTTCAGATTCAGCTGCTAACGGAAAGAACTGTGTTGATCTGACCATACTGTGCATCTCTATCCCTGCATCTCTCTCCCTGCTTGCTGTGAGTGGGAGAACTGCTCAGGCCCAGGGGTGTGTTAACATGCTGCTCAGCATGGCTGCTCCTGCTGGTGTCATGCATAGTAGGCACATGTAGCCTCAGGGCAGCATGGTTGCTATGCCTGCATGCCAGCACTGTGCGTGCTTCCATGCAAAGCCATGTGCACTTACCTATCCCTCTTGCTTTGGCACGGGGGTTGGACTCGATGATCTCTGGAGGTCCCTTCCAACCCCTACAGTTCTGTGATTCTGTGATTCTCTTTTCTGCTGCCCAGGAGGGCTCTGACTCCCATGTGGAGCACCCAACAAGGATGTCACCATGAGCCCTTTCTTCTCCAGATGTGCCCCTGAGTTCCCCCAGAACGCGCTCTGGTCCTTCCACAGCTGTTCCCCTTTAATCTGTGTGTTGCTGCAAGCACAGCAGCTCTGCCTGGTAGAGCACAAACAGTGAAGATCATGCAAATCTAAAGTATTGTTTTCCTGGCAGTCTATGGGCAAACCACATATGTAGGGGCTACTTCATTAAAGATTGACTGCGCACAGGAGAGAGAAAGGGATGGTCTCCACCATCTCACAATCACCATTTTTGCTCTTTCAGGTGCATGCCAGAAGAAATCCCAGCTGCAGAGGTTGTTGATGGCATTTGGGCAGACGCACAAAGCTGCAAACAGTCAATGTGTGCCTTAAACTCAGTGACTTCTGTGAAGTGAAACCCCAGCAAGCTCCACTGTGATTTGTAGAGGTAAATACATATTTCACGAGTAAGATGCAAATGTGCCTGGTGTAGTCCCCCAAAGTGCACACTCCTGCTGCTGTCACTTGTTTGTGTCTATCCAATTTTGAATTATGTTTGCCTCTCAAATTTAATAATTTTGACAAGTTAATTTCAGCCTGTTCCTGACAAGGAAAGTAGCTATGAAGAATAAAAAAAAAAAAGAGGAGTGAAATGCTCCGACAAGGTAATAGCATGATATTGCATGGCAAGCTACTTACATTTTGAGACTACTGAAAATGTTAATATCGAAGTGCATCTTGTTTGCCCAAAAAAAGATGCATAACATCTATGCTGGTGAGAAATGGCAGGGGGTCCTGGGGCAGCCAATTTGTGTGCTGTTAGAAAGTGGTGCCTAGAGGCTAAACCAAAGGACCAGAAAAAAGGCAAAATATTAATAAAAATTCCTAAATGAACAGTATGAGAATAGTCTAAGTATTTCCTTCCTTGGTCTTCAGTGCAAAGACTGCACTACTTCAGCCCTACCCAAGCAAGTCGAGCAGCAGGACAAGGCAGTGGATGGAGCTGCTGGTCCTACACCTTGGCAAGGACTGTGTCTGCTCCTCCTGCTGCTTTGCCCTGCCCTCTCATCTCTCCTCTGCCCACACCATACCCACCCAAACCTGCAAAGAAATTAGGTTTATTTTGATTTCCATTGCCAGGACGTGTATCAAGCCCCATACATGTGTAGAGAGGCTACTCCTGGGGTACCCTGGCTCCATCTCTCTTTGCTCAGCTCTGGCTGGGGTAGGCAGTGCCTCAGGGTGCACTCTGTCCAGCCCCTCCTCTGCCTGTGATGGACACGTCAATGCGTAAATTAAAGAGAATTTAAGAAAAATTGGCTAGAGAAATTAAAACTGCCTCAGGCAGCTTAGCTTGTACAGCAACACATAGAGTACTTAGCACCCTAGATTTCATTATTCTTAACAGCATAACTGGAGTCCTATTTTCACACATTAAATATTCTTGGATTTTTTTCCCCAATGAACAGACATATGATTTTTCTCTCTGCCATCAACATGCATGTTTTGTCCTTTCAGAGACTTTCTTCAAATTGGAATACAGATTAGTTTTACCTATGATTTAAAGAACTCTAATGCTTGGTAAGGTCTCGATTCTTGTCTTTTATGGAAATGCGTAGCCGTGGGGGCTATGGAGAGCTGCTCTCTGCTTAGCACTTCTGAGAGGAGAGCTGTGCACGACTGCACTATTTTCACATCTCCTGGATTTCACAGACTGTGAAATTTGACTGTTTGCCATGGAGAAACAGTGTTTCGTACGTAGAGATGGGCACGCTCTTGTTTTCTCCCGGGCCTAATCTGCAAACCCACAACAGCAGGGTAGTGAAAGAGAGGGAACATAAATATCAAAGCCTACAAGAGGCAGGGACCAAACTGTTAAAGCCAGTTGTAATGTGCCTGAGGTGGAGAGGATAAGGATGTATTGTCATGAGACAGGCAGTATTTGAGATTCTCATTTGTCGCAGTGAGGGGAAGACTTTCCAAGTGAACTCCACAGTAGGCAGGGAACTAGTGAGCCATGCATTGTTCAGGCAGCAGGTCACAGGAATGCCACTTACTTGCACAGCCTAGGGATGCCCAGCTGATCTGGTGAGTTTTGGTGTGTCCTGGCATGGGCTTGGTGGGATTGTCAGCATTCTCATTGGCCTTATCTTTACATTTCCATTTCTTCAGTTGAGACACTATGTCTAACGAAACCTCGTGCTTCAGGGCTTTGGTCAAGCACCTTCTTGGTCTGGGAATACAGTTTTTGCATGCATATCTGCCTGGATGTTCCTGGACTCTTTGTTTCCTCATGTTCTTCTGAAGCCCTAGAGATGTTTGGGGTGATTTGGATGTCAGAGAGCTAATGAGAAGAGAAGAGAGTCTGTCAGGCTGCGTACTAAGCTTTGGTACCTACATTTGGGTGGGCTGAACAGCTTCCTGGGCTACTCTGATATATTGCCTAAGTCTCCATGGAGCCGCATGTGGAGAACCTGGACCTGTGTGTCTTAGTGCAGGGACTCATAGCAGCTATGAAGTAGAGGATCTGCCACCACTTGTCACTGTCTTGCACATCTAGTCTTCAGCCTCCTCCCCGGTGTGCAGGTTTGTGCTGCTGCTGTGCTGTCTGTTCTGCGTTCAGACAAACCAGGATACCTCAAATGAAGTGTCAAGTGGCACTAGACGTTCACGGTTAGAGACCCACAGCCTTCCTTAATTGCCTTGAGGCGAGAGTAGATGACTACTATAGCGCAGCCTATGATCTTCTTCAGATATCTATGTCCTCCTGCTCATTCAAATTATGTCTCACCTACTGGGATAATCTGGACATATCTCGTCTCAATAGTTCTTTGCTATTGCGGGGGGTTTCAGTGTTGCTGGCAGCTTTGTCTTGTTCTCAACCAGTGAAGCACAATTTAATCTGAGGACTGAAATACTTTAGTCTGATGAAATCTTTGAGTTTAGCGTGTGGGAGGAATGTAGTGGCCCATGTGGTACAAGAGGTCAAACTGTAGATGAACTATTAGTCCCTTTTTGGCCTCAAATTATGAAATTCATGGAATAATTCCTAATAATGAATGCATTTGTACTACTTGGATGCCTTCTGAATAATTTGCACACAGAAAAAGGACTTGTTTTGTCAAGCAGACTGTGACAAACAGTTCTTCCAACTCTATAATATGCAGACATGTATTTTTGGAAATTCTTTGGGGGAAAAATCTACTGCAGCCAAATCTACATAACCTGCAAGAAAAAGAATCTGATACAAAACAAAAGATATATGTAGATTATGAAAGGTAGAAAAATCGAGTTGGAATTCTAATGTAAATGTATGTCATTATCAGTAGAGATCACTTGTAAAGCACTATTTTAAGTTAAAGAGCTGAGAATTAGAATATTAAAGTGAAAGTCTTTTTACATGTGCATTTAGAACAAAAGCTACCCTGTCATTAGAAATTATATATAACAGTTGGATGAGGGTTGTTGTTTTCAGTGTTTGGTTTAAACACAATAAAGATTAACAAAATTGAAATGTGTTAGTTGATGCATGAGGATGTAGTCAAGATCAGAAGTACAATTTCCTAATTTTTTAGATTTATTCAAAGATTCTTCCTTTGTATTAACTCCTACAGATGTTTAATGAATGCTTAAGACCAAATACTGCTTTCCCCCAGCCCCCCAGGTTCAATGTACTTCATACAGGAAACCTGATAAAAAGAATACCTGAGAGGAGGGGAAGGCAAAATCAAAGCTGATGTATCAGAACATCTACTGCATGTCTAAACACAATGAAATTTGAACTATGTGGGTGTATTCACTCATTTTAAAGAATGTTCATTGATTTTAGTTTTATTATGTTTGGAGTTGCAGTGTTTTATACAAAGACCATTTTGCAGATCTTTATAGTTCTATAAAAGCTCTCAACAATTTGGATAAAACTGACTGCACTGTATATTTTCTTTGTTTCTGTTGTTAGACATTATGCTTAGCTTTAAGTATAATGAACACAATTCTTTGTCCTTGTCTCACTGAAAACAAGAGTAATGTAGCTGCAGACCAGAGGTATCCAGCCCCAGGTGTACTTGGACCATCCAGCAGACACCTGGTTTGGCCATGTATGGAGTTGGTCTTCAGACAGCATGAAGCTGACACAAAATCTACCTGTAGTAACCAAAAATGCTGGATACAAGAGTATCAGTATTTAGCAAAGTCAGCTGGTAAAATTCTATGAATATTTTTTATTGAGATTTCAGAGACATAATATCATGTTCTGGTTGAGATTCTCTCCTTCAGCCATCTGTCTGACAGTCCACTCCCAATTAGCTATTTGCAATAAGGATAAGCATGATGGAAAGATGAGGGTGTGGGTCTTTCCTTTTTTTGTTAGAAAGATGAGAAATGAATTGTAATCAATGGAAAAATGAGAAACAATATCCACAAGTGCCATGTGTAGCCAGGGAGCGGTAAGAACAGGACTAAGCATGGCAGGGGGAGTCCTGAGAGTTGGGGTCTATTTATAACTCTGTAGAGATCCCACTGTGTGGACTTGGACAAAGTGCTCTGGATTGATGTGAATATCAGTAGCGGCATGTAAGACCCCTGTTGGCTTCCACGAGCTTTGAAGTATGTTTGAACCAGACTTCAGTGCCTCTGCACACACTGCACTCCCCACTCCTGTTCTCCAGGGCTGCAGCGCAGACCTCCTGCATGGAGCTGTCAGGCCATGGTGCTTTCTCCCTGAGCCCCAGGGAAGGCAGAATGAGGGTACAGGACAGTGGGCAGAGAAGATTTTATGCTGGGAGACTGAGCTTGTCATCTGCCATGAGGTGAGAGCTCATAGCACCCTCCCCCCCCAGCTCTGCAATGAGCTGGCAGCAGGAAAAGCCTTGGCAGCACCATGAGGTCTGTGCCATGACAAGTCTTGTGGCTCCTTCCTTTAAAGGTGCGTGGCTGTTGGTAGGCACAAGGTGGTAGAGGCATCACTTCTGAGAGAAGAGATCCTGCCTGCTGAGCACTTTCTCTTGAGCGTCTGGGCACTTCTCTGGGAGCAGCTGGGGTTACTGGGCATGCTAAGACACGGGGCTTAACTATCTTGTGAAAATGAGCCAGTGTTGGCAAGGAGGTCTGGTGGGACTGGGCTTCCATGCAGCTGGATGCCACAGGGACAAAAGAACAGGTGTCACAAAGTGACCCGTATAACCTGCCTCTTCCAACCTATGGAACTGCAGCAGCCTTCTTCTCTGTGAGCATGGTTTCACACTTGGGTTTCATTGCAGCTGAAGGGTGAGGTGTGTTTCCTATCACAAATTCAGTAGGCATTGTATAACCCTGGATGCATTTTTCAAGGATGATTTTGGGTCCACAGGTTTTCCACAGGGACCCACTTTTTGCTCACATATCCAGCTTGCTAGGTGATTGCAGCTGAACTGTGCTCCATCCAAACTCATGAACGCTGAGACAAAATGATTTCCTGAGGAAGGGAGCTTACAGTCTAGTCAGCTGATAGTATTTCTCTTCAAATAGTTTGTATGTGGGGATAGAGGGTTCGGCTGAGGTAAGAGCTGGCTTTCCCCATAGTGAGAACCCAGAGCCCAGTTAAGGTCAGTAAAAGCCCTGGCTGCCCAGGCCCAATCTGTGCCTGTTACAGGCTGCCACAGTGAGGATGGAGACCTCAAAACTGTTTCTTTTATTGCTGATTCCAGCTGGAGGAATTTTAGTGTAAGAAATAGGCTTATGTTTAAAGAGTTTGTTCTCTAATCCTGGCATGTTTCAAAATCCTGGGTGAGATTTAGTTAAATCCATGAAAGCAGAAGAGATGAAATTCTAACCTCAGCATCTACAAAATTCCTACAGTACAGTGAATGGGCAACTCACAATCATTAACGAGTTTATCTCCACCTCACACGCCTACACACACAGTTTGTGTGCCACAGGGAGGTGTTGCCTTCTGGAAAGTAGTGTGGTGACGCATCAGTATGACACGTTGTTGTGACACATTGGTGTGCCTGTGATGCCCAAGGCTGGGTGCAAGGAAACCTCTGCTGGGGCAGTAAATTCTAGGGCTGCCTAGCCTGCCTCACTCTTCTTTCTGTTTTTACTAAACACAACCCTGTGTTCAGCTACCATGTGTGGACCACAGAGTCTGCACTAGCATGGATGCAGGCAGCAGAAAGTGGGAGCGGGGACTGAGGGAAGGGGCAACAGTGGCTCCCTGACTCCTTAGTGCCACCTGCATATCAAATTATTATTCCCAGTAGAAGTAATTACTACTATAAACTTTCCTGGCTGAATTACTGCAGTAGGAGAAAAGTCCTGAGGAAGGACTGAAGACAGAAAGCAATACTGGCTAGGTGATGTAGGTGTTATGGGTGAGGAAACACAGCATTGTGGTGCTCCTGATGCTTTGCTATGCTGGTATTTTTTTTTTTTCTTTATCTTTCCCAAATAACTTCTGGAGTACTTTCACTAGAGTATCAGTAGCAGCATCAGTTCAGTAGCTGTGTGGGAAAAGCCAGCCCCCCTGACACAACAGCACAGCAATACTCTTTCACTGGGATTTCCAAAAGAGCTTGGCTTCAGGCAAGATGTAGTCTTCTTGTGTGTGAACAAGACTCCCTCAGCTCTCTGAGCTGTTTTTTGAAAATGTCCCACAGAACTCCAGAGCAATAATGGTGAGGGCTATGAGGTTGCTTTAAAATATTCCATCATCAAGTTCTTTGCATCCCTTTGTTCCACACCTTGTCAAAACAAGAAGCTTGTTCTTTGAAGGGAGACTGCAATCTTTCTAACCAGAACCTTTCAACTGCAGTTTTAAAATTTATTGAGAAAATCACTAATTTTGTCAGAAAACACCCATCTTTTTTTTGTGTTTTTTTTGTGTGTGTGTGTGTGTGTGTTTTTCTGTTTGTTTGTTTGTTTGTTTTTTAATTCCAAATGCTGCTGATTAGCTTCCATAATTGAAGTAATTTAATTATTATGTGGATTTGGTGTGTGCATGGTGAGCTTAGTTTTCTCTTACCGGTACTTGCTGTTTTACAGGACGTGCCACAGAGTTGAAACAATTTCACTTAATTTTGTGTGTTTTTGTGAGAAATCTGCTGATCTCAGGTGACATCTATCTCAACAGCTAGAAGTACAGTGCATGTGGCACGTCTGGATTGCCAGATTTGCCATGGCCTGCTGGTATAACTAGTACCTGAGCATGTGAGTGCCATGCAGCAAGAGACTTTCCTCAAAGCATGGGAAAGTCCTGGTGCAATTTCTTGTAAGAGGACTTCCAGGACATGATTTTTGGATAACGTTGTCTCTTGTATTCCCTTGTGCTCTCCCAGAGGCTTGGTGCTATGCAGAGCTTCAGCAGGTAATATTTGTGTTAGTGGGCTTCATATACTTTGTCTTTTAGTGTCGGTTTTGCACTTGCATTGAATTGTTCCCAGATTTTTGTGCCTCACTATAATTTACTGATGGTGCGAATGTCAAGATGTAGCCATTTAGCTCACTGATTTGTGGGAGCAATGAGGTAATTTTATGCCCGGGTCTTCTCATTTATACCTGCCAGCAACACAGAGGCAGTCTTTCCTAATCAGGCATTAAAAGTTCTTGATTAATCTCTGACTTTGTTGGAGTCACTCCAGATTTAAGCCAGCGTAATTCATTCCAGGATCAGACCCATTAAGCGCTTTCCAGTGAGTAATACAATGTGTCATTCTTCTGCTCTTAAGGATTTCTAAGACTAGAAGAGATTGTTGCAGATCGGTGAGGTATGTGTCTCTTCTGACTCCAGTGGCATCTTCTCTCCTCTTCTCCGTCTTTTGGAGATTTGTCTCTGGGTGAAATTTCTTTATTTCGATTTCTTTCTGTGTTCAGCTGGAAATATTAACAAATGGTGAAGTGTGATATTGTTGATCCAGTGCTCTGTATGGCCAGGCAATCAGGACAGAAATAATTAACACAGAAAGTGGTCTGCCAGTATCCTGCTGAATGAAATTGGAAGGAGTTCAAATACAAAAAGATTTTTTAGTTTACCACTTCTGAGCTACATGTAGCTATAGCCATTTGGAAAGACAACTGCTAGCTTCCATTTCAGACTGCTTGACAGCACTAACTAGTGCACTAAGATCATCCCTCCGTTTCAGCTTGAGCAGCTCACTAGACTGGGGTTCAGAGCATCATTTGCAGATGGGAGGAGAAGTTAGAAAGGGAAGTGGGTGCTGCTTTGAAGAGGGTGAATATGAGTGGAGAGTATGTCAGGTGGTGATGTGTTCTTTACTACAGTGTTTACTGAGCACCCATGGCCAGGTTGAATCTATGTTTTTACAACAGTACTGTCCTTTAGCTCATTTCTCTGCCTCTCCTCATCCTGGTACAGAACTGTCCGGCTCCCTGTCCCTCCCCAGTGTTGGGCTCATCAAGCCCATCTCTTTAGCTTCATCTTCTGCACTAAATCACAAGCAACCTGATAAATCCCAGGAACAGCACTATGCTTCTGCACATCATTTGCTTAAAGCTCTTGTACTCAGTCACTAGATGTTTCAAACCCAATTTTACCAGCATCTTCTACTGCTACCACCTTCCATTCACACCAGAAACATCTCAGATGAAACGGCATTTACTTTTTCATACTGGTTCATGGCCGTCCTCCAAGTGAGCAATGTTGCACTCCTCTCTACCTATGTTATACTCAGGTGCTTGGTGTCTGAGCATGTTCCCAGGAGTTAGGGTCAGGAAAGCACAATATGGCCTAAAACCCCATAGTATCCTGTGGATTGGCAGTCCTCAGTGCTCTTCCTAGAGACGAACTGAATTTCACCAGAAAACTCTTCGTGTCATCAGACATCAAGCCACTGAAATGCTTGTAAATGTAGAGTGTCCCTCACACCTCCAGAACCTTCAGTAACAGGTTTTAACTTGTTGAAACTAGGCTGTAAATGCCCAATTTCAGAGGGCTGATAAAACAAACAAGTCAGCGCCATGCTTTACTTGCTGTAAACTGGTTATCTATACCAATAAAACTGCATGTAGACTAAAATTGCACATAGTTCTGTCCTGCCAAGTACAGAAGCTGTTATGTACCTTTTGTATCCTACAATTAGCAGTGCATTCCTTTGTTTCGTCTGCCTACATCGGGAATGTACTCAGTGCTTCTAATGTTTTCAGAAATGACAAAAGACTAGATGAATAGGAGAAACAAAAGACAAAAATAAAGAGAAGCAAGCCTCTGCAATGGTTTTCCTCTGGAAACTGTTCAGAATGTGGGCTGAGACTGCTGTGGCAAGACAGCAATACTCTGTGGTACCTTTAACTTGCAAATACAATGAATTATGCAGCTTTTCTTCCAGAATCCCTGGGTTTGCCTTCTCCTTTTGGTGATCCTGAGCCAGTCTTCGTGTCTAGGCCATGGGGACATACCATGAGCCAGCCCCCAAGATCTTACAGGTCCTGTCATACTCTGTAAAGTCATGAGACACTCAAAGAGAAAAGGTGCCATAAAAAAACTAAGCCTTGTTGTTGCTTACAGGTGGGTCTTGCCCTTTAATTTTGCCCTGTGGATCATCTTGTTGAGCATGAAAATGATGAAGTCTCCTGTTTCTGTTGTGTGAAGTCAGGATGAAGATCTAGAATCGTAGAATCATTTTAGAACACCTACTTCATTATTAGCTTCAGAAAAATGACTTCATTATTTCCTCATCAGAGCAGTGTTTCTCACTGATGGTGCATCACCTGCTTTCTGTCAGACACTGTTGTCTTGGCCAGGAGGTCTGAGAGTCTTGCCTTTCTCTAAGAAGCAGCAGAGCTTGAGATGCTTTATTGAAATACTGCAACTGTTATGAATACTTTGACTTGAGATTTCTCTATGATTTCCGCCACATCTTTTTTCCAATTTTAACTGAAGACATGTATTTATTTTTCTCATGCATCCTGAATTCAAGCTCTAAAGCCGACCTTGCTTAATTTGACCTTATCTAGCTAATTTATCATGGGCCTGCATTCCTAAACAGTGCTAAATGGAGTACATTTCCTTCTATCTTCCCAAGTAACTAAGTCTCCTGCAAAACTCAAACCATTAAAAAATGAGGATGATAGGAGAAGCTCCAAGTTGTAAGTGAACTTAATATACATATTCATAATCATGTCAACTTCACTTTTGAAACAATTTCTGAAATGTTAGTTTGCCGTAACGGCTGGTCACAAAGCACAAAGGTTAGGTTAAGCTTCCTTCGTTAATGGTTTGGCTCAATGCATCCAGCAGTATAATGTATTTTATCAGTGAGGGAAATGATATTGGTTTAAGAGGTTTCATGTAACAGTCATATCCTGGCCAAATGTAATTTTGAAAACAATCAGGGCCATTATGGCTCACACAGAAAGAAAGATAAAGACAGATAGCTGTATATGGGTTTTTAATAAGTAATTCACCCTGGGTCTTGAAACATCAGATTGCCAAGTAATATTATTAATGTATAAGCATGTTGGTAAAATCATGTATTCTTCCCCATTGGTTGACTATAGATATGTTTCTGATGCAAATATCGTGTAAGTGTATTGAATCTGAGCTATGTAAATAGACTATAGAGTACATCCATCAAGCAGTTGACTTGATTATTTCACACACTAAAGAGCATTTTCTGACATCAATCTACATTCTGCCTAAATAGAACATTTTTCACCAATGATATTATGCATCATTTACTGTATATTTGATACTAATTGTTAGGCATATCGATCACCTGTCACTCTGAGAGTTCAGTGATCTTGGCCACTTGTCCCAGCAGCCCAGGAGCTGCAGGCAGCGTGCCGCTACAGCGTGGGGTTGTAGCCCCAGGAGAGAAGGCTCAGAGGTGGGATTGGGCCTGCCAAACCACTGCTTGAGCAAAGGGCAGCTCGATTCTTGTAGAGATTAGACTAGAGAAGCATGCAAACATGCTGAAAGATGAACATGTGCCGCTGATCGTGCATCTGTCTTTTAACCAAGGATAATGTTGGAGCCTGGGCCACGCAGCAGGAGGGTGTGAGCACTGTTCTCCAGTGTGCTGCTCAATGCCAAAGTGTCGGGATGTAGTGGCTTGGCAGAGCTGTAAGGAAGAGGGTCAGCCAGAGAGTGGAGGTCTTCATTTCTGCATGCAAAGTCTGCATATGCAGCAATCGGTTACCTGTCAGGGGACAATTATATCTGTAGCTGAAGGACACGGGCCTAACCATCGGAGCGGTTAGAAGAGTCTGATAAAACAGGAGCTGTTTTAATTTAAATACGCTGAAAACTCTGATCAATTTCAACCATCTACTTCATATATGAAAATGTGAAGATTTTTAAATAAATTTAACTGCAGCCGGAGGGGGCTGTTAATATTGACTGTTCTGTATCTGTCACAGCACATACATTATTGAACTAGAAAAACTACTGAAAGCAAAGGCTTTGGAAATAGGAGAAGAGTATATTGATTTAATCATTGCATTCTTTCAGCAGCTGCTTTACGACATTTTTTACAGTACGGAGCACAGGCTGTGTGCTTACCGCATGCTTTATTCACTGAGCAGGTCATTCCTTTGCTGGGTTTTCCTTTATAACCACTGTGTGCTTCACAGCTTTCACTCTCCAGACTGCCAAAGCTCTTACCCAGCCACTCATCCTCTGGTGGCTCTACCACTGTCATCCTTTCCCATCCACATCTGTCACGGCTGCCCCCTTGAACCCATCCCACAAGCAGCCTCCTGGCATCCCTCTGTCCTGCTCAGCCGGCCCCAGCTCTATCCCTGCTTGCTGCAGTTTCCCATAGAAGGCTCTCCCACCAGCATCCAGGTTAATCATTTTCCCCATCCGCGTTCACAACTAGCCACAATACACTCACTTCAATATTGCCTCTCCCCAGGGGGTGGAGGGAATAATTTACTTTGTTTTGTGATAAGCAGTAAATTTTCTGGAAAAAAAGAATTTTGGGGGTATCTAAACTTTTAACAAATTAGGTCAGGCTCAGTAAATTTTCAGCCAGTGAAAAAATATCAGGGAAGTGGCAGGTGGCAAGAGATGCTGAAAACCTTGAGACAGTTCACTCTGACATTTCAAAAAATGAGCCTTTTGACTCTTCTGCCTTGAAATGCATTTCCCAATTACAGACTGAACCACAAGAGTAGAAAAAATATAGGAAAGGATTAGAATACCCAAGCTTGAAGCAACATTCTGCCTTGGGTTGAATTACAAGATTTAACTGATCTGAGGCAGTTTTGCCCCACAGATTCTTCAGTCCCAGAACTAAACCTTTCATCATTCCTCAGCTCTGCCCAGCACGGTCATGTGCAAAATGTATAGACTCCCGTTTTCTTCACCTCTGCCCCCAAACACTATTCATCTGTCTGATCTCTTTTCTTGCATTTTGCCTTTTTTCCTGGAAGATCAGCTCCTTCAGGTTGAAGTTAGTCTCCATCTCCTAATTCAGGGTGTCAGGCATCTCCAGAAGGCTTACCCAGGTCAGTCTGGGCATGTCTATGACCAATCTCCAACCAAACAATGAAGATGCTCTGTTGCTGGAACAGAGCTGCCTGGCCTGTGCAAGGTTTGCTTTAGATCTTATCAGCTGTCACTGTGGAGATCTTCTTCCCAGGGTTATTTATAAAGGAGGCTTTGATTCAGGTTCGTGTGAGCCATTGGTGTGCACAAAGTGCTCTCCCATTGCACAGTCCTACTGTTCTTTGCACTTCCTACACCCAGCCCCCTCCCTCCACCTGGCCCCAGCTCCAGGTGCCCAAGGAGGTGGCTTGACCCATGGCTGTTTTTTGGGGAATCCAGGTAGCAGCAAGTTGTGTGACGATGTGGGTTACCTGAGCTCCTGGTTTGGAGAGGGATGGCCTCTCTGAGGAGTAGGCTCTGCACAAGCAGTGTGAAAGTGGCAGTAGGCTGGCACAACAGGGTTTATTTGGGCCCTTCCCTGCTAGGGCTGCAGTGGGAAGATGGGCACAATGGGATAGGGGCTGCAGGCAGGAGAAAGCCATGCCTGCCCTGCCTGCATGTCCATGGCACTGCCAGCAGCCCCTGCAGGCTCCTCAGGGCAGCATTTCCTTTCTTGCCCACGAAGCACCACGCGGAGCAACAGTGCTTTATAAATAATAGATGTTTAGAAATGCTTTGGAAAAAATCCTCTGCAGAAGGATATGGGAGAAACACTACTGAGGCATCTCTGAGACTGCTGGAGCCACAGGCAATGCCATCATGTCCATCCATCCTCCTAGCAGGCACTGCTCCCTGTCTTACATGACTGTTTCCTTTGCAGGCATCTTACACTGTAGCATTAAGACACAATGGGGTGTGCTTTGCTGGGACATTAATAATACATTGGTTCCATTGTGAGCTGTGCCTGTGAAGGCTAAATGACTTCAATAGCCCAAGAAACATATTAATGCTCCAGCAAGCTGCATCCTAGAGTGGTAATTCAGTTTTATTTTGTCATGTTGTTTCTGATGCAGGTTTCATGACGTTGTGTGTCACAGTGGTGCGCAGTGGCATGGGGCATACCCCTGGGGCAACTGGAGCCCCAGTCCCCATATGCTGAGGACTGGAGAGTGTCTGCTGACCGGTGCAGCAGAGGCAGCAGTTTGGGGCTCAAAGGGCACATTCACGCACTGGGAATGGGAATACAGACTGTCTGTGTACGCCTAGTGCTGCTGCTAATCACATTCTTCTGAAGGAAAAGCAAGGCTCCTTGTTAGCAAGAGAAACGATGAGAGGCAGAAAAAGAAATAAAACGATATCCCAAAGAGTATGAGAAGGAAGGAAAGACAGACTGCCGTTTGTAGGAAGTATCTCACCTCATTAAGCATCTTAATTCCCTTTTATTGTCCGTGCTGCACTGAAGGCTCCGAGATGTGTGCGTGATTTATAAACACCACTGTGCATCAGCTGAGTGGTTTTATGCCGGGCTCAGGGAGGCTGAGGCACGTGTGAGGCTCCTTCTGGGGCTGCTTTTTCTGCAGCATCAGAATTTTGCCCGATTTCATTCTCAGCAACACTTGGCTCTGCTATGCCTGTATGCTTTTATTTTGATAAATGTTTAAATACCTTTATGCCAAATGCAGGCAGGTAAATATGAGACCGCTTCACCCTGACATAATTCTAGAATTAATTCATACCTGGATAGCCCTGCATTTCATTAAAGTCCACTAAATAAGAGTCATGGATGTTTATTCGGAGCCAAGTAGGCTTCATGGGTAATTTTATAGTCGTTTAGCAATTTTATTTGTTCAGATTAGCATATTTTAGATTTTCTTATATTCTTAACCATGTTAGTTGTACAATCACAAAGAAAATCTAAAACAACAATGAAAAATGCTGTTGTTCAGATTCCAAGATAAATCCAATAACAACTCTGACAGGATTGATTACAACAGAATCAGCAAAACCTCTCTACTCTTTTTAATGCGGTTTGAGACATGAAGAAGATAATGAAATATGTTGCTTGACAGTAGAAGATGCTATGTTTAGAGTTGAAAGCAAGCTGCTCCAAATTTTGTCTTTTGTCGCTGAAACATCTTTTCTCCTGCAAGGGATATTTTATGCTAAAATGCTATGTACATGAAATTACATTAATTTTGATGACATTTTCTTAAAAAAAAAAAAAAAAAAGAATATTTTTCAAATTATTTATTTGGGAAGTTCTATTTGGTAAAATGAAATTGCAAGCTAGAAGCAATTTTGACATTAAAATCCTTGTGTATTTATTGCTCTAACCTCATTTTAATGTATGTCACCAGCAGTCTTATTTTCTGTGATTGCATGTAACCTTGACCTTTTTGCATCCTCTTTCTTCACCTTTCCATATCTCTGGGTAATTTCACTTGCAAACACAAACACAGGTACCACCACTGTGCAGCCAGTGGCGGATACACCTGTGCTCACAACCTGTCTCCTCTGTCCAACTGAGCTCTGGTCTTGCTTCCCTGACGTCTCTTGTAGATGACTGTCTGTCAACTCAGACTCAATATGAACGAGACAGACCTTGTAATCTTCCCCACATCATGTCTTCCCTGCTACTCCCCTCTTTGATCACTGTGGACATCCTCACCATCCCGCCTGTCATTCAGGCCCATAATTTGTGTGTCAGCTTTGACTCAGACCCTTCTCCCTGGTCCACACATCCCGGCTATGGCATAATTCCACAGACCCCTCCTGCTTACATCTCTAAGAGGGAGCCTTTCTTGGTCAGAACCAAGACAAAGACCCTCATCTCTCCTCTTCTTATCCATGCCGTAATTAGAATGTCACCTTTTTTTTTTTTTTTAATTAAGCCTTGACAAATGCAGCCTTGGCCTTTTGGTGCCCACTTAAAGTAATACTGGAAATACACTTTTGTTAGCCCATCATGCTCCCATTTTCTGTCCACCTCTCCAGCAGGCACCTTCTTTTTATTTTGCCTAATGCTTTGAGAGTCATCAACACTCAGGCCTACTAGAGCAGAAGTCCTTTATATTCACGCACGAAACAAACACATGATAATATAAACCACTGTTCTTTATTAATATTGTCAGTATGAGAACATGGCACAGCATATATCAGGTCATGCCTTTTTATGGCTTATTTAGTATTCTGCTGTTTTAGTGTATTCGATATTTATATTATTATTGTTATTTGAATAATTAACTTTTCCAGCTATTAAGTACGGATTATTTTCTAGATCAAAGCAACTTCCTCTTCTATCATAATGAAACACTTGAATTCTTGGATAATCTGAACATGAAACTAAGGTAAGAGTCAAAGTGTTTAATTACAAACAAGCAAGAGAGGCTTTGATCTAGAAAATAGGATTTCAAACGTTATTTTTTCACACTAAAGATAAGATCTGGCATGACAGGTTGCATTACAGATGTAAAGTGAAATCATAGAAAAGTTCTGCTGTTGTGTTGCATAGCCTATGAAATGTGCTGGGGAGACTCGTTCACTGTATGACACATGTCAGAATGCTCCTGTCCCCTCCAGTAGCTGGGAGCTTCAGTGTCCAGTCAGCAAACTGGTCCACCCTAGCAAAAACTGAACTTAAAGCTGATGGGACATCAATGAGCTCACTCTGAGGGCCAGGTCCACCTGGACTCAGAGCCCATGGTGTCAGTGGTGGAGCTGTGACAAGGGTGGCTGGGGACGGTCTCTGGAAACCTATGGTGAGCCTCACCTGCTGTCAGTGTGGCACTGGAGAAAATGTTGGGTTTACATTACTAAAAATACAAGTCAGATCAACGTTAAATTTTAAAACTTGCTTCTATTGTGGCACATTTTGAGATGTGACTCTGTGCTCTCATTCATGGTGGGTATGAAATAGCTGCCTTTCCCAGGAGTTGCTGTTCACATTCTGGGGTTTGGCCAGCGCTTGGACATAAGTTAGATTTCTGCTTAAAATACACCTATTCACTATTTTACTTTCCTAAAAGAATGTACTTTCGTGTGGATGTTTTGCAGCATCACCAGAAAGCAGTAGGAGAAAAGTGTTAAAAGTTGCCAAAGAGAAAGGGGAGAAATTACTGTGAAAGATTCACTCACAGCACACGTGTAAGAGCTATCTTCACCTAGATATTTCCCCTAAACCACAGCAAAGGTCTCCATTTCTTGCAGTGTTCCCCTGTCCCTGCTAAAATCCTGGGCCCAGCAGGTCCCGTTAGGAACAAATAGCTGGGGGATTCCTGCATCTCAGAACAGTCTCCATGGAGATTCAAAGTGGGGTGACATCCTACAAACCGACAGCGATAGAAAACCACATTGGCACCATCAGAGGATCAGAGGGTGCTGTGCTCAGCCGCGTGCCACCAGGGATGATTTAGTTTATCTGGGTGTAAATCAGATGTGACTCATCAGCAGACACTGCACAGTCAAACGTGCAGAAAACACATCGGCGCTGAACGAGAGCCTGAAACACAGCTCGTTATTTAAAGAGAATTATGAGAATGCCACGTGTTTCAAGAAGATCAACCCCACTGAGGAAGTGAAAGCCAAGAGTTATAGATGTAGAGATAGGAGGCCCTGAGGATTTATTAACTGTTTTGTTTAGACTTACTAAAAAGGAATGACACCCATTGTAGTGTATCACGGGAGTGAGCTATCTAACAGCCCTGTGGCTGTGACTGCGATAAGGTGAGGAGACTGTGACTTTCCTGTGATAAAACAGAAGTTTTTGCTTTGTAAATTATTTAGTTGATTCAAGAGTTTTCTCGAACAAATATTGTCCTACAAATAAATACCTCTAAGGGCAAACTACCCCATTCTCAAGAGACGTGTATACTTGTGCATATCTGAGATGTTTCTGGTTTTTTCATGTCAACTCTAAGCAATCCATAGCTGTGTTGTTTCAGGAAGATGCCCTCTAGCTCCATGGGCTCGCCACTTCCTCAGCTGCAGTGGCATTTGCTGTTCTGAACATGGTGATACTCAAAGCTTGGCACTGGTTTGGAGAACACAAGTAAGTGATGCTACTTCAGCAATTCCTCCTGCAGATGGAGTTCCAACATCCCCCTGAGTTATTCAGCCATACCTCTCACTAATTGCTTCTGGAATCCAGACTGGCTTTCTCTTCAGTTTAAATACAGGAATATGTTGAACCAAGATAGTTGAAATGCAACGAGGATTGGCTGGTTTTTTTGTTTGTTTGTTTGTTTTTTTTTGGAGACTAGTTTTCAGCTAATATCCTTCTGATACAACAACAGCAGAGTATCCGATTAGAAGTCCTGTCTCAGACCATGATTTTTAGCATTGTCCCATGAGGATGCTTAGTCCTTTGTGAGTACATCTTTTATTTTCATTTGGGTAAGCTTTGTTGCAGCTTAATATTATTGAAAGTTAAAGGACAGATTGGAGACTGATTATAAGGGTATGGTGTACCATGGGAAAAGCCTAGTAATACAAACGCTTTGCCTGAGACTCAATGACTATGTGCTCTGCAAAAGCTACTGCTGACATCCCTCGCGTTTTTATTGATCTTATAGATTCAGTACCAGGATACTTAGAGTTTAGCTTTGCTTTGGGGACTTGCTTATTTTACCTGAATTTTCTCAAAATGCAAGAGATTAAAGTGATCTGATAGATTTTTGAATGCTGGCCTAGAAAAATACATTGAAAGTTTCTCATTCAAGGTAAGCCAGCTGTCTCCAGTTACCTCTCAGTTCTGCCACCAGATTTCTGACACCCAGAAGCTCCTGTTGCAAACTCAGGCTGGGGGTGGCTGAGCATTCCCCTTCCCTGCAGGGACATTTCCTGCCTTCCTAACAGGAATTGTGTGCAAGTGTGGTACTTCCAAGGACATAAATGAGTGCTTTAGTTGTTATTTTACTTAATATGAAAAGGTTAAAAGGACCATGAAAACATATAGCGATGTGGAAATTAATGATGGTATCTCTTGTAAACTAGAGATGTGTATGTACCCATCCACCTGTAATGTTTTAAAATATACATAGCAAAGTGCATAGTGATAACGTATTTGATTTTATCTGCTGTAAACATATATACATGTCAGACAAATAGCTTCTCTCTCTTCCTACTCCCTGTATTGATAAAATCCAGAGAGGATTTAATCTGAGTGTGCTTCTCCACATTATTCAACTCAACAATGCTCTCAAAAAGTTCAAATATTTAAATTGGTTCAAAGTCAGAATATTAATGGCAGTTCTTAGAAATTCAGTAACAGCAACATTTTCCCAGCTGAAGGATACCGTCACAAATGGCTACATCATGAGCGTATGCAGTTGATTGCTTTGCAACAATTAGGAACATAGATGAAGTATAGGGAAACTTCTACTTGTCTAGGTGAAGAGAAACAGTGAAGCACCCTCAGCCCCTGACAGCTAAAAAAGCCTGCTGATATTACTACCAGGTAAATCTTAAGGCAGTTCAACATTAGCAGTATGGTGTGTAACCCAGAGGTGAGGGCTTGGTTTTTCGGTTGTCCCCTCCCACTGAACCAAACCTGACGGAAACCCGCAGGACAGCACTGCAAAGTTGTGGCACCAAAGGGACATTTAGCTGGCACCAGCTACAGGCTCCCATCACAGTGGCATGGGGCAGGAAGTGCCACCAGCCAAACCTTTGGCCCCCACCATCCCTGTGCACCACCACATTTCTGTGTGTGCAACCCTTGTACATCAGGGCTGAGAGAGCAGTGCATAAACATCAGCTTTAAAGGCAACTGTTGTCTGAGCACCTACAGCTGAATAAGGAAAGACACACTGCTGTTCAGAGTAGCAGCCCCTTCCAGCTCAGTTCACCGGTTTTGGTGTAGATGCACATTGTTTACTTTAAAAACACCAGCTCTGGTGAAAGAGGGCTGCCAAGGGGAAATGCAGCTTTTTCCAAAGGTACAGTTTTTCAATCAAAAATACACAGAGAGAAAGCAGGCAAAACTTACATGGAAAATTCAGCAGGCAAGGAAACAAGCCGTGCACAATGCTACACTGCAGCTCCGCACCTCCTAGAGCAAAAGGGAGAGCATATGCTTCACTTCAAGCTCTCTTTAAAACACATCCCTAATTATGAAATCATTACCAGCAATCTGCATGATAAGGAAAGAATTATTATATTAACCTGGGATCTTCAGGGCACTCTGAGGGACTGTGGAGCAGTCCTGCTGCAGCCAGGCAGCACGCTCCCTCCCCGCTGCCATTCTGTGAGTCACTTCTGCCTTTAATCTCCCATTAAAATCCTTTCTAGCCTCTTCAGTTTATGGCTCTGTTGCTGCAAGGTGGTTTGTGGCACTCAGTATTGCTAATCCTTGGGATTGCAGCGTATTGAGAACAAAATAATTGAAAACAGCTTGAAGCAGTAGTAGTTAGGCACACAAATCAATGACAGATAATCATTTAAGCACAAACCAAAACAGACATTTACATGGAAAACAATCACAGCCTTGGAGTTACACCCTACTCTTGCTATGCAGAATCTTTCAGGATTTGGCAGAGCACCCTCTGATGCCAAAACCCACTGCCAGCACACGGCTGTCCCCACGAGACAGCGCTGGCACAGCCCTGTCAAAACCTGAGCCCAGCTGTCATTGGGACAGTGGGGGCCATGAAGGCTGCAGGCTCCTGGCAGAGCCCAACCACACTGCCAGCCGTGCCCCAGGGTGCTGGTGGTGCCTGATGGGTCCCCCAAAGTCCCTCAGCTTGGGGGCAGTGCAGGGCTGCATCCTGCCACATGACCTGAAGAGCCATTGCCCTTCCACGGTAGTGGTGAGATGGTAGGCTCTGCTGGGTGCCCTACACAGGGCACAGGGTCCTGCTGGGTGCCCTATGCTGGCCATGGGGCTCTGCTGGGGTCCCTGTGCTGGGCACAGGCTGCACAGGTGGCAGAGGACATGCAGGGACTGCTGCTGACTTGCTTGTACAGATGGGAGCACATATTTGCCTGTTGTGTTCTGATGACAATCATATTTATACCAGCTGGTTGAAATGTTTTAATAAATGATTACCTGATGAGAACACTTTCTGATGGCTGTGGTGCTGATTTTTGCTCATTTTTCCCATGGCTCAAGTAACTGTTCAAATTAAAATACAGAACAAAATCAAGAAAATGACTCTTGTGTCTACTCCTAGCGAGGTGAGTGGTACTGTCTCCCTGTTATTTAGCCTTTCACTCTAAAAGCATCAGCATCCTCACGGGGGAAGTTTAAAAACTTCAGATGCCAATTTTCCTTCCACTTTTTGTGACTCTGGTGAAAGGGTATTATTTATCAAACTAAGTATATATTATAATCATCTCAAAATGGTAAAGATCAAAGACTACCTTGCATCAGACAGAATTACAGTACCATAACATTTTATCTTGTTACAGCCGATATCAATCATGACATGACAGCAAGCTACAGAGAATGTTTTTCCGGGCAGCACCACTGACACACTGCATCATCCAAAATATAGCAACCAACCAGCATGTGCTTTGGGTGCGAAAGTGAAAAACCAGAGGCATAAAGAAGTGCTTTCAGTATCCATGCCAATACGTGTGGTCATTTGGCAGTGAAACATGGGCACACAATTTGAATTCTGCCTGCAGTCGTTGCATCGTTGCAAAAAGGGCTGAAATCCTGTGAAAGCAGAGAGCCTGATTCCTGGTGACAGCGATGACATTTTCCACAGCTGCCCCTGAGTGCAGCAGGGTCTCCTACAAGATGCTGCTGCCCTGGGGTGTGCTCCATCCCCCATCCCCAGGAGGATCCAGAAGCTCGTCAGTGAGAGCACAGCATGGCACTGCACAGCACAGCTGGACACAGGTGGGCAGCCCAGCGCCAGCCCCTCAGCTTGCAGGTGTGGATTTGTTTAAAGGAAGGCTTGGATCAAGAGTCTTTTCAGCATGGCCAAGGACTGGAGAGGGAAGGAGTGAGTTTTCTCCAGGCCATCCTGGGGTTGTATTAGCCTTGCCATGTTTCACAGCTCCAGCATTTGTGGTGCTGCACACACCATGTCCCCCAGACTTATGTCTGGGAACATCTGGTTGAGAATAGAAAGGAAAGGGGAATTACAAGAGATCTGTTCTCATACCCACCCCTTCCAGTGTGGATGAATTCCCCTACCCCTACCTGGAGCCAGCCCGATGTATTCCTCTTTGCCATACGCACAGGTAGCACCGCTTTGTGCTGAAAATACCCCTGAGCTGCCGGCCTGGGGGGGACCCTGAGGCTGCAGCAGGATTTTCCCACAGGCAGGACATGCCCAGGGGCCCAGCACACCAAGGGCACTGCCTGCCCAGCCCTGGGCTCTGAGCGAGGCCAGGAGATGGGGTGGGGCAGCCTCAAGCAGGCTTGGGTCTGGTGACTGGAGCACCTCAGTTTCTGTCTTTGGGTCGTATTAACATCAACATTTAATAACTTTGCGTCTACCTTTCTACAGGTTTTTTTCTTCCTGGAGACTTCCGACCAGAGAGGGAACACTTAAAGTGCAGTGAGGAGCAGAGGAAGAAGCAAAGCAAATGCTACCAGGAAAGTATAAGGGCTCAACAAATTTAAACATCTTTGGTTTTCTGGATTCTCTTGCCATTTGAATACAAAACTGCATTGTTTTACACAAATAGCCCGTCTTCAAATTTTCAGTCTCTTTTCCTTCTGCTCAGAGCCACACAATGCACTTCCCAGCCAGCTACTAAAATCTTTCTAAAAACTTGCAGAATTATTTGAAAAAGGGCATTCCTATTCCTTATGCATAAAACATGCATGCATATTCATATAAAACATTTAGAAAAATTTGTACCAGTTATAATTAGCATGTTTTGTGCATCTATTTTCTTTGCTATTAAATAACAAATTTGTGGTAACCATAGCAACTGGAACATCACATGGTACTGGTGCTATTTTGGGGATAACATAAGTACCTTTCTTAAAGAAGCATTCACACCTCTAAGCTATGCATTTTAATAATTTTCATGATAAAATATCTGTTGGGTTGATTGTATTCATCCCTCACTACAATGCTGATTTAATGCAGAATATACTACCTTGTTTTGCATTGCCTGTGACCACTTAGAAGCACTAATGGGTCCTCTAGCTCTGCAAAAAGGCAACAGACTTTAAAGAAAAGGAGAAGCTATGCAACATATTAAAGGAATTCACATTGAGAAGAAAAGTACAACAAAATGAAGGATTTCTGTTATTGTTTCTGGGAACAGAGCGACCATTGGTCCTGTAGCTCTTTATGCTCGGACAGAGGAAAGCAGAGGACAAGAGATGCTTTCATCCTGGGCAGATAAAGCTCCTGCTGCAATAAGTGGAGGTGTTGCAGGAGCTCAGCTGGAGTCTGGGAGAGGTTCCGGGGGACACCGTGAGCTGAACCCCAAAGGTAGCTCCCTCCACCGCAGCCAGGTGTGCCTGAATGTGGAACACCTGCTGTGTGCAACCTCTCAGAGCCTCACACCAAAGGAGATAGAGAGCAAGAGACTGAAACCAACAGCAGCCATTAGAAGAGTTTAGGTGGGAATAAAATCAGCAGCCACATGCTGGCTCCTGCTAGGGGCCTTAGATGAAAAACGTATGGCTTGCTGGAGCCCTACTTTACAGATAGGAGCAAGTCACCTCAATAACCCCCCCCCAGTGTCATGATGAATTGAGGGGAAAAAAATGGGAGAATACAGAAGAAAATTCCTTCAGTGTTTGGAACTAGTAACTCTTTTAATCATGAGTATAAAAGTAGGATAAACCACACAGGCACCCATGAGAAATGAATGCCACTGAAACCATCCACTCACAATGACATAATTAACTCTTAGCATGTGAGCATCTATTTGGATGAAGACACCTTAAGATCCCAGGACAGTGCTATCCACCACTAGGGCAGGGGCATTGAGGATTATAGAATCAATCATAGAATCATCCAATCATCTTCCACCCTGGGTGGCTCCTACACAGGTGCCTTGGGTTTACACTCACAGTGACGAGGCTAGCAGGCTTTGAGTCACTCAGGCTAGATGTACTTGACAAGATGGGGTCTGGAGCAGGGGAGTTTTACCAGGATAGGGAAGTAAGATGTGTGTGCTGATGGGAGGAGCTTTGGGTCTGAGTTGTAAGGAGAACACAGCAAGTATGTGTGAGAGATGGGGGCTTGTGGGGGTTGAAGGTCTGTGTAGGATGCCATAGAGTAGTTCTATGTGTCTGTTTTCTATGCTAAATGGTTCCAGCAGGGTCTCTGCTTTGGGTGTGCATATCCCGCAGTGCTGCCCTGCTGGGTGCATGGCTGCAGCAAGAGATGAACTGCCATTGCTCAGGGCTTGTGCCTCCGTGCTGAGGGAGCTGGACTTCTTTGGCCAGCTGCAGACACTGTGCGCTTCTGGGGCAGGTATAGGAGTAAAAGTTAATGAGAAATTATTTTGTAATGGGAATTGGGAATGGAAGACCTCCCTTTAGTCAGGGAAGAGGTGGTCCGAGAGCGCCTGGGCAACACCGATGCTCATAAATCCATGGGACCCGATGGGATGCATCCACGGGTGCTGAGGGAACTGGCGGAGGTGATTGCTGAACCGCTCTCTGTCATCTTTGAGAGATCTTGGAGAACGGGCGAGGTGCCTGAAGACTGGAGGATAGCCAATGTCACTCCGGTCTTCAAAAAGGGCAAGAAGGAAGATCCGGGCAATTAT
>JAOWBP010004015.1:4292959-4319002 GCA_028571105.1 Tragopan temminckii
CCGCGCTCCCCGCCCCGCCGGCGCCCGCGGTGGATGCCGCCGGGGAGCGGGGCCGCCGCGGCCGCCGGAGCCCCCGTACATGCGAGTGCCCTCTCCGCTCAGCAGCATGCTTTACTTCCAGATGGTGATCATGGCAGGGACCGTGATGCTGGCTTACTATTTCGAATACACGGACACCTTCGCGGTCAACGTGCAAGGCTTCTTCTGCTACGAGGGCGCGTACCGCAAACCGTACCCGGGCCCGGAGGACAGCAGCGCCGTGCCCCCGGTGCTCCTCTACTCGCTGACCGCAGGCGTGCCCGTGCTGGTGGTAAGCGGGGGGACCGCCGCGGGGCTGCCCGGGGCACGGCAGTAGGGAGCTGCCGTGCCCGCCCCGCGCCTCGGAAGTTTATTTTTAGCATCGCTTTATATAACCGCCGGATCACGTATTGGCGGTCCTGTTCGGCTGGCTTTGGGGTTGTTTAAAACAATATCGTTTGGGTGGTTTTGTTTCTCTTTGGAAGCGTGTGTCAGGTGCAGGCAGGTGGCTACGTGCAGGGACATCTGGTTGTTGGCTACCACAATGAACACTTCACCTTGTACTAATTAAATACCAAACCCTCTGACAGCATATTTATTTATCGTGAAAATGAACTGCGTTGTCAGTGGATTAGAATCGTTTTTGCTCGATTCAGTCGTCTCCATATGTCACAACTACTGATGTGCATGCAAGCTGAACCTGCGTCTCTAATGCACTGTGACCTGTCAGTCAGGTTTAAATGAATGCATCAAAGTAGAAGTTTATTTCACTGTTTTCCTTTGGTTTGGGGAAAAAAAGCTAGGAGGGAATTGTTGCATGCACTGTTTGTGTTGTCAGAGAACGAGGGCATCGGCGTCATTCGAAGATCCCTGACTGGGAAGGAATGAGATGGGAGTATGCAGCCATCAGGGCTGGATTAGATGCAGTGTCTCTGGGTGCACACACGGTTACATGGACACAAACTCCCTGTAAAGAGTTCATTTTAGTGGACTATTGTCAGTAGAAAAAGCAATACACCTTCACAGGAAGAGGAGGCCTCTTAAGGCAGTAGGTTTAATGGCTGTGCACCTTTTCAGGAAACTATAAGATCTGGGATCAGAAAACTTCATGAAGCTGGTGCTGCTGTAACTGCAGACAGCTTTCTGTTGAGCACTGAGATAGCATCCAACAAAATCACATGGTTGGGCTCAGCTTTACTGTTTAAGATATCAGACTGCAGTCATTTACAGTGGATTTGTTCTTTTTTTTTTTTTTTTTTTTTCCCCTCTAGAGAATGAACTACAGTCTTTAGCAAAATATGCTGTATAGCTGTTTGTTTTGCTGTTCTTCTTTGTTTTAATATCAGTTAGTTGACCATTTTGTTTGTCTGCTTGTTTGGTCTTTTGAACCTTAAATGCTGTTGAGATGTCGAAGGTTATTTTGTTGGTGTTGTTTTTCTGTTGTGTTGGTTTGCTTTTAATTATTTCTTCTGTTTGGCTCCGGACGTCATGAAGATTTTGTCAGATGTTCACGAGGAGCTCACTCTTTCCTAATGTGTGTCAGCAAAATTGATTGGCTGTTTCCATTCATTTCCTGGGTGTTAGATGGTTACATCAGAGAAATCACCATGGCATTTTGGTTTGCCAGTCTTGTAATTAGCCTTAGTAGATGCTTAGTAATGGAATGTAATGATATTTAACCGTTCTTCCTCTTGCTATCTTAACTGTCTCAGGCAAATGAGATGCACTGGTGGGTTGGGGCGTGGAAAGTCACATTGCAGGTGACTGTTGCACTTTTTGATTTTAACTTTTATTTTACCAAGTGGAGACTTCAGCCTCTGAGAATGTCAATCCTATGACTTCAGCAGCACCAAATCTAATAATTAACATTATTAAATAAAGGCAAAATCTTTCAGGCTACAGACGCAATTCTGTTCTGATTTTCCTTGGGCAGTCTTCCTGGGTTTAGTGCTTCATAGGACAGCTATTCTGTCATGCATGAGATGAAAATTGTCTTTTACTGAAAGCAGTGGTGAGGGCGATATTTCTGCTGAAAGCTGCTTGTATGCTTTTAGCAGTAGTAAAACTCTCTTGTTAAGATTTCACAAGGATTAATTGCGTTCTGTTCCATTTCCTTTCTGTTTTGTCTAAGGATGTTTTGAACATAGGTGCTCTGTGAATTTTTTTCTTAATAACTCAAATATGTATTTGTTGCATGATTTGTTTTTATATTTCTGCCTGTAAGGATACAAACACAGACCTATGGAAAATATGGATTTGAATGAATGAAAAAGTACTATGATTTTTGGAAAATTCACTTCCATTTTCCAAATTTTCCTCTTCTGTTGCATTTTTTGACACAGTATTCTGTTAGTCCAAAGCTTTGAACTAGCTGCACTCTCTACTGTAACACTTATTTATTTATTCCTGTTAGCTTGGCTTGTGGAATTAATGCTTTTTCTGGAGTTTTGAGATAAATCACTGGAGGTTCCTTACCTTTGTGTTCAGGGTAACAACTTTTTTATTTTTATTTTTATTTTTATTTTTATTTTTATTTTTATTTTTATTTTTATTTTTATTTTTATTTTTATTTTTATTTATTTATTTATTTATTTTTAGGATTGGGACTTCCTCCATTGGAGCTATGAGTGCTTCAATCCAGGTTTTTCTAATGTGACTCCATGAAGGGCTCCATTGCATTTACTTTTATTTAAGTTCCTCTAAAATGAGAAAAATTGGAATTTCCAAGTGACTTTGCTCTTTCCACGTACTTGCTGTCCAAAATCTGAAAACGTAAAGTGCCACTAGCTGGTATGTCCTGGTGAGCACCTCATCAGCAGTGGGTGCTGTGAACTGTGACACAGCTGCTCCTCCATCGCTCCTGTGCCACACCAGAGCTGCAGTAGCAGACTTGGCAGGCATGCAGTGTCTGCTCACAGGGCACAAGCATGTGCTGAAGCATCAGTCAGGATTTGGGTCATTTGACAGGGTTGTACCTGTGAGCACTATGCTAATCCTGGAAGTTCTCAGGTTAGTCTTTCAGATGGTGCTTCCTAGTAACACGTTCCTGCAGCTCTAGTGCCACATCACTGCCACACTTCTGTTCTCAATTCTGCTGCTTCCGCTGCCTGCCTGCCCCGGGTCATGCCAGGACAGCCGTAGCTGGTTGTCAGGTCACAGGTCTGCAGGGTTTGGATCTGGCAAATGGAGCCCTTGCCCAGAAGCAGAGGCTGCTTGCTGTACTGTAACACTTGGCTTGCACTGCTCCAATATAAGGATCTGAAACTGGGTCTCAGGGAAAGGACTTAAATACTCTGCACTTGATACTTGCTGAATTTGAGTATCTGTAGTCTTCGGTCAAGTATTTCAAATATCTCCTATATCATGTTGCAGCTAGCAAGAAGTTAAATTGTTGTACTCTTCACTTCGGTGGACAATTTATTGTCTATATATAAGGGTTACTGTTCGAAGTGCCTGTAACTTTGTAGGTATTAACAGCAGTTGGAGGAAGCCAGCAGTCATTCTGTAGGATGAGAGTTTTGTCTCCCTCTTTTCAGTTGATTTCCAGTCTTTTGAGCAGAACACATATATATTGTTGGTTTTCAGTCTGTGTTCAGTGGATTATTTCTAAAGGAGGTATATATCTGTTAACTCTGTAACTCTGTTGCTGTAAGTTCTTCCACTGGAGAATTGTGATGGCCTGAATGATGTCTTTTTTTCTTTCTTTTAATGGCTATATACAGCTACAGCTTGCTATGTAACAAAACATACTCCATTCCAATCTAATACTAATACTTATGGAAGGTCTACAAAGTCACCTTTGGGCATAGGTAAAGTAATCCTTTAAGTGAGTAGACATGTTTACATCAGAAGTGTAAGGCAGATAAACAGTAGAATGTTCTATGTAATGTTGATGAGGTTGCTGTTGCTCTCAGAAGTATGTGGAAGTCCAGTGTGGGAGGTTCCAGGAAGAGAAGATGAGACTCCCATAGAGGCAGCACTTGCCATGTGCATGGGACCTCCCGCTTGTCTTGGTGACACAAGCTGAAAGAGTAAGCACTGGCTGGGCGTGCCTGCGCTTTTACTGTCTGTAACAATGACAGCCGGAATGCTCAATACCTTTTTATTTTCTTTTAGCACTTAAGTCAGGTGTAAAGGTGACAAGCAATGTGCTCTTGATTTGAGTCTACTCAAATATGCAATGAGTGTAGATGTGTTAGTTGAGAGCTTT
The DNA here is from genome assembly GCA_028571105.1 of Tragopan temminckii. Taxonomy (NCBI): domain Eukaryota; kingdom Metazoa; phylum Chordata; class Aves; order Galliformes; family Phasianidae; genus Tragopan; species Tragopan temminckii. The sequence continues at coordinate 4,297,188 of JAOWBP010004015.1, forward strand.
ATGCTATTTAAGCCATTTCCCAAAGTGCCAGTTCTTGCTCAGTGGGCTGGTTCCTTTTTTAGTCTTCTTATTTTTTTAGTCTTCTTATGATAGATGTAGCTTGGGAAATTTACGTCAGGCTAATCCTTCAGCTTCCAGATAGAAATGATTTGTAAAACTCTTCTCAGAATCTAGAGAGTGATCAGTTCTGCACTGCTTCTTTCTGGTAGATCTTATTAATTTTGACCTCTCTATGATACCATTAACCGTGCTCAAGGACTCTTTCAGTGAGTCCAAACACTAATATGCATCACCTGAAATAAAAATAAAAATTCATCTAACACCTGGTGTAAAATTCAGTGTATTGGACTGATAATGTACGCTGACTGCTTTGTAAAAGTCAGGAGAAGATAATGACACATTTTCATTAGGATGTGTAAACAGTTTTATTATGCTAATGTTGTTTGTTTTTATTTCCAAGTAACAAGCAGATAATTATAGTACTTACTCATAAAACATACACTTTTACTTGCCTAGATACTCATGTGTTCTCTATAAACCAATTAAAGACTGATTTGTTTTAGCATAATCCTCTTAATAACGTCATTGAAAACAATATCTTCAATTTAGACAAAGTGTTGTACTTTTTTTTTTTTTAATCAGATGAATTTTTAAATTGAAGTATTTCAGGCAAGGAAGAATAGGTGAAGGATGGGCAAAGACCTGAAGGGGATGCACTGCTTGTTTCCAGCACATAGAGCTGATGTATTTGGGCATGTGCCTGTCTCCCTTCCTTTTGAACCTGCTAGTTCCTATTTTCCTTCTTACACCTACAGTTCCACGGAGTGTGATACCAGGGCTGAGCTGATTTTGTCAGACTGGGTTTTCAAAATGTTCTTGTCAGAGTAGCCTTAGTTAAGCTGTAGTTCACTCTGAAATGATTCTATTCTGATATAACTTAGTGCTGCACATAAAAAAAGGGTGCTGGCTTGTGATCCATTTCTGGAACATGAAGGTACTCTGTTATCTCTTACAACTTAAGGAAAAAAACACAACTGGAGAGTTCTGAAAAAGGAATATTTCTGGGAATTTGTTGCGCTAGGAGTCTATGAATTCCCCTCTCACCTGAGAGCTTCAAATGATTTTCGTTCCTGGCCTCAGAAGAAAGCACCACCTTCACAAATGTTTCCTCGATCTATTTTGGGCTTTTTTTTTCCTGCTTCTTGACTGATACTAAGTTACATTTGCTTCTGTGGACACTTTGATACTGTTGGGAAAAAAACCAAACCCAACCAACAGAGCAGGAGAGCTGAATAAAAGGCTTCTCTCCTGTTCTGCTTCTTCAAGTAGAAGTGACTTCAATGCATCCTGAAGGAAACTAAGCTGTTTTGTCACTTCTGCTGAAACTAAATCAGGAAAACTTAATAAATAATGCACAAAAAAAAGGGATGCACAATTGTCAGCAGCTCTGTGTAACAGGGCAAAAAAAAAAAAAAAAAAAAAAAATCTAAGAATGCATAGTGAGGTGTTCAAATGTTTGTTTTTGTACACATTTTCTAAGGCAAACATGAGGAACTGACCAGCAAAATGCTCAGCTTACCCCAACACTCTTCTCAGGAGTGATGAGTTCCCTTGCTAGGTACTGAGCTCCAATATCTGAGTGTCTCTGCATCCTGTGTTGAAAATGGTAACGATAATGCAGCTGGAGATTATTAGTAGATCAAATTTATCCTTTGAAAGTACATAGAAATATTTTTAGTTGTATCAGAAACTGTCTCCTGTCTCTTGCTGTGTGAGGTGTTTCAACAGACCTGGAACATCTTTGAGAGCTTGTGTGTGCCCTTCTCTCGCTGGCGCATTTGACAGCTGTTTAGACTTCACATGAAGAAGCAATTGCCAGAATCCTTTGTTTTCCCTGTGATCGAATTGTTCCTGAAGGGCCCTTTTGCTCTCTGTCTTCGTGACTCTTCACTCAACCTGTGTACACAGGTGCAACTTCTTTTCTTTGATACTTCTCTTCATCTGTTCTCATTTTTCTTTTTCCTTCAGAAAGCCTTTTGTTTTTGTTTTTGTTTTTTTTTTTTTTGGACAGAGGGCAGTGCTGGCAGATGTTGAAGCAAAGGGGCTATTTACATCATCCTCTTCCTTTGTGAAGGGGTAATTGCATTGTGACTTTACTTAAGAACAAAAACTACATCACGCAGTTAAGGTCTGCAGTAACCTTGTGTACCAGATGTCAGTACTGGCCTTTTAGGGCGCTTAGCAAGACAAATACGTGGTTTGATAGTCTGATGCTGTTTTTATCCAAGAGTGAAACCACTAATCCAACAGAGCTGTAATCAGGAGATACAAAAGAAGATTCAGAACCACTGTGGGCTTTGTCTGTCTTCCTCTTATTCTGTGATGGGTTATATGAATGATGCCAACAAGTCATGTTTGTATTTCCAATTGAATTTATAATTTCTGCTGTGCTTGCTATGTGCACCATTTACAAACATGATCCATCTCGAGGCCATATGCTTCATTCCTTGATGGGCTCTCTAGATGGAAAGTGGCAAGCAGATGTGAGCAAGGCAGACAGGGTGCTGTTTGCAGCAGCTGAATGCCTGCTTGTCCTATAAATGATGCACTTATATGTGAGTGAGAAATCGTTAATCCAACTGATCCTGCACCATACGATTAGGGAATTTGTATGCACAGTTTGTAATCTGAAATAGTAGGCTCAAAGTAATAATCAGTTGCTACATCAAGCAGTTCATGTCCATTATACATTGTACAGGATTGAAGAGATGAGTGTGCACATGATGCAAAATAACAGACCACTAAAGTAGAAATTTATGTAGTTTTAGCAGTGGTTTTCAGCCTTAAGCACTATGATGTTTAAAAATCTTTACCATGTTCTTGTAGCTTCTCTCAGATACGTTGAAGTGCTTGGTGGCCTTGCTTTTACCATAGATGGGTCTTATTTAGCTAAGATGCAATACCTCATAAATTATAAGTGAAGAGCCTAGCTGTGGTGGATATATCACATCACCAGTATTCAGAAAGCATCCTGGGACATGGTGTTCTAATGATGAATATATTTTGTGAACATACTAGTCTTAATGCTTGTTTTATAGTACAGCAAATCTGGTGTTGGAAAAGGGAGGTAAAAGTTCTGACACTTTATACTTCTGATGAGAAGCCTAGTTTTGTTCATATTGCTTCACCTCCCCTGCAGGTGTTTATATACAAAGGCAACTTCAAAAGTAATGCCTCCTATTTTATTATGTTGACCTGTTATGCTGGAGGTGGATGTAGGTCTGGCAGCAAAGGTTGAACCTTCCCACCAATATTCTGTTACATTTTGTGGCTGTGTGACAGACAGCAGCACAGGAGCAGTCTGACAAATAGTGTCTGATATGGGAGTGTGCATGAAGCAAAGGTGTGTCATTGTATTCCTCCATGCAAGAAAAATGATACCCACTGACATTCAGTGATGCTTGCTGAGCATGTATGGAGACGAAAGAGTGGGTGTGAGCTCAGTGAGGCAGTGAGGGATGTGTTTCAGCTGTGGTTTACTTCCACTGGTGAAGATTTGTACAAATGCGGCATGCAGGCTGGCAAAAATGCATAGTTAATGGTGGTGACTATGTTGGAAAACAGCACTTTGTAGCTGAGAATTTGCTTTATTGAACGGTGTTATTTTGCTCTTTGTATCTGTTGTGTTTTCCATGGAGAAATAGGAGGCATTGCTTTTGGAGCAACCTACACAATTATATTCAGTGTAAAGCAGTTACAAATCTGCAGTAGAAAAATTACTGGGTGTATTAGTTTTTATAAATTTAAATCTACTAGTAATTCAAAATTTGTTCAGTACCTCTTCAAAATTGGATCTTGATCCTGTATTGTATTTCCTGGGTAGGAGGCACCATAAACTTAAAAAAGAAAAACAAACCACTCTCTTGTTAAACTCTAGTGAAAGCAGTAAGCTGTGAATTTAACTTCTGCTTGCTATTTTGGGCAACATGCACTGTTACTTGCAATAATGCATGAGTTTTATTAATATTCCCTATACAACTATAATATGGTGATTCATTAATAACTTATATACTTGCATTCATGTACAACCAGTTACATGTTCAAAGGCGTTTCTTCTTTATGAATAGCATTCTTTCCTCTCTGCAAATGACTTGTTGCCTCTTACACACATAGGGTTAGGGACTTTAAGAAAAATAATAATAATAAAAAAAAAGCCAGCCCAACTGTTCTGTGGTTCTGATTCTTTTTTCTTTCTCTACAAAACATTTTAAAACACCTGTTGTTTTAGGCTGGAACTTTTCCTGTTGTCTCTAGAAGAGAAGTCATTAATTGTCATTCAATCTGTGAATGATATTAAGAGGATTTTCTTTGGTCAATTTGTAGCCAGTCTCTTTGTAAATCAAGAATTAAGAATTAGAATCAAAGTGGAACTCAGCTTCACAGTGTGGTTATTTTGGATAGTGAAAGAGATTTTCTGTGACACGTCCGTACCAATTTAGTGCTCAGACATGACTGAATTAATTCTGCTTAAAGATTTGTTAATTATGGGTCAGCTGAGCTGTAGTGACCACCCATATACCTACCTACAGCCTGTGGGGAGGATGAGATAAAGGATTTTAGCTTGATCAGCTTTAATTAAGACCAGCCAATACAAGCTACCTTGTTGGATGTTCTGGTGTGGGTACACAGGCTGCCTGCAAGCATAGCTCTGCTCACAGCTGGGCTCCAGTGTGGTTGGCCTGCTGCTGCCTGCTGTCTGCCCTCCCTGTCCACAGCCATGTTCATCTCTATGCAGAGCAGCATGTGGACACGCACGAGTGTTAGCAGTTTGATCATGTTTACAAAAGTGGAGCTTGGTGTCCAGGGCCTCCCTGCACCATGGTTTTCTGTGGTGTGTGCCCTTGGAGATGTCAGAGTGTCCCCATGCTCTGCTGAGGCTGCTCTCAGGCTATGGCTGCTGAGCATCTCACAGGTGTGGGCAGAGTGCCTGAGAGGCCCAGGGAGGTAGCAGGGGCTTGTGCTGCACCATGCTATAGATACGCACGTGGCAGTAAGAGGGGCATCCTGCCTGCTGGGGCCCTCTGTGCCAAATGCTTGCACTGGGCTCACATCAGCACTTGGCTGACTCATGGGGACTCTTCCAGAATATTTAGCAAGGGCAGATGAGATTTGTAGGCGGGCTGACCTTAGGGTATGTGAGTAGTTCGTGGATGTTTGCATCTGGCAGAATGAATGTACAGAGTAGGCTGTGAACTGTGTCAGGCTATGCAGTGATGAAAGGGTCTGGGCACCCAAGCAGGATGTAGCCTTTACTACCTGGATGTGAAATGGTAACTGTGAAACTGGGCTTCTCTGTAAAGCTTTGAGATTTCTGTGTAGAAAGAATTGTGCTATTTATTAATTAAATATCTTAGCATTGGTGGGATTTCATCATGTGACTCAGTGCTGCCTTGAACAGAAGGGCTTTCCTGAGAGGAGTGACATGTATGAATGAGTGTGGTGCTGATAGCACCTTTTCACTGAGCCATTTTACGAGTCAGTATTGTGGTTTTACTAGGAATTTCTTTTGTTTCTGAATTGAATCATGATGGCTGTGTGACTTCTACAGTGGAAGAAATCATAAGGCAGAGGCTATTTCTTTAAAAAACAATCACTAAGAAAAACAAACAATGACAAAAACTCAAAACCTTGGTATATTTGCATACATGCACACGTAAAATGTGCAGCCAGAAACAATCACGTTTAGATGGTTGATTTATATTTATAATTTAATTCACATATTTTTTTAACCTTGAATGTCAATAGTGGAAAAGAAGAATGAAGAAATTAGTTCACCGCACCAGAATACTTAAGAAGGTTAGCATATCGCTGAGTGTGTAAAAGCACCATTCAACACAGCATACTTTGAGCTTAAATTGCTCAAGTAATGAAAGATTACATCTGACCTTGATTAAAAGCAGAATGTATGTAAATACATTTATGTAACAATTACATGTTTTATCAAATACTCATATATTGTCTTCACAGAGAAGACCAAATGCCAAGTCCTATAAAGTCTACCATGAAGACAGTCAGTGTCAGAACTTCACAAAACAGATGTGAAATAGATTCATTCATCCTTCAAACACATCTCTCACCAGTTGAGCTTTTTTTTGAAATTGTTTGATAAAGACAGCAACTTGTTAGCTTACTGTGTAGTTCTATGCAAAGGAGGTGAGCTTTGCTGAGGAAACCAACATGCATGATTATATGAGTGGAAGGAAATGGAGGCACACGTTGGAAAATAGTAGCTGGGATTTTTTTTGGCTTATAGACTTTGCAATTAGTTTTCAGAGTACCGTAGCCTGCCTAAAAGAGCCGTTTTTATGCTCTGCTGTCCTCACAGCAAAGTATACAATCTCCCCTCTGTTTTGTAGGCATTTCCTGTACTAGGAATTTTTTGCTGAAATTTCCCACTCTTGCTGCTTCTGTTTCAGCTCATTGGCTGCTGTGCTAATGAGGGCACTTGGGACTTCCTCTTAATTCAAGCATTGCATTGTATAAACTCCTAAACAGGGTCAGACAACATAGTGTTGCCAGCTGCACATCTGCAGCCATCTGGATTTGTGGCAGGAGCGCTAAAATAGACATGGTGTAGCAGAGTTGAAAGAGAGACAAGAGCAATGTAAGTCATATTTGCACAAAACCCTAAAGTAAATGCCCCATATTTGATCTGCAGTACGTACAGAATCGTTATTGAGATGTTGCATTTGCATACACATGTATCAAATAAAGAGCAATGGGATGTGCTTTGAAAAAAGCTTGCTGGCTCATTCCTTGCCATTGCATTTTTGCAAGGAGATTTAAGTAATCATTAAAACCTCTGATAATCAAACAACTCTCTGTTCCCACTTCTATGCCTTCGTTAAGATTCTGTTTCTAATAAACATCACTTGAGCATATTCATTTATTACAATAACATTATTAAAGAGAAATGATTGCATGCTGTCAAATTACAGCTCTCAAGACTGAGAACAGATAGGCAAGTGAATGATGAACAGCACTTTCTACCTGTGCTTATCAGCTGTTAGGGGAGCACCTGGGTGAGGGTCTTATCTCCTTTCCTTTCTCATCCTTTCTCATTGCTCAGCATCTCTAGTGACTACACCTGGAATTATGCTGTGGGTCTCCTGGAAGTCAATTCAGATGTGAAATGGTTCCATTCATTTAGATTCCATGGCAGAATTATCCATACAAGTTGTAGTCCCCTTTTCTATGAAAGCTTTCATTTGTCCATTTGTGTTAGTTTGATGGCTGTTTTTTTTTCTGGGTTTTCTTTTTTTTTTTTTTTTCCTGCTTTCTTGAACAATAGAAGTGTGGGTTTTCTGCTCAGTATTTCTAATGCATTTCTAATGTTTCTACACTTAGTATTTTGGACAACTGAAATGAGACAACTCGGAATAAAGTTCTCATAGTTCTAGATCAAAGTTTTTGCATGCAATGGTTTTTTGAGCGTTTTTAACTCATTTTTAATGACATCTGGATCTTCTGCAGTTGTTGCTCACTGTGTGAAGGCTTTTTTTTTTTAAAAGAAGGGTTATTTTTAGATAATATGTTTATCTGTGAGCACTGCGATTCTGGACTTTTCTTTCTAACTTACACAATTTAAAATACCTATTTTGAAACAGGTAGTACCACCCCCTTGTAGAAATTATAGGTTTTCTTGGTTTTATTATCTTCTTGGTATGTCATTTATAGCTAAAATATATTTCCCATTTTGATATATTGTTTTTTATCTACAGTGCCATAGGTTTTCACGACTAATCCTATTAAATTTAGTGGGGTTTTTACCTTTGATTTCAGCTGGAAAAAGGTAATGACCTTTATGTTTTTGGCTGGCAATTATGTTATATCCTCAAGATTATGATTGAGGAGGATAAAGTTATACAGAGGCTGTTATAACTCAAGTGGAGCTAGTCGTGTTTTCAAAGCTCTTTGCTTGTGAAGATAATTTTTAATTTAAAAAATCATAAAATTGTTTTATAGGGTTATCTACTTAAATTTATCATTATAGGTCAAATAGTAATGGGCAGTAACAAAGAAGTCAAGAACAATTATATATATATGTCTTGCAGATGTGTATTTTGTCACAGTAAGCCAGAATACAATTTTTGTGGAATCTTATAGGTATTACTCATACAAGCAGCCTGTTTGCATCGTAGGTATATTAAACCAGAAAGCTTATGTTGATAGGGTAGTTGGTCCTTTAGTTTCAATTGCTTGATGTCTATGCAATTTCAGTGAAAATGGATTTCCTTGAACTGATCTCAGGAATAACGTCTGTATGGTGTAGCTGGCCTTGAGTAGAAGAAAGACAGTGTGAAAAACAGTAAATTCAGATGGTCTCCTTCCTCTGAGCCTCTGAGAACAGTTGGCTCTAGTCATATACTGACTGTAAAACCACCTGTCTGTGACCAGAATCTTTAAGAGATGCCTTTTTACATGATCAGTTTTTATTCAAACAGAGATGAAAGAACATTGATGTTGAATTTTGCATTGGATGTTCATCCTGAATAGAAAACAGTAGTTGTGTAGATCACCTAGGCTTTAAAGCAAGAAGTAACATAGCTGCTGGAAATGATCATTGATATGGGTATTGTTGCCACTAGTATTGTGTTCACCTTGGAATAATGTTCTCAACATGCAAGGATGGATTAACAAACAAACTTCCTTCAAGATGAAAAAAATTTTTTTTTAAATTGTTTTTTGGATAGTCAAGACAGTGAGAGGGGTTTACCAAGACCATGCCATAAGGAGCTACAGTCTTTTTTTTTCATATTTCACTTAAAGTTGAATAGAAGACATTATTTCTACAGTTGGTTCAGGGCTGAAAACATCGCAGTGATGCTGCATGGAATTGATATTTTCATAAGGAAGAGAAATGGCTGGATTTTGAACATACTTGTTTTTCCTTTCCAAATATTATATATTAAATGTTGAAGCAAAGCACTTGGGGAAAAAAAAGATGTGGAAAAATTTGACATAAAGCCGCTGTTCAAAATCCCAAATGAAATAATTACATGTACTGACAGCTTTTTTCTAGTAACCACTTGTAGATCCAGAAACTAAAATTAATTGCTCTTTGATCAGATTAAAAGTCATCTTCCTAATTGTGTCATTTGAAGGAAGTATGGAGCTTGGAAAGCTTGGATAATAGCTCCTACAGGTTGTTTTGTTTGTTTGTTTGTTTCCAAAAAGAAGATGAGAACTTAAATGAGGAACTCATTTTATATAAACTTTATCTGGAGTATTTCAGCCTGAAACAACTGTACTTTTTGGAAAGTGAATTGATTACTTGCTCTGCTTGTTTTCAGAAGGAAGTTTTGAATTCATTCTTTCCTTCCCCCATCGGTGTTTTCAGACCAAAATTTTAGATGTGGATGATTTTCTCTAAATTATCCTTGCTTTTATGGATGTTATTTATTTTTAAATAGAAAAGCTTTGTCACATGGGGAATAGAACAATTCTCACCTAAGTTTGTTATCTACTACCAATTTAGGGTATGTTCTTCAAGAAACTCTGTCTCAGTAACCTGAAACCATGCCAGTGGTAAGTTAGCTCCGGCCGGGTAAAGGAGAGCCAGGTGCCAGACAGTTGGCTCTCCAGCTGTTGTGTTAGCACTACTGAGCTTTCCCAGTTCCTGGCCATGTCCTATCCTCTTGAGAACTGCAGGAGAGAGCATATGATCACTGTTCGTGTCCCAGTGACCGAAGGCACTCAGAGGAGAGCAGGGGATGCAGGCAGTGCTGGCACTCTCCTGGTGCTACTTGCTTTCCTCACTGCAGCATCCCCAGCATAGCCGAGATGTTGCAGCTGGCTCAGCTTTGGGCCTTCTATGTGGTGGCACGAGGCTGCTGCTCACTCAGTGGTGTTCTGGTGACTGTTTCTCAGAATGATCTCTTACGTAACCAAGCTTTGCACGGTGCTGTGTGTATGATTCCAGCGTCGGTGACGGTGCTGACATGCAGGCGCTGTCTGCCAGATGACGCATGCATACTCTAGAGGAGGAGAGATTTAAATATACGATCAATTGCTCAGTTAGGGAAAAAGAAAAAGGGGAAAAAAAAAGGAAGCTTTAGAGACACTATAGTTACATATTCCATTTTTTCTGTTATACAATAATATAATGAATGGAGACGCTGAGAAGTGAGTGATGAAGCTGGCGAGGTCTCTGTGGTTGCATGCTCCCAGGCTTTCCTTGAAGCTCCCCAGTTATTGGACCACTAGACATACTGATATTTTTCTTTTGTAAATGGCCATGAATGCCAAAAACCATATTAAAATGTTGATACTCTTCTTTAAAAAAAAAAAAAAAAAAAAAAAAAAGAAGGGCATATTTTTTTAAAACAGAATTTACTGGAAAAAGAATTGCTGTTTCCCCCATCATCTTTTCTCTACAAAAACAGTGTTTTCCCCATACCTTTTCCCTAGGTCTGCAGAAGTTGCTATGCAATATGGTACTATACCATCATGCTAAATGCAAGAGGGATGTTTTGTATTTAATCAATAGCAGGCAGACTTATCTAAGATTTATTATTTCATTTTATTCAAAACTACTGGTCATTTTTTACTGCAGAAAATGTGCTCCTGTGGAAATCGACCCAGGCATTTGCTGTCAGTTTAAGGAAGCAAGAAGAAATGAGAACAAGAAAAACACAAAGAAAATGGCCTCAAGGGAAAGCTCTGCATAATTAACTTGAAATTGCTACTGCTAGAAATACTGTTGCTGCTTTTTCTTGCCAGGGCTGTCACCTCGCACAGGAATTTTAGCTTAGAGCAGGGAGTGGAGCTTATCTGTAGCTTCACTGATGATTGAGGTTTTGTGTGGCTTGATTTTCCAAACTGTAGAGACCGCTATGCTCTGTGGTATGTTGCTAAATGGTAAGAAGAAAGGATAATGAACAGGAGCAAGAAACCCTATCAAAGTTGTATTTTTAAAAGAATCCTACCCCAATTTTTCAAGTGGAAATCTTATAAGTGAAATTAATAGGAAGACCATGCAACTTAAATGGTAACAATTTGTGTAGAGATCCAGAGATAATTGTCAATGTTTTGGTTTGGATTTCCAACTTCCCTTGTGCCTGCAAAGGTGGTGTGGGGAAATTTGTTTTAGATCAAAAGGAGGATCTGTGGGCTGAGTGAGATGCCCGTTCTCATTATGGAGAAACTCTTGTCATGTTATTTCTTGCAGATGGCCTCACAGAAGCCTTGGTTGGGGATTGAGTGAAATACACTTGAATGAGTGAAATACAATCCATGAAAAAATGAAGTGAGAAGAGAAATTAGAGTGTACAATATTGTCAACAGTTCTCAACTCAAACACATCAAAACATGGATGAATATTTAGTAGTCTTTCTAATGCAATAACCGCTTTTCAGTGTTACTCATCTTATCTGATGAGCGGTTGCTGTAGCTAGTGTAACCCTGAGAGTTGGCAGAAAGTGAACCGTGTATTCTACCACGTTCCTTGGCCTGCTTTAAATATCTGATGAATAACTGTAGATTCTAAAGCAGATGTTAGCAGGAAATGCCAATGAATATGTACACAGAAATTTCTTTCCTAACCCCAATTAAAAGTGGTCACTATTATTAACCTTGTTTCAGGCTTTCTTGTTTAAGTAACTTAATGTGTCCTCAAATATCTTGTCATCAAATGCATATTTAATCCTAATTTGAATCCTGGCTTTCATAGAAAGTTATGCCACATAAGCACGTAAGAGAGGGTAATCCATAAAATAAAACTCATTAGTATCTCTTCAGTGCTGATTGAAGGTCATTAATTTTCATAGGTAGATACTGTTATAAACAATATGTGACATGGGAAAGGTTTTTATGGAGTCAGTTTAGTGGAAAATCAACAAGGTCAGAGCTGCTGTAGCTCTAATGTTTGGAATGAGTCAGGTTTGACATTTCAAGCTGAGAAAGCTCAGGATGTGTAGAACCAAGTTAAGACTATTCTGGAAGGATGATTTTGGGAAGGAGAAATCAGATTTTTAAATTGACATGCAGTGCTAAAACTAGGAACAGTTTGCCTGGATTAAAAATGACTAATACAGAAAAAATATAAATGTATTTAGGAGGAAGAAATCAGCGTGGAAATGTGTGCTAAACACTGCAAGCATCCTTATGCAGTAAACAAGAAAAGGAACAGATATTGCTAATCCAGAACCATAATGGAAATAAATCAGCTAATAAGTTAGTTTATCAGGAGCCAGAGGTGAAAGAAATATTAATTTTAGATATCAGATCTCACTCCTTCCAAATTGAATTCTTGTCTGTTGAAAGAGTTGGCACATCACAGAATGGGTACGATTGCCATGGAGATGATTAGGAGAACTTTTCCTGTGATTTAGATTTTCTGTTTTGTCTCTACTTAGTTCTTATTTTCCACACTTCCATAAAAAGAGAGGATAATCTAAAGCTAGTGATGTGGTATATATTAGTTTTAAATATCTTCGTCTAGGATGATTTGTATTCTTTCTATTACTCTTCATACTGTGAACCGAGTCTAAAGGTGTTCCCCACAGTCACACAGGGAAGCTGCACTAGGATCAGGATGTGACTTCTGCCTATCAGCACTTAGACCAGTGCCTGTTGATTGGTCCTTCTTGTCTTGCTGTTTTGTTTGTGTTTTTTTTTTTTGTGTTGTTGTTATTATTTTTTGTACCAGCTATGTACACTGCATTTTTATCTAAGGACTGGGAAAATTATTTGTATAAACACATGTACAGAATCATAGGGGTTGGAAGGGACCCCTGGAGGTCATCTAGTCCAACCCCCTGCTAAAACAGGTTCCCTAGAGTAGTTGCACGGAAAAGCATCTGGGTGGGGTTTGAATATCCCCCCAGAGAAGCAGATTCTACAACCTCTTTGGGCAACCTGTTTCAGTACATATCCAGTACTGCATTTTGTATTATTACTGATCAGGGGAAAGACTTAATGAAGTAATGCACAAGTAATTCTGTTGCCTTAAATGCCATTTGTTGACTTGTTGTGACTCACTCATGGAATGCAAGGGACAGTGATGGCCTCTGCAATCGAGAAGATACAGAAATTATTCTCTCCTGAAATATACCAGGTATACAAGTCATGGTAAAATGAAAGAAGGAGAGAGCTGTTCCTTTCCTTTATGCTGTTGAGAAAAGTGATGCCAGAGAGAAGGAGAAGAAAGGTCCCTTTGGACCTACTGAGGCTGAAGATTTTCCTTCCATTTCTGAAATATCATTAGACTGATTACTGAGATGAGCAGCACTTGTGCAGAAGGATGGAGAAAGGGAGAATTGGTTTTCTGAGCTGCCAGTACAGAAAAACACAGAATCTGTATTTATTGCCAAATTCCAGAAGGATTCTATCAAACGAAAGCCACAGAAGCATAAAGATAAATGCCTGTTGTGCTCAGCGGCATATCCCACTCACATTACTTCTGAGGATAGAGCACAAGCCCATTATATCAAATATTTAGTCATTGCTGAATTCTTCATTGTTCTGACCCTTGCACCTGTGTACCCTCTCTAAGAGCATTTTCATTCAGCTGAGAGTGTGAATGCTGCTCCCTGCAATTTTTGGAGAAGTGGATTTTCTTCATCCAGGTCATCATCAAAAGTGGGGAATGTAACAAGTAGAAATGTTTGCAAGCAGCAAGGGCCCAGATGCAGCTCATGAAGACAAGGTGTTGGAAGCGATGGTCTCCTTTTGTATAACTGAATGAGCAGCTGTCTTATTTGCTATCCCAGCTTCCACGGAAGCCAGAAATAAGAGCATTTGTGATCAGCAGGTTCAGAGAGTCTGCCCAAAACTGGAGAGTTCAGCTTGCTGGAGTATTTTCTGTTTATGTTCTTGCAAAAGATTGAGTACTGTACATAGGTCATTCCAAAATTAATGCCTCATATTTATTTCCATGGCAAATGCAATAGACGCAAAGAGCACCACAACACTGTTTAATAGAGCAAATTCTCAGCTACAAAACCCTATTTTTCAACACAGTCACTACCATTTGCTAATCTGCACCAGCAGAGGTGACCCTTTGTTTGACAGCTTCTGTGACAACATTGTTGCTAGGAAAATGTTTCCCACAGTCTGTCTTTCATCAGTCCAAACTGAAGGAAGTCAGAAGGTGCCAATTTGAGACTATACAGTGGGTGTAGTAAGACAATCTATTGATGATGTACTCCATGTCCTTCAAACTGGTATGGGGCCTGGCATTATGTTACAAGAAATGAGTTGTCTTCTTCTCTGGCCTGACTCTGGAATGTTGGGTCTTCAACTTAGTCAGTGTTGTGATGTAGCAGAGTTAATGGTTTGTCTGGATTCCAGAAAATTGAGATGGATCACCCCTTTCCCATTCCAAAAGACAGTGCACATCACTTTACCCACTGAGGGCTGCATCTTGAACTTTGATGGGGAATCCATATTTGCCACTCCATAGACTGCCATTTTAACTCCAGCTCATGGTGACACCACATCTTGTTGCTGGCAATGATGTAATCCAGGAAACTGTCACCTTCAGCCTCATATTGGTTCAATAGGTCCTGATCTATTCGCATACTGTGTTCTTTCTGTTCCTTTGTGAGCATTTGTGGGATCCACCTGGCACAAACTTCGTGATATTCCAATGTTTTCACCATTGTTTCCAACGCGTTAAAGCTGATATTCAGCCCTGTACACGGTTCCCTGACTGTAATCCTCTGATTTGCCCAGATGAACTGATTGAGATGCTCTTCATTTAATGGCGTGACAGCTGTGCATGGCCATCTGGAACACAGCTCATCTTTCACATTACTGTTGCCACTGCTGAAATGCACCACCCACTGCTTCACTCACATTTACGTTTGATCTCTATAAATGTTCAGCAGGCATAGATGAATGGTGATGGGTACATTTTTTCTGCATGGAAGAATTCATTGGCACACCTTTGCTTCATGTACACTTCCACGTCAGACTCCATTTTGTCCAACTCTACCCCTCTGTTGTCATCTGTCACATGACAGCAAAATGTAGTAGAATACTGGTGGGAAGATTCCACCTTTGATGCCATTCCGCCAACTTCTGCCTCTGATTTTGTGGGCCAACATAATAAAATAGGAGGCATTAGCTTTTGAGCAGCCCTTATAAATCACATATATATGCTGGATTCTGCTTTCTCCTCGAGTCTGGAAATATGCAGTAATTTTACTGAACTTATTAGATTTGGAAAAAAAAAAAACTAATCAGATAAATACAGAATGTTCAGGTTACCTAGCCCTGGATATTTCGTTATTCCAGAGGAAAGAAGGGAGTTAGTGTGACTCACCAGAAAAACCTAAGTGTTTCTCATCTTTATGAATCGCATTAGAATTGTTTTTAGTTTTAGTTGTTTTATTGCATTTCTCATGAGACCTGTAGGAGTCATTGGGCTGACTCCTTATTGTTGTCACAACTTTGACGAACTTAAATTCAAGATTGGGTTATGTTTCGTAAGCATACTGAGAGTTTGTTAATTACAGATGAAGGAATTGTACTTCAGTATGCTGGGAATTTTCTTTCATTGTAGTGAAGTGGTTACTTGTTGGATCAGCTGCTCACATTTCTGTTTCATCTAAAAACGCCACAGTGATCTGAAACCAGTCTAAAGTAATAGATGATGAGTGTTTTTGTGACAAACTGAATTTTGTCTGTTACACATAACTGCAGAATTATTTTGTTATTTGTGCCACATTATTTATGAGAAGCACTTCCTTCCTCTGTATGTCATAATTTAGCTGAAAGTCATCTGCATACACCTAATAATATCTAAATAAGGCCATTAATTGCATTATTCATGTTGACAACAAAATGTGTATATGAGCCAAAGCCCATAGTTTTCTTTAAACTGTTTTACTGTGTGTTCTTTGTTTTGTGCAGTGCTGTGTGTAGAACTATTCAGATCTATAGTAATACATGACAAAGTTTGTAATTTCCTTTTAGTAAAAAGTTTAGAAAGACCTAGGTGGTTGTCTGATTTGACAACAATATTTCTTGAGTTTGTGTAATGTTAAGGCTTTAATTTGCTGGGTGTCGTTCCTGATTATCCAAGTGTTATGTACCTTGATGTATCAATAATATTTGCTACTTTTCATATAGAAGAGAGAAAATACCTTTCCTTTAAGTTCTGCAGTGAATGAAGGTTGAAATATAGTGATTCTTCTATGCAACTTTCAATCATACGTGTTCTACTTGCAGTAAAGCTTCAACATCATTGACTTAATACATACTTACAGTTTGTAGTTGGCATTAGAGCTGAATAGAATAACTGTCGTAAGTAAATTAGGAGTCACATTTTCCTCTACAGGTAAATACATGTCTTATAGGAAATACTGTACATTCACTATCTACGTTTTTGTTTTCTTATTTGTGAGCCATCTTAATTTTCCCTAAGTGTAACATGTGTGAGCTATAGACAAAATAATTAAAGTCAGACTTAATAAACTTAGTTAGCAAACCATGAATCAAATCCTGTAGAGTACTCATGGGCAAACCATTCCTTCAGCATGGGGTGGAGCTCTGCTGTGAATGCTTCCTCTGTGGTCCAAAATCTAGAGTCCACCCTTCTGAAATGCTGAACGTCAGTGAGAGCCATGAGGGGAAGTGCTGAGCATCTTCCAGGATTGGCCCTTACTTTCATGACCATCCTGTGTGTTATGCAGTTTATTTTTCTTGAACTAATACCTTTCTTTGTTTTTCCCCTCATCCTCAAAACTAGGCTATGTTATGTTGATTTCAAGCCCTCTTAATGCAAATAAAGTGAAGAGGGTCATATGGCCTGTTTGCTTCATAAGGAGATTAACATACAGAACTTGGTTCACTGATGTTGTCTTTTGTTCTGGTTTGGTTTGTTTCCTTAAGATGAGATAGCCAACTCTGTAATGTTAGTATATTTTATTTACTGTAATCTGATGTACCATTTCTCTCCCCTTTTTCTCCTCCCCCTAAGATTATCGTTGGAGAAACTGCAGTGTTTTGTCTACAGTTAGCTACAAAGGATTTTGAAAATCAAGAAAAAACAATATTAACTGGAGACTGTTGTTATATAAATCCACTGGTGCGCAGAACCATCAGATTCCTTGGTATGAGCAAAATTAATGTTTTCATTTTCTCAATGCTGAAAGTGATTAAATATGTCTTAAGTTTGACCTGGAGAAACTATTCAGATAACACTACAATATTTCATGTATAGTCCTAACTTGGGTGCAATGAATTCTTTCCTTTTGGACAGCGAATTGTCTTGGAAGTCTGAATTAAACAAACAAAAAATCGCTTTGCAGAAACTGTAATAAAAACAGAAAAACTTGGGATCACAAGAGAGGGGGAAAAAAAAAACAACTAGCAGGCCTTGACTAGTGGGAGATGGAGATGGGAAGTATCTTTACACCAAATCTATGGTTAACAGTTCTCTTTTGGCTATGCACACATGCAGCAGCCAAAGCTGAGAACATTAGTGTATAATTGTGTGTTTTCAAAGCCTGCCTAGTCTAGGTACTTTCTTAGCCTGGAGCATGTATTATAATCTATAATAGATAACTGTATGAAAACCACTGAGGTCAGCTGTAAAACTCACCTCCCCTGACTTCACTAAATTTGAGATGTTGTGCTTTCTACTTATTTCATTGTAAATATATTTTGGAGAGGGAAGTACTACCTCTCAGAATGTCTGCTAAGTACTCACAGATGCTGCTTTTTAGTATGTGCAGGGATGTCGCAGCCAGACTCCATTTGTCTGCTGTGTGTTTCTCCCTCTTGGCTGTATCTGAGGGCAGCAGCTGGGGAGCAAAGCTGCAGGGCAGCTCATCCCGTGTGCCCCCGTGCAGGGGAGGGAGGGCTGCAGCTGGGTCTGTGCGTGCTGTGCCTGTGCCACAGCCGTGATGCCGTCTGCCAGCGCAATAGCTTACTGTCACATGGGAGTTCTGGAGTCATTGAGTGGGAGACTGCCTTGCATAGAACTGGAGTCTGTGGGCAGTCATACTGAGGAGCTCCTCCTGCTCCTGTTGCTCTGTATAGGGGTTGTGTGTGGCCAGAGTCCACCTGCTGGGCTCTCCTTGCTCACAGAAGTGAAGCCAAAATGTGGTGGGTAGGTCAGGGATGAGTATGGCTTCCACACTGTTGCACCAGACGAGGTGCCACTTCACGTTACTCTCACAGAAATAATGTGGCTGCCTGCTTGGGTCTGCACACACTTTGGGGCTTGCTGGAGGGCCATCCTGCACAGCACCTGAGCTGGGTACAGGCCAGTGCTCTTTATTGTTGAGCTACTCATGGTGAATCAACATTAGTGTGACACTGTTGGTGAGGCAGAATCCCAGGAACCATTCTTGGGCCTCCAGCTTTGCAGAGGGAAAAAAACTGGCCTTGAAAGATGCATATGCTTCTGTGGTATCACATCTGCTGTGGTGTGCATCCATTGATGTCCTCATCCTCATGGTGCTACGTGAATTGGGAACTGCCAGAATTCACATTATATTCACAGCTAGCTATAGAGTTGAACTAGGGGAAAGGTAAACTGATTTGCCCATGGAATCCAGGAATCCTATAGCTAAGGGGGAGTTTGAATATGTCTGCTGATTTGGCTTCCCAGTCAGGGTGGTTGCTGTGGTTGTATTTTCTTCCAGTTTGCTTTCTGCTTCCAAAAAGATAGAAAGAGACATCAGAATAGGATATATCTAATTTTGATTTTTTTTTTCCACTAATCAAATGCATTTTTATTCTTATAAATGAATACACATGCTTAATGCTTTGCTGATGTCTGATTAAAAAAAAAAAAGCTTTAATATAAATAGCTCCTTGAATATAAGGATCTTTAACTCATTGTGTTGATATTATGATTAACATGTTGTGCATAGAGGTGTGCTCAGTAGCTGGCAGATAAAGACAACTTTGCATGGCAATATTATTCAGTACTTCAACTACTTACAGCTGAGAGAGAAAGGAAAATGTTTGTCCAGTATGTGCGATGACTTTTCAAATTACTTCACCATTCAGTGCTTGACTTCTCTGGCTTTCAAACAGGGCTATAGGGTGGAGAATTTGCCTCTGTTATTTCTGTTAAATGAACATGGGCAAAGGCTAGATGTTAGGCTAACTGCCCCAGATAGATGGGCGTGCATGGCTAGGGGACCAGGAAAGCAAGCTTTTTCATGAAAGATGAGTGTACTCCTCTGAAGAATGGAGACAGAATCAAGTGTGTGGGTATGTTGCAGTGTTGCTTCCACCATTGGATAGGAAGACATCATCTCCAACATCATCAAGGATCTTTAGGGTATGGTCTTGTCCCTATGTGCTTGAGGATCATTCACATTCTTAAATGAAGGAAACTGATTTGTTACTGTGATAAATATTATAATATGTTGTCCTGGACTGAAATTGTCAGGAAATTTAACTCTTTGTTTCCCTCCTTAGGAATTTACGCGTTTGGACTGTTTGCTACGGACATCTTTGTAAATGCTGGACAAGTAGTAACAGGAAATCTTGCACCACATTTTCTTGCACTTTGTAAACCCAACTATACAGCACTTGGATGTAAACAGTATACACAGTTCATCAGTAGTGCACATGCCTGTACTGGAAACCCAGACCTTATCATGAAAGCCAGAAAGACATTCCCATCCAAAGAAGCAGCACTAAGCATATATGCAGCTATGTATCTGGCTGTAAGTATATTTTACTGTTTATTATCACTGTATTTTTTGGAGAATATTGGGAGGGGAAGAATTGAGGGAAGGTAAGGCAGCTATTGACCAATTTTATGTATGTAATCCTTCTGTGTGTTTCTGTGAAAGCTTTGAGAATTTGGTTCATTGGAATTAATTCTGACAATTACAGGTGTATTTATCCTTGCAGATGTAGTAAGCTTTAAAAGATAAAAAAATGTTTAGGGCCATGCTGAGAGAGGATAAATTGTTCAGGAATGGTTATAAACTTAGGATAACCAGGTTCTTAGTTTACTTTTTCCCTGTTCCCAGACAATCTAGGAGAAGGCTCTGTTGTGTGGCAAAAGGAAGGGGGAAAGATTGTCTGTAACCAACTGGTAGTAGTCTCTTCCTCTGTTTTAACCCAGTTCAAATTAGTGGAATTGCATGTGGCAGTATTTGTTTGGTGGGGTGAAGCAGAAGACTGGGCATATGCAAATGTCTGATCTCTACACATTTCCTGAGCATCCATGCATATCCACAGGTACCAGAACTGATATCTATAGGTACTGCAGTTCTCTTGCAGTGAGTTTGGCTCTTATTCTGCATTTAAGTGGGCTACAAGACAATCCAGCCCTTCTTCCCTCTCTTCTTTGTAATGCTGACTGATGAGTAGGGCTGGGATAAACTGCTGTTTGTTGGGTGGCATCAGAACTGCTGAGGTAGTTCAGAAGTGAGAGCAGCAGGAATGAACCTTGCTCAGGTAGCTCAGTGCATTGCTCTCTGGCTTAGTTTGGAGCACAGATTGTTCCACCTGCAAGCAGCAGCATGTGTTCTTCACCAAATTTTCCTTGGGGTACCCCTGTGGAAATCTTCCAGCTGACCTGGGCCTGCAGCCACAGGCCTTTATAGCCCACTGAAAGGGCCCAAGGCTTTCCTCATGGTGTCAGTGTGGAGTAGGGCAAGTGTGTGCCTCTGGTAATATCAGGAATCAGCTCTTCAATTCCTTCAGTATGTGAATAGTGGTGTGCGTGTGTCTGCATATGTATGTAGACACATGTGAGTGTTCACCAGTTTTGAACATACATATTTAATGAGCTGACTTTTAATTTTTGATTGATGTGGAAGCTGATATATGCCAGCTGATACTTGATATGTGGCAGTGCACCAATGCCATGCTTCTGGGTATGGTTTCAGTGCCAGTGCTTAAAATCTGCATCCCTGACAGTAGTGTTTACTTTAAGTTCCTTGTGGGCAATGCTTTCTTGGAGATTTAGATTAACAATTAGCTCAGGAAGGTGTTAGCTGCAAATTAGAGATGAGCAATAGTATTCTATTCTAGCTTGTGGTAAATGTAAGACTGCTAATAGTATCATCTTTATTTGGGAGATATTTGAGGCTTTGCTTCACTGAACTGTACATCCAAATTTGGTGCAAACTATTTTTGAAAATGTTCAGCATTCTACATTTTAATTGTTCCTATTTTTCTCATCCATCTGTAAAGTTGGATTTCCACTGTTGCCATGAGTCACAGAAAACTGAAGGAAACCAACTGTTCAGCACTGCAGAGCAGAAAGGAAAACAGTATTGATACATTTTAAAAATAAAAAATAGGCAATTACTAAGACTTAATACCTAGTATTATGGCTTTTGTTACAGCTGCAGTGCTTTATGCAAAACTTACGTTGTCTGTGATCAATAGCCAGTTAACAACATCAAAATTGGAAGCTGGTGTGATCTGTTCCATGACTTTATAGTCTTTCGGTAATAGCAGAAAAGGGGATATATCCTGTGTCATTAGTGTATCACTGTGATGCATGACAGCGTCATCATTTAACTAAAGCACTGTAAACTGCTGACAGGACTGATGAGTTGTTCTTGTAGGCTGCCTGATGAACTAATTACTGTGATGTATCTGCTGACTGCTAGCCTACACATTTAGGTCCTTGATGCGATATTGGCAGTCTTTTTTTTTTTTTTCTTCTTTTTTTTCAAATCCAGTTGCACTGTTGCTGCTAAAAATATTATTTGTTACACACCAGGGAGAGAAATGCAATGTTCCAGTATCTAGGGTCATGTCCTTACAGTGTCATGATGTTTATTGGGAAAGTTGGCTCTGAATAACAACTTTCTCATCAT
>JAOWBP010004015.1:4319064-4372416 GCA_028571105.1 Tragopan temminckii
CCGCGCCGGGCTGACGTCAGGAGCGGCGGGGGCCCGGCCGCTTAACTGCTTCGCTGCGGGGTCCGCGGGCGGCCGCGAGGGAGGGGAAGCCCCCTCCAGAGCCAGGGGAGCTCTGGCTGCAGCCGGCGGGAGAGCGGCAGATGGGCGGTGCGGGACCGAGACACCTGCGCGGAATCCCGGCGGGCGTGGGGGTGCACGGGGCTGATCCAGGGTGAAACTGAAGCTTCGGTCTTTGGGAAACAGCGGTGGGATGGCTCCGGGAACAGCGTTCCTATACGGCCGATGTTCTCGTGCGGATGCGCTCTGCGTGAGCTCGGCTCGCTGATGACATCTCACCCGGCCCTCGTGCCAGTCAGGGGAAGTGGGGATGGGACCGAAGCAAAACCGAGCGTGTGGTGCAATTCCCACTGCAGCCTTAAGAGCAATGGAATTAACCTGAACAATTGTTTCCATGGTGAAGTGTGGTACTTTGAGATCCTATCTACGGATCAAAGCTTGCAGCCTTTTCTCAGGCGAACCTCTGGTGATGTCAATGAGAGGTATCCTGGATGTGGCCCGCAGACTTCTGTCAATGAGGTAGCCTTGTCATTCCACTATCGCACATTAATGATGTGTGCAGAGCTTGTCTTGTACCTGTAAGCTTGTGCTGTGGCATTTAGGTTTACCATTCAATGAAATAAGTGTGACTCAAAAGGTCCTGTTTCATTTCCTGCCTCTCCTCCTTTGGGGAGCATGGGAAATAACGTGCTGCCTTGTTCAGTCTCCAAATGGACCTTAGTGCTGTAGCCAGCGTGCTGTGGCAGAGGAAGTGAAGATTCCACCACTCTCTTCTTTTTTCCAGCAGTCTCTCAGACAAACAAAGTTTCACGAGATGTTAAATGTAAAAATGCAGTTGTCACTCTTCATGGCTGCAATAAAGTGTGGAAAGCACATCCATGATCTGACTCCGGGTCATTGAAAAAGACTCTTCAGAGCTCCGACAGGTTGCCATGCTAATGTGTGATCTTGTCCTAGCTCTGTCAGCCTGGAGTTCTGGGGCTTCTCTGGTCTCAGAGGTACCAGGGGCTTATGGTGACTAGAGAAGAGGAGGCAGTGGGGGCTCTGGGCAGAGGAAGTACCCAGAAGGGATTCCAGGAGCAGAGGAGGTATGTGTTTGGCTATCAGCCAAATTCCAGGACATGATTCTGGGCAGTGTGTGGGTGTCTGGTTTTGGTTCTTACCAATTAGTCTTCTAGCCTTTAAGTTGAAAATGTCCGTTTTTGTTGGCCTTGTTGTTGGCTTACTCCAAATAAAACAGCAAAACTTGAGCAAGATTTTGCTAATGCCAAATTGTCATTTCCCAGTTGTAGTAGTTAATGACTGATTAGCCACTTGCATTTACTGTATCAGCCTTTCTTGTTCAGGAGTCATGAGTCTGGCTTGGAAATCATGAGCACAATCTATCAAAAATTACTGATGAGTATTTTGTTTACCGTGTGGATTGCTTCACTCTGGAAGAATAAGAAGGATAGGGTGCTTTGTGGTACAATGAACTGAGATTTCACATGGTTGTTTAATTCTAGAAGCTGACAAAAGCTATTGTTAATTATGATGTTATTGTAGTAACTAAAGGCCAATTAAGAGTCTAACTGTGATAGGTGCAGTAAAACACAGGGAGCCAGCCTCTATTTTGCAAATTTTTGCTATAAATAGGTGTGTGGTACGAAGCATGTGAATGCTGTAAGAGCAGGAAGATTTGTGTTAATTCTTTGGTTTTGTATTTCACTGTTTTGTAAATGTACTGGTTGAGGGAGTTAAGAGGAGGCTTGTATATGATTTGGCAGAAGGGAAGCAACTGTAGAAAAAAATATACGTGTGTTCCTAAAGAAGGTGGCTGTATGGTGGGGGAAATAGGTAGTCAGCACTGGTCAAGGATGTGCCGCTGTGTTGAAGACTATCTCAGCTGTGTGGTTTCCCAAGATAAAAAGTATTGGTACTAAAAAGATTCAGAAAATGCTTCCTGTTTACCTCAGTCAAGATAGTCTTAGAAGGAAGTGTGATGATGCATGACTTTAAGCATACTATCTATGTGCAGGGTAGTCATAAGTACAGTATCTGTATTAATGCTGATGGCTTTTTACCCACCTTTGAACAATCTTTGTAACAAGAAAGTGTCATGGAAATATGTGAGCATAAAGAAGAAAACTTTTTTTTTTTTTTTTTTTTTTAAGCATAAAACTGCCTATTCTTTGCTTCATCAAGACCAACTGAGTTCCTGGAAGAATTTTAAGTATCAAAGAAGTCAGGGAACTAGAAGATAAAATGCAAAGATCTGGAGTGTAAGCCTCTTCTGACTCATCTAGAATAATATTTTAAGATGAGAGATTTATTCTTGCTCCAACAAAAAAGAAAACTGGGCTGTCAGTGAGTGCCTCTGGTGATTTCAAGCTGATTTGTAAAAACTCTCCTTGATGCAAAACCATCCCCCTGCTAAAGAAGGACCTTCTTTAGTGAAGAAAGAACTGTTCCTTGCAGTTCTCAGGCAGAGAGCAGCCATGACAGTTGTTGGAAACATGATATGAAATGACTTTCCAGCATAGCCTGGTGTGTTGGCAAAGGTGCACTGTAGAGAACTCAACTGCAGGGCATCATCTCTTTATCCAGCTACTCATTTCCATCTGAACCAAAGTTTGTCTATTCCTAGGCTTTGGTAAGCACTGGGCACAGGCAGTGACTGTAGTGTCACTGCTTCCATGGGAAAAGAAAGCACACTGCATAAACAGGGACCTCTGCTATATCACTGGACAAATACCCTTGCAGATGCAGGATGAAATAATTTGAAGAAAGAAATAGAATGGGCAGAGAGCCAACAGATCCGTGGCTCCACAGATCCACTGACAGACAGTGACACTGAATGGCTTGTAGAAAGCAGAAGTTTGGCCAGAGGCTGCAGCTGCAGTTACTGTTGCTTGATAGTCGAAGGAAACCTCCTTTCCTCTGGCTACCCCTCAGTTTTCCTGCTCAAAGGTCATTTCTAGGGCATGGACCAGGGTTAACACTTTCATGTTGTTGGGATGGTTTACTTGCTTTTTTTTTTTTTTTTTTTTTTTTCCCACTAAGCATGGAATAGATGATATGGGCTCATATTAAAACAGTAATCCTCTTCTGAAGAAAAAGTGGCATATGGGAATTGGTCTTTGCTGTTCTGCTTTGCCTGACACAACTGAATTCAGAAATGTATATTCATGTACACACACACACATGCGCACACACATATATATTTCTTTTTTCCCTCAATCCCTCAGGAAAATGTCTGGTTGGGGCAATTTGCTTTGAGTATTGAATTCACATGTTACTCTATAAGTAAGTCTGCCCTGTGCAAGTGAGAGATATTGATTATTTTACAGTCATATATGTAAAGAGTTGTGGTTGTGACATAGAAGTTTTTAAAATTATTTCACTGACAGGCTTTCTAAGCTTTGGTGCAGCTGCTTTGATACAGTCTGATATTTGGGGGAAACAAAACGGTGGCTCCCAAGACAAAATCTATGTCAGAACACAAAGCAACATCTTTTCTAGCATCCTATCAAGGGATCCTGCAGATGCACCTGATAAATGGGAAAAATCAAAGGAAAATATAACAAATTTGGGTGATATATATAGCTGAATGATAGCAAGGACATCCCTTTACTTATTAGCACTAGGTTTTAGTAGATTCAAGATTCTTCTTTCCTGATTTTTTTCATATTAAGGCAAAATTTTTGACCCACCTGTAACTCCCGTGTGTGCAGCGCAGAGCACTCTTGGATAAAAGTCTCTGACAGTACTGGGAGATCCATAGTGGAACATGTTTAAAACATGCAAAAGATCCACAGTGCAGATGGAAGAGTTAAATTCTGCTTTGAATTTGTAATTGCGTCAAGCAATTGTTTCTCTACCATGCCTAATAACCTCCTGTTGCTGTAAAGCTCTATTTTCTGTAGTCTTTTCTTTGACTACTAGATATAGGTCACAGCTTTAAAGCAGCATATGACTGAATGATTCCTGTCTTCTCTGCTGCTTTTTACACTGCAGTGTTTGGTCTAGAAAAGGAATTTTGCATGTTTTGCATGAGTCATGATGGGATCATTCTTCTGAATCTGTGGCTTTAAATACCATCTATGAGCACACCTATATAGTGTTTTTGCAGACATATGTGCCTGTGCTTTTTGGCCAATGGGCCTGTTTTGGTTTGGAAGCTGTGTGGCTGTGGAAGCATAATGCTGGCCCGTGGTTTGTATGAACGGTTCCCCTTTATGTCAGGTTTAGCAGTGAATGTTTATGTGGCTTTTAGTGAAGCTGCATTTTGCATGGATGATGTGGAATATGGTAAAATGAGTTTATGTACGACATGCTTTTATTCTGATGCTAATATTAGCTTATACTTGGTTACCTACATACATCACTGAATGTGAAAATCCCAGACTGCTTCTGGAATATCATTGTCTCTTATATGCAACTCCAAGTATATATCAATGAATTACAAATCTGTGTTTCTGCAGTAGCTTTCTGCCGCACACGGTTTGCTTGACTCTGGGCAAGTTGCTTCTAACCAGCTAATTAAACATCAGCCATTTGCTGCATGAGCTGAGGCAGAGGTCGAGTGGAAAACTGCAGCCATGTAATTAGCCATAGTACACACTAGTTTAAATGGAAATGCAGAAGTCTCAACAGGATTCCTGTTTGCCCTGAAGTTTGTATCAAACACCATGTCAGAAAAGTGCTGATATACATCTGACATTTGGAGGAGTACTGCTACAGTCACCTGCTGATGTTAATCTAGCCCGTCCTGATTACTGCATGTTTGTATATGACCTTACTTTTGCCATTTCTCAGATTCTGTTATGGTTTTCCAATTTCAATATCTTCCCTCTCAAAAATGTTTTTCTTAAAGTAGTATGCATTAACACAATATTACAGTAGATTTTAATGAAAAATGTATGCTTCAAATTCTGCGAACAAGACAAACCATGTGCATGGCTTTGTGAAAGAAATTTAGCATTCAGTGATAAAAGCGAGATGGTGACTTATTCATAGGAAGTAACAGGAAAAGTATCTAAAATATTAAAATATTTATTTTCAGAGTGTTCTTAGATGTTTCAAGTTCACAAGAGACTTTTTTTTTTTTTTTTAAATCTTTGCAATATTGAAGCCCGACATTAATTTTCCAATGAGAGCATCAATTATTTTGAAAGCCTGTAATTACAGTGCTGTTGGTTGTCAAGGGCATAAATCAGGTGGCCTCAGAACTGAAGAAAACTTTCCTTTACCATTAATCGCTCATTTTCACTGTTAGTTATTAAAACAGTGTCTTAGAAACCTATTGTATCTGTATGCGTGTTATAAAAATGTTTTTGTGCATATATGGAGTCTTAAGGCTTAGATACAAAGTGATATTGGAGTGAAAACGTCAGCTGAAAATGGCTGCAGTTTCACAATAACGCTCAGTATGTGTTAACATTAACTGTTTATAGTGTATGGCACCAGAAAACTATCACTGAACTAATAAGGAAAGGAAAATGATGAAATGCATATATTTTTAAAAAATATGTGACGTTTTCCATGAAAAAAAAAATTTACATCAGGCAGTAGAAAAACTCATTATTAATAAATGTTACACACAGATAGTGCTGCACAAAAACCATTAGTGAAAATAACTGAGGATTTTGCAGTTGATGTTGCGAAATTTTGTCTAGCAGTTGTGCCTGCTGAGCAGTGTAATGCCTGATAGGTACACATCTTAGCCATGCTGTGGTACTCTGGGTAGTTTCTCGTGCAGAATATGAAGGTCAGGCAGAAAGACATTTGGCTCAACTGTTAACACTGCAGTGCTGAGTCTTTTTTCAATGTCAGGAGAAGCTGCAAATTGGAATCCTGTTGTCGTATGCTGGAATCTACTGTACGTATATTCTGCTGGCTGTTTGCATGCATTCAGCAGGTGCAGTGCTTCCTGGGAGTGTGCACTTGCTACATGTTGAGGTCCATAACACTGCCCATGTGCAGTGTGTGTAGTCCTGTGCATGTCGTTATTTGGATGCGCTCCAGTTTCTATACATTATCAATGAATAAAGGCTGAATACAGCCAGATAAATATTCTTTTTATTCTACATCAAAGTTGTTTTTTTTTCCCTTTGTGATGAGTAGAGTGATGAGAGAGTAGAAGCTTCTGGGCTTCTGAGATAAGGATATTGCTGGAGTTCAGAGCACAAGTCCTGAGTAGGGGTGTTGTGCACATATGCACCTGTGGTTCCAAACACTGTAACCTTATTTTTTATGCCACTTTGATTTTTCTAATGCAGCTGCTCCTGCCTTTGAAACTGAAAGGAATGTGTTTTTCAAAATGAAGTCAAGACTGTCTGCATTATCACTGATTACTGATATTTTGGTTTCTGAAATGATGTAATTGAGCTCTTTTTTTCTCTGTTTATCTGTTATTCAAATAATCTTTTGCTCTGTTACTTCGAACATTCTAGGTAAAAAGCAACAAACAAGGCCTTAAAGAAAAGGGAAGCTGTATGTAGTTACCAAAAGATCAGCAGTAAATAATTAGTTTCTATTAACATTGAAATAAAAAACAACTTATGTATAGGGCACAATGCGGAGTGGTTGATAGGCATTTAGAATTATTCAAAGTTTAAATGCAGTGGTTCTGAAACAGTTATTCTGAACAATATCTGCCTGACATTGTTATAGTTAAACAGATTCAAGAGGAAGTAATATGAATCCAGGAATTTGGCTTTGGGATTTCATTAGTGTTCAAAATTTCCTTTTATTGACCTGAACAAATCTGTGGGCAATATTTGCTCTCTGCTTCTGTGTATAAAATTGCTCTTGTAGAATTATACTTTTGCAGGGAAGTACATAAGAATGTATTACATGTGCTGTCTTTTTGTTTTTTCAGTTCTCACCTCAAGAGTGATTTCAGTGGAAATAGTGAATTATTTACAATAATTATGATAAAAAAATATTGTTCATAATAATTGAAGTTGAATTCTCTACAGTATAACAGTTACTCTCAGCCTGCTAAAGTCAGCTGGAAGAGAAAGGCATTATAACAAACACAGTGGACTTGTTATCTATCTCAGCTGAGCAGAGAATTCTGATAATTTGTGGTCAGGCTCAGGTTTATTATATTATTCATCTAAAATACTGATTTAGCTTATCATGGTGGAGCAGAAATGCTAAGTCACAGCTTGAGCATCTGGTGGGAAGGCAGGGCCAACCCAGGGCGGGGGGCGGCTCAGCTGCATGTAATGCCCCTGAGTGACTGGAAGGGGTGGAGCCAAGATCCACAGCTTCCCTGACCTCATTTAAGGGTTAGCAGTGGAGGTGAGGGTATTTTGCTGTATCCCTGTATACCTGAGGCCTTCTGAAGGTAAGTAGCTTTTTTCCTTTGTTTCTGTGCTCGCAGCTGTTACACTTGAACAAGTCCTCACTTACTGCACCCTAGAACCTTGCTACCCTGCTATCATTGCTGCTCTTCGTGTTGCCTTACAGTGTTACTCATGGTTAATAAGCACCTCATGATTTAGTATATTTATTCATAAACTATCTTATTTTGTAATTGAAGAAATGAAATATGGCTGACCTTTACAAGACCTTAACTTTGTTTGAGTAGCTTATTTTATCTGATATACCTGGAATAGTTAGGTTAATAAAAGTCCACCATAAGTTCAGTGATACTGACAGAGAAGTTCTGTTTATGGTTCATCATTTGGAGAATAGGAATATATTATTTTAGTTATGAAGCTTACTTTCTGCTAGTATAAAATACAACTCTCTTAAAAGATCCTGAAGTAGAAAACACGCATTTCTTTAGCACAGTGATGGAATTGTATTTTTGTAAGCTGTCCTATTACAATTTGCCTGAAATGGCTACGACACCTGGCATCTTCTGAATCCTGCTGGTGTCTTCTATCTCTAGACCTAATTTCCATTGCTTCCTGTGCCAAAAGCTAAGAGCAAAGAATAGTAAGACACAGACTGAATGTGTTAGCTTAATAACTGAAGGGAGATTATCATAAGTAATGGTGACAATAGTAATGAGAAGATATCCATCATGTAAGATAGTTTTTTTGTGTGTGTTTTTTTTTTTTTTTTTTTTTTCTTAATGCAATTCTTCATTTTCTCTGAATGGAATATCTTAAACGTATTCTAGCCACCATGACTTTTTCACTGAGTTTTTAGGGATGTTAATTATTAGGTGCAACTTGCACGGAAAAGGGGGATGTTTGCTTGTTACTTGAGTGATGTGGACCATATTCTGCTTACAGGTGTGCCTGTGCAGTATGTGCTTGGAAGTTTAATGGGCTGTGTTTTCTATGATTGTACTCATTCAAAACTTGTCTTAAGAAATACTCAATTACTGATGAGTAGTTCATTTAAGTAAGTAGACTGCTATGATAAATAGATGTATTTATGTGCTTGGGAGCATGTGCATATTACCATATACAATTTCTAACTTGTAAGCTCTGCATCTAAATTCACTCCTCATTCCAATATGTTCCTACAGAAATCTGATGATTTGTTCAGGTGACATTTGAGAGTAGGCAGTTATTGCTGATGGTCCCAACTTCAGTTTCCATCTACCTATCACGTGATAGCTTGTTGAGTTTGTAAAATATGTGGGAAACATAAAATAATTTTGCAACAGGGCAAAGAAGTGGAGGCTGTATATTTGCTTGAGCTGTGTGCAGTTTACTGCACGACTCGGCAGTAGGTTCTTGTCCTGTATAGCTGCTCCACTAAACATCAGTAGTGAGATAAAAAAGAACCAGAGATGAGCAGATTAGCCATATCTGATGACTTAACAAATACTTTTAGTTTCACGTTTGTCCATGTAGCATCAGGCTATCCCTAAGCAGTCATTCCTGAATTTGACACAGTCTAAAAAGAAAATGTCTACATATATAATCTGAGAAGTTTATGGTGAAAATGTTATCTAATGTAAGTGAGGTAGACTGAAGTGCACCTCTTCTTTGCTGCCTGTAGTAATTTCCTGTGGAAGGACTCAGCAATGCTAAATAATAAAAGTACTCTAACAGCCATAGCTTCTGTCTGCTCCTCTGTCCCGTGGGTTGGTTGGTAGAGTTCTCCTGCTGGTCATATATACAACTGCAGAATGCTCCTCCACCTACTGACATGTTCCTAGACTGAGATCTGACTTCCTGATAGCTTCTGTATGATCAGAGAACTACATTTCCTCATCTGCTTTGCTCATGTAATTTGAGAGAAATTAGTCTTCCTCATCACTTTTGTAGATGTATTTAAAGTAGGTGTTAAGTTTGGTACATACATGGGGCCAGCATAATTTCATTGGTTTGTAAATGTTGCCTGTGTGGAAGGATCGAAGACAGATTCTGTTGATGCTCTGTTCTGTTCTTTCTGGAAAGACAAGAAGATGCTTGGAGTAGATCATCTGAATTGATTTGAGAGAGGGAATGCTGTGCAGCTCAGGGAGTTTCAGCAGCTGTTCCCAGAGAGTTTCAACCTGAGGAGAGCCTTGATGAATCATATGCTGAGATCTACAAGAGGGTAGATGCTCCTTTAGAATAATATGGAAGAAAATAAGAAAATGGCTTCCATGGAAAAACTATCCAAGTATGCTGCCATCTGGCCGTGAGGCAAGGAAAAGTGACTGATCTGATGCTGCTGCAGAACACTGTAGGTTCAGGAAACTGTTGGAGATTTGTTTTGTTAAAAAGTGTTATTGAGTTTTGCAACTTATTTAACCCAAGCACTTGTGAATCCAATGAAAGCAAGTCATTCCTTCTGTGGAATATTACTTTAAAAATCCCTCAGCATTTACATTACTGGGATCTCAAATTAATGTGCAACTTAATTAGGTATCAGAAATTATTTAAAAACTCTTTCTTGTATGGATCAGTGGATACCATCCTGCCCAATTTTCAGCATGACCCCTATATTTCACTAAAATATAACTGTTTATATGTTTAATCTACCTATAATTAAAAGACAAACTATTGGATTTTAAAAGAAACAAAACCTTAAACCCTTAACAGTATTTTCTTAATTCCAAATTAATCTGAATGTACAATTGTGAAACTTGCTTCATCTTCCACTTTTCATCCCCTCCTCTCTCCCCCCAGCAGTCCATATATGTTAATTGAGGCATTTGTTTGTGTTTTAGGAGGCTCTGACAACAGAACATCAATATCAACTTTTGTTCGGTAGAATGTAATTTTCATGGGTTTTTCATTACTATTACTTGCCTTCCTACCCTTGTGCAATGATTTTCAGGTACAAATTATGATGATAAATAGGGAACTGTGACCAATGACAAATTACATGCCTAAAAAGTGGGAAAATATATGGTGGAGGTGATATTTTTTATTACTGCTTAGTACGTTTTACTGTTCTTTAAATGAACTCATTTAACTCTATAATGGCAATAATTTATTTCCAATTTTTTCTGCATCTAATGCACTTCTTTGGCCACAGAAAGGATTAGCATCTTGTGAGAAATTTTACCTTTAATTGATGGCAATTAGTTAAGAGTAGGAATGTTTCCCTTTGTTCCTGTTGAAATTCAGATAGTCTGACCTGCTGTCAGAAGATCCTAAGGGTTAAGGATTTCATTACAGAAGAAAAGGTAAGGTAAGTAATCAGCAAAGCTTTCTTGTTTACATGGAAGCCACTTGATGAATATGCAGATGAACATATCACCATCTCAGATACCAGATGGAAATTGTTTGCAACTTTTAGACATGATCAGCAAGTTTATTTATAGTGCAAAAGCAGTGACTGCACCTATCATCATAATTAAACCAGGTTAAATACCTACACTTTTAATCATCACGGTGTCAAGATTATGACCGCTGTTAAGGGGATAGAAAGTATTAGCAACTTTACAGAGCTCTAAGTGTATACATTAATTTGCTAATGGATTGGTTGCTGAACGACTGAATATTGATTTGTCTTGGAATATAGATATAAGACTTGGAAATTTGAAGAAGGTAATTAAAAAAGATGTGATGACTTGGAAGCAAGTATCACTATAATGTGGGTCATCTTCTTATGATGCACTTCTTTGTTTTCCTTTTATTTTAATGCTCTTTATATGCTTATGTGTTTTCTGTTCATCTCTTTCATATCATTTCCCCATTTTTTTTTCTTGCTATTTCATTGTCCCAGTTCTATCACTATCTTCTACACACTTTGTCTTTCTTTTCTCCTATCTTCATGCCCTGTTCACTCTCCCCTGCATAATTCTGCTTCCTTCCCAGTTGTCCCTTTTTTATCCTTTTCTCTCATCCAGCTCTTCTGGTTTTCCATTTTAATCTCGCCCTCTATTGTTTACTTTCACCATGTCTATTTCCAAACTTTCTATGCCTTTCTACCTAGTGCTTTTCCTTGTCATGCTTTCTCCTGGATATTGCCAGCCAACAAGCCTTTCTTAGGGTAATTAGTTAATTGAGACAGTAAGCAGAAATCAAGTGACCAAACCCAGAGGAGAGGAGTAACATGACACCTTTGTTTTTACTTGTGCCTGTTCTCATTGTACTCCTCTGAATGTTAACTACAGCAATGTTCACTGCTGATGTGACACCAGTTTCCTTTTCTGCAGGCAGAAGTGTTGCTGGGAGCTGTCAAGGTAGGCTACCTAGCTTGCTATCGCCTGTCCTATTCTGTCCTTCAGACTCTTACTCCCTCTATTCCTTTGCTCTCAGCTTTTCAAGTAACTGAGTGCAGACATAACCAGAAATCTTCTTGTTTCTCTCATCCTAGTAACTCCACTGTGGGAAGATATCTGTTATCTATGACCTGCTGATAGACTCCAGGTTAGCAGACTAAAGGTGCTGTAGTCAGAATTGTGGGCAGGTCAGACACAACTTCAGCTGAAGAAAAGGAACCAAGTAGAAAGCAATATGTTGTTGCAATGTTTAGCAGAAAGAACATGCAGTTTCTACAAGGAGATGGAATTACAGACAGATTACCAGCGTCCTGCTTCCCTAATTTCTTGCCTACCTAGTGTTCTCAGATATGAAGATATGCTTTCTTCTTATCTGGTTCATACCATCCAATTTGATTATTTTTATGTGTTGGAGAGAATTCAAAATGCACTTCTCTGTGTTGCTATCAACATTGGTAACTGACAGCTGAGTACTCTCTTTTCTCTCTGTTGACCTAACCTTTCATTTAAAATAAATGTAATGGATATCTGGTGTAGAGCATCAAAGATGTGGTGAGAGACATTGACAGCTACAAAGAATCAACATTTGCCTCTTCTTGCTTAAAACAGTATTTGTTTTCATGGGCATTTTCAATTACGTAATGGTTATTCTTGTCTAGAGTATTTTCACAATTTGTTTTAGGAAGCAACATCTCTACGCAGATTAGAGAAAGTGTTGATTTCTTTAGTGTGCTTAATTTGTACATCTGAGAATTTTTTGTGTGCAGTTTGTATCTCCAGGGCCACCTCAGTTTTGTCTCTTGTCTGTGTAATTCTTTCTAAGAGCAGTTGAAGGACTGTTTCTGAAACTCAGAAAAATCTGACTATAAAAGCATCACAAAACTCTTCAAACAAGTGGGAAGGTGGCAATGGCAAAGTGCATGAGATGTTTGATATTTGTTCCGTTAACTTTGTCCCATAATGGGTTTTTTGATTTCTCACAAGTTCTCTGTGCTGATCTTCGTGCTTTTTACAATGTCCTTTTTGATCTCAAGAGATGACACGAAGGTTATGTAAACCATAATTAAATTCATTTCTGTGAGATCATTAAAGATTATCTTGACATTGCTGTAATTCTGATCTTTAAAGATTTTGAGTACAATTTTTTTGACAGGGTTGATGGGAGTTAGGATCTTTCAGGAACTTCTGAATATATTGGAACATATAACAAATATGAAGTTTTCCTCTCTGTACATGTTGATTGCAGACAGAGTCCTCTTCCCAGAGGTGTTATGGTGATCCTCTACTAGAATTTTTAGAATCAAATGTGATAAGAGCTTCATCCCTTACTCCATTTAAACTCTTCCAATTGAACTGTCATGCAACAGCAATATGGCAGTTGTTTGCTACTTTCTTGTTACCAGAAGAATATCCGTATTAAATAAAAAGATCCCCAGGATATGGAGAACCTGAGATTGTGCCTTCAAATAGGTGTTCTCTATGGCAAGTGATTTTTTTGATGCAATGTCACCTTTTTAATAACACAAAGGGATGACTTTTTGTGTAGATGTATCACAGCAAGGAAGAAATATGGATTATTTTTACTATTGCTCTATGAAAGAAATTATCATATAAATATAGTATTTTATCAGTTTTAACTAAACTTGAAGTACATTTTTTTCTCAACCTTTTTTGGGTGCCCAAGGAAGCTGATTTTTATGTGGTTTTGTAACAAAAAATATATTAGTTGTGAACTGTAAAAAAAAAAAAAAAAGTATATATATATACACATGTGCTCTTAGATATGTATATATTTCTGGCATGTTCAGTAAGGCAAAAAAAGAAGTACATGTTCTTGAAGATAAGCTTGAAGGTTAAGTGTAAAATTCATCTTTTTTTTCCCGTAGGAGCTCTATGGACTCTAGGGACAGAAGAGAGAATAATCTCCACGTGACTCTGTAGGTGTAAATTGTGTACATTTTCAGGTCACTCCTGCTACCACAAAATCTGAAATCTATAGGTTACTTTGTAGAAAGAGTGAAAGAACATTTTTTTAAAGTGTGATTTGCTGCTAGTTAATCTGCTCCTAGAAAGGAGACTTGCAGTAATGTACGGAGCAGAAATGTGTGGATTTCTGTTATACCTAATATAATGTGGCATGCATTAAATTTGCATGAAGTAGGAGAACTAAAGGTCTTCATAGATCTTCCTCAGTCTTGCCCTCTTCCAGTTCCTTCAAATAACCTACTCAACATCCTCATAGGGAAACTAAGTACTAAACTTGTTAGGACAACATCATTCCCCTCAGTAGTTTTCCTGTAAGAATAGTTGAAAAACAGGAAACTCACTTCCAACCTTGAGTGCTTCACCTTGAGAGGTAAAGTCATGCTGGGTCCTTTTCTCTAGTGAAACCTCATTTGTAATTAATATGCTGCAGATGAGACTACTCATTTATAGCTGGTAACATCAATCCCTTCAAATTATATTGAACTGCCCCTTGTGCTGTGCTGTTTGCCTTCTGCGGATTTGTGATAGAGTTATTGATGGGAGTAAAACCCAAGCACTTCTTCTGCCCTAATACCCAGCAGGGTATGTGTGGAAGCTTTGGTCAGTGCTTAGCTGTGCCCCCTGCTCACTGTATCTTATTTTGGTTCTCAGCTGGTCTTGCTCAACAGTGGAATAACTTGCATGGCTAAATGGCTCCAGAGAAGCAAAATGAAGCTTGTGTACCTGTGTCTTTTGGCTTTGCTTCTTTGAATAGTTATGTTAATTCATCTTTATGAAATGGTGATGTTTCACTGAGATGCCTGGAAGAAATGCTTTCTCTTCACATCTTCACTTAATGACCTTGTCCCCAGAATGATCCTGTTTTCAGGGGATTAGGGTATACTTAGAGCCTGCAGACACTAATGGTATTTAGGAAAACAGCTATGATTCTTTGGAAAATGTGTTGCTTAGTAAATTATAAAGATGATAAAAAACAAACAAGACAATCACCACCACCACCAAAACAAAACTAAGCAAAGCAAAAAGAGCTTTCATATCCTTCATTTCTTAGTTTTTTTGAAAGTGAAATTTTTAATTTTCAGTGGCAGTTACTGTGTCTGCTAATTGGTATTGTGGTAGAAGTAAGAATTCAGACCCAGCTGAAGTTAATGAGAAGGTTCCCACTGACTTCAGTTAAATCAGTTAAATGAGTTAAAGTATTTCCCCAGAGACAAAAGAGTTGAGGTCCCTGTGAAATGGCTTACTTAATCAAGGTAAGGGATACAAAAAGAAAGAAGTTAAACTGCACATCCAGGAAACTTGTATTCATTTTGTTACATGTGGCAATGTAGTTTTTTCTGGAGTTGCCTGAGTGTTTAAATGTTTTTTTAATGTCCATTCTGAAACTTTGGTTTATTGGTAGACTTTACTGTAATAATATTTAATTCCTACCTCCAATATGGCATACTTCAGTGCCGTATATTGTCAGATCATTGCTATAAAACATTTTTCTGAACAGAATGAAAAAGTCAAGGACAGTGTAACAGGAAGGAAACCCTTCCATCTCTCTGCATGAATGAAGGGAAATGTCAACATAGATCTGACATTATGCACATGCATAATGTATATGTTTTTCTTCCCATTTTCTCTTGGTTAAATCTGATTATGATGGGAAACTGTAAAAAAAAAAAGACAACTGGAAATTGCTAGTATATGCTGCTGTAAAATGTTTTGAATATTATTAAATGGATTAGCTATGCCATCAGAGAGAACAGCTGTGTTCTGAAGCAGGAAATAGCTTGATTCTGCTTTCATTTTTATTTTAAGTCAGTGAAACTAATGTAAGACTGAAGTCAATGAATCTAATGAGTCTTTCAAAATATCTTCTTGGTAGGAACTACTCTGAACATCACCAACTTGTGTGCAAAAACTATTAGAACCATATATTGCTGGGATTTCAGAGTACCTTCTTAAATCTTCAGTAGGATTTGGGAGCACAGTTTAGCATTTCATTTAATGTCTCCAGGCTATGTATTACAGAAGGAAAGGATTATCAATTCTACAAATTTATAGAGCTTCACTTAGTGTAGCAGTTTGCACTTAGGGATATGTGTTATGGTGAAAGTACGTGAAGTGACGTGGAGAGTAACTTCATTTTATCATTCATCTATTAATTTTCATTGTGAAATGTTCTATGACCAATTCATATATATATATATTTTGTGCTTCAGCACTGCAGTGCGATGAGCTCTGATTAATAAAAATGGCTGTATAAGGAGAAAGGTGCTCATTCTAAAGTTATAATAGACCTCCTTTGAAGAAGAATTAAGGGATGAATTTACTATTTAACTGATGATATGAGTAGTGTATAGGTTGCATTGTCTTTGGATGCCTCCCAGAGACTGTGATCTCTTCGTTCTGTCATACTTCTTATGGCTCAATTCTCACTTAGTTCTGTATTCTTCCATGATGTGGAAGCTACAGACAGTGCTCAGGCATCTGAATGTGGATTAATTCTGTCAAAGTTTAGGCACTCAGTCTCTGGGATTTCCAAGTAGTTGAGACAGAGGTGAGAGAGAGTATGTGAGGGGAAAAAGGAATCTCCAGGAAGTGATTTAGGTTTTAAGAGGACTGGATGAGGTTCCACTGACTTTTGATGGAGCAAAAAGCTCCTGAATGAGCTGCTGCAGTTAAATGACTAAATATGGATGAACTCAAGCTTTGGTACACATCTTATCCTCTAGGTTATTCCAGGGAAATCCCGTCTCCTAGAGTGTCAGTATTAATTTGAGAAGAATGCGTCTTACATGTTCTGCACTAAACTATGACCCACTGTGAGTTGCAGTCTTTAGAATTTATCTTCAATTAATGTCATGCCAAATTATGTTTTTAGTGGAAACACACATATATGAAACCTCATAGGAAATATGAAATCAAACCTCATATTTCACAGGATGGTGACCTCCTTGTTACAGCAGTGTGTGCAGGATACATCTGCATTCTAACTGTAAAAGCACACCAGGAATTTGCAGAATCACATCTTTGCAGGGGTTGGAAGGGACCTCGAGATCACTGAGTCCAACCCCCCAATAAAGCAGGTACCCCACAGTAGGTCACGCAGGTAGGCATCTAGATGGGTCTTGAATATCTCTGTAGAAGGAGACTCCACAACCTCTCTGGTCAACCTGTTCCAGGGCTCTGTCAACTTTACTGTATAGAAGTTCTTCTGCATGTTACTACAGAAGTTCCTGTGTTCAAGTTTTTGGCCATTACTCTTTGTGCTATTGCTACACACCACCGTGTGTGTACCACCATGAAGAGCCTGGCCTAATCTGTCTACCTCACACCTCCCTTTAGATATTTATAAACGTTTATCAGATCCTCTCTGTCATCTTTCCCCCAGGCTGAACAGACCCAGGTACCTCAGCCCTTCCTCACACAGATACTCTGAGCCCATAAGCATTTTTGTGACCTTCTGCTGGACTCCTTCTAGGAAATCCCTGTTGTCTTTGAACCGGGGAGCCAAAAACTGGATACAGTAAATGATTTTATGGTTTTTGTTCTACTGTGGTAACTGGTACAGATAGTTCAATGCAGAGGGATTTTATTCCCTAAAGACTGAACTGGAATGGAAGACTTCATGCTATAACTCCATGTGCTAAGAGGCCTGTGTTTTCTCAGGGAGAACTAGTTACTTTAACTGCCCACTACCATTAAGCTTCTGGGTACTAAATCCTATATTCCGTGATGCAGGGTTTCAATGTAGAGCTACCTTAGCCTTATATCCAATATTCTACAGACTTTCTTTCTCAGTAATAGGATAATGGACCCTTTGAAAGTTACTAACTTGGACCTGACAAAAAAAATTGATTCCCATTAGCACAGAAATAAAGCAAACCAAAGGGGAAAATATACATGGTATAGCACTGTGTGTTTTAGCGCCTCTTGTCTTTAGCTGTAAAAGGCACTTTTTGTATTTCAAATTGCTGGTGCTGTAATTAAGATTGGTATTTTTATTGAGATTACATATTCTTCTTAACAGTGCTAAAATACTTTAGCACATGACAGTCCTAACTCCTGAATGTACTACCTTGTAAAAAGCTGTTATGACTATATTCACTGGAAAGCTCATTTTGGCATGCGTAACTTGCTATGTGCTCTCTTCATGACTACTCCACATCTCCCTCTCGCCTAATAAAAATCAGTCAGAGAAAGATAGGAAAATACATTTTAAGAATGATGTGCTTCAAATCTTGTTTTAATTTAAGTAGATTTGTTGAAATAAATGCAAATTTCAGGCAAAAGAGTAAGAAATTCCTGTTTATAACTTGCAAGAATTGTACCACTCCTATAGTTTCCAATCCTGATGCTCTATTGTTCCCTTTCTGGTAATTTTTCATTCCAGTCTTTCAAATTCAACACAGAGATAAATATTCAGCAATTGTCTATTACTTATAGTCTAAAAAGAAAAATGATGATAATGCTAGCCATTGCATGGATACTTAAATGAATGACTGTTAAGAGAGAGCCTGATGTTTTTGTTCTATTATGTTCTATTGTCTCTGCCTGCAATTACAGTTGTGGGATCAGGGAGTGCATTGTCTACGTGTCTGTGCTGTATGGTGCTCTGTTATGTGGCACATTAGGGCACTTCTCTTACCTTTGAATATTTTTACCTCATGAACAAATGAATTTGTCATGCATATCACTAACTGTCGTGAGGCATATACCCTCAGTTTGTTGGACAACATCTCTACCAGCAAAAAGTTAATCTCCAGATAACTTGTCATAAATGGAGTGTTACTGAGTTTGATTTTAGCCTTGCTAGATTTATTAATGGGAGGAGAGGTTTTTGTTTTTTTACAATAAATACTGAAGAGCAAAAATCTCGCTGATAATGTAAGGTAGCCTGGAATTCTTTAAATTTTGATACAGGTGTAAACATTTTTCTGTGAAGTGGACAAACTTGTAGAGAAATGACATAGTGATCTTACAGGATTGAAAAGTAAACATCATTTGAAATTCAGTAGGAATATCATTGTTTTTCTATAATAAATACTACAGAACAGTAGAAAATATTTTTAGTGTACATTTAATTCTGTGGGCATTTCTCATGGGGGCTCACTGTATTGGGATTCTTAGGTTCTTCTTTGGGATTATAGCTATAGACAACCTTCAGTTCTGATTATGTCTGTTCACATCTCTGCCTGTTGTTTCTCCATTGTGCATTACTGTATGTTGCCCACTTACACTGGAGTGAGTATTTGTAGGCATATTCTTTCAACTAAGGATGCTTCTTTGTAACTTCACTGTTTCACGTGAATCAATCCACATGCATATTTGTGCACTCATAGTTAGTCTGCTTTTTGGAACTCAATGAATAATAAGTGTATTAGTGTACGGGAGGAAAGGAAGGAAAGGTGGTACAATGGTACATGTCTTCTGTATTGTGCTATTGCCCTCTTGTGCAGTTAATGACCATAAAATTATCAGCAGGTGAATGGCTAATTGGGGGTGTGTGTGTGTGTATATATATATGGTACTAAGCACGAAGATCTTTTGGGGAGAGCATCCAAATATGCAGTGAAGAAGTAGTAATAGCTGTTTGTCACGTTGTCCAGGCAGTATATATTACAAAGCACTGAGAGATGAGGTACAGACTCAGTTCTTGTGAAAAGGATTTAAATTGGAATAGGAGCTGATCCGCTTGCTGTGGCACACTTCAGGCACAATTGTACTGCAGTGGAGTAATCCCAGCACATGCTCAAAATCAGGCCAGTCGGATTGCTTTTGTATTTCTTGTCAGACTCAATTAAATAGCTGTTTCAAATATTTACCCTTTATGGTGGTATTGTTGAGGCCTGAAAAGGCTATACTTCTCTTCCATACTGAGGCTCTGTTTTGTCTGTATTTGCTTCTTTCAATATTTGCTCTGTATCCTGGAGAGCACTTGAAACAGAAGATGGATGCAGAGACTGACATGCAGGCATGTTTTTAAGAATGTATTTAATGAGACAGAGGGTGAGCATTATACTTGGTGCACTCGAGCAAAACAAGTTGTGATATGTCACTAATGCAAAGTGCATGAGCACATGAATGCAGTCACGCTTCCCACTCTGCTGTCTCCTTTTTCTGTGGTGTTTGTTGCCCAGAAACTAGAAGGACATGAGCCATTTTATTTCAGGCTCTGCGGCTCCTCAGTGCAGGCACATCATAGATTTTGTTTTCTACTGGGAATAATTGTGATTTCCAGAAAATTGTATGAACAGAAAACTTAAAGCCAGTTTCTTTTCCTTTGTGATAAATGAATATTTTAACCCAAATTTCAAGGCAGAGATGTATATTTCTTGGAATTATACAAAACATGCAATTGCCGTGTTGTGTGTGGGCTGCCAGCAGTGCTGCTGGGCACCGAGAGCAGTGAGCAGCTGCCTGCATGCAGGGCTGGAGCCCTCTGCTGAGCATGGAGCTCTTGCAAGCAGAGTACACACATTGGTCTCCTCTTTGA
Source organism: Tragopan temminckii (assembly GCA_028571105.1). Taxonomy (NCBI): domain Eukaryota; kingdom Metazoa; phylum Chordata; class Aves; order Galliformes; family Phasianidae; genus Tragopan; species Tragopan temminckii. The sequence goes on from JAOWBP010004015.1 coordinate 4,339,209, forward strand.
ATTCACCTTCACGTTTTTTTTTTTCTCATTTCAGGCTTTTCTCCATTTCTCTTAATTTTTTTTTTTTTCATGATGCAAGAGCACATTGTTAGTATTTTTACCCAGCCTCTCATGTGTTGGTAGAATACAGAGGTCTAGTGGGACGACAGTATTGGCTCATCTTATAGCAAGCTCTAGATACACAGACATTCCTGTAGAAATCCTCTTTTAGGAGGCAAGGAAGAGATGGTCTCGGGCTTTTTGTTTTTAATGTGGCAGAAAGATGCCAGTTTCAGAGCTCGTTGTTGCTTAGGAATGTACACATTAGAATCAACAGCAGAGTTTAAATGATGGCACTCCTGGCCATGTAGGGCAGGCCTGAGAGCTTGAACCCAGTCTGGTTCTGAAAATAAGTGCCATGCCATTGCAGTAGGTTTAGAGTGCTTCAGCATCAGCCCATGCCAGAGAGTAGATAGCATTTCAGCAAGGCTCCAGCGCTCCTGCCTGCAACAGGCTCTGCTGCAGCACGGCTGACTTGCTCTCACGTGGCCTCTGCCTTTGCTTGCCCTCCCCACATGGTGTGGGGTAGCCAAGCAGGAGGCAGCAGCAGTGGAGCTGGGCTGGGCCTGCGGTTTGGGCAGGGGTGTGAGGGAAGGTGGCTGGGCAGCATCGCCGCAGGTGCAGTAGGTCCAGGCTGGGGCTGCAGGGATGACTATGGGTAGTGGCAGCTGGGACGTGGAGACAGGGACACTAAGGGCTAGCTGCGCTTCTGGCCTGGTGTCTGAAACAGCCAACCAGAAACTCAGCTGTGGGAGGTAGAATTATGTTCTCTTTCTATCTTTGAAATGTATTGATCTGTAAAATATCAGTATAGCAGTGATTTGCATTGCTTCTTCCTTAGCAACAAGGGTCCCTCTGCCACAAGTGCATGCTTGTATGTTCGTTGGCACTGAAGATCCCTGTCAGGATTTTCCAGAGCACTGACACAGTGCATCTTGAAACACAGCAGTGAATCTGCATCAGGCCTGCTCAGTATGAACCAGAAGGGAAAAAAAAGTTTTTTAAAGCTTTTTTTTTTTTTTTTTGCCAGAAGCAGGCACATGCCATCAGAACTTGGTAGAGACCCCCCAGTCATTGAGCATGTGGTCTGCTGCCCCAGCCAGCACGGCACTCCTGAGCGGAGCAAGCTTGGCAGTTGTAGGCATGCGTAGCACAGCTGGTGTCACCTCACTTGATGTTTGAGCATTGTGTTCTTCTTCCGTGGGAGCATTTGATTTCATTGAAACATGAAAGTTAGTTTGACTATGTGAATACCTGATTCTTATGGAAACTTTCTAAAGGCTTCACACTTCGCATCTGATTGAATTAATATTGATTTAATAAGCATATAGAATAACAAGTGTTGCTGAGAAGAAGACTAACAGTTTAAAAATTATTTAATTACCTGAAATTTTCTACTCTCCAAGAGAAATGAACCAAGGAGATTGAAATAACCTGTGAAATGCTACTTAATACATAGGGGGATTGAATATATTATGAGAACTCATATAGATGAATACGATGATGAGTATTTAGAAAGTCTAATTGCAGCTGAAGACTTCTCTACTACGCATGATATGCAACCTTGAATCTTCAGAAATCTTCAGTGAGTAGGACACAAAACAGGCTTTACCTTTTTTGAAATCTGGTTTATTAGGGTATTTGTATGGCTTAGAAATGGCTTTTTGCTTGCAGTGAGTGTTGAATTGGTATGTAGATAAGGAGACAGCGCATCACAGCTGTAGCAAAATTGGATGAACTCCCCATGAAAAAATGGAAGTTGATTTCTAGAGGCGTTCATCTAACAGGATGAATCTGTGCAAAGCTTGCAGGATGTAAACAGTAGGGCTTTCATTGATATCAAAGAGCTTAATGAGTAGGAAAGAAAGTGTACTGGAAGGCATGCATGAGATTTTAAAATAAAGTATTCTATATTTGCACTTTTTTCCAATAGACTTTTTTCTAATGTACAATTCCAAACTCACAAATAGTGTATGTCGACAGAAGATATTTTCTGCAATAGAATTTCTACTTGAAAAATATGAGGGATTTGATGCTTTTCCATTTTGAACTTTATATACATTTGTTGGGGTTTTCTTTGCATGCACGGCAACACCAAGAAAGCTTTGGGGCATAAAATGATCAGCCGCTCAGAATGGGATGAAGTTCATCCTTTTGTCAAATAGTGTGTTTCTGTAGTTAATGCTTTCTGGAGTGGCAGTGGTTGTTAAATAAATAATAAACCTAGATAATCTCTGACCTTTTTCAGTATATTGCTCTTAGGGTTCCTAAGTTGTTGTGGAAAACTAACATAAGAATAAATGTAGCAACTGTTAATCAATACAAAACTTGCTGCCTTTACACAAAAAGTTCCACAGAAGGCAGTTGACAAAATCTCTAATGTAGCAGGATTTGTTGCCCAATGTTATTTTTTTATAAACAAGGAAAATATTAGATGATGTTCTGTAATACTGATCAGAAAAATGAGAAAGTATTTTTCTCTCTAGCCACCAAAAGTTCCTTAGCACAAAGCCTTTTTATCTGCAGATAGAAAAGTAGCAGCAATCCTATTAAATGCACCACTGACTCAACATTTGTGTATGCTACCACTGAAGTTCTGGACTTGCTTTGCTATAGCAATAGGCAGCTACTATGCTCTTCTACCTAGTGTATTGCATCACTGCAAGCTAGACACCCTTGTACCTGGTGCACTGTGTGGTGATAGCTAGGCAACTTTGGATGGGATTTCAGAGGACAGTTTGAAGAGGGGTAGCTTAAGTTGGTTGCTGAATTATTTTTTTTCTACCTAAAATAATGGTTAAGTAACCAAAAATAGGCCTAACAGGCATGTTCTTTCTTGGATATATGACTGTAGTGCACTTCCCAGATTGACAGAATGTAAAGTAAGGATTTTATTTGTCCCAGAAAAATGTTAGAACAACTACTTTCCTTGTACTTGTTATTAAAATTCTCACTAGGAAGACAGTAAAAATATCCTAGGCATAATACTACAGTTTTTGCCTGCATGGCCCTCCTCTGTATTTTTAAAATTTCTTTTATTTCTATGGTCTTCAGAGAGTCTGAATGCCTCTCAGGAGGTTAGTGGGCCACGTGGTTAGTTTGTTTTTTTTTTTTTTCCCCAAAATCTATGACATCAGTTCATTCTGTCTCATTTTTTGCTTCTGGTGAGAATTGTATTGAGGTAGGGAAGCTGAGAGCCTGCACAAGCTTATGCTGCCCTATATTTTCCTGGAGCTGGCGGACTGAGGTGGTGAAGCTGGCATGGGATGTGCACACCTGTGGTCATTCTTGCATAGCTTTCTGCTTGACTGGGGAAGAGCTCTAGCTCCTTCAGTGAAAATCTGTAGCCTTATGGTAGAAATCTCCATTGTGTCTTGTGTTCCCACTCAGGCTTACGGCAGACTTTCAAAATTTCAAGCAATGTATTTAACAGTTTGAGGATAAAAAATGAGAGCCAGAACAGAATTGGCTTTAGGGGAGGTAGCAAGAGACTTTGTAGTAGAGAAGAGCAGAACAGTCTGATATATGTACTTTATTCCGTGTTGACAGATACAAGTTAGAGCTCTGGAAGTACTGAGAGTGCAATTGTATAAAAATCATACACAGAAGTCTAAAAGGATGTGAACTGTCCTCTGGGAAATGACAGAAGCAGATCAACATCTAGAACAAGGAAGTCTTGCAGAAGTCAATTCTTCCTTCTGTTATCTTGAAGACACTTTAAAATTCATTATTTGTATAAATGACAAGTAGATGTTCAGGGCACTTTTGCTGACGCTTTGCTAGCTACTAAGTCTGGATGGCACCAGTATTAGCTGCTTCAAAGGCCATTTAAAAAATATAAATTATATCTCAAGAAATTATGTCGCCAAATATTTTAAATTATGCATGAAAATATATGAAATGATATTATCAAAGTAAAGATGCAAACCTCTTTTTTTAAAAAAAAAGCAGGAGATGTATCTTTCTGTACATTATAGCAAGATTCCAATTTATTTTTTCTTAAGAGAAAGGAAGAGATCTCTAGTCTTCTCTCTTTCTGAAAGAACTAGGAACAGCAAAGATAAATCCTTATCAAGAAACATTAAGTTATCTTCCAGAATCTTTCAGATATCACAACTGAAGTTATCCTTAAAATCTCCGTGTCAGATAGTCACTGCCTGATCTATTATTACTACTCCTGCCCATCTTAAAACATCTATTCACAATACGTTGTTTAAAAATATTCAGCAAGATGTTAAGCTGTCTTTCCATACGTCTCTTGTACTGTTTTTATTGCAATAGCATCTAGGCCTTGGAAACAAGCACTACACTAAGCTTAGCTAAAATTAAAAAAAAAATTAAATGGTGACTATATGAGACAAGAGTATGCATTTATATTATTTACTGTGTTGTGTTTACTATTCACGCTTTTCAGGAAAGTTAGCTAGAATCCTAGTAGAAATATAAATCATAGCTATAGCTAAACTATGAAACTGGATCATGGCTATATCCGTAGTTTAAAAAAAAAAAACCTTTTCAAAGGTCATTTTTCAATAAAATGTGTGCTAAATTATGAACTGTATGTTTAATTGTGTGAAAGTCATTTTGGTTTGCGTTTCCCTTCTCCCACACATTTGTTCTTCCAGGGCATGCTAAAGATGTCAGTGGTTCATTCAGATGAATATAGGTCATTGCACATTTTCAAGTACTCTGTTGTCCCAGTGGTCTCTGTTAGCTAGCCTAAATTCTCTGAAAAACATTTCCAGCTAAATATTTTCTTGTAAGTGTGGACACTCTTATCTGAGGCAACACCTTTGCTTTCCCCCCCCCCCTATTCATTGTTACTGATTTTGATTACAGGGTCCTTCCAGCAGTGACTCTCATTCACTGTCAGTCTGGACTGTAGCTAATATATTTGGAGTACTACTGAAACTTTTATGACTATAAAGAAATTGCATAATTAGTAATAAACTCTTAACAGAGATGCGTGACACTGCAACATTCATTATCACAAAGAAACTCACATAGTTCATAGCAAGGTGCTTTCTAACAGCACTTAAACAGATCTCAGCCAGTTGAAATGTTTTTCACCTAAATGCCTGAAAATCTGCTGATTGCAGAAGAAAACCATGCAATTCTTAAAGAAAGGAAGAGGTGTTTTAGTAACATAAGATGTTCTAGTATGAATGCTTTAACTTTCTTTGATCTGTCTTAGATTATTTGACAGTAGTGGTAGGCGAAAAAATCTATTTTTTGATAGCAGGAGAGCCTTTAATTTCACATGTACTGAATAAGCTTCCTGTAGGAAAAGATTGTGTAATGTGGTAAATATCAATCTTCTTGCAAAGAAAAAGTTAAACGGCGTTGAAGAAATAAAATATTAATTGGTAATTGATAGAAAGAGGTTTTTTCCATGTTGTATTTCACAGAGGGGGGGTTAAAAAAAGACAACCAGTCTAAATAATAGGTTAGCATTACTCTGCCAGATCACTCAAGCTTTATTTTCAACCACTTTTATGAATTATACTATAGGGTTGTCCCTTTAAACTGCGCTGTCAGTTCATACAGAGTCCTAGAAGAGGGAACTGTACAGAAATGTTTTGTTCTAGAAGTAGCCATGAATTGCACTGTAATATCCAGGCAGCTTTCTGACTCTCAAATCTTGTTTTCTGTGAGAATATGAAGCGGATGGTCTTTTTTTTTTTTTTTTTTTTACCAGTATCAAAGAAAGTCCTCTGGTTCTTGGTCTGCAGAAGAATTATGGAGTGAAAGCTCACTGAACACTGTTATCCTATCCATGTTCCAAAGGACAATCAGGCAATCAGTAACAGGGCTGTAAATGTTCTTATTTTTATTCTTGTTCTGTTAAAAAAGCATGTTTCAAGTTTCAATGTCAGCCTCCAAGCACAGACACAGAGTTAAAACACAATGCTATCTAGTCTATCTCTGGTTTCTGACTGTGACCATTAAAAGATCCTTAATGGAAAAGTAGGAGAAATAGAGAGTATACTTCAATGATTCAGGTGCCCTGAATTCAGTGATTAAGAATCTCAAAGTTCAGCTGGATCATCACATTGAAAAGCTGATCACATTCTCAGTTCATGAGTCTAAATACCTCCAGGGGCCTTTTCATAGCTTTAGCTTCCACAAGAAGCTAAAACTCTCTCAAAAGCCTTTATGAAACAATATATTCATTTTCCACCAGTGATTCATTTCTTAGCCCTATGATAGCGAGAGAAGAAAAGGCCAGACTACCTGTCAAGCTGAAAACTGCACTGGAGGTAAGCCTTCACTGAAGAGTAGGTAGCTGTATATTTTCTTGAGGTAAGAACACTTAAATGGACATTTTTAGCAACTGATTTTGGAACAAAAATCACATGCTTTTGACACTACTCAGTAGGACTTCTTTCAAGCACTGATTTTGGTCCAGATTGATTGTTTCACCTGCAGTAGCTCTTCTAATTTCTCTATAGTCTGTCACATCTTTCCATGAAATTATATCTTGCTATATTTAGGTTTATATCTATTTCCTGGCCAGCAGATTCTTTCAGATGCTAGTATCCTAGTCACATCTGCTGTTTCAAGATACTTTTTCTGTAGAGGTTCTTTTTCTTTATGCACTCAAATCCCATGTCTTGCTTACTGTCTTTTTTTTTTTTTACATGATTATGGTTTTTTTCCTTGAAAGTCAGATTTCTTTAGCCATGTCATTCACTTGTGAGATGTTGTCTTTAATATCATCTTTTTTTCTCCTTACTGTCACCTCTTTTAAAAAGTCCTCTTATCAGAGTAAGTGCCTAATTAATATGGCCAAACAGCATAAAACCTTCCTTCTAAGACCTGAGGCATCTAGCAGTTATATTTAATCTTTTATTTTATAAATGTTCTTTCTCTTGGGGCTGGAAGAATTTCATTAAAGAACAGATAAACTAGTCTTTCATAGCTGACAGAGGCATCTGGGATCCTTTTCTTGGTGTAATTTTTTCAGTGGAATTTTTCAACATAAAGTAGGATTAGTAGATTCTCCTTGCATGATTTTTTTTTTTGTAGTTTGAAACAACATCTATTCTTGCTTCTGTTACACTACATAGCTTTCTTTCCTCCATCTGATTACTTGCCTATTGACTCCTCTTATTAAGAATCTCATATCATCTGCATCTGTTTTTCATTTTGTAAACGTACATCTTCACTTTTCCCTTAGCTGTTATTTCTTCAAACACTATTCTTGTCCATTTCTGATCTGTCCTATCTATTGTATCACGTGGTTGGTCTTGTGATCCAGTTGTGCCTCTTCCTCTCTTCTTATAGAGCTAACTACTCTTCTTTTCCTCTGAGAGTGTCTTCTAGTTTCTTCCCTTTCTTTCTTCATACTGCTCTTTCAACTGGCTGTCCTTTTCTACTGCCTTGTCTTCATGGCATGAATGACCACTTTCCTTTTTTTGAGACTTTGTGTTTTAGATCCTCATTTTCTTCAGGGATCTACAGTTCTTGAATTTTTCATGCTGTATTTTATTTTATTCTCTGTCATGTCCTTAGCTCCCCTTTATAAACTTGATTCCATGTACCCATGGCAACAGTCACTTCAGATTCTGTAACCAAAGCAAGCGCTGAATTAATTCCTCAGTGCTTTTCTTGTTTATCAAGTCACATACAAATGGTGAAGCTGAATTTTCATATCTGATGAATCTCCTCTAAAACGGAGCCCTTTTTCTAAGACCTGTGTTAAGAACTCTTAAGGACCAACTTAGTGGATATATTCCTGTTTTTATTATTATTATTTCTCTGTTATTGTCAGACAGTCTGTTAGATTTTTACAAATTATTTCACAAATAGGGGTTATTTACCAATTGTTTTCTAGGAGAAGATCTGAGATGCTTCTTGACATATGTCTTGGAATATCCCTAATTTGATATTCCATCAGAATGTGATATTCAGCCTATTCCCTGGCTCTTTGTTGTGAAAGTCTTTCCTTTTATACCCTGAAATGATCATAAATTCTGTTGTGACCAGCATTAATTACAGTTCAGAAATGCATTCACAGATTTACCCTCTATACTCACGTGTTTCTAAGAGTGAAATACAATAAGAGTGAAGACAAATACGTTGAGCTGAATTGCATTTGGAATTTCGAAAATGGTGTTTATGTGGTGAGTTTTTGGTCAGTATTACTATTTTTCCCACTTCTGTCTCCACATAAAATAGACAGATATACCATGTTGTCAGAGGATGGGCTCTCTAGAAAGTAGATGTTGAACATTTGTTTAGGATGCACTGAGCTTTGGGGTATTCTTCCCAGAACGTTTAGAGAAGAGAACATTAGAGAAGAAAGCCAGGAATAGGTCACCACTGGGATGGCGAGGGAGGAAGTAAAGTAAATTGACTTTGTTAGCAGCCATCTGTTACTCCCACAGAAACTGCTGCCTTGTGCCTGAGTGGTTAAAAACATGGAACAATGCAGCAGGTTTGCTCTGAAGGGATGGCTTTTCTTACCCTTGTCAAATACTCCTAGGAAGGTATAAGCATTCTTCAGTCAATAAGAACAGCTTGCTCCAGTGAGTGTAGGAAGGCACTGGTGAGTGCTGGTAGTAAGATCTACTGAGCAGCTCATGACAATATATGATTGAATGATGTGTAAATTCAGAGCACCAGCTAGCACATTCTGGTAACTACACAGGTGTTATACACATAGCATAGACAGTATCAGCTGTGGAAGTCGGAGTGGAAAGCAGAAATGACTACAGGTAGGAGGTTGCTTAATAGTTTAGCAAGGGTGTAAGTGTATATGGGGTTGATTAATCTAATGAGTAAGATGCTAGTGTGTTTTCTCACGTTAGTAATATTAGAAAGAAGCTGCTTTTCTGATTATACAGATTGTGGAGAGGACTAGTTATTTTAGTGGAGTACTCTCCTACAAATAAGATGTATCTTGACCATCTGTTGCCAGATGGAAGTGTTCTACTTCTGAATCACCGGCTGCAATGACATACTTAGAAAATGAATCTTTCATGAATAGATCCACAGCACAAAACTGCGATGACCTTCTCTTACACATGCTGTGGTTATGTTTTCTGTTTACTTGGTCTAAAGTTACAGTATGGCCGTATTCTCCTGTGAACATTTTGTTATTTAGTAGACATTGTATTTTGTGATTTGTACCAGTCCCTACTGAGGTATCTGAATTGCCCAAATACATAATATCACTGAAACATGAACTCAACATACAGTTCCTATTTCACCTTTGTATGTGAAATCTGTGAATTTATTTGAGGAGTCTGTAGGAGTCTGCAGTGAAGGCCTGTGGAGGCAGTGCTCAGGGAGGCCCAGAGCACCTTGCTAGTCAGCTCATACACCTCCACCTACTGGTCTGCACTTACATTTTCTCTGTGGAAAAAGTTCATGTTTTTCCTTTCTTTTGTTCCTTGAGATTTTTACTGTGAGTATGTATGTATATATGTGTTTATTTAATGAATGGTGATTCAGAGGAAGGAAAAAAAAAAAAGAGAAAAACTATTAATAAGCTAACTGGGATCTTTACAGTTGTGCAGTAAGATTTTAAGTCTCCAGAATTACTCTGTTTTAATGAAGCATGAAAATGATTTGAAGAAGATCTTTGAAGTTTGTGTCTATTTACACATAGTGTTATGCATAAATTAGGTCTTCTTCAGGAGTTAAGAACTGTCAGTAAATTTTATCTATTTAGAAATAATGCCAAGTCTTAAATGTTGCATGAGGTGAACTGATTTATTTGGCTGGAAGGAAACAGAAAAACTAAATGGAATGTAAAGGAATAATTTATAGAGACTTATAGATGCTAACTTCTATCATGTTCATCTAAATGAGAAACAGATGATAATCAGATTGCTGCAGTGACATAGAGACTCGCATTAGTGATGTGGTGCATCTCTTTGATTTAGAAAAACTGTATCTTCTCCCATCTGCAATAGCGCCGCATCCTGTTGTCAATACAGAATTTGCTTACATATTCACAAGAGGAAAGTACTCAACGTATTTTAAGATGCTGTTTAAAGAATAGCAGCAGTTAAACACTGGGAAGGAAACCAGTGTTGTTAAGTTCAGATTCCCAAAAGTTACCCATCAGTGGTTCAACTCAACTTGAGGTGCAGCTATTAATAAATACAAATTAATTTTTGTGTGTGTGACAATAGCAACTTTTGCTTCTCCTTTGTGTGTGTACTTTTGGTGATCATCAGAGTAGGTGATTTTTTTTCTTGCTAAAATGTCACATAGGGAGGCATGTGAAATAACTTCTGTTTAGCTGAATCTTGCAATAGAAAAATGGTCTAAAATCTCATTCTTATTTTATTTTTTTAGTTGTTCAGGACTTTTAGGACACAAGACTCGTTTTCGCTGGGTTTAAGGCAGATACAATGTTGCTACCCTCTAGCGTGGCCTTTGTCATTCATCCCTCTTTGTACATTGGTTGTAGTTGATCTAGTCTTGCCTCTTAACCTGCTCCTGAATGCCCGGCAAGATGCAGACTATTTTAAAAGTGCTACGTATTTGAATATTTTGATTCTAAAAGAGGAAAAAGATGAAGACAATAAGCTATTCTATGGTCTATATGGGGAATCATTCCAGATGGTTACGTTATAACTATTTCTGTGAGTGTCTCCCTGCAGATTCCTGCAGTCAGCTGCCTAACTGTGGGAAGGTGTCTTTGTATACGCTTTCTGAATGGGAAGTACTTTCTGCTCTTATGGTGGACAGTCATTGTTACACTCATGTGTGCTCGGACTTTGTCAGCACAGGATTTTGCTCCTTCATTCCAGTAGAGGAGTTTTTGTTTTTGTTTTTTAAATGCAAAACTATAGGATTAAGATTTGCCTTGATTTCACAAGTGAGTCAGTTTATGAAATTCTTTTATTGGTTAATTCCATATTAATTTGCCTGTTTGCAAAATAAGTACATTCTTCCTTTATCATCTTAACATAAAAATGACCTTGTTATTTCTGATAATGCAGCTTGTTGGGCAAACTTAAATCCTATCACTACAAACATAATCCAGTGAATCCTCTTCTTCCTGATAACACTTCTTACTATTTAAAGTCCTGTGGGAGATTTTGATTTGCTGTTTGACAGACTTATAGGTCCTCCTAATATTAATCTTCAAACAGCATATAATCTAAGAAGCAGAAGGATATAGTTTCTCTCAGTTTTAGCTTTCATCTCTTGAGGTAATAAGATTTCCTCCCAGTACCATTTCAACTGTTTGTTTCACAGGTTTTTTTTTTTTTTAAAACTCATTCTTATAAGTTTCAAGGGTGCACTATTTAGATCTCAGTATTGCTACATATGTACACTCATCAGAAGTCCAGCAGTGAATGAAGAAATAGGATTCATTTGTGCAACATATGTAGAAATCACTGGGGCAAATATGATGGTGATTATGCCTCCAATACCCATAACATTCTGTTCTGCTTTTTATTTACTCTCAACCTAGGTTTTGCTGTCTCTTGGTAATCAGTAAGGGCCTGATAGATGACATAGGGCCCTTTTTGGCTATAGATTAATACATTTGTGAGAATGGAAAGGTATTTGGAGGAAGTGGCACAGTAATTGCTCAGGCTTCAGAGGGAAAGATGTCATGAAGTTCATGACTACAGATTTGCCAGTTAGTAGCATTTGCTAATTTTCAAGTAGCAAAAGCAGTTACATGCCTTTTCTTGCTCTCACCAAGGCGATTTTCAATTGTTCTCTTTGCTCTCTGTTGATAGCAGCCTACTCTTACATAGTTTAGATTTTATTCACTTCACACTTTGCTTTTGGATGTGCATTGAAATGTTGATTTTTGATTTTTGTGTTCTGTGTCTTAGTTACCTGAAACAGCAGATATTTCTCCAGCATCTTGACTGTCAGTATGAGCTGTGTTCTACATCTTTTTGCTACAATACTCTTAGGAGATCAATAAATTTTTCCTTCTGGAGAAAATTGGCTCTTGTCTTTCTCTTTACTTACTCTGGCAGATCTGGAGCCTGAAAGAAAGATCATTTGTATTATTATTATTATTTTTTTGAAATTCTTTTGTAAGAGAAAGATGAGTTGTAAAAATATCATGTATTTGGCTGAGTACACATTCCTTAGCATTTACTGTTGAAAAAGAGTGAGACTATGTTACAGGGAAACCCAAGAGACCTATAGGTCTCCCCGAGATGTGCTAAAGACAGTTTCTACTTTTCCCAGAGCTATTTTTTCTTTTTCCTTTTTTTTCCCCCATTATGCAACATTTACTGGGTGGATGAGCAGGCAGATAGTGTTGATTTTATGGAGGCTTTGCCATGGAGAAACCTGCTTTGGGACTTGACAAATTCATTCAAGTTTTTGTTCTTTGTATTTTACTGCAAGAAGTAGTTTGTCATTTAATTGCAGTATTGATGATGAATTTCTGAAGTACTTAGGCTGGTGGGAATTAACATAGCAGCAAAGTAAAACCACAGTTGAATCAATTCATGTGGAACAAAGTGAGAAATATTGCGGTTGCCAAGATATTACCGTTAAGCACCTTATTTTCCAAATTGCCGTTATAAAGCTAATAGGATTTCTTCATTTGTCCTTCCTATTGTTTATTAATGTTTACTAATAATGGTTTCTGGGAATAAGGTAAAACTTGATTAGACTATAGCATTATTTTCAATCTAGTAACATTCTGATTCTTATTGTTATGTAGAATTCAGTGCCTCAAAACAATAAGAAATTTTTGCTTAATTGTCCAAATGCACTGAATGTGTGCTTAAATGAAATGCTACCTATGTGCATAAAGGTCTGCAAATTACATCATCAGATTGTGATCTCCTTTAGCACACTCATACCACTGTCTTGCTGAATGTCAGAATCCAGTGATGTTTCCTACCATTAAAACATTCTTAAAAGTGTGCACAAATTGCCTTTTATCAAAAGAAGTAGAAGACATAAGATTTATACTGACAAGTACCATTTATAAAACTGAAAACAGATAAAGTAGCAGACCAAACACAGCTCAGAAGTCATGTTTGTGCAGTATTTTTGTTTCATTATTGACTCCAGATGCAATAAGACCCGTCTCTTTCATTTTAAACACTTCTGCAGCAAGAGCTCTAGGCAATTATGCAGAGCATATTGTCTTCCTTCAGATGGAACAATTCTCTGAGGGTGAAAACATCCTGTTTTCATGCTATCATTCAGGAGGTTACTGCCATATATATATTTCCTTGGTATTTGATCGTGATATCTGCTGGTGTGGTCTTACTGAAACTACCAGCTGGAAGCTTAGGGAAGTAGATAAAACCTTTGTGGGGAAAAAAAAAAACAAAACCCGAAAACAAAACCAAAACAAAAACTCCCCAGTAAGAGGAGGAATATTTACAGGAAGGAAAGAATACACAACTGTAATACTGGGCACTGAAACTCCGCAAAGCAGTGGTCACAGTACTAAGCTGTCAGAGTTCAAGAAGCGTTTGGCATTGGTCTCTGACATAGGCTTCAAATTTTAGGTAGTCCTGTGTGGAACCAGGAGTTGGATCTGGTGATTTTATTTTATTTTTTGTGGCTCTCTTCCAACTTTTGGCACGTGTATAACAAGCTGTGGAAGGTGGGCAATACCAGGTTCTCAAATTTTCTTCAGGTTGACTTTCACCAGAAGAGGGACATGGGAGAAAACATTAATACGAATGGCAACAATGGATAAAACAAGTAGTAAAGTTTTGAGAAGATTTGGAGACTTCTTTTCAGAGTGAAAGATACTTGAGTTCATTTTGTGTGGAAAACTTAATGGTGGCATCTTAAGCAGCTTTCATTCCAAGTTGCAGAGGTGCTGTCCCTCAGCCAAACTCTACTGTCCTGAGCTCCTTCTGAGAGCTTGTGCCTACAGTATTTTTTCCAAAAAAGGGAGAGAGTACAAATATGAGTATGAATCCCTTGTCTAGCAGCAAGGCAGACTGGTTATGACATATGGCAAGGGCAGGCTTGTCTGGGGACTGATCCTGTAGGCTGTGGTTAGGCATATCCCCAGAACAGCAGCTGGAGGCAGGCATGCTAATGCATACTGCCTGAGTAATTGTTTCATAGGCTGCCTAGTAACTAGTTACAAGAAAAGATTTCCTATTACTAAAACAGAAGGAGCTCTTTTCTGAGATCTATTTATAGGGATGCTTGTAGCATTTCTGCCATGCTCTCACAGGTGGCTTATTGATGTCTCATTTGGGCTTACTCATCTTCCTCCAAACCCATAGCAACAAACTGCGGAAAGGCAATTTCATATATGGTATGTGTGTGTTCCAGCAAGTGTCTGCCTCCATGTTACAGAAAAGGAAGCTTTGGGATACACCACAGGGTCTACAATTCATCCCCATTTTGGTGCATTGAGAGTTTTAGGCATTGGCTAACACCCAGTTGCAGTACTTAAGTGACATGAGCAAAAATGTCTCTTTTGATACTGTACTGGAAAAGAGGAATCTTTGTTTATTCTTATTCCTGAGGTAACAGTTGAAGAGCAGCCACTTATTGGTCCTTAATGCCCAGAGCTTGTTCTAGTCTCTTCAGTGTGCTGTCAACCACTCAATAAATAATAAGTAACTGCTATGTTGATATCTCTTTATTGAGCTGAGCCTATAACCCAATGTACATAGCTGTGCACGCACATCTCTGTATACGGTATTAAAGCTTATATTATATAAGCATTAAGTATTATAAGTGAGTGTCAGTAAGTCCCTGGCACTCACCAAGTGAAGATTTGAATCCAGTGGAATATGACCACAGGGTTTGCCCTGGATACATACAAATAAATTGATTAGTAGCAGAGCCATCATCTTCTATTTGCTTGATAAATAACTTCAGCCTTTAACAGTCCAAGAGATTTCAAGAAGATATGCCATACTGCTTGCTTATGAAGCATTTTCTTTTTTGTTCCTTTGAGTAAACACAAGTTGAATACAAAAAACTACTGCTGTGTTTGATAGCACTGAAGACTGTGCTAAAAATGCCTGGAGTTACAGGGTCCCAACTGACAAGTTAGTAGCTCCCAAGGAGACCCCAACTGGTGCAAGCACAACTCTCACTGAGCAGAACAGTATCTCTGTCTCCACATTTTACTGACAGGTGGTATGGAAGCCCTGTGTCACACTCCTCAGCCATATTTATGAGAGGAGAGGGCATCTGACCTGCTCAGCACACTGCTGGGACTGGACTGCACACACAGCAGTGTGTGTTTTCCCAGCATTGCTTGGAAGCATCAGCCCATACGGCTCAGCCCTGAGCCCTGTACGAAATATGCAGGTACAGGCTGAGCATAGGATGAGGGAAGTCCAAAGGCAGAAGTTAAAGAAGAGTTAGTTGCTGCTGACTGACCCACCAGAGGAAGGAAAATCAAAGAGGGATTTGGGAGGGGCACAGAAGAGACAAATGACGAACCAGGGAGATGGATGTGCTCTGTGAGGGAAGAAGAATGAGGAAAAAGTTAAAAGAAACTGGAGGAGAAACACAGGAGGATAGGAAGGAGAGATCATAAAAAAGAGTGATGAGATGGGAATGAGCAGTAATCTGTAACAGCAGAGAAAAACAAGAGAAAGCTAAATGATTCTTTTTGTATTTTTGGGGAGACAGGAGAGAGAATTTATTTTTATTTAATATTTAAAACACCAGTTTTAAAGCAATTATTTTATTCATTTATTTTAAGAAAGAGAGATCTCAAGGGGCTGCCCAGCACTTAAAAGCATGTTTTTAGTTCTCAAAGATGCTAACTCCTCTGGATTTTTTTAGTTAATTTACTATTGGACTCATGGGCTGGCTCCTAGGAGCATCATATATACGATGTGTGGCTTCTGCTCATCTTTTTCTGCAGCAGAGATTAGCTCTGCAGGATTTTCTTCTAGGCAGTCATTGCTTTTTTTTCCTCTTTGTTTGACAACAGTTTTTTTTTTTTTTTTAAGGAACTATGAAATTTTTTATATTTGCAATATTAAGAATAAATAGTCTGTGGATCCATCAGAACCAGAAATCTATTGTATTGTGATTGCAAGACATGACTTCACAGCTTGGTAATTCACTGTAGTCCTGCGTTCTCATGCTTCTGTAGAAGTCTGGTAGATTGAAAACCTTTAAGCCTTCATTCAGTTTGTGCCCCTCGACAAAGCCCTGTAACATGAACTTTAAGAGCATACTTCAGTTTCTTTGAAGTCAACGAAACCCAGAAAAATTCTGCTGAAAAGAGATAAAAGATTTATTTGGAAATAGAAGAGGTCAAAGTAAGTAGGGATGTGAATAAAAATTTTATGTGCAAATCATTGCATAGATACTCTTATTTAGGAGAAAAATGGCTGGAATCAGTTTCATATAATAGTAAAATCTAAGTTAGCTTGAAGCTCCCTCATACCAGAAAAAAAAAAGAACAACACATGCAATCCTTTACTCTGCCGTATTTCTCACCATTTCTCATTTTGATATGCCTATGTTTTATTTAGGTCTATTATAGTTTGTTGTGGGCACACTATTCTCAGCAGTGTTGGCCTCTTTCAGGTGGATGTAATATAGTTTTGTTCTCTTCACAGATGAACATGATTATAAACAGCAGGCATGCATCTCAGAGAAACTGCACGGCATTGCCATGCTTCACGCTACTTGAGGTAAAACAAACTGTAGATAAATTGCTAAGTATTTGGGGTGTATTTTTTGAAGGAAATGCTATTAGCAGCAACTGATTTATATTTATCAATGTATTTATGTTTATTTTAATATGGAGTGTTATCTGTTAGTTGACAATCTCTTTTTTTGCAGTTGTGAATAAAATTTTAGTCCCTGTAACCGTTTCTCAGTGCTTTCATGAGAGGTTGTGTGAAGAAGGCTCTCTAGCTCTACAATTTAATTTTATGTGGATTTAATGTTCTAAAGTTCCAGAATTCAACAGAGTGAAGTACCTCTGAGCTGGACTCTTATGGATATTGGTGGAAAGGACTTGTTAATAATACTTCATCAGTATGGAAGATGTTTCATTTATCAATATTAATGATGAGGAGCAGTAGAACAGAATGTCATAATGGTTGTTCAAAGTCTTTCAGTCTATAAGGAATGGCAGATATAGCCCTTCAGCCCCAGTGGAAAATCTTATGCAAGCATTTAGATGTGAATGTATTATTATGCTATAGTCACACAAGTTCTGTGGTATGAGGTAAGGAGGAAAGGAGGAAGGTAGCAAGACATCTAGAACTAGTTCTGGGAAGCCAGCACTGGTTACTGTGGGATGCCCTGATAATACATTTGGAGACATCTGGTAATCAGAGAAAGGATGATATCAAAAACTAAGGTACAATATAGTAACATGCCATGGAAGAGTGAGATGCATTGACATTGTGACTTAAGTTATATCATGAAATGTTGGATGGATTATTTCTTTCTATCAGCACATTTTGGAAGTAAAACTTGCTTCCATGTGGATAGGAAATTGCTTCATTGTGTGGTATTATTTCTGTCACATCACTTCAGCTAGTATTGTAGCTTGGCAATTTATGTTCACTCTTTTCAAGTAATGTTTGTGATCCACTGTGACACAAATCACTGCGGATCCACTGGCTTTTTTTGCCTGTGCTATGTCACGCTGAGACAGCATCAGGGTGGATGATTTCTATATAAAATTTAACTGCATTAAAAGATCCAAAAACCTGATGTTGTCATGATACTGTTACATAAGTTTATGTCATAGAAGTCACTGGGAAGACAGTAAAGAACATCCAAATCTATAAATGGAGATCAAGGTGATATGACTTCTATTCTTGAATGTTGGAGAGAGCACTCAGCCTTATTTATGTTCTGCCTCATCAGTTGTAAAATCTAAAGAACAGTTCTATGCCCACTTCTGGTAAGATATGCAGATAGAAGAGGAGAACAGGTGTGCAGTAGCAGTACTTTATAATCATTTATTGGCATGGCTACCCAGGGTAGAAAAGGTGCTCCAGATGTGTATCAGCTACAATTCTTTCTTAAAGAATCTGGATAAGCTAAGTATGTAGTATCTGAGCACCCCAAGTCAAGGCATTTGGGTGATGAGAAGGAAGGTCTGTGAGATGTCTTAGCTTTTCTTTAAAAGTCTCATTGTATGTTCCTTACTTCTATAGCAGAAGAAGTAAGCCAAGCCACGTACATCAAAAACATAGTATAACAGCAATTGTACTTTTGCTTGGGTGGTAGCTGGAGAGAAAAACAAGGTGTTGGATGAGGATTCAAGTATCCACAACCATGCAACCAAATCCTCTCTGCTGATAAAAGGGAACAGCAACCACTAGGTGCCAGTGGTGCTGACTGTCCTTTGGTGGTGATTGTCTCCCACCTGTGAAGACCTGATGTCTATAATGTTTACAAGACTGGACTGACTGTCTGGCAGAGAGACTGTTTACTTGCAGGGACGCATTAACAGCTAAGCTGGCTGTGTGCAGCTTCCCAGCCTGTATTTCAAGAGTTTATTTTGTGTGAGACAAGGGAAAAAATGCTTTTCCTGGAAAGCTGTTAGCCTTTATTTCTTAGGTATTTGAGCAGGTCTTAAGGGGATCCCAAATATAACACAAGACTGTATGCAAGTTCTATCTTGCTTTTCGCTAAAACATCTGAGGTGCTGTTGTTCTCTGTGCTCACTGGCAGTGACAGGGAGTTAGCTTCAGCTGCCTGCTCTGCACAGTTCTGCCCCTGCTCACCTCTCTGCCTGGCCGAGCCCTGGCTGAAAGTCAGTGAAGGTCAGTACCTCAGCCCTGGAAGACTTGAAGATGCTGGCAGGAAACAACAGCAGGGGATATTTACATTACATGTTAGTCAGGTTCTCTTTGCAGAGAAACATGACTTTTTCATGAGCAGCCTGCAGGTTAGGAGTAAAAGAAAAGGTGGAGATCAGAGTGATTAACATTAGAGGAATGCCAAGTGTAGTGTTTCTCTTGCAACAAAGTACAATAAGTTTTTTTACACTTAGAGCTTGCTCTCAATCATTGACTCAACTCTGCTAAGCAGTGGCATTTCAATGGATGATAATGTACTTGTTAGATCTAGTTTCTATTCACTTGGTCTCTCTAGCAAAGCTTGCTTCATAGTAGATTTTTTCCCCTAACTTATTTCTAACCCAATGAGAAAAATAATCTAAAGATGTACAGAAACTTCCAGTAGTATGAAAAGCGGTCTCAACAGGCTTCATTCTTCTGGCGATATTAAGCTCTACACCTTCCAAAATGTTAGCTTTTCTCTGCAGAGCAGTCTCATAAGCTACTGCTGTCAACCGTTCAGAAAACATCTGTCCTCTTCAACTCACAAATTTATTGAGAATGTGCACCTGGGTATTCTGTCATCTTTTCCAGATACCTTCATTAGCACTATTCAAAGCAATGAACCCTGCTTTTATTGCTTGATCCTAGTGGATGGAATTTGGAGTCTCAATCCAACTACCTAAGCTGGAGGAAAAAATATACATTCTATAAGACTCTGAAAGCTCAGAAGCTGAATCTGTATGGCAGAACCTGAGCTGTGTAAGCATTTGTTATTTCCTGTTATTGTCAAGGGCTTCTGCTAGTTCAAGGCATTATTTATGCAATCTCTCTTGTCCTTATTTTTTTCTATCAGCTATTGAATTCCTATGACATGTTGCTTTATTATTTTTTTCTTTCTAGCAAATTTCCCATTTAAAAAAACATCAGATTTTGAAATTAATCTCCTCAAATCTTTGCAACATCAAGAGTTAGTTTCTCCAGCAATGCCAGCTGATGACAGACTATAAACATAGATTCCTAAGGCCAGTTACTATCCAAGAGCACTCAGTTTTCAATTTTTCTTTGAAAACAGGTTTTTTTTCCTTCTGAAAATGACTTACTATCACCAGATGCAAACTTTTGCTGTTCTTGTGAACCTCTGTGATTTTAAGTTTAGGTATTCTATGAAAAACATTAAGTGGTGCTATTTGAACAGAATCACACAATATCACAATTGATATTATCTTTTGTTTTGTTTTCTTTTTCCACCTCCAGTTATGCATATAGATGTACTTATTGAAATTTTAAGAGATGTAATTCTTTCATCCTGTATTCACCTCTAGAAATTACCCAAATCACCTTTTTTGAACACAGGGGTTAGAGTGTCTCTAACTCTGGCAGTGGGCAGATCCTTTAATTTATGCATCTGTGAGACTGTTACTGACTTCTGTACTTCAGATAGCAGAGCTGCATTCATAAACTACCACTCTAAATTTTGTGAAAAACTTACCTTATTGCTTAATGGACTTCCATCTTCTTAGCATGGAGCCCTGAACTGTGATTAGCTATGCTGATAGGTTTTGTGGCTTTGTGTTTTTTTCAGTCTTTATTGGAGCAGTGGCAATACAGCAGTGTTTGGGGTTTTTTGTGGCTCTTTTTTTTTAATGCTTCTGAAGAGATCCTGGCTGACGTTTCTCTTTGTCTTGGTTATGCACTCTGCAGGGCTCTTTATACAATTTATTCCCCATTGAACTGTGAGCTTTCTCATAGCTGAGAATAAAGATGACTCAGACAATTTACGGCTGATTCAACAGTAGGAGGTCAATCTGAGTTTCTCCTTTACCCTTTGGGTTCTAAGAAGATCATTATGTATCATATCTCTCTTGTGTAATTTTCACAGTCTACAAATTTCTTTTTTTTTCCCCTGGCTTCCAATACCTAAGTAGCTTGTCAAAAGTCTTAAAAATTACAGCTAGTAAAGTACCTAGAAGAAGATGCAGAAAGTAGTTGCATATGAATAGGTAAACTGCAGTTGTATGAATTTGTGGTGAAGTTGAAATGCCAACAAAAGAAATGAGTAAAAAGCATTTCACATCTTCCATCGAAGTACAGGCTTCAGAGCCACCACTTATCGAGCGTCTTTATTTTTTAACTTTCAAATATATCTTCTCTTTAAATCTTTAATTTTTTTTTCCCCATTGGATCCTTAATATATTTCACTAAATATGTATACTAAAACCTGCATTTAGACAATCAAGGTCATAGTGTCATTTCTGACTTTAAGTGTATTTGTTGGTGTTTATTTATTTCCATTCGAAGACTTGTAATCCTTTTTTCATATGGAGCAAGATGCCTGATAACATCATGCTTCACTGTGAAATGAAACTGCACATAAACGCGGAAGTGCAATATTAAAATGGCATGCAGATTTAGTTCTAATAATACTGTTATGTTTTTTGCTCTCTTCTCCATGATTTGGCTCTTAACGTTATGCATAGCCACTTGGATGCAAAATGTAGATTCTGAAAGGAACTGCACAAAGTACCAAGATTCTGTTAGCAACTCTACTGCATTGATAGTAATAAAAAAGCAGGTTTTTGATGTTTTAAGGAAATGAAAACTGTTACAAAGCAATGCAGAGCTTTGTGTCCATACATAGATGAGAACCATCAGAACAGGATTAAATATACAGAATCTTTGATGGAATTGAAATTATACAGAAAAGCTGAAAACCCCTATTATAAAATATAGCTTTCAGTGACTTTTGCTGCTTTGTGGAAACCTGATCATTGAATTACAGGTAGTTCTTCAAAGTGATGTTGGGGAAATGCCTGAGTTTTGAAGGAACGAGTAGGTGAATTGCTCTGGCAGTCTGTCATTAAATTTTTTTCCAGAACACAATAGAGTCATGACTGACTACATCCTATAACCCCCTTCCAAAACCAAATAAACAAAAGTTTTTTTGACTTTTAAAAATTTTGCTGAATTTTATATACAGCTTGTTTAATGAAGTGCTCCTAGGGTAATGCCTCTCTAGAATTTGTTAGTCCTCCATTCCAACAGACTCGCTTCCTTTGTAGGAACAGAAAAGTTTCCTGCACAGAGAGCCTTGCATATGTTATTGACAAACATTGATCAGATTGTATTTACTGCAGTTTGTTTAAATTGCTCTTGAGTAGAAATTACTTCATGTGAGTTATTCTTGCACAACTTCCTTTAAATTGCTAATTTCTGTAGTTCACTTTAGTAATATTTTACTATGAAATGTGTGTACCACAATACTCATTTGTTCCATACTGGTAGGCAGCAGTAGTTCACTATTAGAAATAGTCTGCAGGGAAGCTTTGGCTATTTGTGTAGTATTTTCTTTTCAAGAAAAGCAATGCATTTTTATCTTTTGGGGCACTATCAAATAAACTTTTAACCATATCTAACAGGATGGTAAACATTCAGAGAAGGGCATTTTAACACCCATTGTTCACTGGGAGCACTGCAAGTGTAGGTGAAAGAAGTGATGCTTATGAAAAGCACGAATTGAGCTAATAAAACTTTTTAATGTCTTCTACTGACAAGATAAACATTGAAAAGCTAGCGCTTCTTCAAAATGGATAGAACACAGTAAATCAGTAAATTTTCTTTATTCTCAAGCAATATCTGAGCTTGGCTCCAATAGAAAAGTAATACCCTACTAAGCAACTTCACTGCAGATATTGTTTATGTTGTTAAGTACTTGTGTAACAGAGAACCAGATGCAAGTAAATGTCCTGCATGTGAGGGTTGTGTTAGTCACCCCAGGCGATGCAGAAATGAGCCAGCTCCCCTTCTGTATTAATCCTCACCTGCTGGTAATGAAAGCAATTGGAGTAGTCAATAAAATAAAGAGGGTGCAATTTCTCCTGCTTCTTTTAATGCCTCTTCTACTTTGAAGAAGTAGATCAAAGCACAAGGAGGCAGAAAGAAGGGATGCTAAGAAGAGCAGCATCCAAGAAAGGGAAATTAATCCATGAATGAATTTATCCAGAATTATCTTGAAATCTGAAGAGATTTCCAGATTCTTTCAGATGATCTTCTCTCTGATACAGTGTTTTTTCCAGCCTTGACCAGGAGAAATACAGGAAGAAGAAAATTCCTAGCATTGAGTGAATGTACTTTGGTTTAATACTCCTTCTGGTCAGAAGAAGGAAGGGAACCAGGAGTTGTGTGTTTGTTGGACAGGAACATTCCTTTGTTCTGAGGATATTTTTAGTATGTGTAGGGATATTTTCAGACAGTGTCAGTGTTTTTAAAGAACCTGTATGTCATAACTATTCCAGTTGGTTTGTTAAGTTTTAATGCTCTGTATTTCTTCATAACTCCCACACTAGTGATATTTTTCATGAAAACTGAAATGAAAAGATTATCAAGGAGTGTCTATTCATTACACAAATCTAGTAAGACACAATTATCAACATAGGAATAAATTGATGTGTATTAACATCAATGAACATTTGTCCCCCCATTATTTTTTTTTCTGTTTTGGACAAGAATTTATGACAGAATCTCCTCTGTGTCACCACTGTCATTAGCCTTGTTTCTGAGGTTGCTAGTTGCAACATGAGTGCAGGAGAGCTGTGATATTGAATAGTGAGTGTATGATTAAAACTTGTGTGAAAGATATGTGTGTTTTTGTGTTATCATCACATGGACTTTTTCTAAAATTACTTTGAACTTCAGCTGTGTAGCTCATGCCAATGTCAACTGGGACAAATTTGAAATTGCGCAATTTCTCTGGGGTAATTTTTCTTTTTATCTGCTAACTGAAATGTTAACTGAAGTGCTCCTAATGAAGTTAAATACTGGACACCAGGGTGCCTAATAAGCTAAATATCTTGCTTAAATCCCATTTGGATACTGTCCTGGTTACTTTAGGAGCAGTATTTAGTACATTGGATATTAGCATTGCTCTATGAAGAGGTTAATGCCATTAAAAAGATGTGTCCTAAGATGGTTGTGTCTTTTTAGCAACCACCCACTCCATTTCACTCCATTTCAGTTTTTGTGCTGTCTTAGTGGGAATCTGATCCTGTAGCCCTTATGTTCTGTCCTCACATCTCCGACTGCTTTTAATTTCTCTAAATTAACAGACGTCTTATGGGAGTGAAAGACCAAATGCTAAGAATATTTTAATGTCACTCTTTTTTTGAGGTGTACTTCATGTTTACTGCTTTACCACATTCCAGTCTATTCAAAGTAAGTGGACTTTAGATACTTCCACGATTGATAACATCTGGCAGTGTGAAGTGAGGAAGAACTGCATAATATCTTAAGACCATTAGAATAAAGTCACTAGGTAGATGTATGAGAAGAAATACTTGGAATTTTTCTGGCAGGTAGCAATTGAGCCTCTCCAAAAAGAAATACTGAAGATATTTTATGTTCCTTGATTCTATTCCTGCAATCTGGCCTTCCCATCCCTCAGCCACTTGCCCAGCCTAGGATCCTGGATGTGCCAAGTCACACTGTCTGTGCATAATCCAGTTCTTTTCGTAGTGTCCTACTGTCATGCCTGATGCTATCTGCTGTGTGAGCTGTTGAGCTGCTGCCTTTTAATCCTGCTCTGGCAGGAGCCTACAGAATACTCACTTACTGCATTTCCTCATGATAAACCTGTGATTTTAACTTCTGATGTTCTTGTCAAATTTGCCAATGCATAATTTCTCCCCCCACTTCTTTAATGATTTTTGTCCATGTAATCACTTGCCTCTTCTCTCTTCAGTACAGTCTGTTGTTCAGAGTTAAGCTGGTTAGCTAGATGAATGAAGCATCAAATAAGTAAGAATCTCCAAGAGCAGTCATCAAAGTAAAGACTTCCATATTAACTAAACAAGCATCTATCTTGTTACACAATACTTCGACAGTGTCTCCTAAATATAACTTTCCTTTAGCCTAGCAAGTTTTTGTACAGAGTATTTTTAAATGAGAAACAATCTCAAGTAAGATAACTTAGCTAAGATCTCGAAAACTTTGGTTAATAATAATTTATGATACCAATACCAGCAAGTTGCTCAAAGGACCTTCAAAAGCTGGTTTATTTATTATTATTCTGTCTCTTTACCTTTCCAGCTACTCCTTGCAATTCAGGATTCAATTCTCAAAGCAATAAGTGCTATTAGTGTTTCAGAAGTGACTTCAGCTGTTGGAGTTTCTCTTCCTTGCTGCCTTCCTAGGCGTTTTTTCAGTGCTTGACAGTACTCTTTTTGCCTGGAAGGTAATTTATAGTGACTGATAATGACCAAGTGATAGGGATAGACTCTTAGATATTTTTTTTTTTTTAAGGCTTAGTCCCGTAACAGGTTTTATGTAGCAGCTTATTGCTTTCTCTAGAAAAGGGAACACTGGGAGCTGCCTTTGTTGCTTTGTTGATTCTATTATTCTATGATTCTACCAGTGTAGATAAACAGATGAGCAGTTTTCACTTTGTAACATTTCACCAAGTGTCAATGGCTTATGGTTTGGTTCAGCCCAGTGCTGTGAATAATGGGCCAGAGGGACCCACAGATCCATGCCCCAGGGAAGGCATAGGGGGAAAAGGGGAAAGGATAGGGAGATGGGCCTAAAAACAAAATAGCCACAACAATTGAGGAAGAAAACTAATTTACTGAATAAGATATTGGAATGAAAGATAACACAATATAATACAACGTAACTGCAATTCAAGCTAATAAATCAAATAAAATGGATGAGAGAGTGTCCAAAAACTGAAGGCTTTACTCTAATGCTGAAGGCGATTGGACTAGGGAGCACGCATTGCAGTGACGAGTGGAAAGGGATGTCTTGTGACTTATGAACAGTTTTGTCTTTCCCTCTGAATGGAAAATGGAAACGAAGTCCTGTGGGATATATAGTTCTCCTTTTCTGGAGAAAATACCTGGAATTATTGATGATCCATAGAGCTGAAGCATTAACTCTTTAACTCCCAGTGCATTATATGATATTATGAGGAATACCAGTAACATAACAGCATGACACCAAGTTAGAGGAAATATGGTTTAATTATTAGACTTGAAACATAATGATCAAATAAATTACAGTAATTGCAGTGAATCACCACTAGAGTGGATTGTAGACATTAAGACTAAAGATTATAAATTTGTAGGTTTATAAATATAAAAATATTTATTTATATTTATTATAAATTCATTTATTATATTTATATTTATTATATTTATATAATATTTATTTATATTTATATTTATTATAAATATAAATTTGCCATCAGAGAATCATACAAAAAATAGATCTCAGGGGATTCTTAGGGGTCATGTAACCCACCCACTCATTCAGAGCAGGGCTGGCTTCAACATTAGGTCAGGTTGCTCCAAGCCTTGTCCAGTCTGGAGTATCTCCAAGGATGAAGATACCCTGATAGAAGGAAAGTATCTAGATAAGGATGTCTGGATGATTTCTGCAACAGTTGTTGTGTAGAGTCTAGTCATTCAGAGAAGTTCTCTGACCACCTGCAGCATGGACAGGCCTAATGCCTTATGGAGGTTGCCCTGTTAGTCCTTCTCTGAGTTTAGCCACAGAACCCAAAGGGATATTGTGGAAGTGACATTTTGCAGCACAGGGGGAGCTCCCCAGAGTACCGAGGTGTCTGTCCTGCAGTGGGCATGAGCAGTAGCTTGGTGAAAAACCACTGTGGGAAATGGTATCCTTGGCATGATGACAGTGGCATTCCGGGGTTGTATGAATGTATTGTGCTTTTGAAGCAGTATTTGTCATTCGATTTCAAGTTTTCCTCTTCCTTGAGTTTTCAGCCTTTTCTGGATGCTCAAGAGCAAGATATAAAGGAAAGGGTATTTTTTAGAGCAGAGATTTTTGTGAAAACGTGAACGTCATGTGAGTGTCCTCGTGTTGAATGGAAACGTGCAATACCTTTGTTTCTTGTAGCTCTCAGGATCATGAGTGGTGAGGTCTATATGAGGGTATAAATGAGCTGTGTCCTGAGCAATGAATATTTTGAATTGGTCTTCAAATATTTTTAATATTTTAAATTTTCAGAATAATCGAAGAAAATCATCATCTCTATTATTAGCTTGATTGAGCATATCTGGTAGCAGTGAATTTTGTGTTTAATTGTTTGATAAGTTCTGTGGGCTTTTTCTTTTTTTTTCTCCACTAAAACACAGTTCACGTATCCTGAAATTGCTCTTTCTGTGCTTTTCATATGCTTTTAATTTTATGAAGGAATGAAACTTGGGGGTGTGATTTCAGGTGTAATGCTAACGAGATGTGTCTAGTATAATTTGTAAGAACATAAGTTGTTCTATCACACAACTGCATGCGAGCTTACCCAGTAGAAACTACAATGAAGAGTGTATTGGATGTCTGCCAGGACGAGCTGCATACACTTAATGATAATCAGATCTGGAAGTATGCAGTGATTATTGTGCATAATTTATGATATTAGTCTATTTGTTTTTCCCTTTTGAGAGAGAGTTAGCAAGTGCGTTGATTTAATCTAACGTACAAGCTTGTGCTTGAAAGTGTCATTAGAGTCCTTTATAATTTACCTGTTCATGATACTATTGCTGAGAGCCAAGCCTGGTTATGATGTGAGATATCTGTGCAAGTTTTACTACGCACCTGCCTCTGAACTGATGAATCCTCAGTGTCAGAAGGATGACCTCCCACTGGTGTACTGACTTGCCAGTGTGACAGTCTAACTTATTTTATGCAGTTCTGGATGCTATTTAAGAGTGGAATTTAAAAATCAGAGGTTGGATTTATCCAGGTAGAGTCCAAGTTATAAGACATCAATCTTACAAGCACACAGAAGATGATATTTCATGTGAATTTTCCTGCAGATAAACCAGATCTCCTTTAGTTAATCCAGAAGTGCTACAACCTTTCTAGCAACTTTGGCTGTTCCTCACACATCTCTGAGTAATGTTTATTGCATGCTTAAAAGCACTGCATGCTACTATACTAATGTGGCTAAACTGTGGGTGAAAGCATAATCACAAAAAGGAGGCTGGATGTACTGAGGATTTCTTTTCTTCATGCTTGTGTGCTTTTGGACCGACAGAATTTTCATACAATGCAGAATCTTGATGAGTGGGTAAACATTTACTTTAAGCACATCCCTGTAGTATGGATATACAAAATATTTAACTGATAAGTTGTATTAATTGGCCTCACTATTTACAGTAAAAAAAAAAAAAAAGAATGTACAAAAGAAGACAAATTGTATCATGGCAAGACTGCCATATTCAAATGAGTGAAATTAATTTAGTAATGTGTAGAGGGAATTTTTTGAATTGGTCTATAAAACCTTCAGGCATTGTGCAAACGTCTGAACTAATTTTGAATTATGTATAAATTCTAACTGTACAGATGCATACAGTACACTGCATAGGGTAGGCCCATGTGACTTCCTTCCACTTGATTACTGCACCATGAGTAAGTGCGTGCTCTGCTTATATCAGCTACTGATTCCATAATCTGCTGTGTCAGTAGTTCAAGGTATCACTGGTTGCATTTCAATGGGAGGTTCCATCATCAAGGAGTTGTTAAAGAGGATGACATTCTGGGTGAATGAGATGCGGATGCTTATTCCTAATTTGTATTATTTTTATTGAACCAATTATTCTAAAGATTAACAGGTTTGCAAACAGTTTGTACAATACTGCAATTACTGAAAACGTATTTAGAAACCATCACAACTTCATAGTTGTGGTAACAATTTTCGAAGTAGACTTTTTCCTAAGATTATCTTAGGTTAGATTAAATAATCTTTCTAAGAGCATTCAGATGTTAGTGTTTCATTGTTGCATTGACAAAAACATGTTCTGGTTTGGGTTGCTTTTATTTATTTATTTTTTAATTTTTTTTTTTTTATTATTTTAAGTTGACAGCACGGTAGTAGAAGTGCTAATGCAAACTTTAGTTCTCAGGATGTGCAGGCTGGTGGTATGTAATGTGCCTTTGGCATCCCAAATGTTCTGTTCTAGCCTATGAAGAACTTGTAAGTAATAATACTTTTCCTTAATTTGAAGATAGCAAGCAGTTTTATGAAGACTAATTATCTTATTGATGTAAATGGTGACTAGGCAACTAATGTGCTGTGGCTACTACTCATTATATCCAACTCAATCATTTCATTGTTGCGTTGTCCTCCTCATTTGTTTCATCTCCGTCTGTTCATTCTTTCATGTACTTGTACTGCACTGTATGAGGTGCCCAAGATTACCGGGGCAAAATTTTGCCTTCTGTGGAAACAGGGTCTAGCTCTACATAATGCTGCAAGGCAAATGCAGTATTAATGCTTATGCTACTACTGATTTTACTTCTTTTTTCCCTCCCTGTGTGACTCAGGAGAAGTATAATTCCTATTTTGGAACTAACTTAGTGATGTGCAGGTGAAAGTTAAGAGTAAAATTGATCACGTCTCACTGCAGCCCTTTAAAAGATGGGTGGTAGTCTAAGCTAGTCATCAAAGCTTGATTTATTGTTTTAAGTGGTATCATCAGGCACTGGTATTTCTCAGAATGGGATGAATGGCACTTTGAGAGGATGATTCATCCTGCCCTAATGTAGTAGAGCTTAGTCACCTGCTGGAGCTGTCTCTCTGTGTGAACTCCATGCTAGGACCATATGAAAAGCTTACGTTAGATGCCTAATTTCTCTGAATCATATTGCGGGTGTTTTGGGAATTAGATTCCATTTCTGATTCTTCGCTGTGCTCCACTTGCTAGAAAATTGTTTTTCTCTTGCATTGTGATTCTCCTATGAACATAATTTTGGTAGTAACACAGAATTGTAGAATGGTGTTTAGTTGGAAGAGACCTTAAAGGTAATCTAGTTCCAGCCTCTCTGCTGTGGAGAGGATTGTCAGCCACTAGATCAGGCTGTCTAGGGTGGCATCCAACTTGGTAAATGCCCCAGCCTTTAGGATTTTAATAACCATTGGATAAAGTTTCTGAAAAGCTTTTCCTACATCAAAGATACCCTTTGCTTCTTAAGTTAGTTTGTGGATAAGCTTTTATGCAAGTCTCTCTCCTTCTATTTGCCAAATTTGTCTTGATGAGCCAGGAGGTCTCTAACAATTCAGTTTGTTCCTTCTCTTCATTGCTGTTGTATCACTAGCATAGATGCAATATTCTCTTGAACAGGCTGGTTTAGTGTAATGTGAAGATGTAACAGGAAAACTTCCATGGTGTTGCCAAATGCTATCATTCTGATAAAGCATGAAAGAGAAACATAAAAACAGTTGGATGATTTGATATCAAGTCTTCCCGTTAGGAAAGCTTTGTTGCGTTGACTGTATATCTTTACTGCCTTTTGCCATAGCAACGATTTATAACTAGAAAATTCTTTTAAAATGAAATGATGACATAAAACACATGAAGGATTAATGAATTTGTTTTTGAATTGGAAATATGTCCCAGTTATAGGGGCTGTGATTTCAAAGTATTACAAATCATTGGAGCTAAGGTTTCTTTTTGTCTGCACTGCTCTACATTGTGTCTCTTGAGATGATATTTCACTAAAAATTAAGTAGCAAATGAAAATAACAAGATGGATCTATGACGACTCTGAGGGGAAACTCCTGCTCTAAGATCAAAGGAACTATTCCCAAGAAAGTTAGTTTCAAAACCAGTGTGTCTATCATCAAAGGTCAACTGACAATTTTACCAGTACCCTTCTGAAACTAAAATTATTGGTTCTGGGCCTTTTTTTCTGCCATTTTGCTGTCACTGCGTATCACTGATATAAATCAGCAGGGAATGCTTTAATTGCAGAATATACTTAGCTGCCTGTGTTAGTCACTGGAGGCTAATGTGTTCTTTCACTTCTATTTGTTTGATCTAATACATGCTTACGTATTTAACTGGGCAACCAATGAATATAATGTTCATTATAATAAAAAGTATAGCTCTGGTTTCACTTGATCAGCTAAATGCATATTTACAAAGGCAAGCCAGTGATGTGCATGCCATGCTTTACAGTATGTTTGCAACAATGGGAATTTGTTTGTGACTATTAAAATATTTGCCATTATTATCTTTCTGCCTTTCATAATACTTTCAGTGTTGTTTGGAGCTTGGACTTGCCTTGCCTATGCATTTTAAAGCATTTTAAAAATTCCTTCTGTAACAGATTGTATTCAACATAGTGCAGCAATCAACTTATATAGGAAGAACTGTAGCAACCATCAATTACATGGATTTTTTTTATGTCTGCAAGTGAGACAGAAACTAAACCACACTTTATCAGCTGCAAGAAACTAAGCATTTCAGAGTGCTCTGAACCAATCCTTTGGCAATATGCAAACAAATCAGTGTTCTAATAAAAATACCAAGGAAAACAATGGAGCAAGAAATTTTTCTCAGGGTCTAACACGTACTAGTAGTGCCGCTGGGATTGTTGTGGTGATTGTGCAACACTTAAAGAATGTTGTTTCTTTAATTTCTTTCATTGTGATCAGAGTCTTGTATCAATGAAGGTTTTAAATCAATTGGTAACTTTAAAACTCCTCTGTGACTTAAATCTTGTGCTTTCTGGTTTACAATTCTATCAGCAAATGGCAAGTTCACTTGTAGTATTTGAAGCACAAGGCACTAGATTTAGCCAATAATACAAGTGAATACTGCTTCTAGTAGATTTATCCCTTCCTGCTGCATACCATATGTTTAAATGTCTGGAAGATGGACCTTAGAGCCTCAATAGCATCACTGCTGTAAAGTTAAAGAGAAACATGAAGAAAGACTATTAAAGAAACTGAGAGGCATGACAATGAGGAGAGTCTGTGTTTCATCTAATGGCAGTCAACATCTACTTGCTGTCATTTGTGTAACAGCAGAAAAGGCAGAGCACTGAGGATATGGATATAGGTACAGCTAGAAGTGTTAGTAATTTAGCTCAGACTGAAAGGGTGTGGAGAAGATGGAGTCAGATTCTTGTCTTTGGGTTCCCAGTAACAGGAGAAGAGTCTGAGCCTGGGACAGAACGCAGGATGTTCTGGTTTAATGAATGGAAATATTGTCAAGGGTTGGACACTGGCATGGTTTGTCCAGTGTGGTTCTGGAATCTCTGACTTTTGAGATATTTAACAGCTGATGGCATAGCCCCAAGAAGCCTCTGCCTGGAGCTGTGCTGACAAGGTAGTTGGGCTTTGTAACCTCTAGAGATTCTTTCCAAAATCCTTCAGGGATTTTGACAGCAGCTTCACAATGCTTATAAAGCAGGACTTTTTCTGTCCGCTCATTCCTATAGCACTCCAGGTGTATCTGTAACACAGATTTAGGCTCCTAATAGCAAAACTCAGGAGTATTTTATTAGCCAGATACTGGAACTTCATCATGCAGCAGCATACTCTGCCATAGTCACAGCTGCACATGAGGAGCTCCCGGTGTTCCTCTGGGGCATCTGCTTGGCTGCAGCTGAAGAGCTGAGCACACTGCAGTCCTGCTCCTGGATTTGGGCCTTATACCTTCACAATGTAGCTATCTGTGTGCAACCAACAGGGGGAAATTGAGATTTATGTGTGTTTGATAATGGATATTGGACTCTGCACTAAGGAAATGGGGAAAATGAAGTCTGTGCTAGGCAGAATTCACCACAAGATGTCTCATGTCTCACTATGCATTATTCACAAAGGTACACAACTATCCAGAGCAGACTGGTGAATGCAATGCAAATGGCATGATTCAGATTATGCCGGGGAGTATGTTAAGAGCATACAAAAATAGACTGGATGTGGAATCCAGACAGGAAAAGTGTGTTCTTCAAGGGCCAATTAAAAATAAATACATGAGAACTGACAGCACTGAAGATGAACAAATCTCTCCAGAAAGGAGAAGAAAGCAAACAGTTAAACCCAAAGTGCAATGCAAGAAGAATGATTGCACGTTACAAAAGCAGGGCTATCCAATGCAATTTGTTATTTCTAACAGCTGTGATTCGGTAGGCCAAGCGCAATCTTTGATGCTAAGGAGTCTCTTACAGGCTGCTGCCGGTGGTAGCACGGTGCGGGGATGGGGGTGTCTGGAAGTAACTTCTTGCCTGCTGGTGTTCAGCGTGTGGACCAGAGCCTGCACATGGGTGATTCTGTGCAAGCACAGGGCACAGTTGTTCATTCTTTGGATGTGCAGATAGGTATTTTTAAGTGGAACACTTTGAGGTTTGAGTCTGTGTGATTTCTTCTGACGCTGAAACAGACTCACGTTTTATTTGGAGGTGCTACTTGGGCTATGGCGGCTACCCGTTTGCTAAATGAAAGCTTTCAGAAAGCTTTAGAAGTTATCCGTATACAGAAGAGCGTATATTGCCCGTTTGAGGCTTTTAACGCCGAAACGCACAGCTACCGGGCGGGGCCGGGCCAGCCGCGACGCGTTCCGGGCGGGCCGCCTCGCAAGCGGACGGCTGAGGCGAGGGCAGCCCCTCTACCGCGGCAGCCGGGGCTCTGGATTCGCCTCCTTTGCTCCCGGGAGGGCTGAGGT
>JAOWBP010004015.1:4372516-4399339 GCA_028571105.1 Tragopan temminckii
ACTGGTGTGACTCTTATTGTAGTGATACCATGATGGTGATGCTCGGTGTTATCTATATTGCTCCTTTTCCTGTCACCTGACCCATAACTGTCTTTTAAGGAGTCACAACTCTCAGAGTCTCTGTTGAGATCATTTAACTCATATGTCTGACGAAGGGTGACTTTTTCGGGTCCTTTCCATTTCCATGACCCACTTCCTTCACCTTCTGATGGCATCTGAATTACAGGTCTGTTATTTTCTGGATGGGCCTCAACTCTGACAATGCTGCTTGGCTCATGGTCTGTCAAGGTTTTGTATCTGATGGCTCCTGTACAAGTGACTGTGCTTCCCTCTGAACTCTTCGGACTGCCCTGAAGCACTCCTTGCTGCTTAGACATGGCTATTACTTGCATGATTCTTGGCTGGCTGTTGCTTCTACATGCAACGCTCTTCTCAGCAGCTTTCAGCCATTTAGCTCTAGCTGAACTACTTTTGGGTGATGTGTTCACATTCTCTTGAGTCTCTTCAGGAATATGTACTAACTGGGAAGAGCCAGGACGTGAT
Source organism: Tragopan temminckii (assembly GCA_028571105.1). Lineage (NCBI taxonomy): Eukaryota > Metazoa > Chordata > Aves > Galliformes > Phasianidae > Tragopan > Tragopan temminckii. The sequence continues at coordinate 4,373,060 of JAOWBP010004015.1, forward strand.
TGAATAGAGACCCTTGGCCCACCAGAAAGACCAGAGTTGTTACAACTTGGTACGCTACCAGGTTGAATTTTCAGGTATTGGCTACTTGGACCATGATGATCACCATTTACACCCACTCTGGAAGGCTCTGAGCTTGACCTCATTTCAATAGCCCTTGGTGGTGACTGGCCAGATTCAGTCTCTATTACTTGAAGTGACAGCTTACGGCTTTCATTCTTGTTCTTCCACTGGGAAAGCAGCTGTTTGGAGCGGGCAGAGTCCATGGATGCATGAATTGTTGCATTTCGTCTTGCTGGATCTTCCAAGGATGGTGTGTTGACTCTTGGCAAAGTGTTGCTGAAAGTTACCATGTTTTCCTTTCCCATTGGGCTTCGTGGTGTTATGATTTCTACATCCGCATTTGCTCTCTTGATGTTAGTCAGAGAACCTGAATCTCTGTGGTTTCTATTCAGGATGCTTTCTGAACGGTGAGAGACAATGCCATCAGTGCTGCTACCATTTTTACCTGGCAGGATTCTATTGGCATCTTGACTGAGGTCTGTCAAGGACCTTAGAGGTTCTCTGTGAAAATTCGGGTGAAACACATTCTCCTCACTCGGCAAGAAGTTCCCCACAGCATACAGGCCCTGATATTTGAACAGAATCATTAACAAGTAGTTATGAAACAGAGAGAGATTTTAAAGTATCTTAATTACATTCTTCTGCTTTAAATATTGAGTGATAGATTTAGACCACTTTAACTGTGAGTTCCTTCTGAGTGTATCCTTATCTTTATATTCTAAATTCTCTATGTATTCTCATTCTGGTATGTAGAGGTCTTGGTAGGATAACAAGGGAACATATTTCTTGGCTATAAACATTTAAGGAAAATATTTAGCCTCCTTTAGTGCTCTTCATTTTATAAAACAACAGATACTGCTGAAGAAAGAATATTTTGTTATGAAAATATGAAAATAAATATTTGTAGTCTACTGCGTGAAGCTATTTAACATCTACAATACTGTCTGCTCTGATTTAATGAATCTTGTTCCAGCTCAAACTGTGCTGTGATTGTGCCCTTTTCACTGCATAATAACCATGTAATACAATATCTACATGATAGAACAATTTATCAGCTTTAAATCAAATGCATTCCAAGCTGTGCATATCTGTTACAAGATTTAATTACACAGCATTTTCTTATTCAATATATTTATTGTAAAATGCTGTCAGTTTAAAGATTCCACTGAGATAATGTTCTTTGAAAGGCTCAAATGTCTGACTCAGTCATTTAGGTTACTTGATCTGAATGTCCTTTTTAGAGTTATTTGTAGTTTCACAATATTTCACCTCTTTCCTCTTACTGGTGTTTAGTTTTAAGTGTGGATGTACTGACCGCTGGGTTTCCAAGACAATGTGCCTTTTAGATGTGTGTTGTCTTTCCCATGCATGACCTAACAAAGACCATACTTGTTTGTAGATTTCAAACATGGGAACAACAACTGCATTTATGAGAGTCTGCAACAGCTTAATAAATTGAAATTATATACTCAGCAGAGTGCCTTTCTGCTCACAGCATAAGCATAGGATCTGACTTAGTAGCTTGTGGAGTTTTTATTATCTTCTCTGGTTGCTGTCATTGTTGCCACTGTGAAATCCATTTTTTTTTTTTCCTTGGTCACCTTTGTAGGCGACCTACATGTGCCTTAGATTATTACAACGCAGAAAAAAAGGGGACAGATTATGAACTTACTATTATACTAAAATTCATTGTTGACTTCCTTGGGGGCCAAAAGCCATCCCACTGGTTGTTATGACTCTTTTATTCACTATCACATTGTCAGCAGAAGTTCCTTATTGCTCACAGGAACCTGGATTGACACAATCATGTTGGAGATATATTCCAAGCAGCAAGCAAAAGCATCCAACATTTCCTGCAGTCAAATACAAACAGGCCTATACTATGTGCATCCTTACAGCACCCATCTGAAGTGCTCCATCTGTTTCAGTACTGTACAGATGAAGTGCATAGAAGTAACCTGACTTAGGTATCCTATTTCCCTTGCAAAACTTCCCCAAAAGCTCTAAAGAACCACAAGGGGTTAATATTGTCTTTGATTTCTTGCACGTTTAGCACTCAAGTGAGTTGCTGTACAGTAACCCATTTTTTTAGGCACTGTGAACTCACACTGGCAGTAAGTACTGGTTAATCCAATATTTTCCATGTATTATGCTTTGAAGTGTGGAGTAGAAAATATGTGCATCTTAAATAAAGTGCATCATGTTAGAACTGTTTCTGCATGTAGCACTAGACTATTGACTTTGTGCATTATCATGACACTTTGAATTGAAATACATATTTGCTTTTCCCTGTTTTCTCTTAGAAGTGATTACCCTCAACACCATCATCTTCAGCACATTTGGATTATATTCTTAATTATGGTACACTACCACGACAAAATATTTTCATTTAAAATACCAGTACTCTTATTGTATACATATGTTTTATTTTCTAAAACATAACAACATCTATGCTGTATTTACCAAATAGAGAGCAATTCCTCCTCCTATGAGAAAGCCACAGTAAACATCAACTGGGTGATTCTTATATTGAGTGATTCGAGTCAGACCACATATAATTCCACAGATGATAAAAGCAAAGACCAAAAGTGGCTTCAGAAGTTTTGAGGAGTCTGTTAATGTAGAATTGAAGTACATCTTAAAAAAGAAAGAGATGAAGAAGCAGTTACAGAAACTGAAATTTACCTGAGAAGATGAATTTCTCACATGAAATATTTCTTGGACACTTAAATCGCTGTTACGCTAATGTTGAAGATAATCAGTTTAATTTTGTTTAGCAGCCTTGTTAAAATCTACTCAATTACAGTAGGAAGATCTGAAATCGCAAGGAATGGATTTCTGAAAGCAGAGGCAATGTTGCTTATTGATGTCAATTAGGATAAAGATTTTGTGCCTAAATAATGTTTACACTCAGAACCTAAATGTTTTGTAAACGTGACTAAGCAGTCCCTGTGTCAGAAATACAGAAGCCAGATGAAAGCAATAACTTATCACCAGATGCTATAGAGAGCTATTTCTCAACTGGGGATGAAGGTGTAAGGGAGGTCAAAAAATACTTCAATTTTTCACTCTTTCCCAGGCTGAAAAAGTACTGGCAAGTTCCTAGTACATGTGCAATTCTATTACTTAGTTTGATTAGTCGGTTGCTGTTGTTTTTCCCACCCCTCTCTGGTTTTATAGCATGAAGGATGGAAACTTCGTTTTAAATTTCAAATAAGTGAACACTCATACATATATGGGCCCCCATATTGAAGAAATGTCATTGGTCAGATGTGGGAAATCAGCTATAATCACTGAAGCATGTCCTAATATTTCCTGCTAATTACTGGTTTTTATTCCCTTGCTTTGCAGTAGCATCTTTGAGGCCTCAGAGAGTGGTTGTGCCAGTTCATCAATGATGCAATTCTATGGAGGTCAAATGAAACTGGATCACATAAAATGTTTGTGCCTTAATGCCTGAAGTTTAAAAACAATGAGTCAAGTGAAGAGAGCAGCAAAGGAAAGATAAAACATATAAAGGCTGATTTGAATGGTAAGTTAAAACCATCACCTTATAAGATAGATAAGCATTGCATTTTATATGTGAATAACATGAGGCATTAAATACTTTAATATTACAATGGATAATGTTGCTTCTTAACAAAGAATGTGAAGCAGTCACATCTTTTCTGTATTCTTTATAGAACTGCTTTTATTTTAGCTGCTAATGATTTCATTTTGCTTTTAAATTGACAGGATAAAAACTCATATCTGTTCAGAATGTCCAGGCAATACATCGCTGTAATGTGTACAGCAAATTATATTCTGACTTTCATCTTATTTGAATGAAAATGAATAGAGTTGATTACTCACCGAAATGTACACTGCTGCAAAGGCTGCCAGGGTGGCATGTTGAGATGGGAATGACTTTCTGCCAAGGAAGGACACTCAAATTATGCTTCTAAGTTCAAATATACTGTGCTAGTGTTCACTTGAAAAAATATACTGGATGATACAGTAATTTCAGCTGACACTTTCTAAGCAATATATGATCAATCATTAACATTCACTTTCAAAATTTCTTTTGTATAATCTAGAGAAAGAACTAATGTTAATATTTAGCATGGAATTATTTTTGTGTACTATGAGTGTGAATGAGCTCTAGACTGGATGCTTGATTTTAAGAGGGACATTTTCCTAAATTTGTTTCTATAGATAAATTTCCATAATAACTCTTACGCATGTTTCTAATTATACAAAATATTTAATGAGTGAATGTGGTTCTTACGATTACTCCTACTGGTTTCACCTGGACCCTTTGATGTAAGAACTTGTCAGCTATGTATACAACTTGGATAGTCAGTCCCTACCTTCATCTTTATTTGCTTTAAGTTTTCAGTCTTTTTTTTTTTTTTTTTTTTTTTTTTTTAATTTTAACATTTTATAACACAGTAGGAGTTAATGGAGTGAATGACTTTTTGGATGTTAACAAGTCCCTTCCTGAAGCACAGAACAAGAGTGTAAATGAAAATTTGTCCAAACTATGTGAGACAGTAGGCAAAATTTTATTTTTCTTAACTTATTCTTCTTTTAAACCCATTTCAATTGGCTGAAATCAAAAAAAAAGAAAAAAAAGAAAAAAAAAAAGATGAGAATGTAAAGAAGAGATTTTACATAGTAGAGGCAAAAATTTAGCTGGGCGTGGATTCAGTAACACCTATTCTATGGGAGACATCTAGTCCATGGCTTGTGGAAGCCATAAAAAAATTCTGAGCTCTAGAAGTGAATACTTCAGATGTTTATCAGTTTACAGCTGTACATTTTTCTCTTTAAATGACATGGATGTGTAACATACTGGCTGTTTTGGTGAAGAAGAGTATGTCTATCCTGCAGTCTCAGCAGCCTCTTTCATGTGAGATAGGCTGAAAAAAAGCTCAGCTTGGGATAAATGCTTGAACAATCATTCAAGGTGGGTTTTGACAACCTAGCTGGGCTCCATGTTTCTACATCCAGTTTTTTCTGGCAGCACCTCAGCTAAGTTAAAATAGCAGAGATTGAAATATAGTCCTTTGCCCTTAGACGTTTTTCTGCAAAGGAGCAGATTCTGCTTTCTAAATTTATTTCCTATGCATTCTCCTTTGTCTGTTCTAAATAATTCATTCATAATGAAATGTGTGAATGTAGGTCAGTGTGAATGCCACACTGCTGACCTGAATTTGAGCTCATTGCTCCAGCAGCTCCTTGACTCCAGCCAAGATAAAATCAGTATGATTCCTTTTTTCACTTATAAAGACAGACCTATTTTTTTTTTCCTTCTCCTGAGCAAGCCTTTCTCAGTTTGTATCCCTGGTTCAGGGGAGGGCAAGAGAGTAAATATATGAAAAAATACAGGTGCATATAATGTCTATCAACTCCTTTACTCTGCGCAGGTTTTAGTATAAGCATACATTTACTTACAGTCTCTGTGGAGTTATTCTGGAGGTTTGATTCTGTGAAGTTTAATACCACTCAGAACTTAACCTAAATTTGATGGCATTTTGCTGACAAGATACGTCACTATGCTACAGTCAATTTTCTGTTCTGTTTTCTATTCACATGCTTTTAGAGCTAGCACAGTATGTGCACTCTGTGTACTTTCTAATGGTGATGCTGCTTTTGCTCTTTTCTATTTGCTATCTGTTCATCTAAAATGAAAATAATTCAAGCTAAAAATATGTAGCCTTTTTGCTTGGCTCTTTATTGAAAAGGTGAACAAAGGTCTCAAAGAAAACATTCCCTGGGCTCATGAGACAGTATATCACTCTGAATGCTCATGCATGAGGAATGCATGGAGGGGGAATAACGATTAGAGAGTCATACTGAGTCAGAACATCAGAAACAACAGAGGATAGAGAACTCACTGGAGATCTGAATAGAAATGATTGAAAGGATTCTTTGAAGATTAACAGAGGAAAAAGGGTGAAAGAAAAAAGATGCTGCAGAAAATTAATTCATAGGGGAGTCTAGAGAAAAATTTCTAGAGCCAAAGTTTCTAGAATGTACAAATTTAAAAATGAAGGCCATTATAAATGTCATAAGAACAAGTCCCTTAAAAACTGAAATTGCTGAAATCAAATTAATCTCCTGAACTAGAGAAGTTATATTGTAACTCCCGTACTAGGTGACTGAAGGAAGTACTGAACCAGTAGCAACTGCTATTCACTTTGCTAAAGTTGTCACAGTTATATGAAAACAAGAATTTAATAAAGGAAAATGACAATAAAATTTTAGTAAGGAGAAACTGAGGGTGGTATCAGATGTATCAGGGTATTATAGTTAATCAAATGTGTCCTCTATGATAGGAATAAATTTGACTTATTAGTATATGGCTGTCTTCCTAAGAAATAATAACACCAAAACCCACTGCTTAGTGTTAATCTGTTACAACTGTTTCACTGGTGTTTTTTTTTGGTTTTTTTTTTTTTTTGTTTTTGTTTTTTTTTTTTAAGTGGTGATATTTAAATACGATTGGAGTTTTTGGAATGGCTACAGGCAGCCAATTCAGGGCATTGTATTTGAGATGATAACAAAATGAATGAGAGCGATTGTGAAATTTTTCCTTCCTATTCAACCTTTAAATCTGCACCAGTTTCACTGGGAAACTGTGTAGTTGCAAGACATTGCTTGCAAACATCAGGATTCAATGGCAGTATCACAGTAACAACAGATGGTTACAGGAAAGGAGACAGTGAGGTGAAGGCCAAATTGTTTAAGCCAAGTGAAGATACAGTCATGCCCAGATACCTAAATAACAAAGATGGCAAATGAATCAGTGTATGAGCCTCAGCCGACCAAATATATTTAAGATCAAATAAATAATTGAGGATCTTTAAATGTTAGTGAAATTGGTTTGTCTCAGTGAATAGAGACAGATTAGGAAATTTGCTGTAAGATACTTTACAGAGTGAATGATTTCATGATTATCAAGTATGTCGACCACTGAAATCAATGTATGTAGGTTGTGGTGAAAGTAATGCCTCCTATTTATTTCCATGGAAATTGCAACAGATACGAAGATCTCAATAACGCTATTTGATAGAACAAATTCTCAGCAACAAAACTTTTTTTTTTTTTTTTTTCCCCTACATAGTCACCACCATTAGCTATGTGTTTTTGCCAGCAATGAACAAGAGCCTGCAAGCTGGGCTTGGAAAAATCTGTACCAGTGGAGGTGACCCATTGTCACCACTTCTGAAATGCACCATCCACCACTCACTGTGCTCACATCCAATAAGAGTCTCCATAAATATTCAGCATGCATCAGTGAATATCTGTAGGTGCCATTTTTTTTCTGCATAGAGGGATTCAGTGACACACCTTTGCTTCATACACACTTCCATGTCAGTCACCACTTTGTTAGACTGTCCCTCTGCTGCCATCTGTCACACAGCAACAAAATGTAATGGAATATTGGTGGGAAGGCTCAACCTCTGCTAACATGTGCCTCTGATGTAATGGGCCAACATAATAAAATAGGAGACATTACTTTCAGAACAACCCTTGTAAAAGCAAATAAACTAGGGAAGATATGCCTTGGTGATACAGACAAGACATTTTAATAATATCCATGTGACAAAAATGCAATGCTATAAGGCATAAGTTTAAAACAGAAGCTAGCATCTTGACCTGCACAGAGAACCAGAAAAGACTGCAAAGCTTTAGTGAGGTGGATAGGACAGAAGAAAAGAACACTGCTTTCATGCCTGCTAATTGGGTACACGAGAAATCATGCATCTCAGTCAGCCACAGAAATCGTTTTCATTTCAAACATTCTGTAATTCTGCTGTAATGTTACTAGAGAGCAGGACATTTTTAAAAAGCACCACATAGAAAAAGTTTGAAGGACAGCAAAAAAAAAAAAAAAAAAAAAAAAAAAAAAAAAAGATGCAAAGAAATGTGATATAAATGACTAACAAGAGCTTAAACTGGTGTGGAAAAGACATGACTGCTTTTAAATACTTTGTGATTTCTTCTTTGAAGGAAGAAAAATAATTAACTACTTCTAACATGCTTCTGAATCTGACAAAGAATTCCAAAGCCCACAGTTGGCCTAATGTCTTCATAAAGAAGATTAAGCATCACTAAAAAATGCTAATGTTCTCTGCTTTATTACTTAAAGCAAAAAGCAAAACTCATACAGACTTTATCTAGAAAAAGTAAAGGATAGAACCAACCTTCCAGCATTGATAATATTAGCATCAGCTCCTGAGCAAATATCTTCCACAACATATGAATTCTCTGAGCAGGATACGTTTAAGGATGTATAGTTAGGCTTGCAGACAGTCAGGAAATATGGTGCTTGATATCCAGTTGATAGCTGTATAATATCAGTAACAAGAGCAGTAGAACAAAGACCAAACACATGAACACCTAGGAAATAAAGCAGTAAAGCTTGTTAAGTTTATTGTATTTATAAATTAAATGAATCATTGTGTAAAATGCACTCAACATTTTACAGGGATCTGTGGCTCCTGTCATTGGGCTTGTGAGAATTCAACTGTAGTATAAGATCTTTTTCCTTTATGGAATCTTATTTCGAATGAATTCTTTAATATAAAAATTAAGATTATCTATACTTATTTTCTTCTTATGGATACATAATATTTAGTTTGGGTGACCTGATGTCCTCCAATAATTTTTTTCACAAAACTAAACTACATTGGAGCTGCTTCTATTTAGAAAACAAATTTTAGCTGCCTGTAGTACAACCGTCTATTTAAAAGGAGCATACGTGCTCATTCTGTGCTTGGATTTGCCCATTGGAACATTTTAATAACACTGCTGCCCATTAGATCACTGCTCTGAGAACCTGATCTCTCTTTATTACCAGGAATTCATCAGCTGTCAATAACTTTGGCATATCTTCACACATCTTACATTTCTTGAGTACCAAGTCCTCACCACAATTACAAAATGTCGTCTTTGTCAATGATCTATGTTATGTTCCTGTCTGATTAATAATATCAAATTCACAAAGCAGTTAGTTCAATTTTTTAACTGAGCATTTTCTAATTGCTGTTTCCCTAAGGATCTACTTCTAATTCTCTACTTGTATTTATATCAAATTTTCATCTCAAACCTGAAAGAATGCTGAAGTAATTGTTCTACCGTAAATAAACTGCAAATTCAGGGTGTGAATCAAAGATGAAATTAATGCATCCTTGAGCTTTCTTTGGTGATGGAACAGGATGCCATACTGGAGAAGTGGATGGCATGGGATATCATTAGCTCTTCTTATTGCTGCAACCTACAACCCCTCTGCTCACCTCCTCACTGCTGCTCTTAGCAGGATATGCTTTATTGGCCATAAATATATAGATATGTCTTGTCTTCCTGCTTGCCAGCCTATAGACACCTATAGACACCTAACGCTTAGTCCACCTAGGAAGTTTTCAATCTGCTGTCCTGCAGCCTGTCTTTGCTGCCCTCACTGCTGAAAACTTTTTGGAACAGAGACAGCCTTTCCTTTAGCCGTTCATTGGCAGAGGGACTTAATTGTGAGAGTGGAGCAAACTTCAGCCAGCCTTTTAAGCTCAGCTTTATTAAATACTAAAAAAATACAATTCATCATGTCCCTCTCTATCATTATGTTGCCAGATTCTAGCTCCTTTTCAAGAGGTAGATAAACATGTAACAGAAAAAGAATATCAGGTCTACTGGCAGGTTCTAACAGGTTGTACTGTCATGCTGAATGCTGTATCATCTGGGTTGAATCCTTCTGATACACTGAAGACAGGCAGGGGAAACTGTGCACTGAAACCATTAAAAGGAGGGCAGAGCGAAGTGAGCAGAGAAGAAAAAACAAACGATTATTTTAGAAAGACTGACAGTGGACTGGAAGAGGAAAGGGAAAATGGAGAATGTAGATACTACTTTACTGAGTGTGGTGCTGCTTTCTTGCTCCACTTGACAGTTTCTTCTCACATTTTCTGGCAAAAAATAATAATAATAAAAAATCTATGCCAGTGACAGCCCTGCAACTGTTCTGAAAGGCTGTTTCAGGAAAGGAAATCTGCATGGTGGAAACTGAATGCACACAGAAGGCTCTTCTTTGTGAGTAACGTTTGAAACCCACCAACAAATCTGACAGCTCTTCTAAGAAATGAATTGAAGTTGCATCCTCCTGCATTAATATTGGCCTCTGTTCCAATCCCATTTCTTCTTTTGGACAGGCAACAGTAGAGAATTCCTTCTCCTACCATTATCTGCAATGACAAAGAAGCTCTTAATTTAGATGTAGCAATTACTCATAAGACAGCAATAGAATTTAAAGGGCTGGAATATTACTCTGACACAACTGATGTTTTTCACTGATATATACATTCCTTGAAAAGATGTGTATCAATATGTAAACATTCAGTAATGCAATTTAGCCTGTGTGATGGCAACAAGAAAGTGGCACTGACATTAAATCCAAGCGCCATGAAGTTTTGAAAAGAGACGTTTTCTTTTATTAATATGTTTGTATAAAGTTCTCAGTAGAGTGGGAGCCTTGATCCACAGCAAAAATTGGATTCTTCTGCAGTAAAAACATAATAATCAGCAATTCTTGCCTTTCACATGATCCAGAACCACAGCAATATTTTAACTGCTCTTAAGGTGGTTTTAGCCATCAGTCTTGGCCTCACGCCTAGTATTTGCTAGCAGCTTCTAATTACACGGTAGCCTACTCTTCCATAATTATTTAATTTGGCTTGGATTTTAACCAGGTCCACAGCAGTAGGATAAGTCCTGTCCTTATCGTGCTCTGAAAAGAGATCATGACTTAAGACACAGGCAATTGTAAACAGAAATAAGAAGAATATAAATGAAAACAAAGTGTTATTTGCTGGAAAAGCAAGATCTATTTATAGTTTTGCAGTTTCAGGTTTTATTGTTTTTCTTGTTAAGTATTGCAGCTTGAAAATCTGTGTGGGGCTTGTTAGAATTCAGGAAAAAAATGATGTGTTGAAATATTGAAATGGAGGGGAAAACTCACTACAAGGAAAACTCACATAGTCTATCAGCAGATGAAAAGTAATGTAGATGTGCACAGAGCATACAGTACAATTAAATGCTAAAGCATCTGAATTAAGAAGAGTCTGGCATTGTAATGATCCATGTTTCTGCACACTAAGATCTCTCACTGACATTTCCTGTGCTTTATGAATACATATAGAAAATTTCTCAAATCCCACAAGCCATAAGACATATGCCAATAGTACATGTGGTAATTTTCTGTATTATTTCTGGGTTACAGTACAGACCTGGACAAAAGCAGTTGCTACTCATTAATAATGTATTACCAAGCTGCTCATATTCTGACAAGAGTTTCCATTCTGCTGAAATCATCTTCTCCCTTTGGATGAACCATTAAACTAGTCTCCTTCTGTCTGCTCTTAACAACTAACTCTCAATTCAGATGTGTCCAAGTGCTGTTTGGAAAAATGAAATTGAGTTCACAAACAAGGCTGATACACCTTACTGAGCAAAGCTAGTTCTAAAAAAAGTGATAAGTTCAGTGCAGAAAACTTAAAGCTGCTGATACAAAAAAAACAGTGATTTTTTTTTGTGTGTTGTATCAGTTTCTTATGATATTCTGTCTGTAAACAGTTATTAATATTGTACAGCATTAATGAATGATTGTAACTATTTTCACTCATCTGTTGATGCTTTTTCTTAACTTAGTGCCTGCAGTTAGGATAGCGTGAATAAATGAAGTGCTACAGGGAATACTCTAAGAGCTGTGCATCTCCTTTTGCTATGGGAGGATAAAACTGAATTTAAATTCCTAAAGTAATTAGTTTGGGTGATACTCTGCAGCCTAACTGAAGACAGAGCACTTTCTTTATGCCAACTGAAACTCTGTTCAAAGTCTTTAATAACTAATAGTGGCACCTCAAACTTACCGTAATTGATGGTCCAGCAAAAACCAGACTAAGTAACATCAAAAAGGGAACTGCTTCTTGTGTAGGTTCAATATATGGCATACTCAAACTCTTGTCATAGCAATTAAATCCAGAGTGAACTGGCTTGAAGACATCAGTAAGTTCAAGAAAATACAGGCTAACAACAGAAGATGCCAATATGGGCAACTAGAAAAGAAGAAAACAAAAAATTATAGAAATAGAATAGCATTGTATTTGCAGAGACAACATTCTTAATAAATCACTGTAATGTTTGCTATTTACATCCCACTGCTCCTTGCTATATTTGTTTTATCTTCTATAAATAATTAATTCTCTAGAGATATTATACTATTCAGTTAATATCAAGTAACTCTGTTGTCTACCAAGCTATTTAAAATACCCATTCCAATATTCAGCCCACATAATTCAGCATTTTCATCCATGAATCATTAATGGACAGGCTTTTAATTTAATTTTGTTTTTAAAAGTAAGTACAGCAGTGTAATCTCCCCTGTGAGGTGTCAGCTTTCTACTGTTCATCCTCGCCCTTTTTGGTACTTCAGTTGCCATATATATGACAGTATTTATACCCAAACCAATTTTTATTAAGATTCACAGTAACATTTAAAGAAAAATACATGATAATAGGGTGTTTTGCCTTGGCACATTCATTTTGTAATTCTATCAAAAAGCAATTACTTTTGACAAGATTCAGTCTGTGTAGAATATGATGACTGTATTCACAATTCTTTTATCCTCTAGCTACTAGTGAATTTAACTTTCACAATTGCTTACAGTAAATTATTGAGACTGAAATAAGCTTTCCTGGGATAAATTTACCCCAGCTTACCACCATCTCCTGAAAACACAAATACAACCAGTAATTCTTACAAGAGAAGCAATAGCAAAAAGACATTTTGAAGCCATCGGGTGATAAATGAGTAGACAGGGCAGTCCCTTCCCTAGGATGGCCAGTGGGAAGGGTGACTAGCAGCATGTGAGATTTCTCTGCATCCTATTAGTGAATGCATAATAAATGATCAGAATTTTTTTGTTTGTTTGTTTATCATTTCCCAGATTTCTCAGTCAACAAGGCAACACTGCAGCCACTACCTGTGCCTCCACTGCAATTCAATGACTCCCTTCGTGTCTCTGTGATAATTAAGGTACCTATGGATAATGTTAACTGCCTGTCTGCTCTCTTTCCTCTTTTATTTTTATTTTGGCTATCACATTAACTTTTCCTTGTTATTAACTGCTGCTGAAAAGGAGAAGCTTGAAACCACTGAATAGATTTGCTAAGACAGGTAGAACAGTAAAAATCAGATAAGGCTGTATCATGCATCTGGAGAAAAAAATACTTCTCTTTTACATTGAGCACCTCAAATTATAAGGAATATGAACTCTTCTGATACCATTTCAGGCATTATGAAACTATATTACCATTGCAGTCTTCAGTATTTACAAACAGTTAAAATTAATTGCTTGATTAAAATTGGTATCATTTATCCCATTCTATATTAAAATAAAAGAAGTGGTAAAACTGGATAAATATGTGTAGTGGAAAAATGATGAATAAAAACTTAAAAAACTTTAAAAAATATAAACTGTATACAGCAGAGGGACAATGATTTCTTGCATTAATTAGCTATTTTCAAGTTTTCAAACCTTGTGTTTTCTAAATGTAGAGTTTTTTGTTCATAAAATGTGATTTTGTTTGGTTAGGGAAGAAGGATACTTGCTAAATTTCTCTGAAACACACTTTTTAGTACACCTTAGGATCTGTTTGAAATGAACAGATTCTGCTATCACCAACAGTGTTCTTCTGAACTGAATCTTCTGAAGGTGAAAAACAGAAAATTTTGCCTGCTGCATTATCTTTGCTCAAGTTGATTCCATAGTAATCTTACCTAGGTAGAGAAACTGTGACTGTATAGAAGGGGGATGTTTATTGGCACCCTAAATGAAGCTAAGTGCTATGAACACTGAAAAAATAAGACTAAGCATCTAATAAGTTTGCTTTGATAAGTAGTTTATGTATACTTAATATATAGGTATACTTAAGAGTTGGTCTTGTTGATCCTTATGGGTCCCTTTGAACTTGGGATACACTCTGGCTCTATGATATATGCATTGAAATACTGTATTAAAATATATATATATGATGTGTAACGTAATAAATACACAAAACATGTAACATTGAAATATAATGTATAATGTGCATACATGTCATATAGCATGACATATGTTTACTTCAGTTATGTTGGAATAATTATATAAAATGTAACTAAATTGAGTTCTGCTTCCTACTCATTACAGGAAGATGTCTAATTCTTTAGCTGTGTGAATAATTCCTTTATGCTTCTCACTTCCTGCTGGATGTAGTCCCTATTGACTATACTGCAGAGCTGCATGATTAGTTACCATGACTGTTTCTAGTCATTATACAGATGTACAGAGATAAAAGAGGACTTCCCTAAAGTCTTCGTGCTTCACAATTTTTTTTTGTTTTGTTTTGTTTTGTGGAACTGTACAGAGACTGTGCAATTGTTTGTGATAAGGTGACTCCTGTACAGAAGGACACTTCCCTGGTGTGTGGGGTCTTGCGCAGTCTCTCTCATTCCTCCTTGTACACTGAGACTGCAAAGCATTTGAATTCATGCATACAGCAATTTCACTTCTACACAGCATTTAACTGTTAAGGTATTTGCAATGTCTTTTATTATTACCTATTTGAAAGTCATACCTAAATGGCTTGGCCAGAATCAGGGTCACAGTGAGCTAAATGGCCAAAATGGGAAAAAAGGTCCAGTACCCTTCTGATGTCTCTTCATCTAGGCTTCCCAACAGGTTAAATTCCTATGGTAGAAATGCAGGGCAGGAAGACGCATGGAACATCTTGCACTCAGAGTTTCATCTTCAGTGTGTAATTTTCCTTTACTCTGACATCAAGAAAAGGAAAGCTTCTCCTGAACAACAGGATCGTAACTTACCCATAAGTCCATCTCTGCTCTGGTTATGGTATTCTTAGGCAAGCAACTGTTTTAAGTGGTAATACTGAACAATCATAAGTAGGTGACATCTGAAGTGACATTTTATTGTGAATCACTGAAATATGAGATGTGGACAACTTTATTTTTATTTTTATTTTTATTTTTATTTTTAAGCTGCTGTCTGTTAGCTGCAGTCATGTTGTCGATTAAAAAAAATTAAGGAATCGTGAAAATGCATTTCACTGTCTTACAGCTCCACTACAGGAATCCTGTATTATTTCTGACTGTGATTAGCCACTCTGCTGAAAGAAAAGAAATAATTCTAAGGGACTACGAATCCCTAACTGCTTACAATACTAATGAATAGGCTATAGTCAGTTTGCTATATACAGTATGTCAAATCCCACAGGAAATTTTTCTTCCTATCTTCTTTAAAATATTAATATAAAATTCATTTTAAAAAAAGGCCAGAGAAAATTGAACATTTCTAAAACCTACAAAACTGTATAAGTGGCTATTTAATGTATGAATATTTATGGACTGTTCTCCTTAAGGCAGCAATAGTTCCATAATTATAGACTTCATCTCCCAACACCTTGAAAATGCCAAATATAATTAAGATGTTATAATGTGTATTGTTTTAATTACAAAATGGAATAGGAATTTTCCTATTCCCAAGTAGAAAAATAAACTCCTCATATATATGCTCCGTATATATACTCCTACTTTCTTGATTGGCTAATGGAGTAAGATCCTTGTTTAGCTTGTAAATGTAGCTGTAAATGCAGAGTTTGAACCAAAAGGCCAAATTCCCTTCAGCATGTGAGGGAGTCAAGACCGTAATCAGTATTGCTGCTGAAAATAGTCTGATTTGGAGGTTTTTGGTTGTTATTCTTTCTTTTTTTTAAGTAGTATTTCTCCTTTTCATCTTGTAGTTTTTTAACAGTTAAAAGACTTTATTAAGCATTAATACTAATGCATTCCAAAGGCCTTGCTAGATGCAGTATGATGTTGATGGTTTCTTCTTCTTTACTCTAGGATGCACTTGGGTTCATTTTTATGTTTGCAAATGCTCTTTCCCATCTTGCTTTTTCTCTTCTTCATCTGTGGGTTCATATTACATCCCCGTGGTTTACACGGTTTACATTGTTCTCGCTCTTTGTTACTGTTAAATTAGTTTTAACAGTTTCCACTTCTTTATCTGACCACTAGTGGAGTTCTTTGCAGCCTTTGAGATATTCAGCATCAACATATGCCCCATCTCCTTATCCTATATCTGTACTTCTATATGTTGTACTCTCTGTAATGCAGGAATAAAGAGCTGGTATAATAGCAGACATCTTGCAAATGAGGCAGTAAAAATCCAAGCCTTAGTAGGGGAATCCTTTTATTGGAGTGAATCATAAAATCATAGAATGGTCTAGGTTGAAAAGGACCACAATGATCATGTAGTTTCAACCCTCCTGCCATGGGCAGGGTCGCCAACCACTAGACCAGGCTGCCTAGAGCCACATCCAGCCTTGCCTTGAATGCCTCCAGGGAGGGGACATCTGTCTCTGTATGGCATGAGGTTGTCCTTTGGACTGCTCAGCATCTAGGGCATTCAGTTTTGCCTCTGACCTTTTGACAGACACACTCTCATTCTGAGGAAAACATTGAAGTGCTTGCTGTGGAGTTAAACATAGGATCTTTACTATTCCATGGAGTCTCCACAAAGCTCTACATTTCTAATTGAAGGAGATTTCTAATCCTCCCCTTGGAGAATTCCCAAATGATCAATACTTGACAGTAATCAGGTTCTCCCTGCAAGTGTCATAGGCAAGTCAGTGGGAATTAGGTATTGATAGTGTCCTAAATAGCACCATTGAGACAGAGAGGCTCAAACAAAAAAAAAACAAAAACAAACAAAAGAAAAAAAGCACAAATAAGTATTATCCTCTACTCCCATCCCTATTTCTTCTCCCCATTAAAAGAATGTGCAATTGGATACAAACATTATTTAAATCTCTATGAAAATTAGTAGATTCTACAAATTTCCTTTCCCTAAAACTGCATGCTTGTAGTTACACATCTAATTTTCACATTTGCCAGCACATAACTGAGCAAAGAGTCCCTGTGTATCTTCAAGAGAATATTTTCAAATCCACGAGCTTTGTTGAGAGTGTAACAAAGGAGTATCACACACTCAAATGGCTAAACGTGCTCCCTGGGTTGCAGCTTTGTGACCCTTTTTGCCTTGCTTAAATGCATTACAGGTGTTATCTCTTTTCATGAACATCCAGATCCTGTCTTGTTGTATTAGACTGTGTTGGAGACTTTGAATATAAGTTACAAACATGATTAGCATGGGCTATATTTCAGTCAAGCAAATTGGGAAAAAATGAGATGCCTCTTGTGTATTAATAGGTAAATACTGATGTTTCTGTGCAGTGTGATAACAAGAATGACTTAAGTGATTCTTTGCAAGACAGGATGTAAGCATAAAGGCTGTGGAATTTATTTGTTTTACCTGACTATATATGACAGGCAGAAAAGAGAGCAGCAGGATCTGAGGAACCAAGCCACAACTAGCCAGAAGTGGAATAAAGACAGTCTGGCAATCACACATGTTGGATTGCATTAAGGGGTACTTGGTAGGATACTTAGATACATTTGGAAATAACTTCTAGACACAGGTGGCCAATGAGTGCTTCCATCCTTAGGTTGTTCTGCAACTCTTCCACAGCAGGCAAAGAATTCCTGAAATACCGTTTGGTATTTCTCTTGTTTTCTGGTAATCAGGAAATCTATTTAAGCAAACAAGTAAACACACAGAGGGTTGCCACAGAGACATAACTAATGACTGCCACCAGTTTCTCCTCATTAAATCAATAGCAGACAAGCACTTGGGAGAATGATGGTCTATTTAATAATTATGTTGTGTTTTCACTGCAAGGCTGTGGAATTGTGGGAGATTCTATTAAAATGTATTATAAATGTCAGTCCTCATGACAAGGACTTCATGATCTAAATGACAAGGCACAGTAGATGGATGAGACAAAGAGAGGACTGTGGTGGGGTGGAGGAGGCAAGGTATGACTATTCTTAGCTAGCTGCCAACAGTGATTGCAGCTTTCAACCTCTGTGGCTACTGTCCTGTCGTACCTTGCTGAGAGCTTCTTGAGACACGAGGACAGGTCTCTTTTATCCTGACAGGAATGAATACTGAGGTCATGACTAAGATGTCTAAATACCTTCCAGAAATATGACAAGCAGGAAAAATAATATCAGGCAAAATGCTGCCATTTTCTCTTGCTTTTTAGAACCCATGGGCTTCTTTGTAGGATCCCCAGTATGGCTCATGCTTAGCTTCATCAGCGCTCTACCTTTGCCCTTAGTCAGACTGCTGTGCTGAGCTGGGATTAAGTCCAAGCACATGCTTAACTGCATTGCAAACTGGGATGTCATGAGGACTTCTTAGAGATGGTACAGAATACAGGATGCGTGTAGAACAGGGAACCTGTTTAACTTAAAAGTCAGATTTGTAGATTTTTTTGCTATGTTCTAAAATAATTCCTGTATACTCATGTTTGCAATATTAGACCTTCAAGCTTTTCCGAAGCTCAGATTTCCATGCGTATAAAGGGTGTTTTGTTTTTTGCTGTTTCTGTCTGAACTCCAGTTTCTGCTGTTTCTTGTACTTGAGTTTGGATGTAGACTTAATCTAGTCCAAAGCTAGATGTAAGGAACTGCCTTTTCTCTGAAGAATTTTTACCTAACCATTGTCTATGTTTTGTGAAAACTAATTACAGAGACATTATGTGGTCTTTCTTCTCCCAGATTAACTCTATTGGATTTAATTTTGACTCACAGTTTAGAATCCCAGGTGCCATTGAAATCTATTATCATGACCATTTTGGAAAATTAAATTATGCCTATTTCCATCATTGATTTTAGAGTTTAATTGAATTGTTCTGTGACTACCAAGTAGAGTGTAGCTTTAGAAATATAGCAGATATCCTTCTGCAGCTCCTAAAATCTCTTCATCTTTTGCCAGATGTTGATGGAAAGCCTCTCAGCAAAGCGTAAGACCAAAAATAGAGCTGATACGTAAGTGATAAAATTTACGTTTTTACCCCGTAAATTTAAAAGTCAAACTGCTGCATAGTAATTCTAAAAGGGCTTATTTCTCAAGCTAAAATAATTTTTAAAATATTTCAGCTTAAGTATATGAACTTAAATGTGAAACAAACTCTTAGAAATTTTACATCACATGAAAAATACCATGAACACATTCATCTTCAGTGAGAGTTCAGAAATAGTTGATGATTCATTACATTATTTATGATTACTTTTAACTATGATTATTTATTAGTTATAATCAATGGGTAACCACAGTGAGATTTAAGATATTGCACACTGTTTTGATTTTGAAACTTCTTTTATTGTGGCTACTGTGGAGTTATAGTAAAAACAAGAGCAGCAACATTTCTGAAAAGGTGGCTTTTTGCAGGTTGAAGTGCTACTAAGTTTCAGCTAGAAGTTCACTCAAAAAAGAAAAAAATCTAGCAGTTAAAGCTGCCAGTCCCTAGGTAATGTTACAATTTATTCTACTCTCCAAAATACACTGTTTCATACATACACAGGTCACCCTGAAAGTAATGCTGCCTATTTATTTCCACTACAAGAGATACAAAGAGCACAATAACACTATTTGACAGAGTAAATTCTCAGCTACAAAGCACTATTTTTTAAACGTAAATTGTGCTTTTTCACTGGTGGTGAACAAGAGCCTGGGTGTTGTGCTCATAAAAATCTGTACCAGCAGAGGTGACCCACTGTTTCACAGCAGCTATGATGGCATCATTGCTAGGAAAATGTTGCTCACAAAGTCCATCTCTTAATGGCCCAATCAGAAGCAAGTCAGAAGGCACCAGATCCAGACTATATGTGGGTGTGATAGCACAGTCCAGCCAGGACTAGCAATGTGCCCTGCGGTCTTGAAACTGGTGTGGGTTCTGGTGTTCTTGTATTGCAAGAGAAGGATTGTCGTCTTCTCCGGAAGTTCAAGTCTTCGGCTTCGTCAGTGTTGTGTTATAGCAGTCAGAGTTGATGGGGTATCTGGGTTCCAGGAAATCAATCCAGAGGGATCACCCCTTTCCTATCCCAAAAGACAGTGAATATCATCTTACTCACTGAAGGCTGCATCTTGAACTTTTTCTTTGATGAGGAACTTGCATGGTGCCACTCCATGGGCTGCTGTTTTGACTCAGTCTCATAGTGGTGACACAAGTGCCCCTCTACTGCCATCTGTTGCACAACAACAAAATGTGATGGAATATTGGCAGAAAGGTTCAGCCTCTGCTGCCATACCACCACCATCTGCCTTTGACATTGTGGGAAATAGGAGTTTCCCATGATAAAATAGGAGGCATTACTTTCAGAGAAGCTCTCATACAAAAATTAATAAATAAAATCTGTGGGTGTCAAACTTTCTCCAATGGCTCACTCCCATGCTCTTTGGTAACTTAATTTTTAATTTTGGCTGCAGACTTTTAACAACTATAGAAAGAAATCTCATAAAGAGTCATAAATATTTCTGTTTTTGGAACATGTAATTGTTTGGAAAATGAATCTCCTTTGATTTCTAACATACTAAGTCTTCCTTTTACTACTGGGTATTAGATCCGGAAGGTCGAGGATGGATGAAGGACTGAAAAAAGAACAAGCTTCTCTTTCACCATAAATGACCTAAACTCTACATTGGCAAAACAAGTAGCCAAACACAGAGGGAGATCTAACATGTGACATTATTATTATTATTATTATTTTTCTCAGGACAATATTAGCACAGCCCTGGCCCCTCCTTTGTGCCACTCTTTTCTGCTCATCTGCTAAAAGCTAGTAGTATGCAAGCTCTTACAGCTCTTACAGCTCTTATAGCTCCTCTGTAGATAAAGAAGTGATAGGAAGGATACAGCATTGACTATTTAGTCAGTGAATGGCAGTTGCTCTGAATAGCAGCTTCCTCAAGTCTCAGACTGGCCTTTAGTATTTTGGGGATGCTGGTCTCTAATGCAATGTTATATGCAAATCTAATGTCTATCTTGTATGAGTCAGCCACATCACAAGGTCAGCTCAATGAGCAAACTCTTAAGTGTATTTCTCCTCCCCATTCCCTCGCACATTGTAGGCTCGTCTGAGAGAAAAAGCAATATACACGTAAAGCGTTGTGCTACTTCCACAGTAAGGGAATAATTTCATTTTCTACAGTTTGTGTGTGAGTTTTTTCCCCCAAGACTAATTCAAATATAGCAGAAAACCCACTTAGATAGAGATGGGCCTCCAAGTAACAGCAGTATAGTTTAATTCTTGTATTAGATACAAACATTTTGTTCTTAGGAAGGAAGATTTAGTCCTAGAGCACATTCTCCCTATGCGCTTATTCTAATCACTGCACTTCCTCTGATTTTGTATCTTGTACAGTCACACCTATGCACAACTTTAAGGTGAAAAAATGCATAATTTAAATGTGGTGGGTCATGCATAGCTGAAAGGCTACATAAAACCCTCCAGATGTGACTGAGAGCTGGCATAGAGCTACCAAGTGATGTGTACAAACATCTGACATTTCCAACCTAGCTCTGCCAGTATATATTAGAAGCAAAAGGAAAGGAAGTGTTTGGTGCTAAGACACAATGAATGTCTCCTGCATGTATTTATTTCAGTGGAGGCTGATGACCTATGTTTTGGAGGCTGGATTCCTATGATCATAACAGAAACTTGTGCTTTCCACTCATGCCACTGTTAGAAAAGTTCCATCTCTTCTGGGGACTGAGACTTTAGCATTCCCACGTGTGAGACACACAGTAATGCACTAATGCCACTGAAGTCAAAGGCAAAATTCATTGTGACCTAAGGGGTATAAACCAGGATTTTTTGAAGTGAGAGGGCACAGGTGAAGAGTCTTTTTATTTCACCAAGAATATATCTCTCCTGCCTCTAAATCATGGCTATTCTCTCAGTAATAGGAACTATGTAGCTTTGGAAATTTTCCAAATTTGTATTAAAATGGGAGACATTTATATTTAATCAAGAAATGAACAGGATGCCTGGGAAAATGTTGGAGTCCCCATCCCTGGAAGTATTCAAGAGAAGTGTAAACATGGCATGAAGAGATCTGGTTTGGTGATGGGACTTGACAGGTTCAAGTTGGTGGTAGGACTTGGTGGCCTTGAAGGTCTTCTATAACATAGGTGATTCTATGATTTTTTTTTTTTTCTGCAAGTGGATATACTTAGGATGAGAAACAATTTCAAAGAGTGGAACTTTTTCCAGGAAGTACTGATTTTCAATATCTCCCATAAGGGCGGACTTCTTAACGCAACCCACTACGCCAGAAGGACTTTGAAATTTCATTGCAAGCTTTGACTTTTCCAGCTATACAAACAAAATTGAGACAACCCATAGTGTCTACGGAACCCTAAAATGTCACAACCGTAATTAGGAATAAAACAGGCCAGGCTGCCTGGCAGTGCTCATTACCAAATGCCTCAGGTAATTGAGATGCACAAGGCAATATAAAGCTATTCAGCTCTCAGGATCAGAGGCACTGCTAAGCAGAAGTCTTACCAGCATTTTCAAATGCCTCTAAAGAATTATTATGGTACAATAGGGTAAACTGATGAGTTTTTATTTTATGAATTGTGAAATTGAAAATGTTACTGAAAATGTGTTATGATTTATTTTATAATGCTCATTTGTTTGCCTCTAATTTTTTTTGGAAGATGATCCATCCAAATTTTTTTTGAAGCTCCATCTCTTCCTTTCAAATTTTTATTTCCTCTTCATTTCTATGCCTTCTGAAGCTCTAGTGTGATTCTCCTTTTGCATTTCTGTGTAAATGAGGAATAGCTCCAGTGATAACATTGACTTTAAAAAGGGCATATTGGTTTTAAGTTATAAATCTGCTGTATTAAAATCTGCTAGTTTGATATTTTTAAAGTAGACTGAAATGAAAATTGGTCCCACAATAATTTTTTTTAAAGTTAACTGTCAATTGGACTGCTTACATTTTTTCCAGTTATTAAAGTTGCTGCCATTAAACACTTTCATTTATTTGTTAGTCTCATACATGACATATTCATAAGGATCATAAGAGCAGGAAAACCTCAGTATCGGAGCTGTATTTGCTGCTATTTCTAAATATCAAATCCTTCTGAAGCAGAAAATCTGTCTTTTACCTGTTCTTTACTCTCTCGTGCCTGAAATACAGCAGTTAATAGAGCTTTATTTTTCCTCTTTAATTGTATACTATCTTCTTTGGAATTTTCATTTCCTCTTGGTCCCAACATAATTCTTTCCCAACTTTTGTATAGCGTTTGAGAGAAAAATACTATGTATTTTAGAAATACATTGTAACTTATTTTTTAAACAAGTTACTTTTTCTTTAGCCTAGATTTTCTAACTCCTGGTGCTGTATAGGAGACAGAATACTGATATTTTTGTTTGTTTGTTTGCTTGAAGATGCAAACTTAATTTTCTGTGCTTATTCACTGCAATTTGTAGTGAGGAGGGACTTTCTGATATGAACGGAACAGGCAAAATGGAAGTGAGTGGGTGGCAGAGGGGGAAAAAAAAGATAGCATTTAGAGGAGTGAGCTAAAAATCTAATTTCTCATCATCATTTCAACTCCAATTCATTATATTAAAAGCTTTAAAATTGAGAAAGCATTAATCACATTGGGTAAGTTTTGTTTTTATTTAGTTGGCCATTGTAGGATCATAGTAGGGACTAACCTCTTGCTTACAAAGGAGATCTATATTGCATAGCAATATCAGTCAAATCCCTCTGTCAATTACACTTGGGAATTTCTAATGCCAGTGAAATTATATTTGATTTAATCCCTTTATAGAAGTATAACTCAGTCTTTGGTTCTCCTTGAGCCAGTCACAACAGAGGAACGTAAGCCATCCTTTCCTTTTTCTGATGCTGCTTGTGTGGTGGCATCTGCCTGTGCTGCAAAGCTCCAGGAAGGCATTGCCATCAGCGTGATCAGAATTAGTGTGCATGTGGGTAAATTCAGGGTAGGTGTACATAAGAAATACAAACTGTTTAAATACTGTCTGAATTGCTGCCACCAGTTCACTCAAATGATTTGTGTACTCACCTAAAATGTGGGAAATTGATTCAAGTCCTCCTGCTCTGCAGGGGGAGAGGAACGATAGCTCAAATTTTCCTAATTGATGGATAGGTTCAGGTGGATGGCAGTTTTTTTTCCCCTCCTAATTGTTGCTCTTGTGTTGAATACCTAAATGTTCATTATCTCAAGAAGGGGCATAAGTCTGCAGTTCAACAGTTAGAACTCACTTCTCAGGGAAAAGGGCTCCTGCAGCTTCTAGGTCCTGTTCCTGTGAAGGAAGCACGCAGAAGTCCTAGCGGTTCATTAGTAGCCCACTCTTAACCATGAACTCTGACTCCATCTCAGAGCAACGGGGCACTGAAGGGGCTTTGCAGCACTGATCTCCCCCACTTTTGACTTCTAACTGTAGGTGACCTGTTGAAGATTTTTAGAACGTATCAGAATGGAGAACTCACCTGCTTCTTGTGGGAACAGTACAAAGACCTTGGTCTAATTTCTGCACTTCTTGCAGGATCATTTGCCTTCTTCCTTGTAACAGCTACAGGGAGCTTCTAAGGGAACTGCAAGTATGGCATTAATGTTATAAAAGGCAACTCTTGTGAGCAGCAGGGACACATTTTGTAATTCACACTCTGTAATTCATCTCGTCTTGCCGCAGGCCAAAGCACAGCCCACCAAACAGTGTGGTTCTGTTGTGTCTTCCAGAATCTCTACATTGTGCTTACATTGTATCACAGCTATTGCCAAGATGCAGTCTAATAATTTCTCATCCTTTTGGATTCCCCAAGCAACAAGGATGGCACAGAGTTAGGATGCCCCTGACTTTGTAGGAACTTCTCCAATTTTCAATTCTCCCTCCTGTAAGTTATATGACACAGCGACCTCCTTTCATCAAAGAGTATTTCTTGAGCAGGCCTAGTACAGTGATAGGATATACATGATGCTTCCATATGAGGAGCCTGTGCAAAGCTTTCCACTAGGTGCTGTTTACTTTGGGTTAGCTCCTGGTCATGTCCAGGTGCTCAGGGAGGGAAGGGGATACAGGTGCCTGTGTTATTTGAAACTCCTTCTGGTATTTATCTTTTTTACCTTCCAGAGAACCTCCAAACTCCTTCAAATATACCTTAAAGTAATTCTTTTTCTATATTTCCTCCATTTTTTTTTTAAATTTGGTATTCTATTGTTTTTATATTTCATACATTAAGCACTGCGTATGTGTTCATATCTTTATTTAACCTGCCAGTTATAATTAATTCTTATACCATATTTTACCATTAAATTCTTTACCATCTTGCCCTGAGATGTTACACGATGCCTCACCGTGCCTCAGTCGCCTTCTTGTTAATGAGGTCATCTGAAACGCTGTGCACAATCCATAAACCATTTTTACTTCCTAAGCTTAGCCCGTGCCTACCTGTGATCTTCTAGCAGCACCTACCCGGCTGTACCTCCCCAGGCAGCGTAATGCCTGCAAGCGACGCACGGAGCAGAGTGCCTCTGCAACTGCATCTGCCACCGGCTGAGCAGCCATAGCAGGTTTTGCTCTTTAAGATGTGCACAGAACCTCATTCCATTCTAGCACATGCATTTTTAGCTCTGTTAGAGATAGCACGTAATCCAGGGGTCGACAGAAAGGCACCACTGATCATCATTTTAAGAACATTTCCATTTTCCTGAGCATTCCTTTCCGAACGTGATTTTTATTCCGCCAAAGAAACGCAAGCGGCGTTCGCCTAGAAGCTCTTCTCGAAACATGTCTTCCTCTCGAGATGTCCCTGGGTACACGGCACCATTTGCTTAAGCAGCCTTTTCGCGTCCGAGCAACTCTGAGAAATAATTCCTCTAAAAAACGCCGGCTCTTCGCGTTGGGCTTCGCCGCTGATTGCGGGAAGGGCAAAGCGCGGCGTGAGGATGCCGCACCCGCGTTGCGGGGACAGCGCTGAGCCGCGCTCCCTCCGCTCGTGGCTAGCGGCGCTGCCCGGCGGAGCGCCCCGCAGTGCCCTCCTCTCCCCGCCGCCAGCCCCGCACCAGCAGCCATCCCCGCGCGATGCCGCGGCCGGTCCCCGAGGCGCCGGGCGGCCACTCACCTCCACGAAGTAGAAGCAGGGCAGGAGGGTGACGCTGTCCTTGGTCACTTTGCCCTTCGGCCGCTCCTTGGCGGACATGCTGGCGGGCGCTGCGGGCGGCCCCGCGGCAGCG
>JAOWBP010004015.1:4399439-4440436 GCA_028571105.1 Tragopan temminckii
CTGCAGTGCTAGTGTTTTCAATGTAAAAACACCTGTGAACCAAATAGGGCTGGATGGTTTTCCCCACCTCCAGTGCAGCTCTAGCATAGGCAACAGCAAAAAGTTTTGCTCACAGCCATGAGGGTCTGCAGCACCCAAAGTTCTGGGCAAGATGAAAGTGGCTGCCTGCCACACTGGGGAGTGAACTTACTGTCTGAAGGAGATCTTGAGTATTCAGCAGTGTTTTGAGCTAGAATGGGGTGCAAGACTTGAGTCTGCATATGATTAAAAAAAAAAAAAAGTCTAAATAGGCTGAACGTGTGGAAGAGGTGAAAATAACTCTCTAAGCAATGCTGAATATTTTAGGGCAGCATTGCTGAAATATGCCTTTGTGAAACCAACAAACTCCTGGCCGGTGTTCCCACCAGGGGGCAGGACGAGACAAAAATTAAGGAGTTTTTAAGGGGTAAAAAAGCAATAGCCCTGCTTTTAGTATTTGTTCCCTTCAGTTTCTGCAAAACCACAGTCCCTGCAGCAGCATGGCTAGCTGAGTGAAAGAAATAAGCCCTTTTTTTTGTTTTGTTCTGTAAGCAATGCTTACCTTCTGCTTCAGTGAATGTATATGTATTTCTGCTTCTAAGATGCTCTCTTCTCACAAGCATAAGCATTTTAATGTTATATAAAACTACATCATAAATCTGAGTTTTTTTCCATATTGTGGAAAACTGTTACTTTAAATCCCTTCTGTAGCATTTTAGCTCTTATTTTCCCTGAGCACAGTTTAGGGATTATCCTAGGCACTTCAATGCAAGACTGCAGCACTATATTGTCCTTTGTAAAGTCACAGTCACAGGAGCCTAAGGCTTGTGCCATGCACAATTACAGGAGGACTGTGACATCTTAAGCATTACTCGTGTCTAGGAATAATGCAGACAGCAGCCTACTTTCTGACATATTGTTGTGACCCACGGTGCAACGGTGGAAGGGACCACTGGCTGAAGACTGTTTAGCCCAACCATAATACAGGTAGCTGTGAAGAGCAAAAATTAGGTTTGTTCATGCAGAAGTGGATGTGCTTGGAAGAAATGCTGTTCATAATTAATTATAGCCTAATCCCAGATGATCTGAGTGCTCAGCTCTGAGCAAGAAGATTGTGAAAATCTTTTCAGTAATTGCACTACAGAAAGTAGTATATGTAAGAGGAGGTGAATCACCCAAGAGCAGAATTATATTAAGTAGTTCCCAGGCCACTCCAAATCTATGTGTGAGATGTGAAGCCAGTAGCTGCTATCTGTGGATAGCTGTATATTATTGCTTGCAGTCATATTACACCTGTGCTACCAAAGTTACCAGGTCCCAGTAACCGTGGTGAGAATAAGTGGCCTTTCATTCATCATAGAATTGTACAGGAATGAGAAACCATCCTACCTCTTCACTTCAGCAATGAAAAAGTAACTATAAATTGTGTGCTTAGCTTTGCCATAGGTTTTCCCAAGCTTAAGGGATGCATTTCTGCATGTATCAGTGAAGCCAGGCAGAGGAAGATGGTCTGTGATTCTGTGATAGTTTATAAATGTATAAATTATCTACAATTGTATATTATTTCTGATGTCAAGTGATTGAAGCAATTTTTGTACTACTCTTGTAAAACTCTTGTATTTAAATGCAGAAAAATAGTAACTTGTCTCAAACAGTTGTAGCCTGGTAGTAAAAAGGAAGATAACTGACGCTTAGATTTAGTGAGCTGAAAATTGTCTAGTTCTATAAATAGATGGAAAAGGAAATATTTGACCATTATTCCTGGCCCCATTCATTCAAAAAGCATTAGTCAGTCCTCCAAATGAGGTTAAAACATTTATTAAGATTCCTCTTATTTCCCTTCACTTTCGCTTGTAGTTGTGTTTGTTTTGTATTTTAGGCTTTCCCACTGGCTACTGAAGTTAAAAGCTTCATAATAAAAGAAATAAAATCTGTGATTTGTCCTTAACAGGGGTAATGGGAGATGCCATTCTTCCAGAACTCTCTGCTATTCCAGCAACTGATTGGGGCTGTAATGAGGGCGCAGCGGGGGAAGCTCTGGGTACTTTTATTTCCAGAGGAATGAGTGAGCAAGGAAAAGATGGAGGTCTGGATAAGGCAAAAGTGGAAAAAAGTGCAAAAGGGGAAAATTTCCTTGGGCATATTAGTATGCACTAGCTTCCAGAAGTTAAATATTTATACAAAGTGCAAGCCAGAAACAATACTTCAGCTCTTTATTATTTTTTCCTCAGTAGAACAATTCAGAAAGTTTCTTTGTGTGGAGGAGTGTAACAGTTGGCTGAAACTCGGATTCAGAAAATTTTCAGCTATAAACATTTGGCAGGCAACTGAAAATTTCCAAAGCAGCTGCAGAGGCTGTTCTCTTCTGTCCTGCCAGTGCCTTATTCCTTGCTGTTCTCCCCGGGGCTTTCCAAGGGCTGGACTGGGGTGGTGGTAGCGGCTCACTGCGGTGCTGCTCAGGGTCCTCGAAGGCAGGGAAGGCCCCGATACTCTTAATTGCTCTGTATTTCTTCATCAGGTGATGAGCTGGAACAGACGGTATGTGAACTCATAAATATCTACCTACTAGGCAAATAGAGTTGTGTTGTGTGGCAAGAAAATATATAAACACAACTAAGACATGCTTATAATAAGTGCCCAGACTTGAAATTATGAAGCTAGATCAGAGTCAGGTTAGTGACGTAGATCTGTGGGATTACCTGGATACAGCAGAGATCAGGACTGACCTCAGATTCAGTGGTAAACAAAAATGAAAAGAATACTGAAAGCGTGCACACTTCTGGCATAAATGCATACATTTCTTCAGGGTGTGAGTTTCAGTGATCAAATGTGCGTCTTATCCTTTTGGACCTCAAAATAAAATAAAACAAATCTTGTTTGTAAGTTAATTGCAGATTATTAAGCTATTTAAGCTTATTAGATAATATGAAGTATTCAGAATGTTAAAAATGTTACTTTTTTCCCCTAACAGTCTGTAAACTCTCACAAATCTGATGTTATGATCTTTAGCTCTGAATTGGATTTTGAAATTTATTTATTCTACAGTACTTCAAAAGATTTCTTAGATAATTATTATGGGCCCTAAATGGATGTCACTTGTGAATGTTCAGTTATTAAATTCGGATAAAGTAAAAGAGTCCTTTACAATGAAAGCTGCTAGAGAGAAACTGGCACAAGTTTGGTATTCACAACGTAGTGTTTCATAATTCACGTACTCTTGATTATTTTTTTTCATGTCCATCCTTTATACAAAAGGACATCATTTATATATACATATTTTAAAAATATTACTTTGTTATTAATTAAAAATAATTGACAGGAAAAATGAAGGGTTGGAAGTTAATCTACCTAAGAACAATGATGGGAAGATCAGGGGGATTTAACATACGCTGCTGTGAGTTGTTCCCAGTGACACCAAGAAGGTGTGATGTCGGTGTCAGGAGTGAAGGAGCCATTACACTGCATGCATCTTTTGGTGCTCTGCAGTGGCTGCTTCCAGGCATGAAGGAGGTGCAGCCCTGAGTCCATCTCATTGCACAGGGGTGGCTGTGAAAACACGGTCTGACTCACCAGTGTTCCTTAGATACAACTAATGCATTATGGATGCAGTTTGTGTTTGTTATTATTATTATTTTTTTTCCCAAAAGCAAGGCATAATATGGAATTTCACATCAGTTGGCAGTAAATGGTCAGCTGTAGGAAAAAAAGTAGTTAACAGAGGAAAAACTGAGTGAAACACTATAAAATTTGTCCTTGATTTCTTTGTAATTACGACAGTTAATTCAAAGGTTCCTCAAAGCCCTACATACATGTACTGTTTCTTCATCTGAGAATCTCAAGAGTGCTAGAAACATTAATTAAATAACCTTCTTAATAAATCTGTGAAGAAAGATGGATAATTATTGCACAATACTCAGAGTGATAAGGCACAGAGAAGCATTATACATAATGTTAAATACTTTGCTCGTATCTGGAGTAGTTACGCTGCGAATTCTGGCAGAGTTAGGATCTATGAACAGGCTACAGAAAAATAGCCCCTTTCAGGGTATCTTCACTTGAGAACAAGAAATCATTTTCTGATCTTGATACTCTTTTGACTGTTGGAGCCAAATGCTGTCAGACATGTCAGGTGAACAGCAATCTGAATTTCCGTAGCTATGGGACTGTTGTAAATATAAAGATCTTTTATGAAGAATTAGCTTCCATGGGGTATTTTTCTGAACTTCTGATAAAAAAAAATATCCAAGACAGTCTTGGCTTCTCAGATGTTTTTCCAGAAGTTGTATTACACACAGAAGCCTTGACATATGAGTGCAGATAATGGCTTATTTATTAGTAGCAGTCTTGTCTCAAGGAAGTTGTATTTGTTTTGAACAGTGGCTTAAGGATGCCCGAGTCATTATTTATAATGCTAATGTTGATTCTATTCTGAACTGCCTGAATTCTTTCTAGCATGAGAGTTACATTTTGGATCATAAAAAAAGAGATTGAAATACTGGCAAAAATGTAAAAGGTTGTGTGCAATCTCTGCTGTATTTTAATGAAAAAAAGCAAACCCTTAGGTCAGCTCTCAAAGCATACGTGAGGATAAATTGGGAGGGAAGAAGGAACTCCAAAAAAATTCTTCAAGGCAGGTAACAGTGAGTATAGAAATGTATCGTTACATTCAGTAACAACTGTTACTATGCTGAGAAGTCCACCAATGCCAATGCAAACGCAACAAGGTGGTTACAGTTACTTCTCCTTAGGTGCTTTTGTTGAGTTTGAGCTCAAGCCTTGACTCACTTCCTTTGTCTGCTGAGCTACAGGCAGGTCCGACAAGCCCAGCAGAGGAGGAGAAGTGCAATCTCTCTTTCTCTCTGTATGTATAGATGGATCTTGGGGTAAGGAGACTCTTAGAATTTGGGGCTAGTCATCTGCAGCTTCAGTGGGCCATTCAGGCAATACCAGCTGTGGAGTTTGCAGAGAGGGTCCAAAGTCCTTCTTGACTAGGTATAAGTAGAAGGATGGAGAACAGCACAGCTCCAGTATACGTAGACTCTTGTTAACTAGGGAGTCGTGAGGGAACAGGGTGTGATAGAGCTCCATATAATCTTTACTAAGTAATGTCCACTCTTTAAGCATTAGCTTTGGTGTGCTGAAAGTAATGGCTACGAAAGTGGCTGTTTGTCCGTCTGTGGCAAATCGAGGCCAGCCCTGCATCGCTTACTTGGCTTGCCTGCAGTGCAGCCACAGTGGCCAGGTCCTCCCTGGGGCTCTGATATGGACTGATTTCAGAGCTCTTCAGAGTTGATTCCATACGTATCTGCTTTTCTTCTCAGCCTCATTAAGGCATGAATTTAGATGCTTCATTAAATATACATACAATTAGCTCCAGCTGAGGGCTCTGATGGCTGAGGGAGAATTTTTTCTCGAGTGAAAATGTGCAACGTAGATGCAATGTACTCTTTCCTTAGGGGGAGTGGGAGTGCTGAGTGTGAAGATAATCTATAGATAAATGCATGTATGTCATGTGGTTGGAATCTCCTTCAGATTTTTTTAATCCTTCCTTTCTCCTATAACTTTAATTGTGTGTTAAGTATGTTATAAAATAAATGTTTAATGTTGATGTTACTGAGAAAACAGAAGAAAAAGAAAAGACATAAATCTAACAGAAAGGCTATAGATATCCTCTCGGCTTGCAGATATCTTCTTCAGCGCTGTTTCCATGGAAATTATTTATAGTGCCTGGAGGGAGTGAAGTGCAGGTCACAGATCTGCACAGCTACAGTAGGCTCTCAGCCCGGGTAGGCGGAATCTGACAACAACAAATGGGCATATCTTTGAATGGAGCGGTTCTGCTTTTAGAGGAAAATGTAATCTCTTACAAAAATGTGATTTTGAAAGAAAATATTCATCTCTATGGCAGTTTGGGTGAAATTAGAATGAAGAGCTGTCAGTTTTCACGATGAAAGCAGCTTCCAGTTCTCTTCCCTCTGCTCCCCTTCCCTTACTGCTTGAAGTCATTATGGGTCTCATCACATTTACGAGAGCAGAATTCTAAGTACCATGTTGGATAATCACAGTGTATTCCAGTTTGCCTAATTGCTTTACCTGGGATATGCTGAAGCAGAACACCTACAGTTTGCTAAATGCTGTGGATACTGCCAATCATCAAGGAACATATTTTTATTTATATTAAAATATATGTAATAGAAATTATCTAAAAATATATGGCATGGTTTTTTAATGTATATTGTTTGTGTATTACATATAACTTTTTCTTATCCTAGAGCTACAGAAATATAATACAGAACGATTTCTGTGGCATACTTCTATAGAAGAAGTACAAAGAGGTGAGCAGGTATATAGACTACAGTTTGAATTGAAGTATCAAGCTTTCATTTTCTCACTAATTACTCAGCAGTATTAGTGTAATATGAAGGAGTTTCTTACCCCTTCCTACAAAACAAGCAAACAAACAAAACCTAGCAACACCTTCAGGAGTGTTTTATAAGCTGGGTACAAAGCCCAGCTTGTACTGAACACAACTGTTGATTACCTCTCATTACTCTGTAACAGGTGAGTACAATATTAAGCCCTACATTGATTTGACAGAATTCGTTGCACCTGGGTGTGGCACATTGCTCATTAGTTCTCACATATGCTGCAGAAAGATGAAAAAGTCCTTCCAAGTGCAACTCTATTGATTTTAGCTGTTTATAGACGGCTATTTGAAGGTTAGATCTAGATGAAGGCTTTTTTTCTATCCGTGTTTTCCACAGTATGATTCTTTTACTTGCCTATGAATGTACTACTAACTACAACAAAAAAGTGGTAAGATTTTCTTTTTAATACTGTAAATACACTTTTTTTTTTTTCTTCTTTAACATCTTATTTTATTTTTATTTTATATCATTTTTTTCTTGGTCTCTTAGATTATTGGAGAATAATTCCTCTGCTCCTTGCAGTTTAGTGTATGCTATGGAGTTAGCCATGGTGTATACAGGCTCTCTGGGAACCGGGTTCTGTGGAAGTAACTGCAGTAATAAGGTATGATCAGGCATTCTTTTCTCTATTTTGTTGGAGAAATGCAGGGTATTCAATCAGACAGGTGGATACCTTAGAACAATTTCATCTGTGTTCTAGGAAATAAATATGGGAGAAAGATTATGGAAAGAAATTTTCTAATAACTACTTTTGTTAGGGTATTAAATATTTATACTGCGTTGTCTTGTAGACGTTGTTGCACAGTGCACTTCTAACACTTACTTCAAAATATAAGTGACAGTGAAGATGCCCTGAAGCGTTCAACCAGGAACTCTATGCACATAAGCTCAATATAAATTTCTTCTAGGTACAAATCTTTACTTTAGGCCTTGCTTAGAATTTTATTTTATTTTTTTTTATTTTTTTTTCAGATTTAGTTTATGGTCTGAAAGGATCAGCTTACTGTAAAGTGATGCTCTTTCTTCCTTTGTAACTTTTTAGCTAAATAAAAGATATTGAAGAAGTGTGTGGATTTTGCTCTTGTTCTGCAGTGATTCTTTATTTGTACCTTTCTTAGTGCTTTTGCAGTAAGAATAGAGTTAGATAGATTTGAGCAATGAAAAAGATAATATGCTTATTAAACCTACAGACAACATCGTATTGAGAAAGACTTTGATGTTGTTGGAGGCCAGATCTAGAGTTTAGGATGGACTTGGCAAAATGGAGATCTGAAAAGTAAAGGAAGCAATTCCATAAGAACAAATGCAATCGCCACACTAAGGAAAGAGTGATTGTCTTTACAGATACAGAATACAGAACTAATATTAGATAGAAATTCAGATGTGTAGTGTATTTTAAAAGCTTTAGAAACAGCCTTCACCTTCTGTACTCCAGGCGAAGAAATTGAAATAGCATTTCTGTTGGGCTAACAGTGTTGGACGAATGGGGGTGCTGTGAGGGGCCTTATCTGCCAGGGGGCAGAAAGTGCTTTGCTGGATGTCCACTCTGGGTATCCAGCAAACTAGGTATTAGGCACAAAAACGTGGAAAAATGCATCTCTGTCATTCTTCATTTGGGAGCCCGTAAGGGTATGTGCAGAAGCCCTTAGTGTGAAGGCTCCCAGGTAATAAGAGATGCCCAGTACTGGATGCTGGACTCTGGAAAACTGTTGATTTGTGAAGACTGTACCTTAACATGGACCTGAGTTCTTTGTGAAAGAACTTGGAGTCCGCAGGCAGACTGAAGGCTAAGTGCAACTTCAGATTTCTTTAAAATAACAGAATTTCCTGCTGGAAAATGTCAGTGTAAAATGACTTATGAACAGTTGCAGGGCAATATTCATGGTCAGAAAGCATTATCAGTTGATGCTACCACAAGCAACCCCTGATTTGGTTGTGCCATATTCTTTTAAATTTTATATCACCAAGAACAGCAATACTCAATACCAGTGAGGTGATGAGCTTGAATGTTTGTACTTTGCTAGTACTGAAGAAACCATTTTATTGCTACGCAAAGCATGGTAATAGTGAAGATTTTTTGGAACAAACAAAGAAATGATCCTGTAACACGTGATCTATTTGTCTGGAATGGATTTCTTGCATGACTTAAATCAGGGGTGACAACATGCCATGTCTGCTGCTTACATCACACAAATAACTCTAAGTGCAATGAGAAGTTTAGTTATTGCAGAGGAAACTGTCTTGTTATTTTGAGTCTTTCATTCTTTTTCTTTTTTTTCTTGAAAGAGAAGTTTTTTTATTCCCATTGTCTAGAATTGTCTAGAAGTGAAGTAAAATTGTAAGTAAAATTGTCCCTCTTACTGATCTTTCTCTTCTCCTTCATTTGACTGACATAAAATTAGCTCATCTAGTCTGTGTGTCTTTTGTAATCATAGCTTCTTAAAGAGAAGAAAAAGATTGAATTTGTCTTTTCTTTCTTAAAGAGTCTCTTTACCCATAAAACCAATTCTGCACCAGTGTGTGACAAAGGTCTCTATACTTTTTTTAATCTACTTTTTTTTTTTTTTCTTCCCCTTTGGAAGATACTCTTCCAATTAGCACAGTTTTTTTATCAACAGTTCAATTAGGCAGACCTCTTTATCAACTCAGGTGTAAAAATGTTAGTGGTGTCTGCTGGCTGAAGGTTAAGTATTAACTGCTGCAACCTAGAAATTCAGCACTCACCTCATTAATCCTTTTCAAACCATCTGTCATAAGAAGATGCAATATGCAACATTGCATTTTTTTTCCCTTTTGGCATCTACAAATTCATTCCTAATTCTGAGAAATGTGTTGTTAAATTCAGTAATTTTGTGGCCATGCTTTTGTTGGTTTGGATATCTTGACTGCTCTTTGTTATTTCTATTGGAAGAGGCTCCATTTAAAATCTTTCCTATATGGCAGTAAGCAGTTCTTCACTTGTTATTATGTTTTCTTGTTGGGATGGACTGTTTTGAACAGCCATGTGCACAAAGCAGTTCTCCCTAGGAGATGCTTTTGGGAAAAAAAAAATGAACAAAACAGAAGTGGCCCATATGGTCCCCTCTTGTGCAAAATGTGTTCAGATTACCACAGCGGTATGGAGTTGGTATGAGATGGAATGCAAAATCTTAAATATGCTGTAGCCTGCCCATACAGGCTGTGCTCCTTCCCTATAGCCATGGTCTGAATGCAGGGAGCAGTAATAGCTGTAAGCCTTTCCCAGAAGCCATGGAAAATGGAAGATAGACTATTTAATGTTTTATATAGTAATAAAGAGAATAAACTGATAGGCGGTTCTAGGGCATTGTAGTGTTACAGAGCAGATGCCATTCCCTGTCTAACTGTGCTAAGAGATTCATTAGATAATGAATTTGTCTGTTGTTACTGACAGTGTTATTATGAAGATGTATACTAGTTAACTCTTGGAGACTCAGTTTTATATTGATGGGAATAGCTATTGTAAGAAAAAGCACTGATGCACTGCGATGGCTGCCTGAACAGGGCATGCATGTTTTTCAGTTCAGTAGCATACTGAGATCCATGCAGATCTCTCTGCATTAGTATTGAAAAGGAGCCTAACTTCTCAACAAACAAGATGGACTCCTTTGCTTTTCTCTTTGTGCTTTAAAGTGCTTTCTTTGTAAGGCTTATGTCAATAACAGTCCTCTGAAAAATACATTTTTAACAGAGCATTAATCAGCAATGTTGTTTTGCTGCAGGTCTTTGATAAAAGCTTGTCCAGCAATGTAGAAATGTCTTTTTTCCTTTTGCAGATGGAAATAGAGAGATGCTGTTTCTGACTGTATTTTGCTCATAAATTCCAACATTCATGATTGCAGTGGGAGTTTGTGAAGTGATTGCTATTTTTTTTAATCTACAAGAGTCCTGAATATAAGCAGTTAGAACCCAGCACACATATCCCATGAGAAGGTCCAAAATACGGTTTTGTAGGAATGGAACAGTATTTTAACCCTATAGGATCCTCCTATTCTGTCTGTATCCTTTCAATTGTATAGCATCTAGACCCATGTTTTGTTATAACACTGAAGCAAAGCTGGATGGTTTCAACTCCAATGTCTTGATAATGCTTTGACATAATAGAAATTTTTCTTCACTTTATAAATTGCTAAGAGGCAGCCAGGCTCACTGAACAAAATAATGTGTTAGTTCACTTGACACTGCTCTGTGTAGGGACTGAAAGAGATCGCCTGCTAGAAATTAGTGCACTGGTTAGCTTTACTTCTACATGAGAAAGGCAAGAGAAAGATCTTGCAATCAATTCGTTTTCCTGAGGTAATAGTTAACAATGCAAAAAAATTTAAAAACCAAACAAATCGGAGTGGTGGTGATTACTATGGCCTCCCACAAAGATCTGTACCCACTTCTAAAAATTTTCCATGCTCAGTAGCTACCTTTGGTTTTGCTTCCCATTGCATCAGATCAGCTTAATCTCTTTCATTATTTTATTTCACTGAAGTGAAATAAGTAACAAAAACCATAGGGTAAATGGTCTCTTTTCAATGGACAAGTGTCTGTATGCTTGTCAGCCAAGCAGAAGAGCACTACCCATTGGTGTGGCTAGTGCTTTTAGACTCAGTTTGCACAATTCTACCAATTTTTTAAAATTTAGGCAGCCAGGCAGAGTGATTCATCTGAAATGCATTTCACAGAGTTTACTTTATAAATGAATTTAACACAACTGTCCTGAAGTTGGTAAGAACTCTGAGATGGACGTCCCTGATGAAATATTCAGAAGAGAGCTGGTATTTCTGTGCTTTTCTATACTACCCATTAACATGTGGTAGCTCTAGAGAGACATCAATTATACAATACCTGAGATTTTCTTATAGCACTTCAGCTTCGCTGCTCTTCCTCTAGAGCCTATTTTACAGCAGCTCATGCAGCACCATTAGGAATGAACATCTACTCCTGTGTTTGCATAGCCAAGCCTTACAAGCCTGAATGGGTAGAAATAATAATTCTGTGGTTTGCTGTGCTTGCAAGGGTACTAGTTTCTGTAGTCAATGTTCTGGCCTCTTGTCTCTCTGGGATTTTGAAATTTCAGTGCAGTAGCTTATACACGTGATCAAGATGACGTACAATGCACACTGAAGGATTCTAGGCAAATAAATAGTAGGCTGTCTTTGGCAGGAATGTATATTTAAGAAGAAAAATCCTTACTATGTTGAAATGATCATGTGCTGTGGGTACAAAGATGTGCCAGTTACCTGTTGGAGATTCTAATACAATTCTAGGATAATTATGCTGCTCCATGACAAAAATAGACTTGATCAGTCTCTAAATAGTGTACGTTTGCAGTGGAAAACAAATGCAGTCAGTGCTCTTGGGTTCTGTCAAATAAAGCTGGCACCGAAGCAAGGGTAAGAAATGTGTAGATAAATCATGTGACTGATTTCAGCTCAGATTGGTAACAGTAATATAGAGGTGCACAAAGCAGAATGGTTAGTTTTTCTTATTATAGCTCAAGCCTCACCCTGGATTTGTTAAGAATAATTTTGAATGAGCTATATGTAAATAGCATTTAGTCATTTGGTCTGGGGAAGCAAAAGTGACCCGTTCTGTTGCTAATTATACAGTTTGTTTCTGTGTTATTGGTTATGGAATCTGGTGTGCTTTGTACTGGTGTGAATTTCAGGAGAGCTTTTGTCTTTTGAATTACAAATGGAAAAGAAAACTTTGGTATGATATTCACATCTGCAAGGAAATGATGTTTTCATCACAGCATCTTATTGCAAAGACTAGGACAGTAGATGTGTAGTTCAACCTCCTGCTCAGTGCACAGTTAGCCATCGTCTCGTGGCTGGTTCTTCAGGGCTCTGTTTTATCTTGGAGACCTCCAAGGATGCACATGGCACAGCTTCCTTGAGGGACCTGTTCCACTGCCTGGCTGCCTCACAGTGGAAATATCCTTCTTAACAAACAGTCTGAGACTCTTGTTGCCCTGCCATACACAGGTGTGAAGGGCCTGGCTTTGTCTCTGTAACCTCCTTGCAGGTGCCAGCAGGAGGCCAGTGAGATGGAAGATATGCTTCAGAGCTGCAATGTCTGTTCAAAGCAGTATTCCTGGAACAGTTGATTTGTTCATCTTGAATGCTGCATAATAGTATATGGAGTAGCACTTAGATCAAGCAAGGTGGACTGTAGCATCCCTGAGTATTTCTGCTTTTTAAGCCTCAGGTTTTCATAAGATCAAACTTTATGAGTGGTAAAGGTATGCAGTGTATTTTCTATTTTCCAAAATTGACTTTTAAAACTCTCAAGAGGGGAAAATAAGAAAAAAATTAAGTTTTTATTTTTCTTCAACTTGCTATTCCATTCAGACTTGCATTCAGTCTGGCTGAGAAGTGTGTATGAGAATGTCAGTAAGAGCCTTGTCATAACAAGTGCATTGGTATTCTTCACAACCAAGGAAGAATTAATCATTCACGTTACGTGCAAATGACTGTGAGGCTGATTTGTTTGATTTTTTTTTTTTTAATTAAGTCTGAAGTCACAGAATAATAATTTCTTACATTAGGATTTTTACACTCTAGTTCAACTTCTTCATCAGCACAACAAATAAATGAGACAGTGAAATATGAAATAATGCTTATTCCAGAGCTGACTTTTTTTTAACTTTAACAATAAAGAATAGTGTTAAAATCAGAATGGGATAAATTAATTCCTTACACACACACACACACACACACACACACACACACACACAACTGATTAATTTCCTGAATATATAATTAATGAATTTCAACTGCTTATGTCAGCCCTGGCTGGGGTGACAGGAATTTTAGAATGTATATAATAAAGGCAGTCTGTATCTGTTGAAAGCAAAATAGTGCCTGCTGTCCTTGTTCAGCTACCACCAGTGGGCTTAACAAAGAATGGCTTTGTTTTGAACACCAAACGCAGAGGTATGGCATTTTTCTTGAGTGTGTTTGTATGTACAAGTTGGCTATAAGATAGCCACAGCACAAACAATGGAATTACATGGGAGCTTTAGAGAATGGAGTGCTGAATACACAGCCTAGGAATATAATATTTTTATGTGAGCGGTAGGAGTGCTTTCTTGCAGTTCCATTCAAGTTAGTGGCTTGGAAGAAATGCTTTTAAGGTTATGTACTGTGTTGAGTAGATGCACCTGTTGCTGCACTACAGCACTGCCTTCTGTAACTGTGGCAAAAAAGGGAAAAATTGACTCTGAGAATTGTAGCAAATAATCATGTACTGCAGTGGTAGAATGCAACGCTGGTGTATTTACCCCTCTTGAGATACTTTGGTATGAAATGAGTTGTTGATTTCTTTTTTCTTTTTTTAATGTTCCTACATTTACATTCCAAACAATTGATTCTTGCTGTTATTTGTTGTAGTGGGTTTTTCATTTTGTTTAATTAGTCAATTTATTTTTTGGACTCCTCCTGGTTTATTGCTCTTTCATTTTTGCTTGTGTGGTCTCACAAATTCCTGTGATGTCTAATAAACCTGGCAGTGACGGTGCATTACAGTCAGAAGCACAAATCACGTGAGCTGTGGAATCTGCACCTCTACACAGTAACAATATAATATATCAATATAACAATGTGTTAATATAACGGTATCACCAAACATTAACTCTTTTCTCCCTCAATTTACAAGCAATAGATTAGTTACTTAACACAACGCCTGTGAATTGAACCTATTTTTATTCCTCCAAAATTTGGTAACATTCTCACCAGAATTAGAGACCAAATGACAGCGACGCTTGATTCGATAAAGTGCTGTGAGACGTTCTTTAGTTCTGTGATTTCCATTTCAGTTCACTTTCCTCAAAGCACATTTCACTTTATTGCTTGTTCTTCAGTAGGGCTGCTTATTTCTCTCCCCCTTGCTTTGTCAGGCTGTTGGATAAGCAGTACCACCTTTGTTAGACATCTGGTTGCTACCTTGCTAACAGGTGCAGCCACTGTGAGTGTTGATGGAATTAAAGCAGAGCTCTAATTTTACTGTCACATCTTAGCTCTTAAAATAATTTGTCCATCTACTTGTTTTAACTCGCATCTTGGCACTGTTCAACCTTTTGCTTGGAGAAGTGGGAGCTACAGAGCAATAACTTATTTGAGAGGTTCGGTAGAGATGACTATGAAGACTTTGCACAGAGAATGTTTGTTTTGAACGTATTTTTACCTTCCTACCAAAAATGAAATAATGAGTTACTTAAAATCCCTCCTGAGTTACAGATAAAGATCTGGTGCTGTCTGATGGCATGTGGTCACACAGGGGCTTCTAATCTTACCTGCTTTCTGACTCCTTGCAAACAAAATCC
Source organism: Tragopan temminckii (assembly GCA_028571105.1). Lineage (NCBI taxonomy): Eukaryota > Metazoa > Chordata > Aves > Galliformes > Phasianidae > Tragopan > Tragopan temminckii. Next base: position 4,414,221 of record JAOWBP010004015.1, read on the forward strand.
TACTTGCTCTATTTATTTGTTAAGCCTCCCTTTAATTGTAGCAATATTCACACTCTTCCTCTCACTGGTGATTTTTACATTTCTAGTATTTCTGAGTTCCTGAAGCAATGCCTTAGGTAACAAAGAGCTGGTTTTCTGTTAGCCTTACAAGGCAAATGGAGTTCTCTCATCTTTACAAGGGAGATTTTCTTCTTGTTACTGTGACTAGATACTAGCTGTACTTTTTTTTCCTGAGAATTTAACACATTTAGTTTTAGAAGAAATTATAAACTTTCTATCCCCTGAGTTTTGTTTTCTTGTTGGGGTGTGGGAATAACTAGAAAGTAAAACTAACACAAATGCACGAATTCAGTAGACAGGAAAAATCAACTACCCAAACTTTTTAACAGTTGACGTATGTTAGAACCACTTCAATATACGTTAATATGTTTTTGAGCCTTAGGCTTTAAGCTTACTTTGCAGCCAAGTCTCACTGCTTTGCTGACAGCTTGCCCGCAAAGGAAGCGGAGCATTTGCATCAGTTCTGAGTACCCCAAGTGGTATGTGTGTGCTGACCATGTTTACTTCTGTATGCTTAAGTGCGTATACATGAACAGATAATAGTCTGAAAATTTGTCAATTCAGTGATAGGAGGAAAAAAGATTCATTATATAAAAAGACAAACAAATAGTTTACAGTCAGGAATTGTGGATTATGTATTCAAGAGTGCAGCAGGAGTCTTAACAACTTTGTTGCCTCCAATGAATTTGAATGTTCATCAAACATGGCCTTGTACACATAAACTCATATATATACAGGGAATATTTGTGACACATAGTCCCTGCTCTCTAAAATCATTTATTTTGAAGTAAAAATTGGTGGTAGGGGATGCTCTCACTTCATAGGATACAGGCTTAGAGGCTTAGGATGCTGATCTTATAGAGACCTTTGAATTGGGGTTTCCATTCCAGTATTTAGCTGGCTACAGTTGTATTGCTATCATGTTTCCTTATAATCTGCACTGATAATTTTTTGTAGTTTTCTTAAATCTTACTAAATATGAAAGCAGAAGCAAGGAAAAACATCAGCTATTGATAGTTTTTTTGAGTTACAGCTTGAGAGCTTATGAATACTGTGTGTTTATTACTTGTACTAATCAGTACAAATGGCATACTGTCAAGTGCAGACAGCATGGTGGGATGTTACATTATGAAGTCTCTCTTTGAATGTTAGAGAAAAAAAAAAGAAAAAGTTGGAGGGAAAAGGCTCGATTAGGAGTGTGGGAATAGCAAGTTGGATGCAAATTAAGTTACAACATGGACTTAGCCTTATACAGAATGATTAAAAATTTGTGTACTTAATCCTCCAAGTCTTTATAGACTTTCCTATCATGTAGGAAAATTCCAGCTGAGAATTTTGGGCTGATTTGCACAATCATTAGCTTAAGAATTTCAGGGAACTGGCATTATATTACTAAAATCTGAACTTCTCATGCAGTTCTATGAACCAGGAAGGATTTGAAATCTCAGCTGCATTTTTTTTAATGGCAAAACTATTTTCTGATTCTATTGTTGTTTTCTCAGCTGTTTCTTGAGTACTTCTACCAGGCTTTAATATTGCTCTGGCTACCAGCTGGGTCTCTAGGCAGCTCTCACGAAGCATTAACAAAGTGTTTAAGAAACGGTCAATTGGACTATGCAAAATAAATATTGTGAACTCGGACATAATGTAAAAGATTGTGCTTATTTCCAGAATACTTTCTTGGTTTGCAATACAGATACCAGGTAATGTGTATCCAAAGAATTAAGTGCCATAAGTGTTGGATTTGGAAATTTTCCTGTCAGTGGCACTATGCTTAGCCCACCTGTCATTATCCACCTCAGATTTTTTTTTGTTTTTGTTTCTCCAGTGATTGTGCATTTTAGTCAAGTGCGAAAGAGAAGCAATTAAGAAGGCTTTTTGTATAAGAGTATAAGATACTCTGTAGGCAGCTCACTTGCTGGAAATGACAATTTTTCCCTCAACATGTAGCACTTACTTTACAATAGGCTTGATTGTGAAGATAGAGTTCTTATTCACTGATGCATTTGATGAAGAAAATAAAAATACGGTTTTATATACTGCTTCAACCAAGCCAAGTAATTTTTAATTAAATAATAATTCTTTACAACAAGGTAGGAAATTGCTTTTCCCTTCCTATAAATATTCACTATCTAAATGCCTTTTTTTTTTTAATTTTAGTGAAATTTGGACTTTTGTAAATATTAATGAAATTAAAATATGGAAAAAATGTGGTAAGAACAATTGAAATATTTAATATATACACATACGCGGACCCAGTGATGCAAAAACAATTGCTCATCACCTGCTGTCTGATGCCCAGCCAGTCCCCAGGCTGTGGCTGCCTATCACAACCAACTCACCTCAGTTTCATAGTGTTTTTTATTATTATTTTTTTTATTTTGATTTTTGATTTTTGAACCATTTAAGTCAGCTCTCCTGGTTCTGCCCCCTTCCAGATCCTTGTGCCCCTCAACCCGCTTGCTGGCAGAACAGTTTGAGAAACTGAAATGTCCTTGGCATCATGCAGCACTTCTCAGGATCAACTGAAACATCCATGTGTTATCAGCACTGGTTTTCTCCTAAAGTCAAAACATAGCATCATACCAGCACCATGTAGAAAATCAACTCCGTCCCAGACAAAACCAGGACGCCTTGTTAGTGGAAACAAAAGGCCTAGAGTTACAGTTGGATTATCTGAATGCAGTGTGTAGCTATATACTGTCGCTTGCACCTCACCTTCACATAGAGGGCTGCTCAAAAGATTGCTCTGAGGTCTCTATTCTGCAGATATTTCTGCTTGGTCAGCTCCAGTCAGCTGTCATTATTTGTTCCTTGCTTTTTAATTATTTTTTTTTTCCCCCCAGGAAAAGTGGAGCTGCAGTCCCTTGCTTAAGCATTCACATAAGAATCATCACTGAAATATTTTGTATGGGATTCATTGGGTGAAGAAGGACAAGAAAACTTCAAATATACCAGATGTGTTCTGCCTCAGAAATATACTGTTTCTGAGGCACCAGTGTTTGGTTTGTGTGGCAATGCTGGGTTCCCCTCCAGATTTGCTTTTTATGGCTCCATTAAGCACTACCCTATGCTGTTTCATAGAGTGTGTTTATGTCTTTGTGGGAGGACTGAACTTGTAGATCAGCATTTTTTCTGACTTCCTGGGCTACTGAAACCAATGGATTTGGTAGGTGCCCTTCAAAATACATTGGACAAGTAAAAATCTTTAATTGAAGATCCCCAGACAGACTTGTTAAATGTTCTGTTGAAGAATGATATTTAATGAAAATTTTTGTTTCACACCATAACTTGATTAGTGTTTATAGGTATGACAAATTCTAGACTTCAAATGAATTAAGTTTTTCTCATAGATGCCATGGGTCAGAATTTGTTCCTCTCGGCTTAGAATTAAAATATTAGATAGAGGATTTAATGTAAATCCTTACGTAAGTGTGGTGAAGATTAAAGTGAGTTCTGATTAGCATAAATCTTTCAGTTTCTGTTCCCTGGCCCTCACAGCTGTCCATAGGAAACTATTTATTTATTTATTAAGAAAAAGCACAGAAAGGTTTATTAGTTCATCAGAACTTGTTGGGACAGCCCTCTGTGAAAAGCAAATCCTTCATGACTTTGGGCTATATAGTTCCCTGAGCAGTGAATCTTAATCTCTGTGCATTTGTCAAATGCATGGGAAAGTCTGGTAATGACAAAATCTTGTACAATAATTCTAGTCTTTCCTTTTCCCTTGGTTTAATCCCTCCCATTGATATATCCCCTTCTACATATTTTTTGTAAGTTGAAATTCGTTATTTTAAAAATTAAAGCAAATTCAGATACCTACATAAAAAGCCTAAATATCATTCAATGCTTTCATTAAGTTCAGTAGAAGGTGCAAATATCCAGAACTTTTGAAAGTGAAATTTTGCTCCTTTGGCTTTAAGTAGGTAAAAACGTACTTGGCTTTTGATGACCCATAAATCCAATCTAGATCCTTAGATGTGCATTGTAATTTAACTTGGACACCAGCCTGATGCATGCCATTTATGCTTGAAATGTCCTCATAGCCCACATTCAAGAAACCTGGTCTGAAAACTCAGGAAACTAGGGGAAAAAAAAATAGTAATTAAATAACTAAAAGTGAGCACTGATATTTAACTCTGTTTCCATTTATGGCTGGCTTAAAATAAGCATTTATTCCTAATTCCTAAAAGAGAAGTGTGCATGTGCATAAACACGGTGATCACTAGTGTTTGTAAAAGCCTCTAAGTTTTTAATTGCAGATTAAAATGTAGTAGTGTTCTTCCTTCTACTATGACCCAAATCAGTATCTATTATAATATATGTAGTAATTGTTCCTTTTGGTGCTTACATGTATGCCCTTCAGAAAAAAATATAAGATTTAAGGATGTGTTTGCCTAAATTGTGTTCCTGATGCTGTATTTTTGATCTTGTGTATTTAAAGTTTCCTCTTTGCTATTACCACTTTTCACTTACATTACTTAGAACGTTCCTTCAAACATTTTTAGTGAGGCTGTGATAAAAGGTAACAGTGATAAATGACATACTTGATAACTTGCTGGCTTTGTTGGTCAGTATTTTTCTAGAGAATTGAGATTAAAAATTCTCAGCTGTGGGGGCTGAAGGGCTTTGCACAGCATATAGCACTATTCCTTAAGTACAATATTTTTCTTAGCTGATCAGGGTGACCTTGTGCCCTTCCAGCAGTGCTGGGACTCCTACTGCTACTTGCTTTGTGAACAAATGATTGAGGTCGAAACCACTGTACCTTAGTACTCATATTGAACAATTTGGCTATTAAATTACGTTTAACTTTCCACTGTGACGCTGAATGAATAAAATCAGGGTTCTTAAAGCGTGTCAACCTAATATCAAATTACTTTATCTCTTCATTCCTGTAGTTACAAAGAAGGAAAGGGAAAACCAATTGCAGGCTCACAAAAACAGAAGGGAAAATGTCTTTTTGTTGGAGCCCTGGCTTTTTTTTGAGAAGAGCTGTGTCCTATAAAGAATTCTGTTTTAACCAGCTTGTAACTGTAAATTTGTAAAATTATGTTTCCTTCTGCATAAAAAATGTTTATAACACCAAACAATTTTTAAAAAATAATAATTTTAGGCTGTGTCATTGTGGGTGGGTGGATGAGTGGACTGTGACATTGCATATGACAGGCACCTACCCTTACAGAGCTGTCAGGCTAATGCTTTTAGCATTACTACTTCCAAGACTGCGGCTGTTATGAGAGTTCTTGCAGTAGAAGGCAGAAGGAAAGTCATGTAAGATTTCATTTTGAACAAAGCTGAAGGTTCAAATGATATTTTGTCAATAAAATTACAAATTTTCTAGGGCATTAAGAAACTGGATGCATAGGGTATTGGGCAAGTTTTTAATGTTAATTTTTGGAGGAAAAAAAAGTATCGAAAGCCTAGATGTTCCCATACACGTTGCATCTGATTTTTCTCTTGCCTTGTATTTTTGTAGTTATTTATGAAAAAATTATTTGGAGTCTGTGATACTTACTCACAATACCTGCTGTGTGACTGCGAGAGAGGCTGCACAATGTGTAGGAAAAAGGAGAATCACTAATCTTGTTTAGAAACTGCATGGTATCCCATGCCTTATTTCATCATTCTGGCAATGCTAAGAACATTGTTAGCACAGAATTATAATGAGCATTAGATAGAAATCTATACTGGGCTGCAATATGGCATATTTCCTTAAGCTGAATCTTGGATACCACAGCTATAACTTGGGCATTATTTAGCTGGTTGGTTTTTTTTTTTTTTTTTTTTGTTTTTAATCAATTGTATAAATTTTCACTTTCAAATGATGAGTTGTGTTTTAACAGCTGCACTTGAACAACGCTCACACTTTGACTAGGGATAACAGGCTGCTTTGGTTTATAGTAGGCTCACATCACAGATACACTTCAATTTTTCAAGACAAACTCAGTAGGGAGATGAAATGGACTTGTGGTGTGCTGCTGATATACTGCTCTCGTCTTGGCTTTCCACCCATGCTTCTGTAATTGAAGCTACTGAGAGTTTTACTACTGGTGGAAGAAAATGGTATCTGTCAATTGTTTTCTGCTTAATGTTTGGCTATAGTTGTATATGATTTCACAGTGGGCTGTTCATGTCTGCATGTTGGCCCTAGCATGTTCTTTGTGGATGAAACGCGGAGATACGTTGTGGAGTCTGTGTAAGCTTCTGGAAGTGCTTACAAAACCTGAGTGTCTTATCTAAATGAATCATCTGGTCTACCAAGGTAATAACTCACCTCAGTGTGTACTGAATGAAAATAACTGTGTTATTCTAAAAACAGTGGAAGAACATGTAAAATCACTCTGAGAAAACAGAAGAAGGTTTTAATGTAAACAAAAATGAACACAAATAGTATACATTAAACTAACTCTTTTTTGCAACGTGATGGAAAGTAGGTGTGCAATTATGAGTTGAGATTTGTTTCTTTTAGCAAACGGGAGAAGAACTTAGAATAAAATTTACTGATGTTTTGAGTGATTATAGTGTGAAATTCACTGCTAAAAAGCAAGCAGAAATGTAGTGTGCTGAAGAGAAAGAGGCAAAATTCTTCATTCTCACATTATGGTGTGGAAATACTCTATTAGAAAGTGACGATTTAAATCATGACTCCCTCCTCATTCTGAATAACAATCCATCTGAAATCTGTGTTATGGTACTGAATTCTGCGATCAACGTTGCAAGTGGAAGCAGGGCTTGGGGTGAAGCTAACTGTTGTGGGATTGCAGTAGATAGTGGCAGAGTTCAAGGAATGAGAAAAGAAATCTTCTTTGTGGCTGAAAGAAGCTGCTGGATTAAATTGTTTTTCTTTCTTGTTTTCTGCTTTGTAGAAATATAAGTGACAAAACCATAGCAAAATCAAATGTGATTTCAAGCCATCTGTTATGAAAGCAGATTAAAGATTTTTTTTTTTAATCATTATCTACAGCAAGAAACCATTGTAATCATAAGTAAGACCAGTTAAGTGATGGCAAATGCTGAGTTTTGTAGTTATCACTATAAAGATGAATGCCATGAGAGACATGATTTTAAGACACAAACCTTTGATGAACATACTAAATATTTGATTACGTTCTCTGTGTTTCATTAATTCAATTCTGAAACATCTCTGAAAAATGAAAAGAAAGAATACAAAATAATGTAAATACTGGAAAGTTTAGCCCCACTTGAAATCAGTGTTCTGCACAACTGATAGCTTATGTCATTTAGACCAAGGTGGAAGTTACAGATCTTCTGCAGTAACAGTAAATCTGCAGTACATTACACACTCTTCTCATAAGATTCTCTTGTCTCCCTTTTCTTTTTGTTCTTTTTCTTCCTTTTCCTTTTCTTTCCCCTTTTCCTACCTCTCAGCAGCCACTGACAGGCAAATAAATGTCCCTTCCCTTGGTAGGAGTATTGGAACTAGATGGTCTTCAGGGTGTCTTCTGACTGAAACCATTCAATGATTCTTGGTTTGCTCTAGATGTTTTTGGAAAATATTGCTTTAACGATTTTAATGATTACTCTGAGGATGACCGGAGGATTTATTCTATTTTTGCTACTTTGCCCTGTTTTAAAACAAATCAATATTTGCTGCTTCTTTTAGGTTTATTTCATCAGGTGTATCTCTCAGGTTTAAACTGAATGCGTAAGTGAATCATCCTGTATTGTGAAGGGAGCTAAGGCATGATATGGTCATAGCACCTGTCCTCTCAGTGATGTGTTCAGATGCATTTTCCTACAGTTGCAAGCTGTAATTATCCTTTATTACTCTAACATATTTTTGCTGACACACTGGACATAAAGAATTAATTTATCAGTTGGTGTAATTTATGAAGAAGTTTAGCAGTTGTAACATGCTGTAAATATGGGACTGGAATACTTTCTGTATGAGATCTCCATGCACGTGACTGTTTTTCCAGCAGAACTGAGTGGATTCATGATAGTTCTGTCCAATCTTAAAGGGGGAATACTAGACAAGTTTTAGGAAAATAAAATTATTCACTGTCTTCAATTTATATGAGTTTTACATTTCAGCTATGGGGATACAAAGTGTATGTTTGCTTTTAATCAAGTTTATATTTCTATAAAGCTCTGCCTTTTAAGTCCTTGAAGCAATTTTCTTGTAAATCCTTCATTTGTCAGGCACTTAACTGCTTTTAATGTCATATTGCTTCTCTAAATGAGTCACGAAGAGCAGCTTTTTAATGGCCTGTGTTTCCCAAGTTGCGTTTTAGGGTTTCTACCAGAGGATCTATAAACAAGATTTCAGCTGGAACTAGAAAAGAGAAGTTGACGTTAATATTTTGGTACAATCCGAAGTCAGTGTGCAAGACTAAACAGAAGTGATAATGGATTTCTTTAACTAAAAGGAAGAGTGCAGAAAGATAATGTCAAGTTTTGATCATTTTTATTTCTAGTGTCTGTCTTTTACGTGCATTGCAATTGCTCTTTAAAGTGAAAGGTATCACCAGAATAAGCTATTTCATCAGACATCAGAGATATTACAGAATGTCTATGAGCTCCTTTGTAACTGACAGGAATGAAAAGAATGAAAACAAAAATTATAGCTCTGTGTCACACCTCTCTGTGGACAGGTATTTAAGGGCAGTGATTTTATAAAGCCCTGTTGTATTCATGTTGCATTTTAACAGCTGCAGTTTTCTTAAAACAGGATACCAGGTATGTAAGAGCAGAAATGCTGTACATTTTTAAAGAAGAAAGTTTTTATCATCTTTCCATCTATGTCCAAACTGTTGGTTGTAATAAATTGTAGAGAAACTGTAAGAAAATGGGATGGTAAATGTTCTTGCAAGACCTGATGTTAGATGCCAGTACAAAGTGGCTCTGGTTTAGGATACTGCTGTCATTTGGCATGCCTATATTAAATACAGTTTGAAGCAGGCCCAATGTTTTACTGTAAAGAAATTGCTTGAGAACTCTCTAACCACACAGTTGAGCAGCTGAGGTTTTTCTTTTTCTCATGTTATTTTATTGATATTTCTGCTTGTTCTTCCATATCTTGAGAGATTTTCCTCCCTTGAGCCACTCAGGCACTAATTCTTTAATTCTTGAGACAGTTCTGATTTTTCCTTTGAAGTTCTATTCAGTCCTGGATACAACATGCACAGGTACAAAGGATTGTTACTCTCAGAGACCATCATAAATAATGGGATAACAGAACATGGTACATTAGAAATGTGTTTTGTATATCAGCCATAGCCAACAGTAAAGATTGAATTCCATTTTACAGAATTACAAATTTGAAGAATGCTGGGGAATGCTGAGGGGGAGATGAGTCCTGAATTTACAGAAATATTTCTTACATGTCTCTTGTAACAGCCAGCTGGTAATTATCAACAATGAATGTGCATTAATCTAGGCCTTCATTTCAGCTAACGCACCTATAAAAAATATATTGATAGATGGTACATTTTATTTACTGTGTTTAGTATGGTACTGTCCTTTATAACTCAAATATTTTGGTGATATAATTATTTCAGCCACCAGGTGGATGTGCAGCCATCTGTTCTGCCTGCAGCGAGGCTGCTGCCTCTGTGCTGCCTAGAAAGAGAATGTTGCATTGCTCTTTCAGACTGTTCAATCTATTTCAGAAATCAGTGCTTTTTCTTCAGTCCATTCTGTGAACGTGCTGTACTTATTTCCCACCATACAGCTATGTTGCTGGAAAGGGCAAGGCTGCTCCCTCCCAGACTTCTCTGATCTCAAGCAGAAATGTGTTTTTGTAAAGTTAGAAAGCTTGTTTTTTCCACTATGTTGCTCTTCAGTATTAAAAAAATAAATTGCAGAGAATAAAAGAATAAGCATCGTGGGACTTTCTCCATCTTTCTCAGAAACAAAAAAAGCTTCCCAGCTGCCTTTTCTGGGAGTGAAATCAACACGAGGGTTGCTGTTTGGCTACGTTTAACGGATTCAGCATCTACATGTGCATACAGGATAGTAAAAGCCTGAAAGTTATTTGAATGTTACTGGGACTAAGCTCAGGTCTAATCAGTTTTCAGCACTTTCTTTTGCGGTTTTGGATATGTAAATTTGTGTCTAAATACAATATGTCATGCGATAATGTCATCTAATTCTTATCTGGGCCAGGCTGGAGAGTAGAATCTGTATTTCAGTTGCATACCAGTGTTCCTTATGACACAGTTTACGCAGCACTCCTCTCAGTTTAGCACGGTATTGTCTAAAGCTCTGAATGTGCATTTCATGAAGAACAGTATGTTGTGATTTCATTTTAATTTAGAGCAAAGCATTTGGAAAAACTTTTTACACTTGTTAAAAACTTACAATATTTCAACTTTAGCCTTGATTTCAGGACTTTGAAAAGATTTTTAAAATTATGCCCTACAACTGTTTTCAGTATATCCTGAAATAATGAGTATAACAATAACAAACCAAAATAAAAAGTGAATTAAAGTCTAAAGGGCAATTTAGAATGTGCATATTTTTAATAACTTAAAAAAAAAAATCAAATGGTTTGTTTTTTTCCTAAGAAGATGGGAGGCATTAATTAATTTCATACTGAAGTATCAAATACGCTGCTAATGGAATCATCCAGATCAGATGTTTGCTCTTTCAAATACTGCCTTTCCAAGGAAATTTTTTAAGGCAAATGTAGCTTACTGCACTGTTGTCCTGTGGTACTCTGCCTGCTTAAGTAAAATGTGTTTGAATGCTTCAGGATAACCCTCAAGATTAGTTCTATGACTTTTATATGTAATAAATAAAATAAGAAATTGTCTTTGCTAACTATGTTCATTTACACATCAACAGAACATCTTTTCCTTTTTAATAGTTCCTTGATGAGAAAATGACTTACCTTTCATACTGTATAATGTAATTTATAAAATATGAGCACTTTCTGGATCTGCAGCTAGATTGTGCATCCTTTATAAGAGAGTGACCTTCATCCAAGCACCCAGAAGATCAGTTTATTTTTCTCTGGAAGAGCGGAATGCTTGTTATGACTTTGCAGACCAGCCTAGCATTTCATATATTACATGCAATGGGAAAGAATATGCAGTGAATTATTAGGCTGCTGCTCTGAGCTTTGTGCCCAGCAAGCATCCATTTGGTGTCCACATAGAATCACAGAATGGCCAGGGTTGGAAGGGACCTCAAGAATCATGAATCTCCAACTCCCCAGCATACATGAAAGCCCAAGCATGCTGTGCTTTCCATGTATATAGCATGGAAAAGAACAAAGCTCTAAAGCTCTGTTGGTTGATTCAGACAGGGTGGGTGACTATTTTGCTGTGCAGCTGACATTCAGGAGTTTTTCCTGCTGCCTGGATCCTATTGTTGGCTTTTGCGAGCCATAACTAGTATACAATCGTTCATTGCTGGCAGTAGGGCTTGCTAAGTATGGTTTAATATGCCTAATTCTGTTAAGAATGATGTTTTCAAGTGCATATCCTTCTAAATGATAAGACATAAAAGCAAAAAATTCCCATCATTTCATGGAATCAATTATGAATTATCTCTGAATCAGTTCTCTTATTTGAGATCAAGTTAATTAAAGCCAAACGTACAATTGATGTATGTAGAGAAGCCTTTCTACATTTACAGAAACCTCTGAAAGAGACACCCTAACTCAACTACAAATGGAGTTTGCAGCTAATATTTATGACCTGAAATAGGAGCATAAAAGTTGAAAGATGAACAGGCATTTTTCCTCTTTTTAACGATATGTCTTCGCTTACGCATTTAAGTTTTGATAGACCATTATACTAACACATGGGGAATCCATAGGATTGCTGTTAGAAGCTTTAAACGTAATGAATTCTTACTGTTGAATGTATCTGGTAAAGAAGATTATTGTGAGAACATAAATTAAAAGAAATGGAACAAAAGGTAGTTTGCCATGAGTTGTGAAATGAAAGAAAGGAATTGGTGCAGCAAGATGAGGTGATGTTAATGTTGAGAATGACTTATTAGAATGAAGGGGAATTTGGTCATTATGTGGCAGATGTGAAAGGTACATAGAGAACGGAAAGATGAAGGTAGAGCAATGGGCTCCAATTTATTTGAAACTGTGCAGTTGCACGTTAATTAATCTGTGAGACTGGTTTTCATTTCATGATTGTTTACCTTCTTGTAAGTCAGCACATCTGTTTTTATCATTGCCATCTTTTGAATCTTGTTCTAAACTCTGTTATTGTTTTGTATGAACTTCTTGTTTAATGCCATCAACTTGAATGTACTGACAGCCCAGTCCATTGCAGGTACTTCATCTCACAGAAATTTTTCAGATATTCATGTGTGTAAACTGATATTAGGCTGAAATTCTTTGTGTAAGTAAGTGTACTATCCAGAATCCTTCAGTACTTGTGGGTTAGACCTGTATTGCAGACAGTGGAGAAAAACAGAGAAAAGGCGTAGATATGAACTATGGAGTGATGTATAGAAAAAGGTGTAAGCATGGAAATGAAGGAAATGAATGCCCTCACTTGCTGACAACAGGTTCATGGCTCATAGTTTGCATTTAGATGGGAGTAAAAGGGAAGATATATGTAACGTGTGTGTGTATATATATACATATATATACACATACAGATTATTCATATTTTACAAGAATTCATAGTCTTTATATATAAAAAGAAACAAAATCATAATATTTCATTAACCAGATTTCCATTCTGTAATTTTGAGTTATTGCAGAGGACTTTGAGATGTTTCATTTGAATGGTAACTTCTTTTTGTACATCAGCAAATCACTGAAAATATGAAGGATTTTATTTAATCTTATTTCAAGATCTGGGTCAGAACTATGCTTACTCACTTAAGACTGTTATACCCCCAGTTATTCAAAATGTAAGAGTACTGTAAGCCTACATCCTCATTAGCTTGTTATTTTAAATTGCAATATCAGCTTTAATTTTGTTCTTAATGTTACGAAACACTGGCTTTTCACTAAATAATATTATTAGCTGATTGCTCCAACTTTGAGGACACAGCCTAGATCCAGCCTTACTTTCCTCTTTTAGAGTAGACCATAGAAGTAGGCCACATCATATTGAACTCCCAGTGGGGGGGGGGGAAATGTTTCAGAGTATTTTTGGGGGGAATGCTAGCAGTGCCACCTGTAATGTTGAGTTTATTTCTGGAGAATTGGGGACTGTAGCAGGTGACCTGCTTCAAAGTTGTAAATTCAACCTTAACTAATTTTCAAGAACATACAAAGGTCTGCATTTGGAAGTATTTGTCTGATGCTTTGCTTCTTGACATCACTGCAACTAGCTGTGCTAGATGACAAATTTCAGAGGAAATAAAACTTGCTGGCGAATAATGTCTGGCTTTTACTGAAAGAAACAGATTTGAATCGTTCTCAACGTGTCATTTCAGTCTCTTATAAGTGGGACTGTGGGAATTGAGGCAAAGGTTCCTTTTTCTCTCCCAGCTGAGACATCAAAGTTACTCATGTAGTCTTAAAACTTTGAACAAGCTCAAATGCCCATGCTATGAAGACAAAGAGGTGTTTGTATTGATTTTTTTTTTTTTTTTTTTTGGTAGCATTGAAGTGAGAAGAAGTGGATGTTGCTGAGTACCTCAGGTTACTGTCAATTCAAAGCTGGCAGTGTTTCCTGTATGTAGTATATATACTTTCATATTAATGTGATTTTTTTCCTCTTAATTAATCTCTTCTTGAGGGCTGTTGATGGCTGAGCTTTTTCCTGTGTATGTGACTCAAAATTGATCAGTTTGGAATTGTTGTATTTAATTTAATGTAGTGTGCTGAACTGATAGCACATAGGCCTTGCTTCTTGGCATTCAGGGATGTTTTGGGGATATATAGGAAAGTAAGATGAAAGCAGGGAGGTATAAATCACTTATTGTTTCTTTTTCCAAGCAGAGGGTTGGCAGACAAGCCAAATAAAGGGTTATGTCTGTAAATCTAAAATGGTATTTCTGAAAAAATAATAACATTCAAATTGATTAAAAAAAAATCTTCTCTGCTGAAAGTCAATAGAAACATTTTAAAAGGCAAAGAAATACTTTGTACTCCATTTTCCTTATGCCTACATTTTATGCAAGCTAGATTTCTTCTCAGAAGATGTAAATGCTGTCAATAATGCATTATGAAAATCCACCCTTGAGTTTACAAATTCGCATATGAACCCTGAGGCGTCAACTTGAAAAGATTTAACCCATAATGACAGCTCTGAACAAACGATTAATAATAACAATAGTATTGAGCTGTTTTTGAAGTGGAAATGTATGTCTGTGCTAAAAACCAAAAATACGTGTAAAATGAATAAACATTAAAAATCATGGATTAACACCTATATTGTGAACCTTTCTGTCAGATTTCAGAAAAGAAAAATCCAATTACAGTTTTGAGAAAATAGTGCTGGAAGAGCTGCCAACATCGTTTTAATTGTTAGATAACTAAACTAAAGCAATTACAAAATCATTGAGCATGAATCTGGTATAACAGTCATTCTAATTTGTAGGGCTCCACTGACTGCATTAAAGTTATTTCAGATTATGCTGAAATGAATTAATTCTTAATTTGAATATTAAAATCTGATTTGATTCTTAGGAGATCAAGTATTTGATATTGCTTGTGAGATAGAAGACATATTTTCTAGGCTTAGACAAAGCAGCTACATCTAATGCAGGCATGCAAATGAGGATTTCTAACATATCTTCACCTGTTCAGACATTCTCTTTATTTTTTGCTTCCTGAGAGTGGTGATGATGACTTTTACTAACAAAAAGCCTCAACACTGCAGTGTGATGACACTACTTGTGCCTAGCCTCGCTAGGATCACTGTACCTGTGTACCTATTTCATCATGTGTTGAACAAGTCTATTACGGTCTATGGTTGCTCCTTTGGACAAATATCTGCACTGAAACTTACATTTCTGCTTTTCCCAATATCTCCTAAAATGAAAAGAATGGGAACCTCTAATCTTTGAATAATAATCCTTAGAGATGACCATGGAATGAAACTGTGAGATCGGCTTTTCATTTTTATAGCAGTCATCATGCTCTCAGCTTTGTCTGTGTTTGGATACACCCTGTGACAATTGTGTAGATGCTTTAATGCAAGCCAGTCTTTCAAATGCAATGCAATTTGTAATACTTCATGGTAAGTGTTATTTCAGTATGGCTAATTTATAGCATGTTCCTATGGGGACATTCAGACTTCTGTGACCAAGTGACAAGCATAACTTGAGAATTCAAAGCCACTATGAAAAATGTCAGTTTGCAACAGTGCAAATGTAGACACTGAATAACTATGTAAAACTAATTTTGATTCCTCGTTTAAAAAATAATAATAATAATAATAAAATATATATATATATATTGTTAACAGAAATGTCATTGAGCTTAGCTGGTCCTTGAGTTCACACAGTTTTATCCAACGTTCCTTTTAAAATTTGTTTCCTTCGACTTAAGTGAATCTTCAATTAGGCCTTTGCTATTGGTTTATCTACTGATGTTTGTGAAAAGGCAGTGATTTTTTTTCTTTTAAAAGCTGGAAGACTATATTGAAAAAAGAAAAATTACAATGTTTGACCAATTATTATACCTTTTGCCAAGCAACAAGTTTTTAAACTATTATAAACTATACAAGGGCAAATGGTTTTAAACTAAAAGAGGGAAGATTTATATTAGATATTAGGAGGAAATTTTGGAGCTCTGTGACAGATTGCCTGAGAAACTGTGGATGAGCCATCTCTAGTGGTGTTTGAGGCTGGGTTGAGTGGAGCCTTGGTCAGCCTGATCTGGTGGTTGGCAATCATTTCATGGCAGGGAGTTGGAACTGGATTATCTTTAAGGTCCAGCTCAAGCCATTTTATGATTCTATAATTTCCTCCATCAATCAGCTGTATTCTCCTTCACTTTCTGGTATTCCAGCACGTTACCAGTGCCTGCTATCTGTCATCACATTTTTTCCACAAGGTGAAGTACAAACTAAGATGTGCTTTGCAGGTTTCCCATGTAGTCAGTGATGCTGTCTCCTCTGTTACTGTCTAGTGTTGTCCCAATAGAAGTCTCCATTTCCCATTTGTAGTCTGTAACCTTAAAACATAGAGCGAAAGTAGGCTAGACTTCTCTAAAAATCCCAGTATAAATCTCCTGTTGCTGAATTCATAATGCAGTGAATTTTAAGAATCCATCATCTATTGATGAGTTACGTATTATTTCAGTTCAAACTGATTTCCTCACAAACATGAAACAGGAACTAATAAAACGTGAATGGAGAAAATCCTGAAACACTAATTTATTTTCTTCACTAAAGTTTGATCGTGTTCCCATTTATTTCAGAGACTTTAGATCAGGCCCTATTGTTAACTACTCTTCCATTCAGTTTCCCTGGTAACGTTTTATTTTTAGCTTCTTTATTCTTCAAAGATGTGGCATGGAAGGTTCATTTGAACATGAACAATTGTAATTTTATTTTAAATATTTCATTTCATGGGCAAGAAAAGAAAAAAAGAAAAATAACCCACCTAACTTGTCTTCACAAAATACCTACAAATATCAGACATTTTTTTCATGGCTTCAGTGAAAGATTTTTGGGAGATAGTTTATTATGAATTCATGTATTTTAAAATTTCTTAAAATATATTGTCTGTTTGCACACTGAAGGTGAGTTCTGGTTTTCTTTGGTTTGTAGCAAGCTCCATGTTACCAATAGTACAGTGATTTAAAGAATAATTGATTTCAGAGAAAAGAAGAAATGTTATCTTACTCATCTTTAATACTAGTCACCATTACTATCTGCACATCTGCAGGACAAAAGTAAAGGAATTGTGGAGATTGGATCTGCTTCCATTTCTAGGCTCTGTTTAATGATGTATACTTGTATGACCATCTGAAAGCCTTGCTTAAACATTTCTTTGGTCTTCGTAAGACTTCTTTGTAAGAAGTGAGGCTAGCTCTTAGCTTTTAGATTCCAGAAATCATTACGTAGAGGAATTTTGTAGGAGGTTGCAGATTTTTCTTCTCTAGTATTATCTGCTTGTCCATTTGAATTCAACAGTCTCTCTGACTAAAGAACAAGTGTAGAAGTCGATAAGAAATTTAATTTTTCATATATTGATTTGTGAAATAATTGTGATTCATTTTAACCCTTTCTCTCAACTGAGAGGACACACTTAATGGCCGCACTCCCTGAGAAGAAGCTTTGCTTGTGGGCTTTTGGTACTTTTGAAGTGAAGGAAAGTAATTCTACTACATAAAAATAAAAATAAAAAAGCAGTCCTATGTCAATACAAGTTCAGAACAACCACATCATGGACAAAGCAGAAAATATAAATATACGTTTTAAAGATTTCAGTAATTTTCAAGGTAGTTTGGATTTAGAGTGCAATTCGCCCGTTAATAGATCAAGGACTTTCTGATTATGTCTTTCACTCAAGCTGCATAGGAAAGATGATCTGTCAGAATTTATCAGCAGATGAGTGATTATTTGTCCTCTTATGTAGGCTCCTATTTATAGTATTTGTCAAGCAAGTTCCCTCCTAGGGGAGGATTACCATATGAGCACTATGTGGTGCGATGAAAGCCTTAACATAACTCAGGCTTTGTAATTTCCTTTTATCTGAAATAATTGCCATAATAAGATATAAGGACTAAAAAGCTCTTAGAGTTCTGACTGAAAATCTTGGGCTATTCAGAAGGTACCTTGGTTACAAGCAGATACTTCTGTATTCCAGCAATTGTGAAATCAAAGCTCTTCAATAAATGGAAAAGAACCCCTGATTTTCCCTGTTGCTAAGGAAATGGTAAGAGAGAGATAATCATTCTTTGAAGAAATGACCAATTCTTGTTGAAAAATGTCATTCTCAGTATTTCTTAGCTCTGTAGCTTCATTTGTCCAAACAATTTCAACCATGTTTGAGATAAGATAGTCTGATAAGATTTAGATGCTGGCTGATCTGATAAGATCACATCACTATCTCTCAAGAAATTAAGTAAAATGATGAGAAAGTGGCCAGTTATGGTCATTGGCCCATCTTATCTTCCACATCTAAGAGTAGTGCTAATGAGAGTTAGTGGGCTGCTTTCTGCCAGATTTCCTTGTTCTCTTTACATGGATACACTTTTTTTCCCCTCTTACAGTAGGCAGGAATGAAAGGCTTTCCAAAAGAAGGAATTACTAGAGCTTACAGAGAACTAAGACTCATCAAATTTCCTGTCAGTCAGTTGTATCTGATTTGCAGGAAAGACAGACTGATTAGGACAGAGGGTTAGGACATATCCTTGTTTCCAACTAGAACATTTGATTTCAAAGTTTTGAATTTGAGCACTGAGAGGAGAGCAAAAATGCTACTGTTTGCATATATTGGTGTGGGTTACTAACTAGCCCTGCTTCCATTGATGGTTTTTTTTAGGGCTGATTACTTGATCTGCTTTCAAAGACACTGTCCTTTTTGAAAGCTACATGTGCTGGTGCTGTGGTGCATTATTTGCACTTCGCTTTTGTGAAAGAAAAGGAAAAAATCGAGAGCATTAAAAAATAACTACCTTGAAACAGTATAGCTTTCCAGACCCCAGAAGTGTGTCAATCAGCTTTTGTTTCTGTAGGCATAGGGACATACAGCTACTAGTGTTGAACATTGCCAATGCAGTGTGTCCTAATGCCATCTCGTTGGGCTGAGGTGTAGGATTCTATCTTGGGTTATGCACTACTTCTGTGGTGTTTAGACTGCGCACAAATAAGATAAAAGAAAGAAATACAGCCTATTGTACTGAGGGTTTTTTTGCTTCTGTCCTTTTGAATTACGTTCTTAATTAGCACTTTTATCTCTGGTCTATACAAATCACACTCTGAGAGTGAAACAAGCCCAGTCCAAGTGGAGGTTTCTTTTATCAGACTCTTCTCAAGCAGTTAATAAGAGCATTTGATAGTAGATGTAGATTTGAACTTTGTGTTCAGTGGAGAATTATTGTAATCAGCAGAGATGTGGAGTAATGTAATTCCGTAGACCAACAGTGCTGAACCAAAAAGCAAGGTGAGGAATTAACAAAATCCACTGGATGCTCAGCAGAATGTCTAAAAATGTATGTTTATTCAATATCAGGGAAGTATGTGTCATCTTAAAAATGAAATTTGAAAGTACTTTCAGCTTGTTTATGCTTAATGTGATAGACTTGTGATACATACCCAGACACCTCCACTTCTATGAATTGTTCTATGGTGTTGGTATCAGAGATGTATAGACGTTACAAATATCTGAACTTCTGGATTAGCAACTTCTTAATTCAATTGAATTTACTATTCTGAAAGAATGAAAGATTTTTTTCATTAATGGGGGAACAATTACATAAGATTGATTCATGCTTTTTAATATAAGGCGTTACTGTGTAAGCTACTTCCAGTGAATACCATCATGCAATGAATGCATTTAAATGAAGCACCTTATTTTGATCTCACTAAAGGGAGCAAAACTGAATAATTTTCAAACCTGTCACTTCTTCCCATTTAAATGATAGCATCAAAATTCTACCAGGAGCTGGAAGTGTATGGAGTATATGATTTATTCCTTGATTTGAAGTAGCTGTTTAATGTTCTCTTTCTAAAGCCTGGCTTGAGCAAAGACATACATTAACTTTGTTTGTGTGTATATAAACATATATGGTGCTAGAGTAGGATTCCCTTTCTTTCATTTTGAAAATATATTTTGAATGGGGAGATGCATCTTAGTTTTGTTCACTGTGTGATACATTCTGTGCTATAAGATCTGTGAAGAGACTTTATTTTTGAATTTTATAAATCAGGGTTGTAACCTCTTTAAAACATTCCTACCAAATTACCTGTGAACTGATTTGTCATGTAAAATGCTTTCATAAATTTATAAAAAATGAGTTATGTTACTGTCATGTCTTACTTGACTTCTCACCTCAGGGATCTCTGAAGGTCTTTAAAAATTTAGCACAAAATAGGTATGAGTTTCAGCTTAATCATTCAATACCTCTAAAAACTCTTCTGCATAAGTAGATGCAGTCAGCAATTTGAATTGGAGTCAGTTCACTTAACTTAGGGGCACTATTGCTGTGACCAGAATGATCTAAGAAAATAAGACAGTTTGTCAGTAGAAATAATTTCTCTACATCTAATCTAATCTCTACATCAAAGGTACGCTTCATAGAGGAAGTTCATTTTTGGCCTAAATGTGACAAAGTGTGCCTTTCAAAATATTTTCACTAATTGTCTAATCCATTGAAAGGATCACTCCCAGAGGAGAAATCATCAGACTTAGAGTTCAGCTTTAAGCAGTCGTGTCCTGGAAGGGTCTGTTTTACTCTGCAGACTACAGAGTGGATGTATGTGGCAGGCTAAGACATGACCATTAACTGTGGGAAGTCAATTGGCTGGATAAATTCTACTCTTTCTGGCTAAAAAGGACAAAAGGCATTTTACATGAAGTCAACTTCTTGTACAAATGCAATATGTTTGTGTATGATTACATACAAATGAAATCGAAAATCCAGAAAAAAATGCTATATACTGTTACTCCTCCACACAATCACTGCTATAAATACAAAATGGGAATAAAACACCCTGGATTTGGAGTGATAAGGATGGAGGCTCACTCTAGCATAGCTGATGTAAGTATAGTGAAAGGATGAATCTGCCTCATGATGAAAATTTAAGTGCCCCTCTCAGGCTGTGGTGCTTAGCTGAAGAAAAACTTTAGTGTGTACCTTGCAGTAGCCTCTGTCCTGCTGGGCTTCTTTACATGTCTGGGTCAATGACAACTTGTATAGTGATGTAATGTCTAGCATTAGCCTGATTGCAACATGTGTGAAATGGGACCCCTAAGGTGACATTCAGTTCAATTTTGTGTGGAGTAAAATAAGGTTGATTGTTCATGATACAAAATTACTATAAAATTGTTGTACCATGACATCACCTAATGCAAGCAGGGTAATGATATGCCATTGCAAACTGCAGCAGTGAAACACCTAGGAGCTCCCTGTTATGCATTTTGCCACGCTGTATCATCTTTTGATTTTCCTGTTCAGTACAAACATCAAATTTGACTGTCTCTTTCTTAATTTTGCTTTCATTATTATTCTGACTCCCACCTATATTTCTTAATGTAGAACACAGAGCATCTTATACATTTATCAACAGTGGCTTATTTTTTCCCTCTTTCCCTCCTTTCCTACTGCCTCTCTTTCCAGCACTGCTGTTAGGCCCAGGTCAAAGCCTACCTCATCTTGCTGCAGGACCTCCAGAGAACCATTCCTGGCTCAGTGATCAGGAAGTGTGCACTTCTGGGGCCTTGCAATGTCACAGTCGGCATCAGGAGGTTACCCAGGCTCTTGCACTCTTTCCTAGGGTCTCTCTGACTCATACCATGGACATTGCTGACTGTAACTTTCCCAGGATACTGACATGTGTCTGAGACAGACCTTGTCCTCTGACCCCAGACATTATGCTTTGCACAACCTCATTCAAGGCATCCTTTTGCTCAGGCAGATAACTTGCTGCCCCATGAGAGTCTGCTGCTGTCCTCTCATGAAACTGACTGCTAATATGGCGTGGCCAGAGCTTTCACCAGCCCTGACTACAAGCAGAGTGTTCTTCCAGTAGCCACAGAAGGAGCAGCCACACATCTGTACGTGAACTTCCTTTCCCTTCAGAGGGAACAAATGCTCTCCTAATTCTTTTGCCAGAGGGCCCCCCGTCTTACATTATCATGAAAGTCCTGGCAGACAGATTGCCAAGTGACCCAGATCTGCCTCACAGCTTGTTCGACACTGGTCGAACGTAGAATGCTCTGGCTGGGAGTGTGGCATGTGTGTATGCAACGCTATTGTACCCCTCAGCAGTGCTTTGCTGTCTTGTCTCCCTGCCACCCAAGGGTCACTGTGCTGGAAAGGCAGGAAAATACAAAGCACAGTCTGCATGAAGGCCTGTGCACACACGGGAGAGCTTATTCAAGGTCAGTATTGCAGAAGCCCTTCTGTTGGTCTGTACTATGCCATTGGCAGTGTCTGCTCAAGTCTCAGCTAGAGTGGTAATTTCCATCCCCAGCACTTAAAGGCCTTGCTGGTGCTCCCTTTTTGGAGTGTTTGAAGGCAGGCTTGGAGACAATGTTTTCTTTTGCTTATCAGGTGCAGCTTATAGACAGTGTTTTTGACAGCAAACTGCTGTACTTAAATTCTCCACTGTTGCCAGCAGTAGGGTGTTTTTCACCCTGATGACTGTGTTCTGCATCCTAACTTCTTCCCCTAGGGAGAGTCCTTCCTCTCAGGATTGCCCTCAGCACCTGGCCTGTTTTCATTCACCAATCCAGTCAGAACCTCATCATGTCTGGCAGCTCTGCCCCACACTAACTAGCAAAGGTGATATAGAGGCATTAGGAGCATAGCACTGCAGTTGGTCCTGCAAAAAATGATCTGGTAGATGTGTTGTGACAGCATGAAGTTCTCAATTAATTTTATTTTTCTGTACATTGTTTTTTCATGAGAGACCCTTGTTTTGGTACTGTTCTTCATGATTTCTTACTGCAATGCTATGGCTTGAGGTTTCCCACTGATGACCCCTTCTACACGCCATGAGAAACCTAATACTGAAAAATAATTCTGCTTCATCACAGATGAGATGACTGAACATCAATGAAGAATTTTATTTTTATTTTCATGATGTTAGCACAATAAACACAGTAGCATTGATCTGTACTTATTTAACAAAATACATTTATAGCAATTTACAAATTCTTTTCCATTTTAAAACATTGCATAACATTTTATTAAACACAATACTTTATATAGAGAGTTCTCATTTAAAAACATATTTCTGAGTATTTTCTCTTTTCAGTAAAGCATAGCCTAACAAAGAAATTCGTGCCTGTTAGCAAGTAAGAAAATCAGAACACTAAGAAGATGTCACCTGTAAATTTATTTAATTTTAAATTAAGGTATCAGTGGAATGTAAACAAAGAGTAATTTTACAAAAGGCTCCTTATCAAATATACATGCAGAGGTCTGATTTCTAATGTATATATTATTACATTTCTGCTCTCTAACGTAATATAATTTGATAAGCCATTATTAAAAACAGTAGCCTTTGGCACTTTGAGTAAAAAAGAATATATCAATATTTATGTAAAGAACACAATTTCAATGATTACACAAGAGCTTTAAAATCTTTTGTTAAGAAATAGGAAACCTTAGGAAAAATATCACACTGCACTTGAAATAGTGCAGCAAATTTTAGAATAGTAAAAGCAACACATATGCCAATATATATCTGACTTAAACCAAGGAATAAAGAACAAACACTCCCACCAGGAATCCTGCAGTTTCCAAAACAGCTAAATTTCCAGAGGGAATATTTTCTAATCTTTGCTTTATTGCCATTATTCTCCATTTCAATTTTCCATTATTTTCAGGCTCATCTACTCATGTTCTTTTGCCTTGTACTCACAAACTAACAAATGATTGCATACTATTTCCCTGCTTTGATAGGCCAACAGTGATTGTGTCTTACCTATTCCTTTAAAGCTAATTTTACGTGCTTTATCACGTACTCAGACTAAACTAAATCCAAAGGTTTTATTTTTTCATTGCAATCCAAGTGTTCATAATTCCTAGGAACCTCATACAAAATTTGGTATTAAATACCAAGGAATAAAGGTACTTTATTAAAAACAAAACAAAAAAAACCACCACCAACAACAAAAAATACCAAATCCTGATTTGTAAGTTCTAGAATCTGAGAACACATTTCTAAAAAAATTGCTTTTTTTGTATCCCTGGCATCTGTGATTATATTTCCCAGCTATCGTGCCTTCAAGCACGCCTTCAACATACAAAGTACCCTGCAACCCAACTGGTTATCCCCTTACATGTAACCTGCAGAACATTTCCCCTTAATCATCACATGCATGATGGGATCTTTGTCTATTACTATTAGGAAAATTGTGGTCATTTCCTTAAGAGCCAACATTCTTCACAGCACTGAGTGATGGGCAGGTGGGGGAAGCATTGATAGGGCTGGCTGATAGCTAAGCCTGGAGCACCTGTGTAACCGGGAAGGTATGTAAAGCTTTACATTGACTGCAAATCCATTCTTCTGTGCAGATTGGCAAACATCACCCTCCTACTTATGTAATTAGTCAGGCTTAGAGTCAGATTTGGGATTTGGTTGTGATTAGTTTTTTTGTTGTTATTTTTTGGTCTGTGTGTGTTGTGCTATTTATTTTCCTGCGATGGGATGATTCTTTCTTCTGCTTGGCTGAAGCAGGCAGGGTGGGCTTTTCCTCAAAGATCTGTGAGGTATGGCCTGTAGACAAGTTCTTACTATTCTGTATCATATGTACCTGGTTGTCTGATACCCCAAATAAGAAGATGACTTAGAAAAAATAAATAAGTCAGATAATAGACCTGATTTACCTGATTTAAGCAGTAGCTTATTCAGTTAGGGGACTTCAAATTCATTCCCACCCTTCTTGGTGGGGGAGTGGGCATGTGTCTGTCATTAGCTCTTCAGAAGAACAAGGAGCTACACTGGATGAACATTACTCATGGCTTCCTCCATGGTTTGTTCTTTAAGTCAGAGACATGGAATGAAGCTTTTCTTATAGTATGCCCAAGATGTGCTATGTGTATTCCTTTCAAAGCTCAGAAGTTTAACAAGTTTTGACAATGGAGGGCTTTAGCAAACATGCTTTCTTTTATTACATCCCAAGTTTAGTTTACTTAAGTAATGTGTTCTCTCAGGTGCAGAGACCCTCCATATTCTTAAGTGGCAGTGGTGGGGGAAAAAATATAGTCCTTAAGAAGTTTCTGGAGGGTGTATCAAGGAAAGTGAACAGAAGTAGTGGCATAATGCAACACTCATTTAGTGATTCTGCAATACCAAGGCATTCCATTATTTAAAGCAAAGCACTAATTTCCTAAATGGTGACTGGGGTGAAACTTGTGATTGTTCTTGTGGCATGCTAAGCAAGTAAGCTGAATGACTGCTTTTAACTGTGGGCTATGACAGTATTTGCTGTCTCCTTTGAAGCTGATCAGGAAACCAGTGGTTTGTTTTTATTTACTCATGGCTCACCTTTCACATTGCACATTTTGCAGTTGTAGGTGTCACACATTACAAAGTTCAAAACTAACAGAACAGTGGAAGGGTTGCTTGAAGGTTTAAAAATGCAAGATCTGAATTACTCGTAGTACTTTAAAAGACCCCTTAAAAACATAATTTAAAACAGTTCTACAAGTTAGCCCACTAAGAAGCAGCGTCTTCATTAGTAGCACCTGTTCTTAAATAAAAGTTGAGCAGTAGCAGCAAAACTATTCAAAATAGATAGTTATTCCATTCTAATGGAACGTCACCTACACATTTTTTGTTGCAGCAGACATCTTAAAGAACTACACAAAACCTTTGCAATCTTTGAATGTGACAGATCCACTATAACAAAGCTGTAAATATTTCTTACGCTAAATGAATGCAGCCAGCATCATCATAGTATTAGCAATATTATTTTTAAAGTAACTGCACATCAATATGTCATGTGTTTGTAGAGTCTAATAAGTATGCAAATTTTCAAAACATGTAAAGTTATCAGCACCATCCTGTATTAAAGATGTGGTGCAAATTCTGTAAAGGTGAATATATACCACTGATACAGCATTTGCTATGAAAAATTCAGTCGATTTTGGACACAAATATAAATTAAAAAAAAAAAAAGTTGGCACATTCAGGAATTAAAGTGTCTGTGTTCAAGACTGCTGTTTCAACATTGCCCTCAGATAAATGCTTTGAGTCTGAAGAAGCAAGTTGTATGAAAACATTTCACATTAGTTAGGTTCTGGCGTTGTGCTTTTCCCCCACTACATGATTTCCATAGACTCATGCACTTTGCAGATCAGCAGTGTTCAACAATGTTTGCGCTGCTGGTCAATAATTTGGCACATAAAGGTAAATATCAGCTCTAAACAAAGAGAGCAGAACCTCTGTGAAGATTTGTTTTCTTTGCGGTGGTACAGACCAGCTGATATGTCTCCTCTTATTCCTTGTATGCCCGTGTGGGGGATGTGCCTTTATAGAAGATGTTTCTGGTGTTCTCTGGACTGCTCCCTCGTTCAGGGATTAAAATGATGTTACCTTTTCTTCGAAGTGTTGAGTCCCTGCTAGAAGAAATGG
>JAOWBP010004015.1:4447644-4492615 GCA_028571105.1 Tragopan temminckii
AAAAAAGGGTGTACGGATGAAATGCAGATAGCAGGATACCGGACCAAGGGGAAAACGCAGCTTAGCAAGTCCACACGTGTTTTGAGGTGAGTCAAATGCTTGTAAGAGCTCTAGAGTCTACCTACCATTAGCCTGCCTTCAGATATCACATTACAAACTAGTTGAGTAGTCTTTAGTTACAAGATGCTGTTTGTACGTTTCTAAGCATGCTGTTTAGCGACTAATTCTGACAAGGATGAATGCTCTTTGCTGAAAATCAAGTGATAAAATGGGACTGATTCTTCACTCACTGTGTTCCCTGACATGAGTCACGCACACATGGCTGACTGTAAGCTCTATCATATATAGGTGGTGAGAGGAAGAGGTGGTGTAAGTGCTGTTTCTGTCTGTAACCAGAGTGCTGAGCTACTCCTCTGTAAGGTGACACAGGCCACCCTCTATTCACTGTTTTATTGTCGATACAAAGAATAGAACCTTCCCTTTTATCTTGAAATGCCCAAATCCTAACTTAGTACATAAATGCTAGCTCTATTTGATATCCAAGTAAAGATTATTTCAAAATGGGGGCCTATTTAGAAGGTGACAGAAATGCCTCTATTGGGAATAACATGCCTACAACTGCAAGCAATTCTCTCAGAAGAGAGAAACAGGCTGTTATATGCGTAGTGGGAAAAAATCTTTAAAGCTTTTTTTTTTTTTTTACATCGAAACTGGAAAAGAGAATAATTATCAGAGTGGTCAGGATCTACCCGAAGCAACAGTGAAACTTAATAATCAAAGGTGTGGTAGAAAGAATTCCATTGAGCTTTTCAATGTATCTTGTTTTTACTGCTTGACAAGTATGTACATGAACAGTATAGCAATTTCTGACTTTGTTCAGAGATGTGACTTCATTTAATGTGTGCGAAGTCAGGCAGGCTTCTGCTAGCTTGAGTGCTATCTATGGTACAACAAAAGCATTGTGCAAGTGTGGTGCAGTTATGTTTTGTGATTTTTAGTGGACTTTGTTCACTTGACTTGGACTTGATGTTATTAGCTTTTTGTGTCTCTGACTGGTTTGAAACTGAGTTGGGTATGTCTGAACAACAAGACATGGTACCTGGAAAGACAGCATAGATGCTTCTGTAGAGGCTGTTACCAGACAACACTGGTAAAAGTATAATTCATAGGTGTATATGTTTGATAGGAATAAACCTGCTTAACCTCCTAGTTCTGAGAGAAGTTTCCATGTGACTCAAGGTATGTTCTCTCTTCATTCTTCGTATATAAAATCAAGTATTCTCGCTGAACTTTTCTGTATAGCATAAGGATAAAAGCTGTCAAAGTCTCTAAGGCATACTGATTACTTAGTAATGGGAGTAAATATAACAATAATGAAAACGTTTAAAGGCCTTGCTAGGAAAAGAAACATCTAAAATGTTCTTATAACTTCAGCAACAGTGGTATAAACTCCTCTTCCACTGCTGATTGTTTCAGTAGTGTTTCTCCATTGTTAACTCCATGGTTGGGAATTGGTCAGTGCATTTCTGCACTGATTCGCATTTCCAGGATGCAGATTTTTCTTGTGCTCTGTCTTGGCTGTTGTTTTGTGCACTTTTTTTCTGGTGACCATCAACACTAAGTATTTTCTGTTTGCTGTACTGCAAAACACATTCATGACAGAAGGAAATACTTGCTACGTACCACTTTATTGTACCTGCGAGGTTTCTTACTGTAAAAGTGAAGACTGTCATTTTCTGTTACATTTTCAGTTTTTTTCCATTTTATGTTCATCAGTTGTCTGATGCATTTCACTCCAAATAAATCTGAGCTATTTCTAGAGGTAGGAGTCATTTTAAGGAGGAAGCAGACTGGGTGAGCTTGCCAGGAGAAGCTCGCAGGCAAGACAAGTTAGTTGGTGATACTGGTATTAACAGCAGGTGGTTGTGGAAATATTTAGTTAACCATGGAGAAACAATCAATTCTAAAAATAATATGGAACATCCAGAAGTTTCATTAAGCCAGTGTAGTAAAATAAATAGCCTTATTTTTGTAGAAAAATAAACAATGTTTGTAATAGAAAGAGAGAGGCCAGCATATGCAATCAAACATTTAACACTTAATGTACAGTTATGCAAATCCGTTATTTCATTTTCATCGCTATTTACATTGCTGGTTTATGGTTGAAATCTCAGCCATCTAGATACAAAAACACTGTTTGTTTTCATTTCCTCAAAGTAGCTGTGGATGTTTCATCTTTGGAGACGCCCAAGGCTGGGTTGGATGGGGCCATGGGTGGCAACCAGCCCACAGCAGGGGATGAGAACTAAACAGGCTTTAAGGTTTGTTCTGACCCAAGCTGTATGATTATGCAGGAAAAGATGCTTTATGCATTTCTCATAAGTGCAGGATTATAAATAGGAGGCAGTTAAAAAAAATAAGTAAAAAACCAAAACTAGCATCCCTGCATTTGACCCACAAGGAAAAGGTGCTTTTTTTTTTTTTTCCCAGACAATGTCAATCAAGTCTCTGGCAAAAATTCAAGTAGGGATGTATCTGACACATTCTATAGTTAGGCTATTACAGGCTCAGGCATATATTAAGTTTACGAGCTCAGGAACTTCACCTTATACTTGTTTGGTGTAACTTGTATGGTTATGTGGTGCAGTTCTAAGCAGGCAGCCTTCCCATTCAAACTGAGTCTGCAGCCAGCCCTTGAGATCTTACATTTGTGTGTGCATACATATGTAAGATATACATGTCATTTAAGTAAGCAATCAAGTGAATTGCTTGCTCAAATGAATGGCTTGGCACTCTTTTTTTTCTTTCCTTGAAGCATAAGTGCATTTAGACTCTTTTCAATGCCTTTGGCCACCTTCTAAAATATTTAGAAGCTTCTAATTCAGGTAAACTTCAAAAATGTATTATCCTTCTCAACTTCAATCTGGAATTAAAACAGAGAAACTAAAATTTGCCTGATGTTAATGTATCTCTACAAATTAAAGGAGATTTTCAGTTTTGAAGTTCTAGTTTGATTACAGTTTTTTATTTGTAACTGTGATAAATTCTACTCAGGCTATAGAAAGCTTATATGGCTGCATTCAGAGAAGTAAGGCTTAATATGGGTGCAGTAGAAGATTAAAACTAGAAACGGTGCAAATAGAAATTAACAGCACCAAACTGAAGACAAAACAACAATTACAAGACAAGCATCAAAAGACTCTTCAACTATAGCTGGAAACTCAGGATTCTGAAAGATGTTGCAATGGCATTATATATGATTACGTATGATCTTCAGCCTTTTTTGCTGAAGTCTCTTGACTACTATCATAGGATGGTTAAGTCTCAAACCAGCGTTCCAAGTCTTCCCAGAAATAGGATGGGAGGACTTGCTGCCAGTGTTACTAGGAGGCAACTCAATTACAATGACTGGGGTGCAGGGAGCCCCTAAAGTATGTTATCAGGTAACAGATTAGACTCAGATGATGGAGATTACTACCTTTCCTGATGAAACAAATACTTCAGTGTTCATAAAGAGGTGCACGTATCAGAAGTCTACACCACTGAAAAAAAAATACTTTTGAACATTTACAGACCTCCACTGTAGCAGCATTGCTTGTTTTCTTAGGTGTCATCAAATTAATTGGCAGCAGAGTAGATTACATTTTATTCTGCTGATATCCTTCCCACAACAATCCACACACCAAATCTGGTTCGTAACTTCAAAAAAACAAACCCTCCTTACCAAAATTATTAGCGCACAAAGGAGACTTCAGCTAAATGTCCAGCTCTTACTCAAAGTCATTGGATTTTTTAAAATCTAGTCTATCCTCCTTAGTACTCAGAGAAGTGCTGAACTGCCAGTGGGCTGGTGCAGAGCAGCTGCCTGCTCTGTGCAACTTCCCTGGCACTCTGAAGCCAGCCCTCCCTCACACAGCTCCTTTTCCTGGTGATCACATTGTCATGGGAACTCATCTCACATCTTCATAATCACCACCTATGGGGATGTTTTCCAGAGCACACTATTTTCTACTACTCCAACAAAAATTCTGGAGAGGTACCTGAAAAGCTCTGTTGATAAATGTTTTCTAGCAAGAAGTCAGCTTAATTATAGGACAAACCAGAATTATCATTTGCATTAGAGAGATGGAAGTGACAACTTTGCCCAAAGTGTGTAGGAGGACAGTGGGGGGAGAGGAGAGTATGGAGGAAGGCACCACTGAACTGAAAGAATAAGAAATAAGGGTGATGATTCTTTTCTGAATCTAAAACAATAGAAACATTTCCACTTGGCAGTGGTTGCTAATGGGAAGTACCCATCAGTGTGCCTGGGTTTGCTCTGTGTATTGAGCCTTACTGTTTTTGGGAAAAGCTACCTTTGGCTAAAAGCATCCACAATTACATCCATAGTAAATAAAGGAAGGAGATGCGGGACAGCCTGTGTGGTTCAAGTTCAGCGCTGTGTGGGAGGGCAGCACGATGGAATGAGATTTATAGTAGCATTTTTATAAAGGTTACAAGAAGACCTGCACTGCAACAGACTTCCGGGGTTAAAGTGAGGACACAACTGTATGGAAAATAAGGCAAGTGATAGGCAAGCTAGGCAGCTTGTACTGTTCAGAAGTGCTGAGTTCTGGAAGAAGTCAGGTACAAAAAGCTGTGCAGGATCTACTGAAACAGAACTTCTTACGTGACTTACTGTTATTTCAAAATTTTGATTTAATAATGTGTATCTCAAAGTGAAACCACGCTCTGTGGTTGGCTTACCATCAAGTACAGCATGACGAAAGGAATACTCTTCAAAATATTGTGTAGTTTAAGAAAATTCACAACATAAAAATCTGCGTTTTGTAGGCTTAATTTTCGTTGACTAGAAAATGGAGCAGATTGCTTTATGCCGCACATCTATTTAGCCCTCACTGACACTGTAATCTTTCACAAGAAAGAGAGAGAGATTTTTAAGAAAGGACCATTTTAACTCAGACAGAGGGGCAGCGGTACTGCCCTACCTGGAAATGTCATCTTCCAGCTCACGAGTTTGCTGTTGGTCCTCTTGATTTTGTTTTTGCATTTCTTCCTGCTCTTTTGGAGTGAGGGAACTGAAGCCATCCAAGAGCCATTTTTCTCGTAAGGCCTTTTTCTGATGGGGAAAAAGAGTTGTACTTTAAAAACTAGGCTAGTCAGAAATTTATTTTATTTGTCTTGCTGTCATAGATGTGTTTTTGTGCTGTATCTAGCATAAGGCAAGTGATGATGGGGCAAGTTCCACTGAAAAAAAAAAAAACAACTAAAAACGCCATGTTTCAAGGTTGACTTAAAAACAAATTCAGTAAGAACATTGTCACATTTGATTTGTCCATCCAGTGAAAAGGTGGAGGATATCAGTTGCTAACTGTAACAGATTAATATTTCTGAAGGTAAGAGCACCACTTAGTAAAGCAGATGTTTGGGTCAAAACATACATATTACAGACTCATGCAGAAGGCTTCAGTCAGAAGTCACCTGGTTCCTTGGCTGATGGTGCTACACAAATGCTGAGAGAGATGGATAAAAGATGAAAAGCTTCTATAAATGAGATTGTACAGGGTGGGGAGAAGAGATCTACAGGGAGTTAGTGATGCAATGGTATCTCCTGAGTTTACAGAGAACTTGAGTAATTAAGTATCTCATCTGGCGAAGAGGGGGACTGAAAATGTGAAGCCTGTGATGTTGATATGTGGTTAATGTACCAGCAGACCTCCTACGTGTTTAGAATCCCTACTCTTGGGTCAATCCAGGGGTCACATATCTAGGCTCTGATCTGTTTAGCGCCTGTGGAGATTTTCGTATATTAGTGGCTTGTAAGTAAGTGTCTTGCATGTGTATGTATATAGTCTAGCTAAGTAGATCTGTCTTCAGATTCTGAAAAATCTGGCTGTACGTACTGATTCTTATGGCCACTCCACAACATCAACAGTTGCATGTGAAAGTAATTTGATAGTTCAGTTACTTTTGGGAAGAGAAATATTAATGGAGATAAATTTCAAATTGGTAGACTAGACGTTGTAAGCCAAGCTTTCTATCTCTCTCTTCCCTTCCTTCAGTGAACTTGAGAATATAAATCCAGGTCTGCCTTGGGGAAGAAGAGTCAGAACTCTTCAGTGAAACTTGTTCAATAAGAGGCAAAAACCATGCACATAAGGTTTTTAATTAACTCTGATTTCTCTTTGCGATTTAGATTCCTTGAGCTGTCTGATAGCCATGTTTTTGTTTTTTCCTTTTTATCCCTTTATGTAGCTTTGTTAATTGTAGAATAAGGCTGAAGACTAAATTGTATTTTGACTATTTCAGCTTTAAGGAAGAGTAGTGCCCAGCTCTAGTGAGAAGTTTCTGTTACTCTCAAAGCTGCTTGGAGGGGTAGCTGGGGTCCCTACCTGTCTTCTGCACACTGAATTATTTAGAACATTTCTTCCTTGTCTTTTTGCTGTGAGGTTTCATGTGAGGTTATCACTGAGGGCCAGCTGGTGGTGGAGGATGCATACGGAACCTTGCTGCAGTTAAATGCATATTTTCAACTGGCTTTGTGCATGACACAACTGTTCTGATAGAAACTGCAGGTATAACATGCTTGTTGGGAACTGTGGCACTCCTTGGTAGTAGTATTTTGCAGCAATTAGGAGCAATATTTACAGACACGCTAGCCCTGCAGGACAGTATTGTCTCACAACGCTGGATCCTAGGATATCTGCAGGAAGCAGAGGCTGCTCAAGAATTCAGTATTGAGCCTTGACTCTGGGTTTTCTTGGCAGCCTTTTCCAACTCCATGGCAATGGTACTGTAGGCTCAGATGAAAGTTGCAAATATTTTAATAGGGTGGTTTTACCTGATCTGGTAGGTGCTTGTAATTTGATGTTGGCATAATTCTTATTGATCACAAAAAATACTGCTCTCCCAAGTCAGAGGGAGCACAGTTATCTCTGAGTCAAAGTATAGATTTTAGTGATAGGAAGTACTCCTGGAAATGTGAGATTTTAATCCTGCTTGGAACTGACAGTTTTTCACTGCTGACTCAAAAAATAGATCTGATTCCTTGTGAAAACTGCAGCAAGGCTGGTACTATAGTCCTCAGAAACTGCTAACATTCATTGAAATCAAATCATTGAAATCAAATCAATAAAATATGTGCATTTCAGGCTAGACCCAAGAAAACAAATTCCCTAAATGCAGATGTAACACAGTGGTGTTATTTTTGCATTTTCCTAGAATAGTTTGCTGCTGTTCACAACTATATATCATGTAATCCCACAAATTTTCTTAGCTGCTTCTGGAAGAGTGACACGTTACATAGCAGAAACACCCTTTGAACAACGTAGAACTTTTAGGTGTTTGTCAGAGAGGGCTGCTCTGTGGAGGCACTGGCACAGTGGTGCTGTCAGGTTTTTATATTTCTGCTGACAGCATTTCCTTCTGCTGTAAAGCATCTTCAGTGCAGTGCTAGGTTGTGTGTGTTTTACCATGTTATAGCTCTAATATGAAAGCACATTTCATACAGGTCTTCTAACTTTCAAGGGAAAAGACACTTATATACTCAGATCTGACAGACCATGGAAGTGTCCAGAATTCCAGAAAGTGATCCTTCTCTTCTGTTGTTTGTTGTCACAGCTCATGTGACTAATGTATGCAAATTCTGTGAATGATGTCCTACATGTGCTGCTGGTTTAAGTCCTCTGTAATTAATTCTTGACAAGGTTGAACCAACCCTGAAATATTTCAGCTGTGCCCTTGGAAGGCACAGGTGTTTTGAATTTGCAGGCTTTACCTCTCACATTGGTAACAGCAGTTTATCTTACAGTTTGCTGGGAGAGACAAATGGAGAAACCCTGGAGGCTGGATGTGGCTCTGGGCAGCCTTGTCTAGTGGTTGGTGACCCTGCACATAGCAGGGGTGTTGAAACTAGATGATCATTGTGGTCCTTTTCAACCCAGGCCCTTCTATGATTCTATGGTCTGTATAACAGTGGGACTTAGGTCCTCACTCTTGTATTCTCTAAAAAACAGTAGAGAGGAATAGGGGGGTGTTCACAACAGATAATTCATTCTTAAAAGAAAGGAGAAAGAGTCATTTTGAATTAATAAGTCAAACTTGAAATATAAATTGCAGCACTCTATACGTGTGGAGGAAGACAGTCACACGTTTGTTATTAGTCACAATTTTGTTGTTATTATGAGATTTGGAAGATATTCCTTTCTCACTTAGGTAATAAATTATATGACTGTGTGTCCTCACAGTCACAATCTTGCAATAAAACCTTAAGCACTGAAGCACTTTCTCACTGGCTTGCCTGTCCCAGTAAACTAACATAGCATAACTTGGCTTGACAGAAAAGAGAGGGTAGATGAAACCTGCAAGCAGGTGTCTGTTTTGAAGGGGATTATGTTTTAAATATGCTCAATGAGATGTGCCACACCCTAAATACTGCATTCCACGTCTTTCTTGAAAAACTTTCTCTCCTCCTACATAATAGTGCATTTAAAATACCACATCTTGCCTATTTCTAGAAACAAAAATAGGATTTCTTTTTTCCTTCTCCCTCTGCCTGAAAATAAAATAGTGCAATTATACCTCCTGATTGTGCCATTTTCTGTACTAAGTGAGGTTGTTGTAGTGGAATTAGGGAGTGAAAATATCCAGTCTGAAATGTGAGGCTTAATTTTCAGCTGTGAATTTTCTGGTTGGGATATCATTTTATGCCACAAAAGTGACTGAATAGCATTAGCTTTTACATATGATTTTCATTTATTTATCACCAAAACTTGATGCTTATTGGAGTCAAATGAAGTCCTGCCAAGATTTCAGAAAGCCCTGAGAATTTGAAAGTAAAAGCATGACTTAAATGCATGGAGATTTGCATTCCAAAACTTTTATTCAAATTAAACAACTTAAACCACTCTTTAATTATATAAATCCAGCGACTTACCTTTAAATGCTGGTGTTTCAGTTTTTCCTCTTCTATTTTTCGACGTTTCTGTGCAATTTCTTCTTGCAGTTTTCTTTTGTCCTACAGTTTAAGAGAACAGAAGAATGGTTTACTTGGTGCTAAAAACAGTGTGGCTTGTTTGTTAGGATGATGAGAATAAAGACTAATGCATCCCTCTTAAGAGACAGTTTATCCAAGGGCTGATATTTTGGAGATATATAATCTATTCTTTGACCTTCATGCCCTTCCTTAGTTAGGAAATATTCCTGATCTCAGTTTATATTTGGCCTTTAAATAACTGGTCATTAGTTGGGTGAAGCATGACAAGAACTTGTGTTTACAGACTGATACAATATTTAAAGAAAGTAAAGTCTTGGATAAGGTTTCTAGCCAGAGAATGAACTCTTGATTTATGGTATAAAAAACATTCCACATTAATTTAAATGTTCAATAAATACCAGTGGAGATGTGTGCTAAGAGTCTGCAGTTTGAAATGCAAAGTAGTACATAAAAATACTGCACTGAAAGAAACTATTTTGAAGGTATCTGCATTATAAGTGAGTGTAAAATTAGAAATCTGTTCAGTAAAAGGTTCTTTTGTCTGTTCCTCTTGTTAGAGTGATATACTACTTTTCCATTCTGTATTTTTTTTTCTTGAATTTTTCTACTTCTGTCCTTTGGTGTTCTAGCTGTATTTTAATTTTCCTAGTTGGTAATAAACACCTATTACGCAATTATGCATACAAAATAGGTTGAAATAGGCTGTCTTTTGTATAGTTAGTCAAAGAAAGCTGAAGATCCAATGCCAGAAGCTAAATTCAAAAGATGCAGAGCATGCAAACCCTGTGTTGGCAGAATAAATTTTAGAATGTTACATGACACTTCCTACAGTGCACAACATTGTGAAACATAGTCTACAAATGACATCTTGCTGTACAAAGTTTTGACTATTCATACAGTGCAGTAGATGTTTGCCCCTATGTACCTAAGATATCCATGCTTCCTCTGAACTCCACATTGTGCTCCTGAATGGAAGTTCTCTTATGCTCTTGGGTTAATGTGGCCAAGATCTACTTAATTGGAAAAGGCTGCTTCATCACTTTATTTCTGTTGCGCATCAGTGTAATTTAAAACTTGATCTTTTGTCCTAATTTTCACTCCTACTGAAACATGCAGGACTTCTTGACTTTTGATTGTAAAGAATCATGTTTCAAAGTGGGCCTTTCTGAAAGAAACGGAAACACGCCTACGGACCGGTGTCTTTCTAGCTATCTTGTGTGCCAAGTCTGCAAGTTTGTGGCACCCTTCCATGGCTATGCCTGTGTTGGTGTGCTTGGTCCTGTGGCAGATGCCATGTGCTATTAAAGCCAATAGAGCAGCTCATGTTCGAGCAAACGTGTTTTGCTTTCATGCTGCTTTCCAGAAGTGGTGCTTGGTTATTGAGAGGTCTTACCTGGAGGTATGGGTGTGCACGTCTAGTGGCATAGGACAGCAGAAATATTGTAATTAAAATCTTTAAGTGTTTGTATTGTTATTCATTTTTCCTGTAAGAAGGAGTATTTGAGAGAGGATTGAGCCTAGGGTTCCTCTTTGTTTTTCCTCAGTGTGTTTGCTACAGCAAACACTATGGTTTTATTTTAAGATATGACAGTCTCTCCATGAAGAGAGCACATGGAAGCTACATAGAGAAAGTGTTTCTTTCCAGGGCATGAGAGTATCAAAACATGGAAACAATGGGTTTTTGCTCATTGCTGTGCTACACACAGAAGATGTGAAAGAATTTGAAACCCCCTAGTGGCTGTGAGAGTCATATGCTGTAAACAAGTCAGATGCTTAACAGCAGAAACCAATTAGCTTTTAGTGCAAGAGTTGTCTGCTGCTGTGTATAACCAAGTGCCTCTTGCTATCCTCTTTTAGATCTCATACAATGAACATCTTGTAGGTAGCTCTTCAGATTTTAAGATAGGTTTTTTGGGATAAATCTTCCTAAAGCTATGGAATAACTTGCACTCAAAGTGTATTATTTTCTTACACAACTCAAACTGTTGATTCTCAAAGCTGTTGATAACTTCACTTTAAGCTCTTTCATTTCTGCAGTACACTGAAGCAAATAGCCTGAGTTGTTCCAATTAAATGTTCCGAATTGATGGACATCTACCAAATTAGGGAGCAGATAGTTTATGCAGCAGGTGTAATAAATGAAGTTTTGGCCAGAATCCAAGCATGAATTCCTGTAAGACACTGGAAGCTGCCATAGGCTTCTAATTTTAAATATATATATATATACTGGATTTTTTATATAAATATATATATAAATCCAGTATTCCTCTGGTAGCAAAGTTGCAGCCAAAGGATGCTAACCGTGTTCTGTGCACAGAAATCCTTGGCAGAGTGCTGCCCCTTTTGTCCTGACAGATACCAGGAAGTATTAAAATACTGCAAGGCCTGGATTTCTTCTCTGCAGCTCTAAAACATTTCTTATCTTTTGAGCCTGTACACTAGAGACAAAGTCCAGGTTATGAGTTGGGTTTAAACACCATTAGAGTAAACAAACTAAATTCTCTAACTGAACACCCCCCCTGCCCCCCAAACATTTCAATTGATCTTACTGTAGGTTTCAATCAGTAAACATGATAAATGGACCTACTTGTTTTTATCAATTGTTATCTATTAAAAATGATCCCAATCTTATTCAACTCCTGTAGATACTGAGTTCTCACACCTTTCAGTTCTATTAAGTTTTGTTTTTAATTTTGTCAAATTCTGTTTAATGCTTTGGCAACTGAATAGTTTGCAGTGGAGATGAAATCAGAGGAGAATTTGGATTTAGTCATTTATTTTCAGAGTCAACTTATATATATGTGTGTTTTTTTTTTTTTTAATAACTCAGTAGTTTATTTAAAACACAGACTTCTGAAGTAGATTCCCCTTTAGAAACAAAAAAGATTTATTTAAGTCTTCAGCTTTAATTTCACTCAGCCCTTATTTTTCCCCCTTTGGAAAACGACAGGTAGGAATTTGCTTAATTTGAGCTTCTCTTTTTTTCTTTTTAAGGTAGAGCATCAGTACAGCAATTTTGTTTAATTCCACAATGCAGAAAGGAAAATCTTTCACCTCTCCATTTTGTGAAATAGTAAAACTGAGTTGTTCTGGAATTCTCTATCTGCCTTTTGACCTGCTGTCCTTCAAGCAAACATTCGATTGTAATGATAGTAACACGTATTTTAGACTGTCCAGTAGCAGCTTGTTCACATACTTTCACTACTTTAAATTCAATTTGAAAGTGTAACACAATTAGTAGTAGGATCAGTGCAGGCAACTTAGCTGTCTTGGATCAATAGCTTATAAACCAGGATCAAAATGAAAGAATTTCCGGAGAATGTATTTTTTTTCTGATATGAAACATTCTTCAGGAAATGCACAGTAACTCATTAATACATTATTTCTAAGCTGATTTTTAAAAGCAAGTTATAACTATAAGGACTTACTGTTATGGCCTGGAGTCTTTCCTTCAGCAATTCAGTTTCCTCCATTCTAGAAATCAAAAACAGACAAATAGTGGAGAAAAACAGAATGAGACCATAAGCAAAAGCCTCTTGATGGGGCTGCAAAAAACAGCTGAGGTGATTTAATCCAATTCCAGAGCAGAGGGAAGGCAAAATTTTTGACTTGTCGGGAGAGTCCCCGAACAGACGAGCAGATCAGTCCAGACAGACGCATGTAATGAGGGTGTGTAGAAGAGGCAGACGTGAAGAGTGCTGGCATGAGTTGACTGACAAGTTGGAACAGTGGAGCACAAACCCTTTTCCTTCAGAAGCTGCCAACTCTTTGTTTTAATGTGCTCTGTTAGCATGCCACTGCTTCTTTAACTGTTAAATGCCCAAAACAGAATCTGCCAGGGCCGTGGTAGAAGTATTATTATGTTTCTATTTCTTGCTTTCCTTTCTGCGTGCCTCTGGTGGCAAGCAGATATTTTGAGCTTAAGAATTTTTATTTCTTGTGAAGCTTGTTTTACCTGTAATGTTTTAACCTGTTGTAATGCTAGCAGTGTAGCTGGCGTGGGGTTTGTAGAGACAGCACCTTTAACTTGATTTCCAAGATGGATTTTTAGAGTAGCTGTATGCATAGGTGGAATAATGTTTTACAGATACTAACCTAAATGAAATGAATTTTAAACAGTCAGCTGTAACGTTGAATGCTAGTATTAGCTGAGCAGTAATTGCCCAGATTATCTCAGACTCAGTGGAAGCTTTGTCTAAGTAAGGATTTTGGGATCATCATTTCAGTGTCTAAAACGACAGTGCTGTGTTAGGTGACTGCAAAATGACTCTCATGCTGAATTTCCATTCTGCTGACTTGAAGTTTTTTTTTTTTCCTGTGTGCTTCTGCTGAAAACTGCATTATGCTCCTTAAGGGAAGGTGTACATTCTGACCTTTCCAATTCCATGAGTGGGAGTCAGCCTTCCAACATCAGCTTAGGAAACTTGCAAAACAAGTGGAACCGCCTATAGTGAAATCCAGTTGTGGAAAAAATACTGACACAAAAGCAAGATAAAAATAAATTCAAACAGCGTGAAGTTGTAATGTGAATCTGGACTCTCTTACTTTCAGTACCATGTAACTTAAGTCTTTGCAAGGGTGCAAGGACACCAGCATGAGAAGTCAGCGTGTTTTGGTTTTTTTTCTTTCTACTAATACATTGAGATGACTGATCTCAGCAGGATTGGGTGAGGTGTTTTACTTTACGTGTCAGTCTTGGCAAATCAGGCTCATTACTAACAAATTCTCTAAGATGCTATGAGATTGAATACTTGAAGTTACATACTCATGATCCAACATGAACAAATATTTAATTTCCATTTCCACCTTTCTGTTATGCCATCTGCAGTCCATGTACTCGAGCAGACTCCTATTCTCCACACAGAGACTAAGGATCCGTTAATGTTTTGTTTCTGCTGTGATCCTCCCTGAGGATTTGTTCAAACATGCAAGACCCCATGCTTAATTCTCCAATGAAGATAATTATTTTTTGTAAAAATTAATGTGCTTCACTTGCTCAGCACCCAAAATTTAAAAAAAATTACCACATAAAAGCAAATGAGAAGTTCAAAGACAAGTGTATTGAGTTATATCAAGAGCTAGATTACATGGAAACTTAAATGTATTAAGTTCATGGATTTGAGAATAAGTTCAACCACTCTACTGAATTAAAGATACTCTTGCTACAGAAGCCAGTAGAAGCTTTCTGTTTAATCTTTCTTAAATGAGTATGGACTTCATTTCTTCTTTTGTTCTTTAAAGTTCATCTTAATGTTGAAGTGCTTATGTGGATTTCAAAGTGTTTAAGCATAGCTAAAGCAGCGAATGGTTACATCAGAAATAGAGAAGTATATTATTATCTGTTCTGATATAAATGGGATTCAGTTATCAGTGCATGAAGAAATGAGACCAGTTTTACAGGTTCAAATTTAAAATAAATGGGATTACATTGCTTTGAATTTCTATGATCTAAAGTATTTTAGTTTTGGAGCATAAGATTAATAATTTAAATGTTAAAAAAAAAAAAACAAACACCTTACTTACAGATGTTACTTATTTACAGACCAGAAAATTATTTGATGTCATTCCCTAAATTGAAACATAGGTGTTTTTTTTTTTTAATAAACCTGAAGAAGGCTATTTAAAGCCCTCTTTAAATGTTTTAAATCATATATATTCTCTTGCTAGGTAGACTCTGTTGTTCACTCAGTAAGTTGTTTTCTAGTTATCTTAATCCTATTTGAAATGGGATTTATGTGCAAGAGAAGAAATGGACCAGCTGTCACTCTGTCTGCTGCTTAAGCCTGCTTCACCAATGGGAGTATCCACAGGGTCGTGTTGTCAGATGAGTGAATACTAACAGCTGTGTTTTCAATAGGAAAGATTCATTAACCTGTTTTTCCATAACTGGCAATTGCAGTTTTCCTTGATTATCTGAGTTATGCAGAAGATGTTTGTTGTATGGCTGTGTGATACAGGTTGTATTTTTGTGGCTTCACTTCTTCCCTTGTTCACGTTTGTTTTGTACTGGATGCCTAATACAGGACTAATAGTGAGAATGCAAAGCATATAGTAAAGCGGTTGAATTATGAAATGAAATAGAAAAGTGGGCTTAAATGTAGGAGAATGGAATATCAAAAATCCAGAAGTAGGACTACAGAAGAAATATCTCAATGGGAAATGCAGATTATATTGTTCATTTCTAGAATAAAGACTGAATATTGGCACAGAGAAATCTCTTCAGAACTGTTGCAGCTGTCCCTCTGTAGGCTGTGCCCTATGAACAAAACCATCCTCAATTCTACTATTAATCATCATACTACGATTTTCTTTGGAGGAAAAAGAAATCATTAACCTAAAGTAACACCTGTATGATGAATTATAGATTATTGTAGTAAACTGTTCCTTCTAAGAGCAAACATCTTGTTAAAGAGAAGCTTTCTCACACCTTTTGGAAAATACATGCAAAGAAGTGAGTTTGAAGTGAATAGCATTGAGCAGATTGTTACCCAGATTGTTGGAGACAGAGCCTGTCTTTTTGGAAAAATTGGTTGCTAATTTCACGATTCACCTTTTTGTACGTCTTAAACTGTTTTGCTTCTTGATGAGTTGCTTTTGTAGAGTTGCTTCTGTAGTTCTTTTTTAGGAATAGAAGGAGGGTCTCTCTTACACAGCAATGAAGTAAATCTAGTATTCGTACAGTGAGCAAATGCACTGTTACTGTGCGTGTAGCCTTGAATTTCTGACAGCAGAGGAATGGAGAGGGGATAAATTTTATGGAAGGTCCCTCACTGAAAATGCCGTAGCTTTCTGTAAATTAGCCCAAAGCCCTGGTGTTTGAGATGCCTCAGTTGACTGAGGTGTGGTCTCTAATATTCAGAATCAAGATTTTGCTTTTTAAAGGTGAAAAATATCCCAACAAGAATCAGAAAAACTGAAAATCTGAAAACTTGTGCTTATTTTTGATGAAGTAGGTATAAATGCTCAACTAACATATTTAAGCAATTTACCTGGAATTTTTGTAAAAGGCTTTCTTATCGGCTTTATGCTATTTCATAGCATTTCCAAAAGGAATGAGGTTCATTTATTTTATTCAAATGCTGGTTTAATGTCTTTAAAGCTGAAGGTGGTTTACACCATTAGTCTGCCAAGTACTTCTAGCTGGTTCAGTCAGCAGCATGTTAATGTTTCACAATAAGGAGAAAACAGTGTCCAGATAAACTCTGCTGGGTTCATTGTGGTGCTAATTTTCTTGACTAGAAAGTGTAACTGTACTTATGGATGGAAACTTTCCCATCTGTAAATGAAATACATGAAGTTGAGGGACTTCAGTTGCGGCACCCATTGCATTACATCTGTTTTACTTTAAACTGAACTCTTTTACATTATAAATAATTTTGTCAGACATCCATAAAATTGTAAATGTTAAGCTAAACCGATAGGTATTTCACAGAATAATATCTCTTCTTAAAGGAGAAAGAAGCTTTAAAGTGAGAAGAACCTAGAGAGAGAAAGAAAGTTGAAAACTATCCCAGAATGTAGTATTTCGTATTTAAGTACATATAGGCGTGCATGTATATCAGCAATTAGTAAAGATACTTGGTATCTTTATGGGAATGTATATAGATGTAAATACTGCAGGTAGGGCTATGTGTAACTACCACATCAGTCATGCATAGTGTGTTCTATGGGGGACTTTTCTCACTGTTTTCCTTCCTTGGCTAAAATATCTACAACTCTATCAGTTTCTTTAGGTCTCTACACCTTTAATCTAGCAGCCTGTTTAGCTTGTAGGATTGCTTGGACATTACTGAGTGAATGAGAATTAATGATGCTTTCTTTAATACTTTAGTTAAAATCCAGATTGTATTAGTATATTGGAGGTAAATTGAGGTGAAAATGAATAGGAAAAAAGCCCACACAAATGTCCTTCTATTTAATTACACAATATTAGAAATCATATAAATATAAATTGTGTATATTTCTAGGATTCTAGAGGAAGTTCATAACATAATCCCTCTTGAGAGCTGGCAGAGGTTAAATTTGTGCCGTTAAGGTCTGTCTTGGCAAAGCAACACTTGAAAAATGTTATTACCTACCAGACAGGTCTTCTACTGTAATGTATTTCTTACATCTTCTCATTGAAGCAAAAAATACCCTAGTATCCCAGTTCTTACAGTTCCATGAAGCTAAATTCTACCATATTTACTTGTTTGAGTAGACACACACCCTGAATCTCTGTGAGGAAAAGCCTTGAACTATTGTGTTTCTGTTGCTACAACTCCCTTCCTGTTGCTATTCATAACCATGAATATATAAGTCTTTAAAAATCAAACTAGAGAAACAGCTGTTGGTCATTGCCTGCAATTGTTTTCAAAACATTGATTATTTTTACTACATCTTACAATAAATCTCCTTGTTGGTTATCTTTCAATATTAGAGAGAAGTTCTTGGAAGACAGCATGGGCTCTACTGTCTCTTCCACATCAGGTGTGTTATATGCACAATGGAGTTGATCTATAAAT
Organism: Tragopan temminckii; assembly: GCA_028571105.1. Classification (NCBI taxonomy): domain Eukaryota; kingdom Metazoa; phylum Chordata; class Aves; order Galliformes; family Phasianidae; genus Tragopan; species Tragopan temminckii. The sequence goes on from JAOWBP010004015.1 coordinate 4,465,144, forward strand.
GCTATTGTGCTAAATATGATTCATCTTGCTCCATTTTCTAAAATTACACAGGGAAATTTGTCAGTCTGTCAATAGTTTTTTAGTAAATTAAACATGTTTTGGTAGCCTATTTCATATTCACAGACACTTGTTGCTCTTGGTTTTATGTATTTTAGAAGTGTTTTATGAAATTCAGAATGTGGGAGGCTTTCCAAAGCAGCTTTAGCAAACTGTGTTGTTTCTCATTTAAATATCACAATTCAGTGAATAGTTTAAATGTAATTACTGTAGTGACAATGAGCGTGAGATTCTTAATAGAATGGTTCAAGTGCTTACATAAGTGATAGTGTATTTGTTATTTTTTACATATATGTATGTTAATGAAAGTAAATAAAAACACAGTTTAAAATATTCAGGATTGCAGTCTTAAACATCGTGGAATGCATTGATTGCAGCTTAGCATTTTCCAGCTGCTGCAGATATGCATGTCTAAGAATAGTGCAGAATTTTAAATCCTACCCAGACAACTGTGGGGAATTTTTAGTAGGGCTATGAAAGTTAGCTTTAGTTGTGCAGTTAAGTTGTTTCATTACAGGAAATCAAATACCTCATGACCAGGGTCAAATCCTGGAGAAAGTAACAAAACTCATACTGTTGCTGTTTGTTGTAATGGAAACTGCATGACATATTCTTCTGATTCTTGTTTGCTGATGCTTTTGGAGAGCACAAACAACTGTAAATGGTGTTTGGACTGATTTGAGAGCAGAGCCTTGTAGATTAACACTTTTTGTTTACAAGTATTGTGCTCTGAATAAAAGTGCTGCTGGTGGAAGTCCTGAACATACAGGTGATTTGCTATAGAATATGGAGCTGAAGCAAGAATTCCTTAGCTGGGGGAAACCAGAAGATGCCAGAATAAAACTAATGATAGTGAAGACATACAGCAAGCACTCCTAATGGCTGGGCTCTTGTTTGCTGCAGATTGAAAGTTGCATATGTTACATCAGTTGATTTCCATCTCCAGAGGTGTGGGCAAAGTTCTGTTCCCCTGGGAAGCTGCCTAACCAGCTTGTGCCTATAGCAAGGTCTACCCTGAATGCTGGAGCTTGGGTGTTCTGCAGGACTGGATTATCCTTGTCTGATGGCTCCCCAGCAGGAGGAGGTTCTTTCTCCACCCACGCTTTCAGCCATGTTTTTCACCCACTTTCCTTTCTCATCTGTGAACTAATTAAATTCACTAATCTGCCAGGAGTATAATTAAAACAAGACACCACCACAACTAAAAACCCAAATCCTTGAAAGTCCACTATGCCAGCAGGCTGAACAGGCTCCCTGAGAACCATTAAGGGCTGAGGGAATGGGATTCTGGCTGAAGGTGGGCAGGGCGAGATAGACAGAGATGTGACTTTTGGCAGCAATAAGTTGCTGGACGAATTCAGCCATCTTGCAGACCTTAGGCCTGCCTTACCACTTATTCCAGGGATTGAAATCTCTTACAGTGGCATATATAATAAGCATGTATGCTTAGCTATTTATCTGAAACTTGAAACCTTTCACTGCTGTGAAAACATGATGACTTCAGACTCTAGCAATCCTTCCTGGACTTTCAGATATTCTCTGTCCTGCCCTGTGGGTGGGCAAAAAGTATCCTCATACAGTTTGCTTTGTGTAAGCCCTTCCAAGTATTAATGTGGAAATAAACATGATAAGATTATGCAAAATTATATTGTTAGCAGAGCAGATAAGATTATTTATGGGAGATAACACTTGTTGCAAATGTGGGCCTTATTTCTTCAGTGGAGCAGACCTATTTCATGCTGAGAGGTTTGTTATTTGGTAGCAGTGGCTGAGAAAACTTGGAACTTATCAGTCATTAAGACTGTCAACTTCAGCTGTTCCCTGTTCCTTCGTAGTGATGGTAGGTTGTCTGTATAACACTGGGATTTTGACTGAATGGCTGGAGCCTATCAAGTGGAATACCAAGTGCCAGGAGCTGAAGCTGAATAGTCATCTGCGTGCCTGGGAGACTATGTCACCATGTTAGATTTTTCAACATTCAGATAATAGCACCTTCAGTTAACCCCTTATCTCAGAGTGATAATTATTAACAAGAGGAAAAAAAAATATTGGTGTAATAGGATTTTCTTTTTTTTCTTGTAAGATATATTTTGATTGCCAGGATTGTAGACTTTTTTCTTAGCTAAGTTTTCTTACTGGAAGTATAATAGTATGTTCCTTCTTTTCACCTGAATCTGAAGCGGATAGCCTGAGTAATATTATACTGCTTGCTTTGTAGTTCCTTTGGGTAAAATTATATGAGAAGTCTGAACAGATATAATGGCTGCATGGTGCTGAGAGGAAGCATCTTGCTTCTCTCTCTCACAGCCTCTCTCCCCTGGACATTCATTCCTGCAGCTTACTCAGCTCACTAAGCTGGCGGGGACCAACCAAGCAAAGAAAGTGGCTATTAGTGAGCTGGTGAGTCACATGGTTGCCCAGAGAAGTCTGATGAGTGACAAAATATGGCAAAGAAAGAGGGTTAGAGGGTGGAACTGGTTGGTCACTGAAAAACATAAAAGGGGGTGGAAAGAGGTGGGAGGAGTGGGAAGAAAAGGAAATGATGGTAAGCTGTTAGATAAGCTTCACTGTTATATGCAAATTAACCTTAACACAATGCGAGAATGTTGTAATTCCTTTTTTCTTTTTTGAAGGCTGAAAAGGCTTTTCAAATGCTTTTGGCAGATCAGAAGTTAACATTTTACTATGATCCATGAATAATGCAAATAATAATCTAGCTGCAGGTTGTATGAAAGACTATTTCAGGGAATATAAAACCTCTTCTGCTGTTCCAGTTCATATCTGGTCATATCTAGAGAACTTCGGGCCTTATAATCATGAAGGCACTGTCTTTATTATCTCTCAGCCCCTCACTCATTTCATAATTCTGTAAATATCTCAATAAAATATTGAGGCCATTATTTCAAATTCCTATTTTATCAGTGTAAAAGTAGCTGGAATAAAATAAAAATGAATTTACTTTTTTTTTTTAAGAATATCCTGCCACCAACACGAATTAAACAGCTTTTGCAGTTAAGAGGGATCTCGAGGAGTAATACCTCTTCTTGACAGAGGCAGTAAATGGCTTTGTATTCATTTGACCTCAGAGAACTTCAGAAACAAATTTCCCTTGCTAGCAAAGCTGGTAGGTCACTGACTTTCTTAAAAATTTCTTTAAAAAAAAAAATCAGGCTAAAAATATAAAACTCAACTTTTTAAATTGTGTGAATTCTAAAGAAGTGCGTTATAGAGCAAAATAGCAATTTATGTGCATTATGAGCAAGTTTTTAACTATGTTCAGCTGAATTTGTCAGCATTCAGGTACTGACTGGGGGACCTCTCCTGAAAAACACATGAAGATGTGTACTGGGGATTTTCAGAGCCCTGTGAGTGCTACATCCTTGCACTAACAGGGTTGGTGATGGCTGAGCTAATGCTGCCTGTTGTGTGCTACCATCTGCAAAATAGCAATTGTAATTGATGATGCTTGTAGTGGAATGTGTTTGCTCAGTGGCTCCTGCTAGAGGATTGAAAACAACTCTTCTTCCGAGCTCTAATTTCTCTGACTGCATCCTTTTGCCTTAATTATCTTATTATTATTGCAGCTTTAGCAAAACCAACATCCACTCCTGTGCTGCTATGTGGTACTTTTGCCAAACTGACAGTGCCTACTCTCCAAAGAACCTTGTGAGCCTCTTCCTCCTCCCCACTTAGGCATTATCCTAATGCTCAGTATTTCGCCTGTCCTTTATTAATCCTATAAACCCTCAGCAAATCTGTCTACCTCTGTCAGTGTTTGGTGGGGAGGGCACTGGCAGATCTCAGTGTGCACCACCTGCACTTAGGGACTGCAGTTTGAATCCCCTGCTTCAAGCGTCCCTCACTTAAACCCTCAGAGCAGCTTTAAGCACTCAGAGGGCATTCTGAAAGTGTTCCTTGCATACCTGTCCCTTAGGTTGTCTTCTGAATAATGGCTACTTAATGCTTGTGGTGTTGGACTCTTAGTGAGTAAAATTAAATAGCAGTTTTGAAAGCAACATGAATAATACAAGAATAGATATGTAGGATGGACTTTAAAATATCATAAATATGAATGAAGCAGTGAGGATTTCATTCTGGTCACACAGTGCTATCGAAAGAGAAAACTGAGTCAGCATAGTATCTTGACTGAACTCTTGTTTCTCTTCTGGGATATTACTTTAGATTCTCTAATTAGCTTTTTCCTTGAAGTACTTATACACTTGTAGTTTTCTAATTCCTGTAGGTAAAAGATATCTGCAGTCAAAAACATTTGTTGTGGAAAGCAAATATACTAGAGACTGCCACAAATCTTTCTGTGCTAAATCAATGCTTTCAGATCCACTTTCTGATATTTCTTCCTTTTTTTTCCCCTTATAATCCTATTTTCACCCTGTGTATGAATCCTACAATGTCATTATCTAGATTAACATCTCAGATCTGATTTTGCCTTTACTTACTTGACTGATTGAGTAGCCGACAGACTATGATCTGGTTTACAGTAATATTTCTAGCTAGTGAGACGATGATCACCCACTCTAATTTATAGTTACTTCTAGTACCTAGATATGCTCAGTTTCGGGCATGAAATTGGGTAAGAATTATTTTAATTATTTGGTTTGTACGTCATTGATTATTTAATTAATTTGCCATTTAGTCATTCTGAATAAGTGGATGCTTCTAGATAATGAAAATATTTACAACTCATGAATAAAGAGCCGTGTCTTTCTGTGTGGATGCGTGATGACTAAATAGCTGCAGATCTGCCATGCATTCTCGCTTACCTATAGGTTAAATTGGTAGTTTGCCTGGGTTAATTTCATTGTGTTTAAAGTTTACAGAAAGTCTCTGATGACATCTGTCTCAAATCTTTTTATTTACGAAACAGAGTTGTCTAATCAGGCTTTTTTTTCCCCTTTCAAATTCTGGTTTGCAAGTGTCATATCAACAATCAAACATTATGTAGGAATAGCTGAAGATCTATATTCTTCCATATACCATGAAAATTCTCAAATAGAAGCATGTTTTGTTACTTTTTTTCTCTGAGAATCCCTGTGTGGGGCAAATGCAATTTTGCTATGGCCCGCTGTGCAATTCAGAAATGACAAATTCTGCTTGTGTGTTCTTCTAACAAACTGAACCTTTTTTTGTTTTTTGAATTAACATGTATGTAATATATAATAAAATGACAATGCTAGCTTGCAATTATAATTCAAACCCAGTACACCCTAGAGCTAATACAACAGGACAGTATTCAGTGGTTGAGATTTTATGTGCCATTACACAGTGGGAAGATGATGTGTGCTAAAACAAATTGTAAGTGGTGGACTTTTGTACTCCTTAGTTTTTTAATCCATGGGGCATTTTTAAAAATAGGAACGGGATGAAAGAAACTATATCTAAAAACATCTAATTCGGTTGGTAATATCTTCCTATTTAGGTATCTTGATCAACAATTCTTGCTTTAGGATTAGGATATTGTATAAGAAAATAATGTCATTACAAATCCTTCTTTGTTAATTCAATAAGAATTTTTTAAAAAATGCTACCTTATCTTCACTTCTGCAGAAAAGCCTTTCACAATAGAAAATTCTGATGTAGAAGAATAATTTGACAACATTCTGAAGAAGAGCTGAGTGTTATTTTTTTCTCCAGCACCATGAGGGATCAGAATTAGTGTTCAAAGTCCTACAGTAAATGAAAAATGAGAGATGCTACATGGGAAAGATGCAGTTCATACATCAACTTCATGTTAAAGCTTAACAGCATTTCTAGTGGCTTCTTGATGTGACTGTGTTATTGAACTCTCGTGGTGTTTGAAGATGGTAATAGCCTCAGAATCTTGAAGCCCTGGCTGGGGTTTCTTTCCTTTGCAGATATAATTTACTCTTGAATGGAGAGGGGTAATTTTTTCTTTGCCTTTCTTTAGGACAATAAGTAGAAATGCAGTTGTTCACAAAAAGTTATTGATTTAAACTGCAGCATATAGTATAGCTTAAAATTCTTCAGTGAGATGTATGAAGGTATTAGAAGAGAGAAATAATATGATCCAGAGAATTTTTGGCTTGTCATCCTGAAGTCTTTTACAGGGAAAGTGTTGGATAGGCTGATACAAGGTCTGATCTTCTATTAAAGGAAGGTGATCCAGTGAGTACCAATAAAGGGAGAATAATTAGTCATGCTTATTTGATGTTTCTTCTGGGAAAGCAAATAAAGTTGATATATAAGAGCCAAGCTTACGTAAAGACAATCCAAGAGCACAGAGACTGGTAAAAAGCAAAGAGGACGGTTCACTGTCATAGCACGAACTGGAACACTAGCAGGCTATGTACTCATAAACAACAGTCATTTCAGTAATCTCAGGTGGAGGGTCATATGTTTAGGAAGGATAAAATTCATAAGATTAAGGCATTGTCTTGAAAAATATTGATGCTGAGTCATGCTGGGTAATCACAAATATTAATTTTCATAGCAATCCCATAGCAAAAATGCCAATTTTGCTGGCAGTGTTTTCAAGAGGATGCTAAAATCTTACTGGAATTATAGAAAGATTTAACAGTTAGAAACCATGTTCTGCAAAAGGAGTTCGAGGGGTTCTTCAGAAACACTTGATAAGAAATGGAAATTTGATGTAAACGATCTTCCTACTTTAGCAAAATGGTAATGAAATATGGTGAATGGATGTTGAAAGGTCAAATTTATGCACACAAGAAGAGATTTTTATTAGGAATGCTGAGCATTTAATGTAGAGAAGATCTGTGCACAGTCTTGCTGCAAACTTTATGGAAATAAAGTGGAATGTGTAAAGTAAAATTATGAAATCTGTGGCAGAAACTGGAAAATTTCTTATTGTGGTCTGGAAAATGACTAATTAGGTGGTACAGAAATGGACTAATACAGTGTCAGCCAAACTTGCTTGTGCTGTTCAATACTGTTTTGGCCATTAAATAAGAGTTTCAATAACCTCTTATGTGGAGCTGCTATTCCCATGTCCCCAGCCATTCTGCCTCCCCAGCCCACTGAAACACTCTGATCTTCTGCTTCGCTAGAGCAGTTTTCAGGTTTGGGGAACAACCAAGCTTTCCTTACATACTCAGCCACTGCTTTCTGGCTTTAATGAAGTACCACTTGTTTTTCTTTGAGAATGAATCTGTTTAGTAACTGAAATACACAGACAAGAGTGCAGGTAAGAGACTCTCTACTTAAACTAAATTGGTATAAAATTTGTACCTTTAACAACACATTTATACCTTAAACTAAATTTGACTTTTATTTAAACAACATAATTATGTTCAGTCCTTAATTTATCAAGTACAGTTATTCAAGTTATTTAGAAACAAATGTCTTACTGTATAATTGCAAATGCCATTTACAGGAAAATCTTAAAAGATTCCTTATAAATTTTTGTCAGTTTTTCTCTGACCTTTCCCGCTGCCATAAGAATTTTGAAAAATTGTAGCATGTCTGAATTTGCTAGTTGCCACAGTTAGGTGGTGTTTTTTGGTAGTCAAATGAGAGTATTTTAGCGTCCACAATCCCACTGTATAGGTTAAAAACCATATTTACAGAACATGATTTTTGTGACAGCTATTGAATGCACTTGCTTTCATCCTTCTTTCTTGAATTGCACAGTTTAAGCTGTCTTTATAATATAGAACAATGGGTTTTTAAATGCGGACTGTTTTTGTCAGTTTGGTGGTATTAGTAATGAAATGAAAGTGTAGGGACAGTGTGTCTCTTCATTATCTTATCAGAAGCCTAGCTGGAGCACAACAATTTGAATGAAATCTGAATTATTCAGAATCCAGCTAAAATGATATTTACTCATTCAGTAAAACAGACATTGAAGAAATCCCTTTAAACTGCACTTTTAGCTTCCAGATACTCATACAAAATAGGGATTGCAACTGACAGTGGCTGTAGTGACATACTGCTAAAATTTTGCTACCAAAATAAAGGCTAGCCCAGCCCAGAAGAGAACTGAAACAACTGCTTGATTCCTGCTGAAAGCCCTGCTACTCTTAAACAAGTGCTTACCATGGAGTTTGAGCTGCTTATGTTTCAAAGGGTGTCTTTTTTATTTCCATTGCTATAGGCTCCTGTGCCTTTCTGGTCTTTGCAACTTATCTTTTCCTGAATTGTTTTGGATGGCTTAGACCCAGCAGCAGGCTAATAGACTATAGCCATCATTAGCAAATGTGATTTGTCCTTGAACAGTCTCCTATGCTAATCCTTCTATGATATCACCATTCTTTTTCTGGGAGTAGCTGCATTTACTAAATGCAACCTGCCCCTGTCAATTTGCCAAGGGGAGGTTCTGCTGTGATTTAGTATCTCTCAAAAAATGTCTCATTGTGGCTTGGCTGACTTCGTTCTTTGTGTGCTGAGACTGTGTATCTGCTGTCTTCATAGAGGGCTACAGTTTAGATCTCGTCTTTGTGCCCCTCTAAATCAGTAACCAGGCTCATTATGCATTAGCAGATGACAGTGCTTAGTTTGGTGATGAGGAGTGGCATTTTTCACCCTGAGAGACTGGAGGTTGAGATGGGGGCTGCCACAGCATTTCTCCTCCATCATAGCTTCTGCAAAAGTCCTTGGCTGTTCTGAGACGGAGCAGAAGATGCAACCCAGTAAGCAGGGCTTCTGCTAAAATCTGAGTCTCCTATAGCACTCAGTTTCCTTAGGGGTCAGCCCAATGGCATGAAGGAGAGTTGCCTGGAAGGGACAGCACTTCTCACTTGGCAGGAGTTCCATCTCAGCTAAGTTGCAGCAATGTCACTGCCTCAATTTAATCCCTGTGATGAGGCTGTTTGCTGCAGCAGGCACAATTGCTCTATACAAAAGAATTGCATGGGTGCATCATGTTCAGCACACAGGCAGATTTTTCCGAGCGCTCAGTCAACTCCTGTGACACTTATGGGCTGTTTTCTGAAGACCCAGAACAGGGAGATCTGAGCAGAGAAGAGCTCTAGAAACTCTGCCTCTGTCAGCAGCATGGAAAGTCTCTTTCTCTGTGCAATAATTATCTATTCATGCAGGGAACCGCCACAAGTTCTCTTGTTTTTAGAGGGGCTGTTAATTGGCTTTTGAAAAGAAAAATGTGAATCTACAATTTCTGAGCTTCCAGTCAGATATTTAATTCCTTCTGTCTTGATAAATGGTAGTCAGTGGTAATTACTGTATGGTGTATGTACAACACAAGGAACATAATGTTGAATAGAAGAGATAATAATACCTCTCTAGTTGCCTGTGCGTATCAGCAAAGTGTATATTATGATTTTTTTCTTAGGCACCTCTTCATCCAAGTACTGATCACTGGCAGAACACAGTCTGTGCAGTCTCTTTCAAGATACTGGATGTTTTGTGAACCCTTGGACAGGCAGTAGTATCTGCAGTGATCTTAAAAATTAGAAAATAAGGGGGCCTTTATAAAAATTTATCTCAGAATTGGTGATATTGTTCATGTGCTACCTTTTCCAATAATGTTAGAGACTTTATCTGTGCTGGGCAAAGTGTGCTGTTACTGTGCTGTTAGAAAACAAGTATTTAATCTACCTTAAATAACATTATATGATTCAATGCTTAGTGTGATCAAAGATCATCTGGAGCTACTTGAACCTAGCCTTCCACTCCCTTCCCTTTAACTGTAACTCTATAACTCATTTTAAAACAGTTTTATTTTTAAGCTCCAATGTCTGTTTATTCTAGACAGTAATTTATTTTAGAGCACTTAGTATTTTTTCCCCGAACTGTTTACCCTATTGAGAAAGGGCACAGAACACTGCCTAAAGGACTACACAATGTAAGGGGAGAGATGGGGCATGGAGGTTCATGGTCTCAAACACACACTGCATGAGAGTAAATTGAAGTTTCTTATGAACAGTCATAGGGACTGACAGAAAAACTTCTGGTGTTGGGAGACTGGGCTGTAGTACTAACAGTGAGTGAGATGGAAGAATAAGAAACCCCAGAAAAGGGTATCACAGACCAGAGGGAAGAAAAAACAACAAAAAATATACAGGAAGCCCGCTACTTCTTGTTGATTACTCTGATTTCATTTTATATTTAATACCTTTTCACATCAGTGATTAACTTATGAATGTGTCTTAACAAGTCTGGAAACATTGAAATAGATCATGCTTGAAATTTTTGGAAGAAATCTTATTACAAAGGTAACCACAGGAACATATAAAACAGGAAAGAGATTGTGATAATCAGTTTGTGGTGAACTCTAGGAAAAAGTTGACTGATGTGTGAGAAAGTAAGTTTCTGAAGAAGCAGCATCTGTGACACATAGGTTAGTCTTTTGTCTGGCCAAGAGCAGGTACATAAGAACAACGTGAAAGTTCTTTGATCAGCAGTTCTGTTCCCACGCTAGGAATGAGGCAGGGCCTGCTCAGCTGATACCTCATTCTGACGCATAAATTGAGTTATAGGATGAATATGGAGCAGGAGTTGGTGTGGCATCAGTGAGAATAATAACAGAGTAAAACTCCACCAACCATTGTTTGTAGGAGAAGTAAGAGCAGAGGAAGGGTGACCAATAGCACATGTAGTATTACTCAGCTAGAGTAAAGGGTGAACTTTCAAAAAAAGAAAGACAGAAATTGGCCTTGCTCCAAGGATAAACCTGCTAGGTCTTGTACGTGTCAGCTGTCTGAAGTGGATGAGTAGATTCTACATGTTTTGTCAGATCCTAGCAGGGTACGTACTGCCTATGAAGAGCGATGGGTTGTGTTCTGGCAGGTTAAGTATGGAAACAACGTAATGACACAGTCATCAGACTGCATGAATCTTAGTAAGAGCAGAAAGATGCTGTTTGGGCTGGGATTTTAAGAGCGAGTTCTCCCTCTTCTGAGGTCCTGACATGATAGTGCTTCTTCCTGAGTGTACTAGCAATTCTCCGTGTGTGTTTTTGTACTGGATGAAACTAATGTTTCTAAGGAGGAGTCCGTAAGTGCTTGTAAAGCATGGCTCTGAGAACCACGTGAGTGCTAACACACATTGCAGTTACTGATCCTGATCCTTCAAGCCTGCAACACAGCAAAATTAGCATTAACAACTCATGGTGGCTAGGGCTTCATTATATGGAACCTGATCCTCATTATACAGAGCCTGATCCTCTATGTCTAATCACTTGTTCAGATGTAGCCTAACTCCCCCTCTTCGTGATTATGTGCGCAGTAAATAATGTACGGAATCAGACCTGCTATTTGTGAGGAGCAATGAATGCTGTTGACCACCATGAGATTTCAGAGGGATTTAATCCCCTGAGTTACAGCACAGAGTTTGCTCTCGAGGGGAAAAAGCAGCTTTAATTATTTTGAGAGATCAAAGTCATTAAAGAAAGGCCTGGCTGTGCAATTTAATTTCTCTTTTTTTAACATCCCCTGGGATATTGCAAGCTTGGGCTGCAGGAGGGGAAGACTAAACAGCTTAGCATTTCATCTGCACCAAGGGAGCCAGCAAAAAGAACATTACTCTTTTAATGTTCAAAATTGACTTGAAAACTATAAGTGATTTTCAGTGGTGTGGGTAAGTTAGGTTTTAGCTCATTCATAGTCTCCTGGGGATAGTTTTCTAAAATAACTTTTCTTGTATCTTTCTAATACCACATGTACCAACTTTATCTTCTCAGCATTGACTTTGTAAGAAAGATTGAGTATCATTGTCTGTTACTTTGATGGATGCTAGGAATAATAAACCACCTTTATCTACCCTTCACCTAGGAGCCCTTGAGAAGCTTTTTGGATATGGGAAAAAACAGTTTCTAATGCACTTTAATTTTCACCTCAAAGAAGGTCATTTCTGTATATTCTGTAAACTTCTTGGAAAGAACATGTTTGTTTTGAAAGAAAAATTCTTGAACATCAACCAAAAATCTCACTTAGAAGATGAACTATGCTCAGGCCTGCATAGACTGAAGTACATGTTCCAAAATATCAGTCGTTCCTTATTAGCATAAGCATCCCTAAAATGCAGTTCTTGAGTCATAAGTTTGTATATATGGTTTAGGTTCTGTTTTAATATGTAGAAGTATACATTGATATATACACAATAATTAGAAAACTTTCTTATTTCTCAGTCCCAGTTTAAGGAATCTCTTAACGAATTTGCTGACTCTTTTTGGACTCTAGTCAGCAATCCTAGGGCATGGTGGTCTCAACTGTGTAGGGGCTGAGGTGGCAAAGAGCACCAAGAAATGAACTGCTTGTAGCTCAAAACACGTAATTACAAGCTATGTCTGGACAGATCCAAGGTCAAGCTTAATGTCTTGAAACAGAGAATGTTTATGGGAAATGATAGCTAAGAATTGAGTCTATAAAGGAATATATCTGTTCCTGCTCAAGTACCAGACAAGTTGCATTAATGTGCTCTGCTGCATTGAATTACTCTGCAGGGAAATTACCTGCCAAGCAGTTTTTTAGAAAAGAGAAATTTTTGATTTCTAACAGCTGCACGTGGTCAAATGATAGTTAAGGTACACATCAGCCAGGTTATTCTGCAGTCAGCTGGGAGCACTGTACTCACTGCATCATGGGAGAGTCTTTCAGCTTTCGTTGTTTGGCAAGTCAGCTATTAACAAAACAGGACCAAATTAATTCTTTGGGTAGTTTTGAAGTCTGAAGAGTTATAGTTGTATCAGGGTCCGAATTTCTTAGTATATTGTTTGTGCTGAATCTTGCAGGAGTATCTCTTTTTGAGAACTTTTCTCTAATTGAATGCAGTGTTTAGCTTGGCTTTACATTGTTCATTATGAGTTACCGTCCTGCCTGTTCAAAAGCTGAACTTGCACAGGGTTGTTTTTGCCTTTTCTCAATTTTCAGTTAAACTTTATCTGATAATACTCAGTACTGTGATTTCAGCATCACGTAGTTCCAACAGGATTGACATCACGTACAACCTACACCAAGTTGCAAATACTTGGAATTCCAGTCCGTGTAGCAGGTGAATACTTACCTAAGGCCATCACACTGAAACTCTGATGGACAAAACTCAAGCTTGGGGAAAAATGTTTGCTAGTTTTCCCACTTTGTTCTTCCACATAACAGTGCTATATTTTCCAGCTCTCTGTTTGCTCAGCTACCTTTGCCAACATTAGCTATTTCCAGACTAATGGAAACTTTCCTCTGAGTGAAGCACGTTATACTGTCATCTATTTGAAAATGGAAAACATTTGTAATCTTTGTATACAAAGAAATAAGATCTTACCACAAATAGAGAAGCAAAGCACTGCTTATGCCCAGATCTTAAACGTGCATTTGAAATAGCTGTGAGCTTGAAAAAGGATTGGGAATGTAATGGAGGATCAGTACCCTTAACATCTAACCATGAAATGAAGAGATTTATTCTCTTATTTTGCTTCTTGAGTTCTTTAGTCTCACAGGAGATGGCCTTTTGAAAAGGAAATGTGTCAAACAGGAAAGGAAGGCATTTGTGGAAGAAACCTGACTGTAGCCTGAATTCTTGGCTTGGCCTTATCACATTCTAGATAGACTAATGGAAGATGAATGGATACACGCCTAAATTTGACTGCTGTCATCAGCAGAAATTTAGAACTGCGCACAGGAGCCACATATCCACCTCCATGTGAGCTGTTAAGGTGCAAAGTTCTCTGAGGCTGTGTCCTGACGTAGGTTGGTTGGTCGGTCTTGTTCTATGAATAGTAATGCTTAGGTATTATGGATGCAATGCCAGAGCTATCTGTAACCTACCAGCAGAGAGGCTGTGTGTACTTTTTGGACCAGGGATTTGTGGTGCTACAAATCTGGCTTTTTTTCCCTCTAGGCAGTATTTTCAGGTCTCTCAAAACAGCATACCTGCTGGCTTCATCTTTTCCCTGCAATCTACAGCCACAGTATGGCAGAATGTTATATTTAGGATATAAAATTCTGATCTCTTGAGCAATTTCTCAGATGTATTTATTGTATGGAATAACTTTACAGTTAAAGCAATTTTGTAGATTCAGAAATGCCTCAGTTTGAATATACAGAACTACAGAAATGAAGCTACAAGAGGACACACAAAGATGTTCCAATCTTATGTAACAAGCTTTAGGTAGACCAGATTTTCATAGTTACGTATTATGATAATTGATATGATCTCTCTTTGTTCTTAAAACCAGAGTAGAAAAGGGAAATATCGGCTGAACAAATAGTTTATATTTTAGCTTATATATATAATATATATTTATATATTTATATATATATTTATATATTATATATAATATTATATATCACAAAGTTAGTCACACATTTCTGTAACATTTATGTAACAACTGCCAGAAAAGAACAAGTAAAGAAACCAGCATGAAGTACAGATTCATTTACCTTTATTTGCATATTCATATGAGCTATGTCATTGCTAGAAATAGTTGCTTTGCAGGATTAGTGAGTGACCAGTCATCCACCACGTGATAGCTGGCCCTCAGCACAGATTTTTAAGAAGTTCAGTTCTACCTATTTGTTCTCATTAAGAACATTAGCTGGAAGGCCTGTCAAGTTCTTCGTCAATGATCCCTCTAAAACCTTTCCTGTACTTGTTAATTGCCTCAAAATTGCTATGGTATGCTCATTTCAGGGATTCAATTACAGGCTAAAGTACAACATTATAAAATAAAGCAGGAAAAATTTCACCTCTTCCTTAATTATTTAATTTGTCCAGAAGTCTTTACTAAGGTTTTTTTTTTTAATGCCTGGTTTGTCTAAAGTAGAAAATGATATGAATTTAAAGAATTAGGCTATTAGCGTAGCATCACTGAGTTTTAGTTCAATGTATACCACAATGAATCCATAATCTAATACTCCTGGACTTGTTTGCACTGCTCTACACCTTTTAAATGTTGGACTAAACACTATCGTCTATATAAGTGCAAGATTTTCCTATGCTAGGAATATTCCTTTATTGGAGCTGGGTAATCTGATGCTGTTGCTGTGCCTCTAAGTCAGCATACGAAGTGGGATGATTGAATCCTCCTAGCTAGTGGTTAGTAGGTGCTACTGATTAGAGGTTTCCCTTTCATACTTAATGCTTGCTATCTAGCTTTTGAGAAACTTGATTTATGTAATCTATTTAACGTTCAGTATGGAAAGTTATTTTAGAATGTGCACAAGCAGTATTAAATAGAATAAAAGAACTGTGTTGGCTATAGTAGAGTAAAGGAAACCTTTCCAAAAGGGTAAATGAAGGTTCACAGCTATAGGTATAAAAAAGCTGTAACTACACCCTCGTGGTTTTTGCTAGGTATGACATTGTCCACAGACCTGTATGGAAATGTACAGTGGTGGAGAATCTGAAACTACATTTCCATACCAGATTGTGAGTTCTGCTTGGAATTCCAAAACTTGAAGTGTCTTTGAACAAATAGATGAAGTTTTCTTGAATCTGTAGTTCTGAACATGTATTGTGCAGATCAGTTTACTTTGATTCAAACGCCTCCATGAAGTTACCTTTTTTTTCTTTTTTTAAAAAACAGAAAATACCACCTGGAAACAGTTGGATATGCGTTGAACTGTGATCACCAGCACTGCTGCTGCTATGTAACACTGCTGGAAACTGTGCACTGATAGACTACAGTCAAACAGGCTGTTATTATTGTCACTCTGAGTCAGTCCAGACTTCCCTTAGTGCCCAGCTTTCCTCTCTTGAACACTTCTACCTTCAGATTTCATGACGTGACCTGTTACACCTTTTCTTTGCTGCTTCCTAATACTTATATTAACAAAGGATCTTGCTGCTTTGTGCACAGATAAGCTTTGTTATCAGTTGTGCAGCGTTTGTGACTGATTACACAAGTCCTAGCCTGAATTCTGAAGGTGATATGGATGGTGCCAGGCAATCACAGCTCTGCTCTTTGCTATCTGACTTTTGCTCTATATAGCCACATTCTGTGTACTTATGACACAGTCCCACAAGGAGTCCTGTTGCTGTAAATGTCTGTCTGTTTTGACATGTGAGTAGCAGTTAAACTCTTTCAGAACTTCAAAATGAAATGAAATCCCTCAGATCTGTATTAGTAAAGCCTTTCATTGTTATGGAAGGTTTTAGTGTGCCATTGGAGGTTGTTATATGGAATATCTTCCCCTTCTGATCCTTCTGAACATTCCCTTTTCTGATACAAAATCGCTGTGAATTGACTTTGTGTTAAAGTGTTGCAGTTCGTGTGAGAATCCATTAGCTTTAGAGGGCAAGTCTAAGACTAAGCTTTATGGGAGTCAGGGCTTGCCAGTGAGTATCGTAACCCACGGGAGATAATTTTAGGTGTGATTTTAAAAATCATTCTTCTGGTGCAGATTAGAAAAGGAATGGCACTAGATCATTGCTGAAAAACTGGAAAGCCTCTATATTTTTGTAGATCTTGAATTTCTGAGGTGTCTTTATCATGACTTTCAGCCAACAGGACCAGATAAGCCATTGGAACAACTTCAGGCATTCTTTCTTTAGGAAAGGATGGGTATCAGTAGCAGCTTGTTGTCTTGAAGCTTCCAGATTTCAGCCTTCTCTGAAGGCAGAATTTGCCTGAAGTTGGATTTATTTTCATTTTTTAAGTGGATGATGTTTACACAACTGTGATCAGCAAAAATCTTCACTATGTGTTCAATGGCATCTGCTTAAAGCTTTTCAGATGAAGTCAGCAGATCAGTTCTTTGTTGAGGTGGACGTTCTGAGATTAAACTAATTATGTACCAATGTTGATTAGGATTTTGTTGGAGAATGTCATTTCACCAATTCGATAAGAAAATTTCTGTAGTTTATAATGGATTTAAGTTAGATTTTAGATTGCTGCTGCATGCAGTAGGTGGAGATGGGAACCTCTGGAGGGCACTTTTACCATTTTGAAACTGATGAATTGCTCTGAAAGTGGCTCGCTCCCTCTGCTGATTACAGAGCCTCTTTCTGCTGTGCTAACTTTCCTGTTGACAAAACAATATCCTTGGTTGTTGTTTTTTTTGTTTTGTTTTATTTTGAATGCAGGTTATAACAACTCTAATGTGTAGGCAAATTAGGCTCTACAGACTTTGCAAATATGTTAAATGAATGTTTCAACATGAACACAAGCATTATGTTGCATTTTGGTGTTAATGTGTGTGGTCTTTATACCTCTAATGTGAGCATTCAGTACTTTTAACTCTATTTCAACTGCTGATTACTGTCAAACCTAGGAAAAAAATGAAATGCCACCCTGAAAGAGAACTAAGATGTCTATTAACATCTTTGGCAATGACACACAGTCCAGCATTGATATTTCTGACAAAGTCCTGTGAGCCTCACAGCAGGCAGATATGAAGTAATCTGCCCTTCTCCTTCTCTCAGGAGGTTTAGCCTCATCTGTGGTAATTAGTGTTTGGCTTGAATTCTGAAACTTTAAATAATTATTACACAAAACTGATGTCTTAACTATGCCTGAAAATTCTGAAAATAACTACTCTGTCCATTTCTTAATATGGAGTCATAGATTTCAGCAGCCTCCTATCAACAGATTGTTTAGATAGTGAGACTAGAAGTCTTCTTTTTATATATTTGTTTTTCTATTTATTATGGAATTCTTCCTTGTTTTTGAAGAGATGTAAACAGATTAGGGATTTATCTTCCTCTGTTTATCTGCTCCTTTCTGCATCATTTCTAAAGATATGTGATATTATTTTAGACTAATTTCTGTCAATGACTTCTATAAAAGCATTTTAAAATTCTTATTCATAATTTCAACACTTTTATAACATCTTTGCATATTTTGCTACAAGTGTATACACAATTATATCTTCACTGATGTAAGATAATGTCCATTTCTTGAGCAAAAATTGTGATATAAGCACACCTGCCACTAACTCAGGGTTTGACAAAGTGTGCTGGCAATTCACACTTTGTGTTTATGGACTTTGATTTTCCTTTTTCATCACTGCATCTGTTTGCTTTCTGTGCTTGGATCCCTTTGTGGAGTAATTTCAGTACCTCTTACGTTGTGCATGGTGCGTTGATAACAGAACTGAGATTCTGCATTCCTAGAGTAGATATAACCCATAGGAATCTACGTGGGAACATATTAATTAACTTTGTACCTAAGCATATCAAGGAAAAACTCCATATATTATGCAATATGCATTATTTAAATGAAATAAAAGCCAATAACAGCTAAAGTTAAACTAGTGAGGAAGAAAAAAAAATGTGAGGAATTTGTTAAATTCTAAACTGGTTTATAATTCATCTGCTTATTTATATAAAATGTACAAATCTCTATACCAAAACTATTGACATCAGAGGCTATAATTTACAATAAAACAGGCAAAAATGACTAAGGTTATCTTTCTTCCCTGAGAGACCACACATTCTTCTCTGTCTGAAATTATTCTGTATGATTTGACAAACAGAAGTAGATTTAGAAGAATTGGATTAAGTTTAGCTATGTTTCAACATTCCTGTCTTTCGTTTGCCACCTGTCTTTCCATCCTCTCTTCCTGCTTTGCTCATCTCCCAAGAACAGTTACAGACACACCAATATTTTAAGATTAGTTTAGTTCTAACTTTGAAGTAAATTCTGTCTACTATGAACTGGCACAAACGCATTAAAGCTGTTCTGGATTAATCCAATTTGCTCTTGTCCTGTCCTCCCACATCCAAAAGCATAACTCAGAATCCAAATTCACATCATAATTGTTCATGTAAAAGCCAGGATTTATTTTTTTTCATAAGAAAGAGAAAAGCACGATAAAGAGCAGAATCAAAATATAGTGGAAAGGCAGATTTTGATTGTCACATTTCCTAAGAGCAGCATACAGCCGAAAAAGATTTTAAGAAGTGGGAACCTTACCTTTCGTGTCCTTGGTGTTCAGAAACAAAAGCATCAGCCTGTATTTTGATGTCACGTTTCTCACTACCACTTTGCAGATGGCAGAGGACCAGAAGATGTACAGTCTGAGATAAATCCGCTTGGTGCTACGTTATGGTGCTTTATTCATGCATGCATCCAGGCAAAGTTTGACCACTTTGTGAAGAAAAGCAGATGGAAAGAGAGATTTTAGTAATGGCAGTGGTGGGTCTGAGAAATACTTGCTAAAGATACTTCCTCTAAAAATCAGTTCATTATCCGAGAGACCTACTGATTTGCTTGCTGGTTTATATTCTAGTAAATATTTAACTTGCTGCATAAGAAACTTAGGTCCGTGTGATTTGTAAGCAGGTGTAGCTCTTTGGCATTTATTGGGGCCCTTTGTTCTGGACAAAGCCTAACTAAATTAGTGGGTGAGGTAAAGCGTGATGACTTACTGTAGTTGCTGGATGTTAGGCAGGTGGTAAAAGTTGCTTTCAGTGCAAGTGATAAACTTTCATATCATGAACTATATATCTTGATAGTCTTCTAGAAAAATCAGAGTGAACGCACTCTAAAATTGAATGTCTGTGATCAGGAATGTTAAATTTTCTTGCAGGTATGATGAGTATGCTGTATTGGATGTGGAATCAATATGTTCTGCGTCATGCAAAGTTGCTTTAAAGGCAATAATTTCATGGCAACTCTTTGATTTTCCTATGTCATCTTCCACGACACGTTGATTTACAGCTCTTGTGGTATGTGAAGAATGGAAGGAAATGTGCCTCCACGTTTTCCAGGATGCCACACCTGGCTCCTGGGGCCACGGCTCAGACTGGGGAGGTTCACCATGTACCTCCAAAACAGAACGTCCGCATCAGTCTGCGAAGCATTTGCCCAAAAGAATATGTGGTTTCAAATATTGGTGTTTTATGTTAGATTGAAAAGTCGGGGAAAGCGCTTCAGTAAGCACAAGGAGCTGAGGAGGCGGGCAGGCTGGGCGCGGGCCAGTATCGAGTGACCTCTGCCGTCTGCAGTGAAAGTTTCAAGGGCTGGGAAATCTGCAGCGTAAATCTCCGAACTCCGGCTCAGGACGGCGCCCTTTAAAGAGACCTTCCTTCGAAAAGGATTCCTTAGTCTGACGCGCGGCCGCAGCACTGACCGGGCAGGCGGGAGCCCCTCGCTCCGCAGCGCAGTGCCGGCTCCCCCTGGCGGCGCTCCGTGCTGCGCGGCCGCTGTGCCCGTGTCCTCGGCGCTGCCGGGCGCCGGAGGGCTGAGTCGTTACCTGCTGGTGCCTCGGAGTGCAGTTATGCCTGGAGCCGTGTAAGAGTCCGAATTCACTGAAGTACTTGTGCTTCTTACTGCGATAGAAACCAAGTAGCTTGGTTTGGAGTATTTTTCTCTCGTATCTGTTATGATATCTCTGAAAATACACACGTGGGATTCTACATGTCAGCATAAAATGGTATCTAGCTCAGTCAGGAGCTGTACCTATGCAGACCCTTTGAAACTGGGGTATGTTGCAACAATGTTGAAATGCAAATGCATGTCCTGACTAAAAATCAATACAGATTTGAAAATATTATCCTTGATCATTCAGAACTGAGCCACTCAAATGGATGAAGAATGGCTCATCTGGCACTGCCTCATCTCTCAGATTAGTATTCTTTGTTATTAATTTATGTTATCTTTAATAATATCTTTTTAAATTTTGTAGTGCATGAAAGTGACCCACCCTCACTGTGTCATTCCCTGTGTCATTTTCCTATAAGAAGTAGTGCCAGGCTTTCATCTGAGACTGATGCGCTGCTCTGATTCAATCTGATTTGCAGCAGTAGAAATCTAGTTGCGCTCTTCTGAAGTGTGTAAATATTTCCAAACAAATATGTGACTGGGACAGGCTGGATCACTGGGCTGAGGCCAATGGGACTTTGGTCAAACCCTGGGCAACACTACAGGCTTGGGACAGAGTGGCAGGAGGACTGTGCAGAGGAAAAGAACAGGATGTTGGTCAATACTTGTCTGAACATAAGCCAGCAGTGTGCCCAGGTAGCTGAGAAGGCCAATGGCATCTTGGCTTGTATCAGAAATAGTGTTGCCAGCAGGAGCAGGGCAGTGATCATCCCTCTGTATTCAGCTCTGGTGAGGCTATACCTTGAGAACTGTGTTCAGTTTTGGACCCCTCACTACAAGAAAGACATGGAGGCCCTGGACTGTGTCCAGAGATGGTCCAGTCAAGCTGGTGATAGGGCAAGACAGGACAAGAGGCAATGGCTTCAAGTTGTGCAAGGGGAGGTTCTGTTTGAATATTGGGAAAAACTTCTCCAAAAGAGTGGTCAGGCATGGAATGGGCTGTCCAGGAAGGTGGCTGAGTCACCCTCTCTGGAATTGTTCAAGAAGTGTGCAGATGTGGTACTAAGGGATGTGGTTTAGCAGGCAACATTGGTAGTAGGTGGATGGTTGGACCAGATAATCTTAGAGGTCTTAATAATTCTATGATTCTATATACAAATATATATACAATGGCTAATATTTTCCAACCTATTTTAGAGTGTTGAAAATAGATTGCATTGAAGTTTTGTTTTCATTTCTGTCTGACAGAGGAGTCTTATTTCTCTCTAGGCATAACAAAATACCTCTGGTTAACTCTGTGTGATAAAGCCTGGACAAGCTGAGAGTGGTTAAGATCTTCAGCATGTAAAAAACCCTCATATTTTTTTTCTGTAGTTCGAGTAACACTGGAGGAAGATTCAGGACACCAGGAGAAAGGGAGTGCTGGTTTCTAAACGGCATGTGTAGGCTAACATACTCTGAGTGCACAGCTCTGTGATTTATGCCTCATAGCTGTTCTTGTTCAACTAAAATTTGAAGGCAAATTTTATTCTTAGAGGGAGTAAAGCTGCTTCAAATTGCTTTATTCCATTATGCCTAATTTAAAATATTCCTTGCGTATCTAGTTTGTCTTTCACAAAGCTTCATCTCACAGTGGAGGATTTATTCTGATACCACTTTCAGAGGTGTATTTCTGGGCATGGTGTGAAATATATTTTATTCCTCAGTATGTTCAGCTGTTAGGTACAGTACTTCTAGTGTGCTTAGATTAGTGTTCTAGTTTGGATCAGGAACGCGCTTTTGAAGTCAATCTGCTTTTCCTGTTCTTGTCCCAAACATGCTTTGATTCCCATTGTGGAGAAGTCTTGGTGTGCTTTCACTGAATCTCTTTTGGATGAATCTGAAGAGAATACTGTGTCCCAGCACCACATTTGATGTTCACCAAGTGCATTAAGCCCATAATAGGACATGATAAGTTTTTGTTTGAGGTAACCCTCAAAAACATGTATAACAAGGATGTCAGGTAGTCAGCAACAACTTTTCCATTTTACAGATCTATCTCTAGTGAAGCCCAGGCCCTGCTACTGTTTGTTTTTTTTCTTGTAGTACATTTTCGTTTGTTTCATTTTTGTGACCTCACACATCCATGTGGCATGTTTTCTTTTTTGGGGGAGAAGGAGAAAGAAAATTGGTTCTTTGCCAGAGCCAAGTCTGAGGTTTTACAAAATACTCAGCAGGATGCTCAGTGTTGGGGTGTTGAATTACCTGAACTAGAGAAGATGGAATCGACTGTTTTTGGCATCAGATTTCTCCAGAATTTCTCAGGTACTTGATCTGGAGCTTAACTTCAGGCTTATCATCCTAAGAAAGCAGGGGAGCAGAGAGAGATGCAAAAAGATGTTTGCCAGCAAGCAACAGGGAAATGACAGAAGAAGTTTTCTTACACCATGTAAATAACCACCTCCAGAATCTTCTGGGATCCATTGTCATTTTCTTTCTTACGTTCCCAAAAGCTTCCTCCAAAAAGAAGTTACAGAGGCTGACCTTTGAATGTCATATTCCTTCATGTGGTATATTTTTGATGCTAACATGTCTAAATGAAAAATAAACTTCAGTAATGATGAACTAATGCAGTCCTAATGAAATGCCCCTAGATGGATTGGAGTTTAATGCCATGGCAGTGCAGCAGATTTCTGGATTTTAATGAGATAAGCAAAATAACTGGCCTTTACAACATACTGTTAATAGGCTGAACCTGATTAAATTAGAATAGAAGCAGTTTGTAGACTGAGACAGATGAATTGTGGAAACACCGAGTTCAAAGTCAATCACGTGGCAAAGATTCCAGGTACAAATCACAGCCACAGGAGGAAAAAAAAAAAAAAAAAAGGTATATTTGAAAATCCCCCATATTAGCAGATCCAGTTGTTGATGCTTCATCATGTTTATTTTTTTCATGTGTTTATTTTTTTTAATTTATTTTCTCTATGAAAGGTCAACTCAAGTTCCCATGGGTTGTAATGAACTCTGAAACGGAATGGGCAAAAATATCAAGTCTGAATTGCTCAAGATATTTGATCCCAAACAAGTCAGTAATATTTGTTGCCTAGAGGACGTTTCAGAGCAGGTTTGAGGTGGTCCAGGTTTTCTGATTTTTACCATGATTTTGCATTTGGAATTCTATACGATGGTTGAATCTAGCTTAGATATTTGAGGTTAATGTATCTCTGTCACTTAAAGAAAGAAATTGATGTTCCTTAACGTTTGAGGCAAATATTTATGTTTAGTACATATAGCAAAGGCATTCTCCAGCCAGAAGATCTGTTCAAACAAATAGTTTGAGCTGAACTTGCCAAATTTTTGATGTGCTGTTCAGTCACAAAACATGCTAGCTCTGACTGCATGTGGAAGACACTGCATAGCTTTTTGTATTCTGGAACTGAAAGGCCCAAGTCTCCAGGCTTGACTGGTGACAGGACAGGCTCAGTGCTTGACTCAGAGGATTATTTTTTTTTCCAAATATTTCACAAAAATGACTGCTTATTTTAGTTGCCTTAGCTTAGGAGGCTGTAAAAGTGCTCGAACCAAGACTCAGCAGAAGCACCTGGTTTCTGAGATCTGCCTCACAGTGTCTGATGTTGGTTCAGTGCCCCTCAAAGGATGCTATGTTGGCTGTTCAAATGCACGAGTCACAGAGAGTAGGGAGTCGTCAGTAAGAAGACTGCAAGTTCTCCCTCTGAAATGGTATCAGCCTATAGGTAGGGAGTCCTGTAACAGCAGTCAGGACCACGGGTGCTTTAAATAAAAGATCTGTTGGATGCCAGTCCACCTGAAATTCAGCTTCTAGATATTTTAGTCATTTTGTTCCTCACTGGAACTCTGAGGCAGGAAATAAGCCTCAAGGAGATGTTAGTGTAGCAGTGTATTATTAACTTCTCTTTGCAGTTGGATGAAGCCTTGAAAAATTTCAGATAACATTGAGCTGTCTTAATGAAAGAGCACAATTTTGTAACTGTATTGTTACAAGCTGTACCAAGCTAATAACTTCTTCAAAAGTTTGCTTCATTAATTGGGAAGCACTAAAAGCTCAAAACCACTGTGAAGGATGTGTTAATCAAAATTATTAATGAAATGTGATGACCTCCACATAGATGTTCCCATACACAAAAATAAGGGCTTTGTAATTGAGATCCATTAAATTGTGGCTACATTGGCTGAGTTAGCAGCCTCAGGTGCAGACTGGCATTCGATATTGCAAATTTTTTGCTCTGTTAGCTATATGAATGGGATGGGAAAGAGAGCTATAGCGGCATTCTGCTCTTTACTAATAGGAAGGTGTTTAAGATGCAAATGGAAAGCTCTTCTACCTCCTCTTTTAATACATAGAATCTTCAGTCCGTCCTCACTTCTACTAAAAGAAATTTATTCTTTGAGACTGAGCTGTGCAGATTTCTATGCTACTCAGCAGTTGTGCTACAGTACATAGATCATAGATCTCATTCCCATGTAAGGACACCTCTTTCCTTCTGTAGCAGAAACTCATTAATTTTAATGTACACCAGTGAAGCAGCTGAGTGGGCTTTGAGGTCTCCTTCATAGCAGCATGTTGTGTTGCTTCTGCACCACTGAGCTCATTATTCTTTTATTAAGAAAGCAAGAAGGAATACAGTGTATACAGACCTAATGCTATCTTCCTCAGATATCACAGAGCATCAGCACTCTCCAGAAACACAAACAGCCTGCTTGAAAAATGAAGTGAAGCATTCTTTGTTTTCTTTAACCCACAGATAAAGGAATATGTGGCACATCTGATCTCTGCATTGTTTGCTTCACTATGTCCTGAGCTCCTCCTAAGCTTTGTAGGTTAAGGCTAGGAAAATTGGCTGTGTACGAAATAAATACTAGAGATGATATATACAGCTGATATAGAACCTGCCTGCTTTTCCTCTGCGAACACCTGAACACCTGAATGTAAGGTATTTCCTAAAGTCTCCAATACTTATCTGTGCTTACTTAAGTATATATTTTCAGAACTGCACATTTGCTATTTTTGTTGCTTCTTTAGGACTGAGACTTTCAAGCTTTGAGAACCAGCTCCATTTCTGCCAGTTCATAAATTGGTCTGAAAACCTCAGCCCAGTTCTGCCAGGATGCACGAGGGAGGCATTCATCTAATATTTAGGTCGTTGGACCATTTTAGGTGAGGCACACGGTGGTGCTGAAGACATGATTGATTCAGGTCTATTTCAGACTGGAATTCAAAATGGAGATTAGATTCAGCTCTCATATCTGCCAGCCTGTTTTCCCCTCCTCTGGTCTGTCAATACAAAAATGAATAGCAAGTGGAGAATCTGAAAATTTCAGAACACTGTCATTTGAAGTTAGTACTCAGGCAGAATACCTGGTGGTTCCTGCATATCCAGTATTAGCCACGGTTTTATTTTGTTCATTAAATATGTTTCTGTTTATTTTCAGTTTTGATTCTAAAGAATTCTTCAGGATTCAGCTGCAGGAATTAAACACGAGCAGAAATTAGTTAGATTTTTAAGATCAAGTCTTCCTTCTCCTCTTCTGTTTTTGTTTTGTCTTGGGATAGGTTTGTCTCTCCTTAGTGTGTGTAAATATGCCTCTTTTTATTTTTTATTTTTTTTTCTGGTTTGCCCCAAGACTTGTTAATTCTAATTTACAGGCCTGAAAGTTTATACTCTATGCAGTAATTCCCATACTCTGAAAAAATGTGCATACCAAGCTCCAGCAGAGCCTTATCCAACCTACCTCTGCCAGGCAACGGTTCAAGAAAAAGGATGAAGAAAAGCATATTGGAATGTCTCCCAGTTACACCATGCTGTTACCTCCCTATGGTGATCAATTAGAGTCTTGTAAAGAATTGCAGGCATTAGCCCAGTTGATTCTGTGAGTGTGTGTTGTGTGGCAGAGGCTATGTGTTATGTTTATTGGTTTGCAGTTCATGTACCACAGAAGCACACAATGTAGCACGGCATCTTTCTGTTTTGCACTATCAGGTGGAGTGTAGCTAGTCAGCAGGCAACCTTGCTTCCCGGTTCTTGCTACCTGTGTAACAGGTTGGGCGAATCCTTTGGCAGGTAGACAAAGTAGCAACAATTCTGGGAGCAGCTGAGCATGTTCTGCTGAGTAGACTTTTGTCTGACATGTGCAGAGACCATAGAGCTCCTATGAAGAACAGAGTAGACACAAAGCCCAGGCACTGGAAATGCTGGAAGAGAAAAGACTTTCCTGAGGACCCACAGTGGTGTGCTATAATCCAGAGATGAAGCAAAGTTCACTGTGTGTTTTCCTCCCCTGTGTTTGCTTTAATGTTAGTGCTTTCACGTTCACTGAGATTTCTAACAGCCATCAGAAAATTTCCAGATTGATCAACGCTTCTGAATCTTTGCACAGTGCTTTGGTTGCCAGTTGAAAGGAAAGGAGGTGAAGGTTGTGACCTCTTTGAAGCAGTGTGGCTTTGGACCAAGTGTAAGCTGACTGGAAAAATTCCACGCGTTCTCTGGGCAGTCTGTTCCGGTGTCTCACTACTCTCTGAGAATTTATTCCTGACATCTAACCTAAATTTCCTCTCTAGTAGTTTTAAGCCATTTCCCCTTGTCCTATCCCTATCATGATCCCCTTTTATCATGATATGTTTTTACCATGTAAAAGGTCAGACCCCATCCTTCTTGTAAACTCCCTTCAAGTACTGGAAGGCCCCAAAGCCTTCTCTTCTCCCAGCTAAACAAGATCAAGTCTCTCAACCTTTACATAATAAGAGGTGCTCCAGCCCTCTGATCATCTTTGTGGCCCTCCTCTGAACCTGCTCCAATAGCTCTGCATCCTTCTTGTCCTGGGGGCTCCAGAATTGGACGCAGAACTGGACGCAGTACTCCAGACGGGGCCTCACAAGGGCAGAGCAGAGAGGGACAATCGTCTTCCTTTCCCTGCTGGCCTCCACTCTTTGGATGCAGCCGAGGATACTGTTGGCCTTCTGGACTGCAAGCATACACTGATGGCTTGTGTCCAGCTTTTTGTCCATCAGGACCCCCAAGTTCTTCTCTGAAGGGCTGTTCTCCCAGTCTATGCACATAACTGGGATGACCCTGATCCAAGTGCAATGTGCAGATATCTGCATTTCTCAAGTAAGGATGACAGTCAGGACGCTGGGGGCTGGCATGCTAAAGATAACTAGATTGTTACTGGGAAATCTTTGGTGGATGGTTGAGAGGCATTGGCATCAGAACAGTTGATCTGAGTATGAAAAGACCCATCAAT
>JAOWBP010004015.1:4498812-4527275 GCA_028571105.1 Tragopan temminckii
AGCAGCAGTTTGGCAAGGAGCATTATTTGAGTCAGCAGAAAAGGATTACTGATTAACTGAGAAGGACAGTGAAAATGATGGAGCTGTAGAACCGAATCAAAACTGCTCCCAAAGAATTGCTTTAACCAGCTAGCACAGCTGCCACACACTTCCAGATGTCCTGAAGACACCAAAATTTCTAAGGATGCAACAGTCACAGTTTTCCAAGAAAGGAAACTTATGCCACAGAGACACTTAACGTATTGTGCAAGCATCTCTTCAGCTAATTTAGGTCAAAACATAAATTAACCTTAAGTAATGAAAATGAAAACAAACTAGTGTTAGTGGTATGTACTAATTACTGTCACAGCTACTTACAATTTCAAAGCTTTCTCAGAGTTTCATACCAAATTTATAATGTAATATAACATATAGTAAAGCACTGATACTAAAAAATGCTTAGTGTGGTATCCTTCACTTCCTTTTTTTTTCCCCTCATGTCTGAAAACACATACATCAAGCATTGAAAGAGTATATTACCATCAAGTATATAATCAAAAATGAAACATGAAGTTAATTCTGAATATTCTCTAAGACAAAAGTTACTATTATTTTAATTAGTATTGTGAGTCACTTTTGTGTACGGTATTAAGAGACTCTAAAATGGGAAGTTCAAGCATATAAAACCCTAGGGTTTGATGTAGCACTTATGTCTTCACAGAGTTCAATGATTTCTGGGAGAAATTCATAGCAGTGTATTTACTATTACAAAGAAGGGTGAAGTGAAGGGTAGACAAATCGAGAGTCCCATAAAATATCGTAGTGAACCAACTGAAGAGCTTGAAATAGGGCTTAGAAAATAATGCAGAGTTTTGACCACATTCAGGTGGAAAATGTTTTTTTTCAGCCTATACAGCCCTTTTTCTCCTGAGCTTTCAACAGGAAAGTACCTATTTTTCAAGAATGAAAACCATTTTACAATTGAAGTAAGTTTGGAAATGCACCTAGGATTATAATGACTATAGTCAAAGTAAAACCAGAAGAAGAAACCCTAAATTATTTTCTAACCATACTAAAAAACATAATTTAAATTTAGAAACTGTTGAAAAAAGTTTCTTTGCAAAGTTTTCTTATAAGCTGTAACCCTAGCCCCATCTTTTTGTATTCAGATACCTCATCTCAGAATTCATCTCTACAAATCCCCCCCCCAAAAAAAACTCAGCGATAACAATATTAAAGGGATTATTTCAATGAAACATTAAAACAAGTCAAGCAACATCAGCTCAATAGTTTCAGTGAGATTATACAATTTACTTGCCAAAATCATTCTGATGAAAGCCCTTCTAGCATGAAACTAACTAAAAGCAGCGCTCTTCTTATCTATTAGAAACTGTTAAGCGTTTTCATTCATACAATGTAAATTTGACAATCTAAAATGCTACTACACAGTTCAAAACACAAGCAGTGTGGAAGACAAAATGCCCTTTTATTTTCAAAGCGTCTATGAAACAATAAGCCATTGTTGTAATCCTGTTAAACAACAGGCTGCAACATGCTGCCACAAAGGACACCAGGTTTGCCTCTTTCCTGCTTCGTCCATTTGAAACACTCTGGAGCTAAGCCAACATCCTCCTGATCCCTCCTTGCTATCCTTGCAGGCCTTTCTCTCGTACGCTGCCCCAACCATCACCTCATCCCTCTCTACCCAGAAGGATTTGCTGACCATCAAGCAGAAGGCTGCTCTGCAGTGAAGCAGTCCAGATTAAAACAGAGGTTCCACCTCCCAAGAGATTTTAACAAATCCCTTTCAATTAGCAATTCTGCACCTCCCCTTCCCAACAACAACAAAGTGCTTCATAATTTGAACTCTGGCACCAAAAGCGGAACACGCACAAACACCCCAATTAAATGGGGCCTTTTATGCTAAATGAAGTAAGAGAGAAGAGGAGGAAGAAGAAACATAGCTCTGAATTTCTGACTTCACAGCAACTTTCAGTTTAGAGCAGTTAATTCACCATAGATACAAAATACGCATCAAAATTTGAGGTTTAATTGCCTGACTCCAAGCTTTTATCTCAGCTGCCAGACTAAAACCTTTCTTTTTTTGAATGTTTTAACTTTTAACCTTCTCTAGTCAACCTTCCAGCAGAAACAACAAAACTTCCCAACAACAGAAGAGCAAAACTTTTAACACTTACACCTCATTACCAACTAACTTTTCATATTCTTACAGAGAATGTTTTTTTCCAATTTGATAAGTGCACAGTATGAAATCTTTTGGGAACACATCAGAATATGCCATCTGTTCGTCAGACTCCCCAGAGGTACTGACCTTCCACTTCACGGAACGAAAAACCAGCTGTGCAGGCCTACTTTAAAGAACCTACCATGATGATGCACCTGATCACAATGCAGGCTCCAACCCTGGAGCGAACAGTAGCTTGTAGTCTTAATACTTCTGTTTTCTACTCTAAGAGCTGTTTGTAAAGGTGTCTAAAGCCAAAATCGTACAAAAGCCAATCTGCAATAACTCATGAGCTGAATGCTGTAAAAAAAATCTGCATAGCAAAATACTTGGGTTAGAATTACCACTGTTATTATGAAAGATCTTCAATGTATAATTATTTTCAGGTTTCATATTAAGTATGTTTGTCCATAAACAAAACATCTAAGGAGACACACGAATGTAAGCAATTATAGAATAATTTGATGAACTACAGAGCAAACAAATTAAATGTGTATTGTATATCTGGCTTTAAAACCGAGCATTTCCCACTCTGTAAACAGATTTCTGGATTTCATGACAAAACAAATAAGCAATTTCCGTATCTTTTTAAACCAAAACCTCTTCATTAGCTTCAATCAATATTTTAAAACATCAAATCAAAGACATAAACCTTTCCTCTTCCCCTACGTAGAAATATATTACTGAAACATTTTCTAAGCATCTAAAAATTATGATCATCTTGACGTGGGGGAGTAGGAACAGAGACATCAGCCATTACAATACAGACAGGCACACGTGGCTGCACAGAAGCATGGAGGCTTTCTCAGAAGGAAGAACTGGAGAACTGAATTGCACAAGACTTAGCAATGGAGTGTGGCAAACTGGCACCACCTTCTGCTATCAACCAGGAAATGTTATTTTTTACAGCTATGATAAAAATTTATGTAATTCTTAGTATATACACCATCCCCAATTTTCTGAGGTTTACTTCCAGCCAGCCTGCGGTTTTAGTCTCTAGGTTACCATATTTTCAAGAGAGATGCTTTCTAAAATATCACCCACAACATTTAAACCATTCATCAATATCTCCAAAATTTATTTATCAACTTCTTTAAAAATCATATTTATTCCAAGATGTTTTTCGAACAATTCTATAAAAGATGTTGACAACTGTTAAGCTACTAATGCCCTATGACCCACTACTCCTGCTAAAGCAACATAATCTCATTATTTCCATACACTTCAGAGTGTTATGATAGGAGTCATGAGTCCTCCTAAGCCCCCTATTTGGCACCAATCTTTCACTATATGTTATTAAAGCAGATGCCCCTCTCCATACATAGGCTGCACATAGGGCTCTTACAGACAAAATCTATATGAATTAATTTAATAGTGCAAAAAAACCTTCTCAGTGTACCTTTCAAAAGAGCAGTGTATAAGACCCAATCTCTCTTCCTATAGAAGATAAATAATTTTATCAAAGCATCAAGCCTACATTTCACGTCTAAAAAAAGGAATGGATTTGCACTGTCTTCATGAGAAGTGATACTAGGCACTCTTTTATCTACAGTGCTACATTCCGTGCAAGTGAACCATGCTATTCACAAAGGCATAGAATGACTGTATAAAAATGCATTTCTTTTTCAAAAAAACCTACGTATACCAGCAGTCCAGAAGGTTTTAATAGCTAGAATACGAAACATCAGATCTAGACAACTCCTGAAGCTGTGCTTTGAGTCACAGCTGCGCCTACAGTCTGTGGAGAAATTGTAAACAGCTGCTTCGGAAATGCAGGCTGAAAAGCACGGGGTGTTTTGGCGGCAGCTCGGCCGTGTGAAACAGCTCTTGCCCACAGCTGTGCCGCTGCACAAGAACTGACAAGCTGCAGCCTTGCTTACTAAGAACCTCTGCGAAATGCAAACCACATGGTAAGTCTCTCAGACTATAAGCGGCAGTGCTACTCGCTGCTACGTTAACCAACAGGTACGTAAGCTCCAACGTTTGCACGCATCAAGCCAAACGCTCGCAGGCAAAAGCAAAAAGCAGAGCAGCCTCCACCGCGCGCCCCGCGGCTGCCTTTCCACGCCCCGCCAGCCGTCCCTGCTGCGGCAGCTGAGCCTCCCCGCGGCCGGATGGGGCGGTGCGAGGCACGGAACGCAAGCAGGAGGCGACGTTTCCGCAGCGACCTGCCGCACAGCCGTTCTGAGAGGCAGAGGGTGCGTGCCGCCTGGAGCGTGGCGGTGCGGCCAGTTTTAGCGCTTACCAGCTGCCCGCCGCCGGCTCCGAGGCGCTGCCATGGCTCCCCTGCCGCCGCCGAGGCAGGAGGCGGGCAGCCGTGCCTCAGCTCGCGCTCCCGCGCTTCCCGCCCTCGGCGGCCCCAAACACTACCGGCATCGTTAGTGACAGGAATGGCGCGCAGAAAGCCAGCGCCTCACTGTGCTGCGCTAGAACAGCTGTTAGTCAGTCGATGGGTGGAAAAAGGAAAAGGACAAAAGCTTAGATAGAACCTTAACTCTTCTTCTGTTGATGCAATACATTAGTTTTCCCTCACATTAAAGCACTTTTCTATGACTAGAGCTATATTTACCAGTGCAAAAACAATATAATAAACAAGCATATATCCCGTATGTATTTGTGTACACAGGTAATTTTATCTTTTAAAATGTTACTATTACATTAGAAAATAAACTAGCAGAGACAAATATACACTCTTTCAAAAGAGGAGTTTGCACTACAGTGAAGTTTCCTGTAGCAGCATAGGGACATTTTGATGAGCGAGTTCCCAACAGCGTTAGTGCCCATGTATGTAAGCTAACATCTTGCGGATTGTTTTTCAGTCACAGATCTTCAAATGCACTTCTCATTTCTAAGCACATCCATCAGATAAGAACAATTTATTGTGTAGAGAAGCTATAAAACATACCTTGATGTAACAAAGGAAATACTATCTGGGAAAACTGCAAATTCTAGTGACATAGTAAAATATAAACCTCAATATCATTAACAAAAGTTTTGTAGAGATCACTTTTTTGTGTGTGTAAGAGTCATGTAAAACATTTCTCATCATCTGTTCCTGACATTTCAGTAAATTTTTTGATCAACTGACAGCTATCATGCATTATGCCAATAAAAGTCTCCTGTACCACGCATCACAGCAGCTCAGCATCTGAGATGTAATATACACCATTTTCAATCATAATTTCAAGTACTGAACGCTTTGGCAAGGGAGTTCATACGTTTATTAACCTTTCAAATAAATAGTGCAAATATAGCCAGCTCTCACAGTTCATTTGTCTTCAGTCTATTAACTTGCCCTTAAATCCATCTGGGACATCTCCCTGATTAAGGCAACACACTTTCTCTCTACCTCAGATAGCATAATCAAACTTAAAACACAGATAAAATATTGTCCTATAATAGTTTTAATTACATCCTGTGTATATTTTTTATTTTCAGAATGTTGTTCAACAGCAGGAAATACATCAGTTTTGTTCTTTCCCTTTATCATGCAAGAAGCAGTGTCACCTTCTGCCTGTTTTTGTCGCTCACGACCAGAGAGATGGGAATTTCAGCTGCACTTCTGCCAGACACCCCCTCAGACTGGGAACAATGAACAGAAGTCAGTAAGGGTGTCAAAATACTTAACATATGTTTTGCATATTGTTCACTGTATGCTATTCACAAAGAACTACACATACAGTTAGCTTGCTTATTCTTACTGGTGAAATTTATAAGTCTAGAAGCCTAATTTTCTCCAGGGGTAGGTTAATATCTTTTCCTACTGACCTTAACTCCACTTGCTTCAGAGCCAGGTTTTTACTAGGAATCAAGGACTGAAGAGACCATGTATCTTCAATAACAGAAGATACGTAGCCATCTCTGACATACAGGCAGTGCATTTTATGCACATGCATGTTTCTTATATTCTTATCATGAAAAACAGATTTAAATTAAGAAGTGTTTGCTGCTTGGCCCACAGCATGTAAATAAATTTATCAGTAAATTATCACAGGATATCATCTCATCACTACTCAAGAGTTAACTCGAGTAGTTTAAGGTTTTTAAAATATATATTTAACTGCAAAAGTTCACGTGTAAACTTCTTCCTTTAGTTGCTTGATGGAGTGTTCAACTGAACACCTACAAAAAACCCATCCCTAATGCAGTTGAACAGACAAAGTAGTCTGCCTTTATTAATGTATTAATGTACAGTGCTGCAGTTCAATGCATACCAAATTCAGAAAAGTTAGTCTTTAAGCGTGCATTTGCAAACATCCATTTACTCTTAAAGAGACAAAGAAAAAAACAAAAACAAAACATGAGAGCTCCTCCTCATACATTCAGCTCAGTAAAGAACCACTCCAGTTTGCTACATGTAAGATTTTGATTTGACAAGTCTAAAAATCATAGCTACCTAAAGTAAGTTTGTGCATATTCTTAAAATTGCTCCTTACTAGAACTTTCTGCATCAGATGTGCATGGCAGTTTTACTTTATTGTCATGGCCTTATTTTCTAAAGACAAACAAGCCCCACATAATTAGTCAGCATAGGAGCCAGTGACTTTCAGCATTTTTTCTAGTCAGGATGCAGTTTAAGTGATAGTGCAAGCAGGACATGTCTGTTGCTATAAGAGAAATGTTCATTGATGCCCCGTGATGAGAAGACCACAGAAGTTTCATGAAAATCAATCAAAATAAACTTCTACAAGTCATAAAGAATTTCAAGGATAACACCAATCGACCAGGCCTGAGTTTCACAGCTAAAAGGACAATACTGCCCATTTTCATTGGTCAGTTCTGGAAGCCCTTTCCAGGATGATCTGATAAAAGAAAACAAACAAACAAAAAAACATGAGTATTGTTGTTAGATTACACACTGAAATGAACATTACATTATAAAACTTTTACGAATAGTATTTCAGTAGGAAACTTAAACAATGCCTGTATTCCTACAGTCACAATATGTTATTTAATAACTAAGAGCCAACTCAATTACTTCTACTGCAGAAAATTGCAGGTTTCTGTGAGAATGAAGACTCTCTGAACACAATAATACCTGAACTTATGCTACTGAAATGACGCTCAGGTTTCCCATTCAGTAGCTTGAAGTACCAGTTTGAAGAACCTATGTTATCTTTGAGATAACAAAAGAACTGGATTATCTATCCAGTTTCAAACTACATTTGAAACTTGATTATGGTGCTAAGAAGTGATTAAGGTTTGAAGATAGTGTGAAACCATAAGCCTTCCTCCTCCCCCCAGATTTGTTTACGAACAAATCCCTTTTCCTCCTTATGTGGTTAGCTAGACAAACCCATCATAGACTACTGAATCCAATTCATTTACTCTTAGGGGTATAAATGAATGCATATTTGAAGTACTGCAGAACAGATTGTATGGAAGGGTTATCAAGGGGAAGACTTGTTTGTTTTTGTCTCAAATTCTTAAGAATTAACAATATAATAGAAAAAGCTATTTGTTTATTTTTTGAAGGAAACCTCAAAATGCAAAGGAACATTTCTGGGCCATACAGTGAATTCCTCTGTCTTCTTGGAACATCAATATTGAGTTTTTGAAATGGACAAACTTGCTGATTTATAACACATTAAGTCTTCCATAAAATTGATTTTCTCTAGTCTTCATGTAGTAAATATTAGTAATTTAAAGTATCTATGAACAGCACTAGATCTCAGCTGTACTTGAAACCTGACTTGAGATCTGCAATAACATTCATAGTGGCCATCTTTGTATGTAGAAAACAGATGCTATTTATGTTATAGTCTTTGATGTAGTAAAAATATGTAGTATATTATTGTACATACAATCAGATAGTAGATACCACCAGTCACTGAATATTTTGAATCTATCTTAGATGGTATTTTACCTTTCAAGGTGAACATAGTGGCGAGAAAGAACGTTCTTTATCATAACCACAGTTTTTGCATATATCTCTGGACCAATCAACTTGGAGAAGTACAGTTTGGCACGAAGAAAATATCCAATTGGCCACAGCCATTCCTAAGCAAAGATAGGAGATTATTATTATAGCTGTCAGTTTAAAAAAAATGTCAGCACTTCTTTTGAAATTCAAGAAACAGCTCTTACAGGTCCTTGGTGGTAATTAAAACCTCTGGCTACATTATAGTTGTCATTGTCAAGAGCATTATCATATACTCCACAGTACACCATATCACTGCAAGAAAAAAAAAAAACAAACATAAGCAAAACATTGACAGAAATAGCATATACAATGCACAGCAGAAATGAGCCCAAGCTTTTTCATGGGATTTATATCTAATAGGGGTTCAGTCAAGGAGGTCCCAAAATTCTACATTTTTTATAACAATAGAATTCCAATACTGTACTAACTAGTGGGAAAATTGTTAATTTTCAGATGACTTGTATAATTTCACTCCTATGTTTTCATTCAAATTGTAATGCTATGCATTGTATGATACTGAATTTGTGTTTTGATGCCTACTCATCTCTTTTGTGATATCAAATTTGAATTGCTTGCTACATGGCATCCAAAAACACCTCAAAATTTTCTACATAAATAAAATCAATTGCATGGAGTTTTAAAACAGTAAAATATTCATTTCTGGAGTATTTATTGCAGCCTTATTTCACAACTATATACAGAGATTTTAACAAAACATTAACTCCCCACATCATAATTTCTACAGTCACTTATTCTCATGTCAGCTATACTTACTCTGGATCTAAAGTTTTCATGCCCAGTGGACCAAGTAGTTTTTCCTCTGCTATCCTCAGAGCTTTCCAAGCTCTCTCAGGTGTGAACAACTCGGGGGCCTAATAAAACAGAGATTTACTTAACTCTGCATATGTACACACAAGACTGTGCATATGAATGTAGAAGTTGACAAAAACCTCTCATATTACTGAGTGAAAATACAATTACATTTCCAGAAACTAGAGACCAAACTAGAGTAACCAAGAGAAAAGCTATAAGTTACTTTGGGTTTTATTATTTATTTTAAATAGACTTGAAAAACATTTTTATAAAAATAAACAATCCATGCATTTTAGCTAATCTGAGGGGATTCATTAGCAGGGGGTTGGACTTCATGATCTCTAGAGGTCCCCTCCAACCCCTGCAATTCTTGATTCTTTAAGTCTGTGACTCCCCTCCCCTCAATCTAACCTAAAACACATAACCTCAACACTCTGAAAATACCAAACTCTGCAAATTTACCCCAGTGATAAGTTTGGACAGCAGTTTCATTAAGGTAAATTCTGGCAAAGTTACACTTTTATCAGATATTCTAATATGGGTCAATATTAAAAGCAAAGACAAGAAAAAACACTTTCAAAACTTATTCTAAGCAATATTTATTCCTGATATAATGCCTTGCAGCTGAGCCTTATAACACAAGTTTAGTTCAAGAATAAAATAATTTTAAATATAAATGCTTCTTACTCACTACTCTTACTTACCACAACCATTGCTATGGTAAAATTTGGCCTGAGTTGGTAATCACACCATGGACTTGAAGCTCCATAGCTGTCTTTATAAATCCCACGTTTGTGAACTAGATTTGGATGTTTTTCATTTTGATCTGCAGGGTTCTCAGAGACAAAGAAGAGTCTTTCAAAGTGTCCTTGAATTTTTCTGTTCCATTCATCATATGTGATAGTCTCCTCCTTTCCTGCAAAATATTACACACAGATTTTCTTCAAACCCCCAACAGATGTGTGCTTATGGCTACTTCTGCTTACTACTGTTATTATATTCCTAACACAAGCAAGGCCATAGAAGCACTGCAAAAAAATTGAAGCTGAATTATGTTGCAGATCAACTCTGTCTCCTGCACAATTTCTTACAATACAACTCTTCCTCACTTCTTTTAACTAGCTAAAAACGAACAGTAGAAGTTACTATGAACTATAGTAAATATTTAATTGACTAAGTGTAAAGTTTACATTCAACATTTTCAGCATGATAACATGCCATCTTTTCTGTAGCAGTTTGTATACATACTCTTAATATCTAGGAGACTACAAAGGGAATGTCATAAGATTAGGACAAGTGTCCCTTTTAAAAGCTCTCTCCTTCTGAATTCCTGGCACTCAGTGTAAGAGGAGCACACCTAGTCACCTCTCTCCACCTGGTGGTTCTCCATGTTAGATGAATTCTACAGCTCGTAAAAGCAGCTCACTGTAATTTCATACAAGACTAGAAAGGTGTCTAGAAAAACACCAGACAGCAACTGCTTGCAGGAGCACTGAAACAGTATCTCTTTATTTAAGCACAATTAAGTTTCATTTTCAGTAGACAGGCACTACATAGCACAAGTGGATTGCACTCTAAGACACCAGTGCAGAAGTTTCGTATCTAAGCCTTAATTTCAAGTTAACATAGCCTTCCAGAAATATTGTGTTTGCAACATAGATAACAGAAACACAAAGTTCAAACAAACAATAAAATGGTTTAGTATGGGAAACTAAAGAAAGCATGATTATCATACTTTTACAACATTTTAATAAAAAATAACAGTAGTATTAGGAAACTGAGATGTACATTTATTTTTGAAAAATTTAAATTCCTCTTACTTTTTTAGGTGTTAGCCTGCAGACCTGTGCTGCGAATATCCTTCCAGTTGAGATACATGTTCATCTTAGATAAACAGTACTCCAACATACAGTTGGAGTACATTATATATATAGGTATATATATATATCATATGATATATAGGTATATATAGGTATAGGTAGGATATGATATATATATAAAAGGACAATACTATCAAAACTGTAGTATGTGTTTGTTTTCTGGCATACCAAAACAAATCACAACGAGAAATGCTAGTGCTAAGCCTGCTATTATGAGCCAATGGAATGTGATTAAGCCAGTTTTAAAATGGATTCATCAGCTAAAGAATGAAATTTAAACTTAGTTAAAAAAAATTAAAGACAGCAGGGAACACACAAGCATTAAGTTGAATCTAGAAAAGTCACAATTCTGGGTTGAGATGCAGAAGTCTATATCTACAGTTTTCAATAATGCCTCACACTGAACTCTGAATTCTCTTTCAAATTTTAAGACATTCTGAAGTGACAGGTAAGTTCATGACCTAAGAATCTGGATGTATAAGAGAAAGCCCTATACTCACATTTTCTAACATAGGGTAAGAGAGCTATTCAGTGAAATGTTTTCAAGATTAACCTTTACTGAATGGTAGAACAGCTTTGGAAGCCATTTACATTCACTTGAGCCCCATAAACTCGAAGTAAACTAACTCAGACCAGAGCAGCATCCCTATGAAACAGAAGAGACATCTAAAGATACTTAGGTCTTGTGTCATTTTAGTTCTTTTCCTTGTAATGAATGATGTGCACCATTATGATACATAACGATCACATGTATCTCAAATGGATATTGGTGGTTTAGGCTCCAAAATTCTTTTGAAATCCACACCGTATTATACGCATTAAAACATTTCGTACATTTATCTGATAATCGACTCCCAGTAATTTCAGTAACAAAAGAGTTTACTTATACAAGATACTCTCCTCAAGTTTGTTTTTTCTCTTTCGTGAATAGTTTTGATAATCGTTCCTGATGTAATATGGCCACCAGCTCATTTGACTTATTTTCATACTCCCATAATAGATTCATGACATATGTTCAATTTTACCATATCTTTTTATGGTGACGCCATGGAACGGATATTCATTTTTCCTAGATAAATCCAGCAACCAGCGAACAGCCGACTTGCACAAGCCAACAATCTCCACAGCAGAGCCATCTCTAAAACAAAGTTTTAGAAGTCCAAGAATTACTTTAGAAGGCTATTTAATATAGAGATTTTTTTCAGTTACTTGCAGAACTTTAAGCACCTTATTTAAATAGTGTATTTTTTCCCATTGGTATTGCACATTATACCTGTTTGGTTTTTGTTTAAAAAAAATTCGTATTTTTTATTTTACCTCAAAACTGCATACCAGATGTATGAAGAACTGGCACATGCATCCCCATCATCGTCTCCAGACATCTTCTAGTACATGATATTTCTAACACAGAATTTTTTCATCACATTTTCCTTGCTATTACTTAAAGATTTACAAGGATCTGATAATCTAAACTAACTTTTATTAGTAAGTAGTCACAAGTCATTCACAGCATCGCTTTCAGTTTTCTCCTACTAGCTTGGAACACATAGTCAATGAAGAGGGCTAAAAGGGAGAAAAAAATCCCACAAAGACTGCAATTTAGAGGAAGACAGTGTCCAATATGATAATCCAAAAGGAAAACGGTAATTCAAATCCAGTCTCATTTACTACAGCCACAGCCTGCAGTAAAGCATAAACCTGAATGCTGAAAACTGGTCTATGCAAACGAGCGAAGTAGATGTTTGCATTGAAGATATTATGTATAATAAAATGAAACTTAATACAAATATTAGGTGATATTGCAAGTCTGCAAAAATACTGCACTGAGCTTGCAAAAAATGTCATTAATAAACACAAAGGCATTAGAGATATACTAATAGTCGCTAAGACTACCACAAGAGCTTGTGTTTTTATTTCAACACTGTTACCATGAAGAACTGTTTGGTCCCAGAGGAAACCTAACAGATTCGTTATGGAAAAAGGCAATGACAGTTTACTGCTTGTAACCCAAGACAAAAGCTTGCAAATCACACAAGCAAAAAAAAAAAAAAAGCCAGAAACAGGGAAACAGCAGCACAAACCTGCCATTCAATAGACTGCTATAAATCAGTCTGTTTGGATATGTAATTTGCATACCACATACCTGCATACCACAGTGCCACGCTATTTCTCCTTATCTTATATAGATTTTTGCCATCAGTATGAAGAAAATCACAAGGTTTGTTTCACTAATCACCTCATATCTATGAAGTTTGTTAGAGAAGAGCTTGATTTCTAGATACTTTACCTTTCATTTTAAACTTGGATATTGTAGATATTTTTATATTTTAAAAAGGAAATATTTAAATCAATTATCAAAATTATCTCCTGTAACAAGAGGTCATACATAATCAGTCCACATAACAAATAGTTCAACAATCTAGTACTCTAAGTATACAAGTTTTCCTAAATTGTTTTACTACTTCAAAGTTTACTCTTTACAAGGAGTGAAGTCCATGCTAGAAGATGAGCACTCCCTCTGCTTAAAAAAAAAAAAAAAGAAAAGGAAAAAGGCTGGGTTTGTACCTTGGAGTAGCAGGAATTCCTTTGTTGCGAGCTCTGTCACTCTCTCCCATTTTATCCATCCAAGTGCCACAATTGAAGCGGTTCCCTCCGAAGACAAAGCCAGTTTCACGGTCAACACCTGCTATTATATTAAAACCTGCCAAGCAAAAATATCATGTGTGAAACCTATATGCTAAAAAACACAAAACCTCAAGCGTCTGCCTCAGCACAAAGACCCTACATTAACAAAAGCCCTGCACAAAAGAGAGATCTGAGGCGGCTTTTCATTGGCAGCTGCACTTTTTGTGTGAACTTCTAACATAACTTGTATCACAATTGCTGAAAGCAAACAAGCATGTTCTAAGCATTAAATGTATTTATAGTAATGTTGTGCCATTAAGCAAACCATTAATTTTTCAAAAGTAAACTCAATAGCTTGATGAAAAATAATCAGATGTAATATTCATAGTTTGAATTACATAGCAAATGCGCTATATATATATATATATATACACACACACACACACACACACACACTTTTTTTACCTTCATCTCTCATGTTTTGATCTATCTGTGGACCAGCATTCCTTTCTCTGAAACTTATGCCTTCCATGTGTCGTTGCATTGCCTCCTGTATTACTTCATAGAGTGGCTGATCCTAGATTGGTTGGCATTGAGAAGGTTAAGATCAACAGACCTAGTAAAAAGGCTCTATATAACGTGCAAATAGTAGCAATTCTTAGCCTCTGTAGTAATTAAGAAGAACAGCATCTAGATTTTCAGCGACATCTTTGTCAATATGATACACTTTAAATAATTTTTAGTATTGTACAATTATTAACATTAAATTCTTTTCAAAACTGAAAGCAAATAAAAATTTAGAAGCTGAAGGATATTTTTTTTTTTCTCCATACTCCCACCTCACATCTGTCTAATCGAGTAATGCAAATGTAGTGGAAAGTATCCAAAACATAACTGTTGCAGATAGATAAGCTATATTCTTTCATAAAAGTCATAGATGTGTTAAAGACTTTTAAATCAGAAGTCATCTTTACCACACTGCCTGCAGGCTGAGGAGAAGAATCATCTCTTGGGTACATCCTAGAAACAGGACACCTGAGAATGTCTAATCCATTTGGAACAATCTTACAGTAGTCCTGGATACACTGAAGCCACCACCACACAGCATCACGGCAGTTGTATCTGGCATGTGTTCCTTGGCCAAGCAGGTTGGGAATGAGACCATGTCGTAAAGTCCCACCAAATGCTAAAATTATGTTTCTAAAAAGAGAACAGTCTTAAGTTACTTCCAGGCAATTAGTGGACCGAAGATTAATTACTAAGCATACAAGTTTACCTTAACAGCAAAGTTAAAGAGAAAAACAGTATCTTAAAGACAGATTTGTAGCTTCCAACAATAATTTTTTTTTTTAGCATGACTTTATTTAGTATATACTTCATTAACAATTAAAAAAAATCATATTACTTTAGAAACCTCCCAATACTTTTTTTTTTTTTTTTTAAGATGAAATATATAATTGCTAATATGGTAATTTCCTTTTTCATGGCTTGGACCCCTTTGACGTCACAGGAAAGGTTTTAAATTACATTTATCGTTTATGATTATCCTTATACCCATTCAGGTGGAGGTGAGAAGGAAGGGAGAGCAGGACCAAATGGGAATTTCCTATTAAAATACAAAGAGGAGCCAGAAACTGAGGTTTTGAGAAGTTTTTATGCTTTGCATAAAGCATGAACTCCATCTGGCTTTAAATTACAGGATAAACATACTTGAAAGCTGCAGATGTAACTGCAGAAGTTGGTCAAGTACAGCAGCATAAATACATGCTGATTTAAACCAACTAACTTCTATATCCATATCCTGTGGAGTGCTGCACCCAAATTATAAAGATTAATGCAAGATTAATGAAAATTGTCAGCTCAGTAAGTCTAGCTTATATCTGACTCATTTATCAGGTTAAACATCTGCATCTCACACACAGATATCAGATAATAACAATCCACAGTTAGCTGATTTCCAGTATTAGACTAGTATTAGCAGTCAAACAAAAATCATGACAGACAGGAAATAGTATCTTTCTGATCAAAATGGAAGTCTCTTGCTACTTCAAATTTTTAAATAAGTTACTGCTCAGCAACAATACTTGAAATAATCACATTGTTTAAGGACAAGCAGTAGTGTTATGGGTTAAAACTGCCTTATCTATATTGATTATCAGCTGAAATACCAGCGCTGAGAAAGCAAAATAAAGCAATATAAAGTATTTTTCATTGCATTTACAAAGAACTCACAAATCCACCTGCGGCCACAGATTTTTATACAGTTTTATACAGTACATCAACTGTTTCTAACAGCTTCCATGTTCTCTAAGATTTTGAGAGCGTGTCTTTTTCCTAAACACCTGCAAAACTGTTTATCAACGGAAAGAACTAAACAGCAGTCACTCTTACCTTGCTTCTACATAACGTCCCGTAAGTAACATTAGGCCTCTAAGGGCAATAAAGGTATCCCTTCCCCAAGAACGGAAGATTCCAGAAGAGAAGTGAGGTAAACCTAATAAGAAATGCTGTTGTTAATCTTACTTATGGATGGGACAAATCTCCAAGCAGACATGTCTAACATGTATATAGAAAATAAACAGAAGTAAAAATATATCAATGTGCAACTGTAGATTTTTCCTAGAATTGTTCTAAAACAAGTTTTTGTTGTATTCAAAAAGTTTAAAATCATGCACTAGACTATCCTAATCAATAACAGTCACATTCAGTTGCTGGTTTTGATTTTATTTACACACTACATAACATAACCAAATGCCATCTTTTAATTAAAATAACACCACCACACACACAAAAAAGCCATAACCAGAAAAGGAACAAACAAAAAGCCAGAACAGCGACATAAATAATACTTTGTTGGCAAGAGTTTATGTTCAAAAGCCATGTCACTTCAGTAGTATAAAAGGAATGACTAGAGAGCTACAAATTTCTTCAGCCTAATAATACTCTCAGTCACTATAAAAGGAATCCTGCTTCTCTTTTAGAGCAGTTTTGAGAACTACATTTTACAGCAGATATGCTCTAACAATAACATTTCTCTTAATTGCAACAGTAAAGTACATTTTTTTGTCTTTTCTTCTATTTGTTAACTTTCCTAATCTAACAAACAAAAAATGCATTACGGTAAAGGTTCAAAACAATAGCTTGCTGTGCATACTTGCTTAAACAAAACTGTGGCTTCTGTCACTAAACCACCCACTGTATTTACTAATGCTCCAATACAGCCCTCTGCACCTCTGTAATTTTACAGAATATGGCAACAGCAACTTGAGAACGATGATCCGTTCACGAGTTAAATGTATCACAGGCTCAAATATGTGATGAGAATCTTTAAGACCAAGCCCCTCTGTATAATTAATCTCTGTGATTAAATTAAGTGAACAGTGCTTGTCTGTGCTTCCAGGCAACATGAAAACAGCCAAACGGAATGTTACTAGAAACCAGAAACTAAAAGCAGTACAATTCTATGGAAAAGACATAGCAGAAAGAGCAGGAAAAAAAATCCAGCCAGCCAGGGGCCATGGAACCTGCAGATGCTAGGTGTTTCTATGGTTAAAAAAAAAAGAAAGGAATGGGCCAATTTGGAGAAAAAAATATAAAAGCCACCAAACACAGTAAATAATACTTCTGGCATAGGAAAGTGCCCACTTCCAAGACATGCTGGCAGAACATTTGGAGAAACAAAATCCATCTGCTGACTGCTTTTATGGTCTTTCCTAAGCAACTATTGTTGCCCCTTTTGGAGACAGCTCCAGACCAGAGATTCTTTTGGTCCATTAATAGCTCTCACGTCACTTCTGAAAACTTGTAAGCAGTAAATCCACACTTGCAATTCATTACAACTCAGTTCTTAA
Source organism: Tragopan temminckii (assembly GCA_028571105.1). Lineage (NCBI taxonomy): Eukaryota > Metazoa > Chordata > Aves > Galliformes > Phasianidae > Tragopan > Tragopan temminckii. The sequence continues at coordinate 4,516,129 of JAOWBP010004015.1, forward strand.
ATTAACATTTTAAAACAAACTAGAACCTATTATGGGAAGCATTATTATCCCAAGTAAGTCTTTTGGAAATAAAGAAGATATACTTGTGGATCTCTGTAAATGGAAAAACTGGACAAGTTAAAAATGTTTTAACAAAATATTGAGAAGCTTTTTTTCTCCAAGAGCAAAAATAAAATGGTTATCCCCCAAAAGTACCGCTACACAAAACTCCATTATTTTTAAACAGAGAAACCTTTAACTTAAAGGCAAGTTAAAACACAGGGGGAGAGAAAAGATAAAAACAACATTTTAATACAGTTTCTGGCATTTAGATCCCAAACGTAGTAAAAGCAACTCCGACAGTTTTGAAAGAAGTGTAACTGTTCCACAAGAATTTATTTTTCTTGATGTAAATGTCCTCACTTACCAGCTGCTAAAGTAACGCAGCACTGTTCTTTCTTATTTGTAATCTCATTCAGCCTATAGGGAACATCATGTAAGGAAGGAGACAGATCTGGCAGACATGCATATTTTCCTATCCCACACATCTGGATTGAGCCCAGGGAAAGGTGTTTAACAAATGTTGATCCATTCTGCACAAAGCTGTAATACAATATAATCAAATTAAGAAACACGTTCATACAAAAATATCAGTGCCTTTTTCATTTGCAGAAAAGTAGAACAGGTGGTATACACAATATAATGAAGTGATGGAATTAATTAGTGTATCATGCATTAACTTTGCACATAATATTTAATTTTTAAATTACTTTTTTCAAAAATAGCTGCCCAAAGTTAGCCTTAAATATTTAACTTATTAATGCCAATAGGAGTGTTTACATGTTGAATACTTTTAGGGAAAGAGGCAGCAAAGTGAAATTGGTTTAATTTGTTTGATGCCTACATATGGATCTCAGACCGCAAAACAGGAGAAACTAAGATGACTATCATTTTATTCTATAAGCAAAATTTCCTAAAACCTGGTCATCATTTTGAAGACCTCTGCATCTGTATATATATTCTCACATAATAGAATCCTAAGTCATTAACTCATTTAGCATATTGCCTAATATAATACAGCCTGCATTCTTGACTTTTTTCATAAAACATACACTGTTTTTCACATAGTAGCACAGCCATACCAAATCCAACATTACTTTTCACAAAATTATTTGTTGAAAATGTTCATAACTAGAATAGAGCTGTCATTAAATCAGTCTTCCTTCACTTTCCAGGAAAGGGCACTGATAATTGATTTCCAGAACTAAGGACAAAAGAAACATTGAACAAAGCACCAGAAAGAGTGCAATCTCTCTCCCAGAAAGCACTGCAGCTTCACCAAGATAATCTCTGCAATGCTTCAGAAAAATGCTTGTTATAAGGTTTTATCCTCCAACAGTACAATGTCAGCAATAGTTATAAATCCAAATCCAGGATAGGAATAGCAATTAAACCTTCCAAACCACCGCAGTTAGCAGACTCATTTGATTTTCACTACCAGTATTACCATCTTTCATTGGACAGCACAAATACAAAACCGAAAATATTCAAATGTCATTCTTCAACAGACCAAACATAAAAGTTGCAATACCTCTGCATTACTGACATGCCAAGCATACCTAGACATCTGATGCCATCCCACATCCAGAAGAGTTGTGTATGCACCCACTAAAATGGCATCAAAGTAACATGGAATAAGGTAACGTGGAATTTTCTTCAAATACACAAACATGGCCTTCAACCATTTACCAACCTATTAAAATATAACATTGTTAGAAGTTGACAACACTGGAGTTCAAAAACAGTGCTTATAGGATCCATTTGGTTAAAGCATTTATTAGATTTTGAACAGATATGAGAATGCTACAGTCTGTTACTACTTTAATTACCTGAGTTACCCAAATAACATTTTGTGAAATGAATAAAGGAATTCTCTTGTAGGAAAGTAAAGGTATTTTATAGTGTGGGTATGCAGGTAACTTGAATCTCAGTGCTTGATGTGGCAAATCTTACTGTAACTGCATCACAATCATGTATGCCTCAGTAGTATTTAGAGCCCTTTCTGAAAGAACTCACTTAAAAAGATGGCAACTTCATTTTTATTTGATGGGAAGTAATAAACAGGGAAGGACGCTTTCAAGCTTTTATGTAAGAGCTAAAAAACTCTCCATACTCTATATATATTCTCCACCTCTCTTCTGTAATGTATTCTTAATTAAGTTCAATGAGAGGTAAGAAAACCATATTGTTTTAGTATCGCAGAAGAAACTGCCTAGAAGAGAAATATTTTATAGACAGACTTAAACTGAAGGGCAGGTTAGATTTGGCCCTGGGCAGCCTGGTCTAATATTAGATGTGGAGGCTGGCAGCCCTGCCTGTGGCAGGGGGGTTGGAGTTTGATGATCCTTGAGGCCCCTCCCAACTCAAGCTATTCTACGATTCTATGAACTTAGCAACAGCAGTAATGAAAAACAAAGCAAAACAGTCATTTGAAACCCCGAAATCATGAAATATATCTTTTTACTCACCTCTGCACAGGCTCCTGCACGTGAAATCAGACGATTACTGACATAATCGATCATCCAATCTCCAGATCTTAGATTATCACAGAACGGATGTCCTAAATCGTTCTTTGGTCTAATGTCTGCCATTACTGACATTAACCCTGAAGAGATAAATCCAACACAGTATTACAGGATATGTAAATACCACAAAAAAAATGTTTCCCAGAGGAAAAGTTACAAAGCAACAGATAACATTAGCTGGCCTTAACTACAATACTTCTCTTGATCTGCAGAGAGTTAAGATTTAACTCATTTGCTGTGTCCTCAGAGTATATCCCACACAGTCACAAAAACCCCCATGGAATAAATACTGCTTGATGAAATTCATGTCTGATAAATGACTGACACTCCTTAGTTATCTGGTAGTGCCTCTGGTTTAATAAATGACTTCTCATTAATTTCACATACATCATATGCATTTGCTCTTTGTTTTAAATGCCAGAGACTGGTGTTTAAAACATATTGAAATTAATTTTTTAGTCAGAAGGTGGTGAGGCACTGGCACAAATTGCCCAGAGAAACTGGATACCCCACCACACCTTGGGGTGTGTTCAAAGCCAGACTGGATGGCACCCTGGGCAGCCTGATCTGGTGGTGGCAGCCCTGCTCATGGCAAGGAGGGTTGGAACTAGACGATCTTTAAAGTCCATTCCAAGCCAAGCCAATCTATGCTAATTTTATGATTAATTTTGAATTCTAGAATACTGGGAAAAAGTTGTTGTTTAATCATGTTGCTGCAATTTGATTCCCTGGGGTAAAACACTGATTAACATGATGAAGCAGAAAGCACATGTTTTTTGTCCAAGCAGTAGTACTAGCCATTAAACATTAAGGACTGATCTAGAGGGAGGAGCTCTATTTTATCCATTTCCCTGACAGAAGAAATAGAATTCTGAAACTATTACCTTGGAGACCTGCATACTTCAGGGATGACCAGTTTGGTATATTGTAACAACCTCCACCATCTTCTTGTTCTTCTGACTCACACCTATACAGCACTTGATTTAAGTCAGCCAAAGTTAGTTTAGATGCAATTCTGGAAAAACAAAAACAACAAAACAACATGCTCCACGTTAGGAAGGCTACTTTAAGTCACAATTACACAGAACATCAATGAAACAGCCTAGAAACCTTTTAAATATGAATCCTGCTCAGTATTATACGTATGAGAAGAAAATCTCAGTTTTATAACAATCCAAAAAATCAACCATAGAAACAGCAACAAATCCTTTTTTAAAATTTACAGACATTTTAACTCTTACTGTAGTTCTCATTTAGAAACCCAAAGAATACTTACGAAGAAAATAATGTTTTTAATATAGGTTCTGAATGATCATCAGGAAGACTCCCAGATTTAAAATGAGGGCTGAACTGAATCAGATGATTGCGAAGTACACCAACAGCATCCTGTGCCTTTGGATCAAGACTAACTCTGAAATATGAATGTATAATTTATAGAATGAAATACTCATGATAACATTTCCCAAATCTCAAAAACAAAGAATCCTAATATTCTATTTTAACTACTACAGCCATTTGGCAATTAGTATAACGTACCTGAATACTATTACACTTCCTGGTGTTAAATTTTCAAATTCTATTTCTTGAACAAATTCATTTGGCCCTTTTATGGCAGTTCCAGCTTGCTTTATAATTTTACTGTCTTTAATCTTAGAAAAGAAAACATATTTGCAACTGAAAATCAATGTTTTTTTCTAAGGTAAAAAAAATCATAACAAGATATTACATCAGAACACAGGTAAATAAGGATAATTACCTGGATATGCTCTCTGAGTTCCACTGTGAAATTAGGCAATCCATTTATAAAATGCTCATCTTTTTTGTAAGGATTAGCACTTCTCTCAATAGTTCTAGCCTCAAATACTACTTCTTCAATTTTTCCTAAGAAAAGCAAAACCACATTGCAGCTGTTAATATGGATTAAATGAGAGGTAAGACTTTTGAATACATGAACTAAAAATCAAGAACTAAAAAACTAAATATGTAAAATGCAAGCCTCTATTGTACAACTAAAGAATAAATAACAAAACACATGGGAAGTGCTATAAATAAACCACAAAGCATTCATTACACATTCAGCAACTGTCTTATTTTAAAATTGCATTTTTTTCATTTTATAATAAAATAAACCGTGAAATCAATTATCAAATGGTGAACTAGAACTTGTTATTTTTGTTGTTTTTTTAAAGCATTAGACTAGTTTCCAAGCTACAGATACAAATGGTGTATTTTCAAAGAGTAACAACTTACATTAATATTTACAAACAGCAATTCCTTCCCACACCCTGTACAACTAACCACCTTCCTCTTTTCTTACCGTTTCATAAACGCACATAGTGAACTTACAGCAGAAAGTTGTACGAAAATATGAAAACCTTTTAAAACCCGAAGTTTGTTATTATTTCTTTAACCACCTTTGGTGCACACACATTACTACTTACAAAAGAAGTGTTATATATTGAAAATTGTCACATTAAGTTTGTGTGTTAAAAAAAGAATAGGAATACCATGAATTAATACACGCACATTATTGCTTGCAAAGAAATCTGATTACCTGGGATACACATTTCAGGTACTTCTTTACTGTAGAAGGAAGTCTTTGGATCCCTGAAAGCAGTTCTGCTTACAGCCACAACAGACTGGTGGGTGTTAGGGCAGTGTCTTGTCACTGCCACTATATCTTCATCAACCTGATCTACATACACCTAGAAGAGGCATACCATTACAAACAGGTTCATTCAAAATATAAATACAGAAAAATCAAATTGTTACCCCATGTCTTGCCTGCTTGAAGCCTTTAGTTCCCAGCTCCTGATGCAGTCTGTTCATGGCTAGCCTTCCAGCTAGAATTCCTGTCTGGAAATTAACTTCACCAGAATTCAGGTATGCTTGTGGATTCCAGGTTGAGTAAAATCTCTCTTCAGATACTACAGAAATCTGTAGGGAAATTAATTTTTTTGCAAATGTCAACTACACTTAAAAACAAACAAATGGCGATTCCAATTATGTAATCAATTCAGGTTTCATATGAAATTAGACAATTCTAAGTAATGCTAACTAGTTGACTGCTTGGAATTTAAAATCAAAACAAAAACACACCAAAAACGAACAAAGGAACCCATGAAAAATAAAGACCAAAAGCTCACAAACCCATAACAGAAAAAACCCAATGTTAAAATACTTCAAATCAAATGTATATTTTTAAAAGTAATTTAGAAGTTAAGCTGTAAACACAGACCTGGTGTGGTACTAGTTCATCATAACCTTTGGTGCTTCCTGTAGCACAACACGCCATGGAAACTATCATTGCACTTGGAAGTGCATCATATGCAGATCGGTGCTGGGATAAAAAAATAAAATCAAATCACATACAAAACAAGATATATAATTCATCCCTCCTGACTCAGCAAATAGAAGATAAACTCAGTTTAGTAGAGGAACTAATTACTTACCACGTGTTTATAATTTTCTCAATGGCAATAGATTTATTGATGACTTGCTACAAATACACTAGCAAAAGCAATGTAAGAGCAATCCTCAAATATAAGCATTTCAGTTTACACCATTCTCTCCCTCATCCTCTCCTGTAAAACAGGAGTGTAGGAGAACAGATGAACCATCATACAGAACCAATTAGCAATTGGAATGAAAGAACCAAAACAGCTCACTGAATAGTCAGTAGGACTTCTGTTTTTCACACCTTCAAGTTTTCACCTCCAGTGAATCAGTTTCCTAAATATTGCTCAGAAGGGAAAAAAAGCATGCAGACTGCATCAAGCCCTCCCATCATTCAGAAACATCAATTTAGAAAAGAACAAGCAAATTCTGGTTTCCAATTTACATGCTTACCTGAATTGGACACTCATTGTCATGCGTAATATCCATGAAGAGCGCATGCGCTATTCCTGGCACCAAAGGCCGCAAACGTGGCTGAACAAAAGAGCCAACAGGTTCGCCTCCAAAACGATAAACCAACCTTCCCTCTTCATGGCTATTATAAGCTGTCATGGCCTCTATAGAACAAAATACATTAGTGTTTCCATAAGAGTAGCTGCCATATAGCACAGCGTGCAGAGAGATGTTAATGCAGGATTTTACATTTTTTATTTTGGTGTGTTCAAATATCACATTAAAACTTTTTTCTCCAATATGGATACGCAAACTTGAAGCATTCTGTTTACCATAATATATAAAAGTAGGAAAGGGACAAAAGGGAGCTTTTTTCCCCCCTCTGGTTTACCCAGAGGATTTAAGAAACTCACGCAACAAAAATCAGACCTGATGCAGCACTTGCATAGCAGAGCTGTGCTACAGTTTCTTTTCTCCCTCACTGTAACATAAGTGAAATATTTAACCTCCAGTAAATTAATGCAAGGTGTCTTCTCTTAATTTACAGCTAGTACTGTAATGTTTTGGGGTTTTTTTTGCTGAGTATCAAATATATTACATTGAATATGAAATAAGCGTGTAATCCAGAAAGAATCTTTTCTTTGAAAAAAATCCCATTCCCATTCTCTATAATCTCCAACTGGAAAGTTCACACCATACTCTTGCATTGCACATGCACAGCAAGCCTACCTCTTATTAAGGAGGTAATGCCCAGACTATTCACAAAGATATTGTCCAGCTCCTCATTTCCTGTGAACAGTTCAGCCACTACAAACAAATCAGCTCGCAACTTTCTAGCTGTGTCCAGCATGTACTGCAAAAAGCACAGCCAAAAAAGCCACAGAAAGGGAAAAGGTAGACATAAAAGAGGACGAATTTCAAAGCTAGGCAGGGATTGAAATAGGAAAATGCCATGCAGCAAGGATAAATAGAAAGCCAAAATTAAGTAATTTAAATAACAGTTGAGGATGACACAAACATAAGCAAAAATTATGGTTTAAGATTCAACATAGGAGGAAGTAAGTACAACATGAAGAAGAGAAGATAATTGCATAAGCAAAGAACATAAAAATGTAAGGGAAAAAAAAGCATACCAATGTTAGTTTCACATAAAAAACTCCGAACCATACATAACAATCCTATACAACTTTCAACTGCTTATTGTACCTCTAATCAGGCTGGTAATTCCCAGGCGGTTGACAAAAACATTGTCAATGTACTCACTGCCCGTGAAGAGTTCAGCTATCACATAAAGATTAGGTCTGACTGATCTGGCTGTAGCTAGCATCTCCTATAGATCATAATACATTTTTAACAGAAGCCATTCATTGCCAGCTACATATAGGCAATCATCAGTGTGAACATTAACCAAATATAAATGCGTTCTTAATACATGCAATTCATGAAAACAGTCATAACAGTTAACATTCATAAAGTTGTTTTTATTTTATAGAAATTTACAAATTACCTAAATAATTCTAGAAAATATCCTGAAGATTTTAAGCTTATTACAACTTTTTTTAAATAAACAGTTGGTGCAAATGCAAGAACAAAAGGTTGGATAGAAAAGATCTATTAAGCCTTCGAAAGTTACTATTCCAAAAATAGTAACAAGTGTACAAATGGTGGAAGTATTTAAACAGCTGCATTTTAGAATCACAACTTCTGTGCAGACACATCAGCTAGTTTGAGTTCTTCAACAGATGTGGGTAAGCTCTGTACCCAAGCTAAGACACTGCACAGCAAACTACACAACTCAAGCCTGTGTAAAACTACTTTACTAGTTAAGTACAATTTCTGGATGTAGTCAGCTCCATAGGAAACAAGCACTAAATCTAAGCAATAAGCCTGACTAACTTAACTTTTTGCTGATGTTTTTGCCAACTTTTAAATTATGGAATGTAGAAACCTTCCTGACTAATTCAGCAACAGTAGAACATAAATAGCAAATAAACACTAATAATTTTTAACAAGTCTTAGAGATGACCAAGACTAGAACTGACATACTAGATACTAGCAGTGATTTCATTTCAGTCTGCAGCTGCATATGCAAAGTTTCCCATACCCATCAGTGGCTTTGGTATTTCAGCTGAAATGAAGAATGAAAACATACAATAGCTACACCATTTTGCTAACCGTTCAGAGTAACAGGAACTACATCTAAACACTGCCAGTCAAGACACATCGTCTACACTAAGGAAGCTTCATTCACACAAACCCTGTAGATTTTGTATAAGCAGTGGAGAACTTATTTCACATTCAGAAGCTGCTTTATCAGTGTGCTTAGTTTCACGTACCTCAGCTACATGAATAGGTGTTGAGTGACAGTTGTCAAGGCGAACCCCATGGAAATGTTTGGCAGTGATTTCAGTGTATTTTTTCATATGTGCCCAGAGGTACGGGCAGTCTTCAGGTTTGTTACCATACCGCAGTTTCACACTATCTCCCCAACAAATAAGCTCTCTTCTCAAGTAAACATTTGAACCTGGAAGGGAAATAAATGCACTATAGTATACATATTGGATAGAATGTGTACCGAAAGACGTGGCATTTTGTCTTCTACCGCTTAAGAGTAGGAGGATGCTGTGATGACAAGTAAAAGTTCTAACAATAACTATATTAACTCAAAATCTGTATACCTTCTACCTTTGTATAATTTCAGACCACTCTAATGGAATAATTGAATTCAATAGCAATACTGAAATTCTTAAGACTGACACTAAATTACATTTATTTCTTCAAATATGGCAATTGAACTTGAGAAAAAGAGGAATGAACGTGGCAAATTCAACATCACAATACTTCATTTCCAGAAACTTTTCAAAAGTTAGTCATTTATAAAACAGCATACATACAAACAGAATCACTAGTTTGGATGTCTATGCTGGTCAAAGTCTAAAAAGCATTTCACTTGCCATAAATAAACTGCCACAGCCACAATTTAAAATATAATCTTTTGCTAATAGCAGATCGCAATGTCATAAGCCAAATTTCTTAAGTACTCAGGTGGGTAGGTAACTTAAATGGACAAGATCCCTAAAATATTTATCTTCCACCGAACCTAGTTTTATTTTACTTTTTTTTTTTGTTTTACCTTCTTTTTGATGCGATATACTAAAAGAAAAAAAACCAACACTGTATAAATTGAACTTCAAGTGTATATAGAATAAACCACAATTTAACTGTGGCAAAGACTTAAACAGTCTTATCTAAAAAAAGTGACTTATCTCCCATAAATAGAAGGTATTTGACATGGCAGTATTAAGATATTTTTTCAGTGTTCATTTGCAACAAATAATATCTGAGCACAATAAAATGGAATTTGCAATAATCAAAGGGTAGCAGGAGAAATACAATTGTTTTTGAGCCATTAGTCTTCTGAAAGTCTGTTTACATTCACTGTATCAAAGCCCAATCAAAGCATGAATAAAGCTCAGCAACATTCTGGACATCTAAGACAGAGCTGCTGCATTGCTCTCAGCTATTTCTAGATTAGCTATACTGATTTTACTTTTTAGTGGTTGAACCTTGTATTATATAGGAAACTTATGCATCCAAAAGCAATCCTGCCTTAGCAAAGCGATCATCACTCAGTCAGACTAATTCCATAAGGCTCATGTGATGGGCATATACAGTGACAGATGCATAATAAGAACAAGCAGCTAGCAAGAAGAAAGCAGGGATTTTTAGATGCTTCTGCTACCAAAAATTTTAATTTAAGCACAGTCTACACTACAGTATCTACAGTCTTTACGTAGATACTTAAACAGAAAAAACAATTTTCTTTGGATATACACTAAGCTTAAGGGAAATTTACTAAACTAGCTGCATTTCAATTGCTGTACTCGTACCTATATATCATCTTTTTACACTGCTTTATGGTACACACTATTCCCACTGAGACTAAATGTGGAACACAGGTACTTAAAACACAAAAAGCCACTGATCAATTCAGAGACAACACAGTAACAAATTACTAAAAACAATAGCCAAAAGAAAAAAAATGCCCAGAAGGATGGAAAATTAGCTGAAAGGCAACAGAAAAACACATACAAAACACTTATTATCTTTACTGATGTGTAAGGGAAAAAACTAACAGAAGGCAGTGAAATGGCTGCAGATTATATTGTAAGCGTAAGGGTCCACCAGCACACTTCCTTATGGAGTATCAATTGGATTATCTTCTAAAGCAGACACAGCAAAATCTGCCTTTTTTTTTTTTTTTCAATTAAACTGACTGTTGTTTGATTCAATTTACAAACTGTCAAAACAAGATATGGCAGCTGTTTTGTTTATTTTTTAAACTCAGTAGCATTGCTATCCCCGAAGAAGTTATTATGCATTTTTCTGCATGGTAAATAAATACCCTACGATACCTTCACAAGTAATCCACATACTTAGATTAATTTTCTTGACAATGCCCGCATAAACAAGTATTACGAACCACATACTGAAGGTGCCCCTAATGCAGAGCTGACAAATATCTAGAATGAACTTAGAAGTCAGGGACAGAAAGAACACTGTTAGCAGTTAGCTCTTAGCACCAACATCAATATTTTCAGTTCAATCACTAGCAACCCTTCCCTTTGTGAGCATAAGGATGGTCCTTTCCATTCTGATGCAGAATATAGGCTACAAAGAATAGAAAAAAGTAGATCAACACAGTCTCTGCAGAGAAAGACTGTTTTGTCATAA
>JAOWBP010004015.1:4533894-4545340 GCA_028571105.1 Tragopan temminckii
ATTTCATTACCAAAATTCTTATGTTCTGATGTAAAATATTCATTATCCATATCTTTTCGCTTACCAATCCAATAAACTCCATTCACAGTTCAGGGCTTGTGAACAGGACAATCTGAGAATCCCAAAAGACATTTAAGTAAACGAGTCTAATTCTTTTCTCCTCTTCCAAAATATTTTCTCTCATAAGGAACATTTCTGCAATTATTAAAAGAGAATGCTGATAATTTTCATTAGTAGTGAAGAAACCTGTTCCTGTGTCATTTCAGGTTAACTGACCTGTAAAAAGTAATACCTTTTCATCTTAGTCTTTCTACCTGTAGAATAGTATGTTACGCCTGGTAGACTCTACACTGTTACAGATGAACATGACCCTGACCATGTCTTTGGTATTTGCTAATATATCTAGCTTCCAAAGTGTAAACAGAATATTGATCAGATTTTTCAGCTCACCACTTAAAGGACAAAGACTATTTACCAGTATATTGTATCTATTACTATTTACACATTTGCTTCATATACCAAACAGACAAGAAAATTATGGTTGGACTGTTTCCTCAGAGAATTTGTAGACTGAATTCTTGTCTTTAGAAAAAAGATGGAGAAAAAGTGGAATAACTGCAGTGTGACAAATTTTGTAAACCACATAAGGAAAACCATTATTTCACTTGGAAAAAAAAAATTAAATCTATTCACATTTAAATCTTAATAAATCTCATTAAAAAAATCTCATAAAAATGTGCCTATTCTCTGCCTCTTAATACTTGTTTTATACTGCTCCACTCATATTTGGAGAACAAGAGCTGAAAGTACACTTCACTGACAAAAGAACCTTTACTTGCACTGTGAAACAAGTTCAGCCATAATATCCATTTAACCTAATTCCTAGGTTAAATTTCTAGTCTTTTCCTGATGCAGAGGCACTCCCTGAGAGACGAGTGCCACTGAACATGAAGTTGCAGTGATTCTCTTTATGAGAAAGAAATACTTCAAATACTGATTTAAGAGTTGAACATTTGAAATATTTATCGATTTTTGACATTTTTTTCACGATATTTTATTAGACAAGTGAGAAGTGCAAGGAATCTAATCTGAATGCAATTAGTTTTTGTGGTTACTATGAGACATATTGACACTGTTTTTTGACAGTAATGCAAAATTAGTATGTAGCAGTCAACAGATAGCATTTGTATTACAAAGTACAGATAAAGAAAGTTAGTGACCAAATGGTAATTACATACTTAAAGTAAAATTCACAGTTACATTTCATTGTATATAATTCTATCTACACTTAGGAAATTACTAATAATGTTCAGTGTTACCCATGTGTCCATAATTACAAGGTGATTAATTTAAAATATTCTATTATGTAGATGTTAGTATAAATTAAGGAAAAAGAATCACCTGTCTAACACCGCTGCTTCCATCAGGACAAATGCAACCACCCTATAAATAAAAACAATGAAACTGGTGCTGATATATGGAAATTTGAAATGAAACCTTACTTCATATGCCAAACTATATTTAGAGGAAGAATGATCAGAGGACTACAGAGTAGCTGTGACTTTCCTACAACTGAAAGGAACGAGAGGGCAGCATAGTTTTAGATGTTTAATATTAGCTTTGGAAGTTAAACTGACATTACATCTCTCAGTGCTGTCTTAATTTTAGATGCTTCATCAAGAGAGAGCAATTTGGGAAGCCAAGAGCACCAACATTCATTTACCAATAAGCCATGTGTGAAATTTAAAGTACTAAAAAGCAATTTCATGGAGCCATTTCAAATAAATGTAATCTGAACAGGGTCATTTAATTTACAATTTCATCTACAACATAACCTAAATTCCATTGCAAAATTAGTGAACTTAAACTTTGACTCCTTAGTTTAATTAGTTAGATTACCAGGAAGCTATCTGGACAACACCAGATAACAATAGAGAAATATCTAACCTGACCACTTGATCCACCACCAGTCGCAATGAATGATCCACCCTATGAAGAAAACAATCATTTTTATAGAAGCATTTAATCAGATCTAAAGCATGTCTAGGAAAAGAATCCAATGACTTTAAAATACTGTAGTGAGATGTAAGGTCACAATCTTTGTATGACTTCCCCGCACTAAACAAAATTATCCATTCAGAATTCTGAAACATTAATATAAATGTGAAAATTTACATTTTTGTAATGTTTCTCAATTAAATTTCACAAATAAATTATTTAGGGACTGGATAAAATACATACCAAATGGATGCCAGGGAAACTAATGAAAAAAAATTACTACTCATTGGAACTCATTGATCTTAGTATTATCAACTTAAACTCCTTGAAACAAAGGACTCTGCTAATGTTATATCTACGTATTGCTGGGCATAGTGGGAGTACAGATCTCCAAGAAACTGATAGGTAGCACTACAGAACATGAAGACTGAATCTACTTTTGTGACAAAAGTCACAACATGTATCTTGTCACCAAATTCCAGATGAAACAAATATATCTGACCATTATCCTTCACTAGTTTTTGTTTCTTAGACTCAGATTTTGAAACTATTTATTTTGTGTCACCTATTTAGTGAAGTGTAGGAACACAGAGGTGTTATATTCCGGGCCCTTTATCATTACTCATTTCTGTAAAATTCTAACAGTATGGGAAAAAAATTGTCAAATACAGATAAATTAGTGGAAATTAATTTTCAGAAATTGAAATGTAATTTATGAGGAAGATCCCTGCAATAAGATGATGCAGTAGACACTGTGTTATTACCTGGTAGTTAGTGTGGCTGTTGTTTGAAGTAGAGGACTCATTCTGTAAAGTAACGAGAAATTACTCATTTTTCAGTAAGGGTAATTAAGTAAAATACACAGTTCTATTGGAAAAGAACTACCTAACTCTAAACAGAATAATCTGCTAGAAAAGCCAAATCTTTATGCTTCTTTTGTATGTCCACTAAAGTAGCTGTAACACCAGCAGTAGTCCAGAAAAAGTAATGAGTATGGTTACCTGGACATCATAGTCTCTTCTGCTTAAAACATGTGATGTATCCTGTAGGAAGACAGACATTTGATATTAAGAGATGGAAATTGACCTAGTCATAAGCCTTTTTTTTTCCTGTACTCATTATTTATAATTACTCCAGATCATTTAATGCATATATAGAGTAGAAATGCCTTATTATAAAAGATAATTTGCTCGATTTTTATAGACTACTGCAATATGACTGGAAGGTATATAATACAGTATCTGTATGTCTTTCATATAACAGAAAGTACCACAAATTTCCAAGCATTATGTTTTTACTTCATTATTATATCTTCAGCTATGTTTTGACTGCCCTTTGTTTGCAAAACTCATTAATTTCAACTAATCATAGCTTGGAGGAACTCTGTATGTGCTTCTTGAAGGATAGAAATTTGAGTTGCCCTGTATCTCACAACAAGTTTTCATGTCACATATCTTTTTCATATATTACATATATGATAGGCATGTACACACACACACACACCTTGAAATAAGATCCCCAAAAAGAGCAAATGGACAAGCTCTTTTATTTTAGTTTATCTTTAAACACAAGAACATTAATTAGGTCAAACATAATTTGAGAAAAAAATAGAGATAATCATCACAAATTAGGCATAATTCGGATAAAAATCCTGCAAAGCAGTGGAAAAAAAAGAGATACTTACTCTGACAACAACTTTCCTCTTCACACAGCTAGAACTCTGTAATGAAATCAGAAGCTATTTATTGCTTTATAGATGGAGATATCCCCACAAAGTACTTTCTGTAAGATTCTATCTAAAAATGTCAAAAGTAATACATTTAGGGAAAGGAAAATGTCTTCCTTGACGAAGACATTTTGGTTGACCTCACTTTCAATAGATGATACAGTGGTAAATATTTGTATCAGATTTATTTTCAAATAACTTTAACATTGATAGACTAGTTTTGGAGCAAGAGAGGAAACATCATTTATCTTCCAAAATCGTTGTACTGTAAAAATAGGAATGCAAAGCTCATCAGTGTATTTTTTCCTGTGCAACCAGTTTAAATTCAAACCTAGCTGCACCATAATGCATGCCTAACAAACAGTGAGATAGAAAAGTCTGTTTTTAGTGTGGCGTCATGCCTCTCCTTCACTGAATTCAGTACATTCAAAGAATCACATGATTGTAGCAGTTGGAAGTGACCTTTGGAGATAATCTAATCCAATGCCTCTGCTAAGGTGCCACACAACATGTTCACAGGAAATCAAAGAGTGATTCCAGTTTTGAGTAAATTTGCCTGAACAGCAATAAAATCAGAAATTACTAATGTAATAGAAAGGAAAAATAGGGAAAAGAGTGAAGTGGTTGAGCACATGGCTGACAATTGAAGAGAAGGCAAATAGCTGATGACAGGTTACTTTAGATGGCAGTAAAAAAGGAGAAAATTAGAGTTTCTATGAACAGACTGCATGGAATAATTGCTTAGTCACAATCTATCCACTTAAGTCACTATTCCTGCTTGCAGGACAGAAGGAAAAGTCATGACTGAAGGAGTATCACTAGAAGACTATCACATATACAAGTTTAAATTAAAACTAGTGGCAAAAAATTGAGGCAGCTACATGTCTCATATGTGCAGATGGTTAATTCCAAAATAACTATCCAGTCAAAGTACATTTCCCAAAGGGCCTAATAAAAACTCTGCTAGTGTACATCCTTAGAAGTATTGTGCAGTTTTAGATGATTGTGCAGCAGCCTTGAGAACTAACAGAAGAAACTGAGTACAGAGAAATATAACATCAAACAATCTCACTCCTTGACTGCTTTTAAACTACCCTTCATAAAGTTAATCTTTCACTACAAGTAGAGACCCACAGGTCCAATGCAGAAGTGTTCAGTTACTAACACTATCCTTAATCGCAAGAATAAGAGCGCCGTAGATGAAGAAAAGCCCTTACCCGACTATTAGCACTATATGTAGTGTCATTCTGGAAAATAGAAAGATCAGTTATTTAAATACAGAAAGCTCACAGAAATTCCATTCTTTCTGATGTTGTGTACAGACTTAAAATAAATCATACATGCATCAAAGCTCAAATCCTCCACTGGTTTACCTAAATTAGTTTGAAATTCTACCATCCTCATGTGAAATATTTTTAGCACTAAACTTAAATTGGTAATAATAGAAAGTGAAAATCATGTTGTCTTTTCATCTCTTTTCCTTCTTTCAAGATATGTATTCAAAACTTGTCTATGGAATTTTTAATTATTTTTATAGTTGTTTAATTAATTAGTGTAAAGTGTATCCTTACATTCTGGGGAAAAAAATCTGTGCAAAGCAATGGAAATCTTTTTATTCATTTCATCAAGGTAAATGCATTTAAAAGTACAAAATGCATCAGTAAGCACAGGTTTTCAGTAAGAAAATATGCAGCTGCTGAAGCAGCTATCCATGTGAAGACTAAATATTCCCTCTGGTAAATCTGTTCACAAGACTGCATCTCATAGTGCAATATTTTCTTATCTATATGAATAGAGTTGTGATGAAAATATATTAGCAAAAGCATACTCACATCATCACAGGCATTGGGATTATCATCTGAGAAGTCCTGTGAATCCTACGTGGACATCAGATACCAGTTATTTCCTCAGTAAGATGGGTAGTTAAAAAGATACTTTGATCTTGCACTCAGCAAGACAGAATTGAGGCTCATGAAAACAAACAACTGCTTGCTGAGTTAAAGTTTCTTATAAGAAAAATGGTCAAGTACATGGTTGTAATAGTTGCTGACAGGGAAGATTTCATTCTTCAGAAGAAGAAAAATGAGAAAGAAATAAGAAGAGCATAGAAATTATTACAGTTTATTAGATCTAAGAGAAGATGACGCAATAAAGTAGGATCTATAAAAATCAGCAAGAAATAATACATAAGAAGAAGAAAGAAAGTAGTTACCTGACTATCATAATAGCTATCGGAGGAGGATGATCCACCCTTTAAAACATATGAAACAAACAACATCAGAGAAAATTAGGATACAGAAAACCCAATTTTGAGCAGAAGCTGAAGTTTGTAAGGAGTGACATATAAAAAGAAAAATAAAGCATTACTTACTTGGCCACCACCATAGTTTTGTGAGTACGATCCACCCTTTAAAATTAACCAATAAAAATCAGAGAAAATAATGATACAGAAAATCTAATTTTTAGCAGCAGCTAAAGCTTGTAGGATATGATTTATAAGTGTGGAAGTAAAGTAACTTACCTGGTTACCACCATAGTTTTGAGAAGATGATCCACCCTTTAAAACAAGCCAACCAACAAACATCAGAGAAAATTACATTACAGAGAAAAATACAAAACAATTTTAAGCAGAAGCTAAAGCTTGTAGGAAGTGGTGTGTAATTGGTGAAATAAAGCACTACTTACTTGGCCACCACCATAGTTTTGTGAGTATGATCCACCCTTTAAAAACAAAAACAAAAAAACCCCAACAAAATAAAAACAACAGAAAAAAAAAAGAAAGCAACCAACCAGCATCAGAGATCATTAGGATACAGGAAACATG
Organism: Tragopan temminckii; assembly: GCA_028571105.1. Taxonomy (NCBI): domain Eukaryota; kingdom Metazoa; phylum Chordata; class Aves; order Galliformes; family Phasianidae; genus Tragopan; species Tragopan temminckii. Next base: position 4,540,443 of record JAOWBP010004015.1, read on the forward strand.
ATTTTGAGCATAGGCTAAAGCTTGTAGAATGTGATGTGTAAGTAAGGAAATAAAGCATAACTTACTTGGCCACCACCATAGTTTTGTGAATATGATCCACCCTTTAAAATAAACCAACCAACATACATCAGAGAAAGTTACAATAATTTAAAAAAAATTTAAGCAGAGGCTAAAGCTGGTAGGATGTGATATATAAGTAGAGAAATAGAATGTTCACTTACTTTGCCACCACCATAGTTTTGTGAGTATGATTCACCCTTTAAAATAAAGCAACAACCAATGTCAGAGAAAACAAACATACAGGAAACCTCAGTTTGAGCAGAGGTCAAAGCTTGTAGGATGCAATGTATAAATAGAGAAACAAAGCATTCACTTACCTTGCCACCACCATAGTTTTGTGAGTATGATCCACCCTTTAAAACAAACAAACCAACCAACATCAGAGAACATTACGATACAGAAAACCCATTTTTGAGCAGAAGCTAAAGCTTGGAGGAAGTGATGTGTAATTCGTGAAATAAAGTGTTATTTACTTGGCCACCACCTTAGTTTTGTGAGAAAGACCCACCCTTTAAAATAAACCAACCAATCAACACCAGAGAATATTAGGATACAGAAAATTTGCTTTTGAGAAGAAGCTAAAGCTTGTAGGAAGTAATGTATAATTGGTGAAATAAAACACTACTTACTTGACCACCACCATAGTTTTGTGAATATGATCCACCCTTTAAAACAAACCAACCAATCAAGATCAGAGAATATTAGGATACAGAAAACCTGATTTCGAGCAGAGGCTAAAGCTTGTAGGACACAATTTGTAATTGGTAAAATAAAGCACTACTTACTTGGCCGCTACCATAGCTTTGTGATCCTCCCTTTAAAATAACAAATGTTAAAATCCATGTCAGAAGAAACAGTGATTTCATTTGGGGATTGTAAAGCTATAATAAACAATTGCTGGAGATTATTTTGAACAGTTACAACTTTCTAAATGACAATAACTGCAATTCCAGCATCTTAATCAAGCATGGTACAGAATAGCCACCTAAGAATGCAGATCAAATCTGGTGAAAATTTCTTGTCAGATATGATAACAACTTTTGACAGGAGAAAAATCAATTTCTTCCTACCTGGTTGCCACCATAATTTTGTGAGGATGATGATCCACCCTGCTAACAGTAACAAAATTTGAGTATTACATTACAGATACAATATTGATCAGAACTTATGGGATCTGTGTGAAAAAAAAACCTCACTGAGAAGAAATAACCTAGTACTTATTTGGCTACCACCATAGCTTTGTGAAGTGTATGATCCACCCTATGAAAACAATACAGCAACAGGTATTACACTTGTAGAGCTGAACTGTATAAGAATGCAGAGTTAGTTTTATTAGGTTATAGAGTTCTTTCTATGTAAGTTTCAGGGTTGATATAAAGCACTGGGGATTAATTAAAGGAGATGGGGAGGTTATGCAAGAATCTACACCCTCATAATTAACAAAATTATACTATGGATTAGAACTTATTAGACAGTTTTGATCAGTGGACAATAGGAAGCAGCCTACCTGGCTACCACTCTGAGATCCATCCTGTAAATTAAACAAAAAATTATGCATAATTTTTACACTTACTGTTTGACTCCAGATTTAATGAAACTTATGATACTTTTTCTTTCAGAGGAAGAAAGAGCCTAGGCAGATATGCAATGAAGGTATGATTTCTAACTTAGTAAGCATGGATTGCTAAGTAAAATGGTGTATTTACTGCAAAAGTAAATACACCATGAGACACATGGCAAGGTAGCATAAACTTGTGTTTTTAGTTAATTCCTAGTAGTGGTATGTTTCATTCAGAACAGTTTCTAGAGAACATATATTTTCTTCTCCTGTAGAAAACCTTATTTACACGTACAGAACGAAAAATTCCTCTGATAGCATTAGTGCATAGGAAGCTTCAAGATACAGGGGCTTTGAGGAAAAGGATTTAAATAAAACACTCCATATGTTTCAACATGACCGCTTTAAAAAGGAATGTAACTTCTCAAAATGAAATAAGAATTGTGAGTAGAATATTTGCCATTTGGTAAAATGGGGCTGAGACTTCATCTAGAAAAAGCAAGAGGAAGCAAACGAAAAAAATCTATATTTCAATGTCTAGTAATTTTTAGAAGGAACAAAATTTAAGTAATTACTTTAGTTTTAGAAATAACTTCTCTTTATAAAAAAGTTTGAAAACTTATTATAAATAATTTATAATAAATAAAAATAAAAAAAGGAATTAAAAAAGAGAAAAATATTGCTTTTTTATTATAGATTTTTAGCCTTCACATAAATTACTTCTTTGAAAATAGAAGAAATCTTACAGTATAGTGATTTTTGGAGTTCCAGCAGTAAAAAAATCATAATAAATATACACTATCTGCCAATACCTCACTGCACAAACTCAGTGAAGAGCTGAAGTACTCTCACTTTCAGAAATTTCAAATGGCACTCCTAAAATGTATTCTCAGAGAACTATGAGCTCCATCCTTGATATACAAATGTCTCGAGCAGCTCTGAAGTTGATTCAGACATAATATTAGGGGAAAAAGAAAAAAGAAGGGGATAGGAAAATGGACACGAAGCTCCTGTGGTTCTCCCGTGTATAGAAAGTCAGCTCTAATCCCACAGTTAGTAAAGACTACATGCACCTGCACTCTGAGGACAGTACCAGCTGAGTCAGCAGCAAAACTAATTTTAGATATGACTTAAAATTAGAGAAGGAAGTCTATTTACCTGGTGGCAGGGATTGCTATCATATGAAGTACCCTGACAAAAAAAAAAAAAATAAAAATTAAAAAATAAAATAAAATAAAATAAAAATAAAAATAAAATTGGAAAAAAAGTAGCTTTCTTGTTAAAGTTTCTAACAAAACAAAAGTTAACAGAGTTTAATGAGTTTAATTTTATTTAACCCACTCAGTCAGTAGCTCTACCTTCTTTCTATTCCATACGCACCTACTTATAAGCATCAAAACACAGATAATGAAAGCAGGATTATTTGGTTGCAATGTGGAAAAACGAGGTAGTTTTGCAACTGATGTTTCTATTAACTTATCTAAGTTCTTCCTGATTGGCAAATATTAACATTAAAGATTACACTGGGTAATCCGTTAAGGAGCCAACAGTCACTGCTGTGTGACCACCTACCCCAGAATCTTTCTAGATTCACTCATCACAGATCCTAGGTAAGGCTACTGCCTTTCATTTCCCCTTTTCAGGTATGTTTTGGCTGCATACATCCCTCTTGGAATAGCAAGATGTGAAGCAGTAGTGTGTTCTACTCTGGTTGCTGTCCTCCTGTTATTAAAAGCACAGTTTTTCTGCTAAGTCATCTGTGATTCATCTTTAGTGGAAGCAACACATTTTTCAGTGTTTCTTCACATTTCTCCAATTTCACTGCTGTTACTGTATCCTTGCCCACTGATACATATCACCAGTACTCTTGTATTGCTTCTTATGCTTTCACCCATGCATTTCCATTCAAACTTAAGTCATACTAATCTTAATATTTTTGCTAGAGGTTTCAGTACTTAACTCTATTAGTCTCACTGCTTTCCTCAATGTATTCATCTGGACTTCAATTTACAGTCAAGGCTGCAACCATGCCCTGTTCTTCACCTAGGATCTTATCACTGGTAACAGTCTTTATACTGTAAGAATACACGAGTTGAAATGAAACCAGGATATCAACTGCTGATCTACTGAGTCACCTTCTTTACCTATTTCATCCTACACAGAGAACCATCCAAAACTCACTCTAAAAAAGTTACATCTGTTTACTCAGTAGGCAAACGTTCATCTACTTGTTCATCTTCTGCATGTAGTTGTACATAGAAACCACTTCATTTTGGTTACAATGATCAACAAATCTCATTTCTTGTAGACCTCTAAGCTAGATATTTTCATGTAACAGCAAAAGCAAAAGATTCCTACTAACCGACATGATACAGTTTCTTGAAAAAAAGTTACTAATACATAGAAAGCAGAGTCTAGTTTTCAAATGCCTTGGAGAAAAGGCACTTACTTGTCCACAACCTCCACTGCTACCCGAAGAAGATCCACTCTGCTGGGGAGAAAGAAAAAAGCACTTCAATAATTCAAATATAACTTTTCCTCATTCTAAATAAAGAAATACATTTTAAAGGAATTCAGCTGCCTGTCTGCTTAAAAGGATGAAGACTAGCTATGAACTGCTGTGAATTTCCTTGTAAAATCTTGTGAGTGTAAGATGACATCTACAGGTACTCCTTCTTATGTGAGAAAGACCTTAGTCTTTCTGTAGCTGCTGTTGAGCCTGTTTCCAGATCCATATTAAAAAAAAAAATAATCTCACTTCTACTGACAACGTACTCTGTTACTTCAAGAAACAAACCTCACAAAAATCTCAATGCACATACGAGGACACCACATATATGCACTGTATTTCAGTGCAATGTAACTATTATATGAAAATGAGCTTTACACTCAAGAAGAAAATTTCCTTTAAATTACAAATTCTGAATGACAGCTAAACGCTTTTGCAGAGGCATTTCACTTCCTCAAACACTGTATCCTGGCCAATAATTAACTGTTGCTTACCTGGCCATAGGAAGTGCCACCTTGTGGCTGATAGACCTGTAAGAAAAGCAAGAACCCATTTGTAAATTAAGCTGTAGTCTTCACCAAACCACAACAGAAAAGCTTATGTCCCAGAAGAGTTATTCTCTGTACTTTTTGGTATCACGGTATCTTGGGATGACCAAAAAACTGGGAATATTTTGGAACACCGAAGAGGAATAAAACCAAAACTAAATAAACAAAAGGTAAACATTCCACACACACACACACACACACACACACAAATGCTCAGACCAAC
>JAOWBP010004015.1:4545440-4562482 GCA_028571105.1 Tragopan temminckii
CTTTGCGATCTCCATGTTGGGGATGCATTTGTTTACATTCCACTAAAGCCGATATTATGATATTATTTCAGCATCCTTTTTGCCATCCCGTGGAGGATTGCTCACGAGAAGTTAGAGGTCATCTTTATTGTATGCAGTGAGGGGCAGTGACAGTGCTCAGTTTGCAAATAAAACCATTTGTCTGACATTCTGTGGTGGTTACTAACCAGCTATTTTCTAAGCCGTTTTTTCTTATACCAATCAGTTTTCAGGTAGGTGTTCAACACATTTTTCACTGGACATAAAAATAATTTTAAAAAATCATATAGCTAGGGTACAATATGCTCTCTTAAAATGGTGCCTAGAACACTGACAAAAGTAATGATATCTACTAATGACTAAACCCAAAGAAACTAATGAAAGACATGACATAGTAGCCAGACATGGAACGTGATAGCCCAAGTAACATCTGACGAGTTGACTTTATGGTGGTGGTGTTTTTTTTTTTTTCCTGACGTTAAGTAATTAATCTAATATTACTGCGTATAATCCACGTCTAGGATGCCGAGCACATCTTCTGATGTTCACATAGACCATTTTGATGTAACAGCAGAGAGCGCGAAGGCACTCAAAATGCTAAACAACAGCAGGAGGTGGGGACTGGAGTGTTTCCCAGCAGAGCTCTATAAAAGCAGAGAACAAGCATAATAAGCCAAATTCAAAACAGTTCTACTCATTACTATTTCTAATAACAGGTTGGTTTTTAAAAAGATCTTTTACCTGTTAGACCCTTCTATTATGTAGATACTTCTGACAATAAAAGTCAACAAGAAAAGTCTCCATAAATGTTCAGCACGTGTCAACAACTGTTAATGTGTGCCATTTTTTCCTTATGGAGAAATTCACTTTTGTTTCCTATGCACTTCCATGGCAGACACCATTCTATCAGACTGTCCCTCTGCTGCCATCTGTCACATGGCAACAAAATGTGGCAGAATATTTTTGGGAAGGTTCAACCCTCTACTGCCGTACCACCAACACTGCCTCCAACATCAAGGGCCAACATAATCAAATAGGAGGCACTACTTTTGAAGCAGCCCACCCACATGCTCACGTATTCTAAAATACTTACTCATATACAGAAAATTTGACAGATACTTCACAAATATAAACAATACTTTCATTTTTCCACAATGCAAGTATGAAGAAACCAGCAGAAAAAGCTTACCACTTGACTACCCCCTGAGGAAGGTGGTTGCTGCAAACAAACAAATAACAAGTAAGGAAATCTAGAAGTGTTACAACTCTGTGTTTCTGAAGACACAGTTTTGTCCATGATCAATAACATTTTAACAGCTTAACTCAGAGCATAGTTTAAGCTGTTTAAGAAGGCAGTAGGTTTAGACAGCTGAAGTACACACTTTAGTTACACATTCTCTTCATCCTGTCTTATACTTGAAAACAAAAAGTGTGGGGGAGGAATAAGTGAAATGTCATTGCAAGATTCAAGAGTCTGGTTTATTTAAAAAAATAAAATAAAAACAATAGTAAAGGATTAACAGAGCAGGGCCTACAAAAATCTACTTAGAGAACAGGAATTTAAAATTGGAGGACAGCAAAATGTAATGGGGCCACAAACTACAATGTAAAGCAAGACAGATTCAGACTTAGAATATAACTGATACTCAACTAGCTTTCCCAAGTTAAGGCCATATTTTTCATAGCAGCTTGTTTAAATATTGTTTAATACAAAGGGAACTAATACACAATGTTATCTGCAGACCAAAGCATTCATAAATTGCTCTACAAACTATCTATCTATTAGGTTCTTTGTTTACCAAGAAAAGAAGAAAATGCTGTGATGAAAGCTTTCTTACCTGCTTCCCAGAATAAGTGCTTCCTGAGGATCCCTGTGAAGTAATAATAATAAGCCATTTACTTCTATTGTAATAGACTCTTCATGAACTGTGTTTGAAGAACACACATTAGTCTTGAAAATGCCCTAGTTTTGTTACTGATTTTACATTTTTCCTTGCAGCTTTTTTCCCTGTTTCAAGTGAATGGTATCATGTAAGCACAGCTACCCCTTTTTTAATTCTATTAGCAATTTCAGAGGATTTGCAAAGCAATGCATCATTCTGGCTGAACCACACAATTTGAAACTGAAATTGTTACCCTGATATTGAAATATATTATTTGTAATAAAATTATCCAATCAAATTTATTCAAACAAGCACAGAGAGATCTTTGCTGGAGGAAAGAATGAAAACATCTTCATCCTAAGGTTCAAGTTTAAACAATATTTTCCAATTTTAATTTATTATCTGGTTTTCTCAGGCATTTAGCATTAACATTGTGCTCCAGTTCTGCTTAAGAAAGCTCTAAAAAGGAATCTAACTGGAAAAAAAAAAAGTGAACACTGCAAAGCTAGATATTTTGCAAGAGTCTTAACAAGTTTTCTGGTGAAGCAGTTCTGCTTATTTGAATAAAACAGCCAACACAAAATCTCACAACCACTGACTTATAAGAAATGCCATCTAACATGGTACACAAAATGTCTCCCCTTTATGATTCAGGTGAAAGAAAATGTAACAGTTGTGCCCCCTTTTTAATCAACAGGTGGATATATCTTATTTTCTATAAGAAAAGCTAACTCTTTGCATCTTCTACCACACAGTGACAAGATCTAAATTAAGTGGTTGAAAATCTTAAAATGAAAATATGAATATACATGTAATAAAGTAGCAACTATTACGACCTTCAAACAGAAAATACTTTTTTCCAAGAAAGGCAGGACTACTTACAAAGACAAATGCATATGAAATAACTGAAAAAGAGTTCCCTGAACATAAAGTTTGCTGAGTGAATTCAAAGATTGCTGAATTGAAACAGAAATAACTGTTCTGAAGAAGTGTCTTATTAAAACGAAAGATCCGATAATCTCATTCTGTAATTACTAAAAAAGAAATTTAGAGAATGACAAAAGAAGTCCACTTACAGAGCAAAATGACTAAATACTTTTCTTATGAGACAAATATAAGGCAAACTTGACAAGTTTTTACTTACTGGTTTACCATGTTGTCGGCCTCCAGAATATGATGAGCCCTGGAAGAAGAAAATAAAACACCTTTTATTAGAATACAAAACATTTTATCACTGTGTTCAGGCCATTCAGACATGTGCAATACTTAGCACAAACTAATTTGACTGGTGTTTGAACAAAATGTGACTAGGATATTTAAAGCTTCAGCTATCCACTACACATCAAAACAACAATATATAATTCTGAATCAAGAAAGCAGTGTTTTGAAACACTGCTTGAAAGAAATGCTTTACACAGAGCAGTAATCAATTGATTCTAACCAATTACTTTATTCAACTTGCTTAAACTACTTTAATCAAATTTTTTATATCCATTTACCTCAAAGGCTCAGGAAAATGAATGCAAATTACAGCATTAAATAACCGACTCAGATGATAAACAGAAAGAATTAGGAGTGATGGGAATTCACTTACCTGCCCAGCATGCTGGCTGCTTCCTGAGTAAGAAGATCCCTATTAAGAAGAGGAAAAAAAAGCAAAACCAGAGGAAACTTAAATATTTGCAAAATAACAATGGTTACACTTTTCTGCTGCACAGAATGAAATATCACAAAAAGACCTTGTGACAGGAGATAACAGCAGGAATGTGGAAAGTGTATTAATCTAAGAAGATGCAATGAATGACTTCTGACATAATTCTTCTATATTGTTGAACAGCTGAAAGCAGTAAATTTGGCAATCACAAAAGACCCGCTAAGACTAGTCTTTGAGAAATATCTGGTTATAAAGTGTCCCTTCTGATGGCTGTTTGCCGGGGAAGAGAAATTCTATTTTATTTGTGAATCTCTGCTAGGTGAGGTGTGCATTCAGAGAACTTTGTGTGGATTTCTTTTTCCTAATTATTTCTAACAAGCAATGAAGAAGAAAAATGAAATTGGACTATTTTTTAGTATAGTGGGATGAAATTTTGGAATCACAGTAGTATCAATGGAAAATATATTTCAATTTCTTATTAGATAGCTAACAAATATGATGGATGCCTATTTGGGCCAGTAAAACTTCTCATTCTGTGGCAAACTACTAAGTCCACGAAAAGTATATAAGGAGCAGCTTACAGTAAGAGATTTGAATTGCAGCTGAAGATGAGCGAAGTATTATTATTATGGGGAACACGCACAACTTTGTATTTTCAAAGCAATATATATTGGTCTGTTTTGCATCATATTTCTGAGTATTAAATCTAAACAAATGCAAAAGTTATTACTAATTAATATGATTGAAAAATAACAGAAAATAGATTTTGAATTGGTGCTATAGCCATGTGAAACTGAAATATGAAAATGGATAGTCAAATTATCACTTAAAGTTGCACTCCAGGGTTAAACAACTGAAATTGCAATCTATACAGTTACTTTTCATTACAGTTTATCAATGCTATTTCATGTCTTTTACTAACAGTCCCTGCTTTCAGAAACCTAGTGAGCATAAAATGACTGACTGAAAAACTTCCTGGCAGTAAATGCACAGCATCATATTTTTCATTTAATAAGTAACAGGTAGGAAGATTGTCTTTAAAGAGGAGTTGCTTGCCTGTCCTCCATACTGACTGCTTCCAGAATAAGATGAACCCTGTAAAAGAAATGTGAAACTCACACCTTTTGTTAGTTTTTGTTTGTTTGTTTGTTTTTCTTTTTAATACTAGGTCTAGCTTTTTGGTGCCAGATAATCTAAGAAATATTTATGGCACCAATTAACCAGAAGAACATTACATAGTCATTAATGGAGAGGCAAATAGCTTCTGGGCAAACATTGCAAAATTGAGCCACACTTATCTAATCTGTATCAGTGTGAAACAACAACAAAAAAAATGCTTACCTGTCCACCATGGTAGTTGCTTCCTCCAGAAGAGCCCTGTATTTAATGAAAAATAGCAATAGTTACTTCATATAAAATTCAGTTTCAGGTAGAGTAAAACCATAGGAGAACATCTTGACCTAGCTCACCAAGTTATTTGCACTGGTTACTAGCATACTTTTCTACTTTGCTGATCAAACAAGTAAAGGATTTCATTTCAGTTAGTCCTTATTCTTGCATATTGCTTGCAAAGAGAAATAAGCTGACAGTTTATATGCTGTTTTCAACAATTCTAATACTCAGTGGTATAATCATGGCACGTTCTTGCTTGATTTCATAATCTGAGAAAGAGAAGAAATTTTCACAGAAGATAACTGAATCATCTTCAAAAATAAATTAGCTTAAATTTCAACAAAGCAGGTGTGTCGTTTTATTTTTTAATATTTACAGAAGTATAGCAAATATAGAATCATAGCATCCTTAGAGTTGGAAGGGATCTCTGAAAGCCATCCAGTCCAACTTCCATGTACTAAGTGAACAGAAACATGACAATAACTCTACTTTTTAAAACATGTTGCTGTGCTCCCAGCTGGAAGAGCTGTGAGCCAAGGTTTTTAGATTTAAGTTTCACTAGTTCAGTCATACTGCTAATAATCATCATAACAGTGGTATTACACAGTCACAAAAAAAAAACAACAAAAACAGAACATGAACTATGAAATATCTGGGAAACAGAGATTCTTCTGAAACATCTGTGCCTCTCTTACAAGCTAAAATAAATGCTTTGAATCAGTTTATAATGCCTGAGTACTTTACAGAATTGGCACTGGACTACGACTGGAGAACATTACTATTTGTTTAATCCAGAGTGGGGAAAAGACAATTTATTTCCCATGCTTTTTTTTCTGAAAGTAAAAATGCATCTGGATAGCCAGTTTTGAATACAATATTGCAGTTGAAAGTTGCTTAGTATTTTTTTTTTTTTTAACTGTATCAGGTCCAAAATCTCTCACTTAAGTACAATGCCAAATAACTTTTATCACTTGCATAAATTCATGGAAAAAGTCAATTGAAGAAAGGTAGTTCTTTGGAACCTCCTAGTTACACATTACTATGAAAGGTGTAGAAAGACAAAAAATACTTACCGGGCTCCCACCAGGACAATGACATCCACCCTGTATTACACACAAAACAAACAAACTTATTTTCGAGAAAGTATATGAACATAACATTTTGAGTTAAGTCAAACACTTATTTTGCTATTGCAAGAAAATAAAACAGACTCACACTATACCCTCTGAAAATTAGCTTCTTTCTCTTTCTATTGTCCTATCAGGCAAACTGTGCACTTGCTGATTGTTGGTTTTTTGTTTAATTTAGTCCAAGTTGTTATTTAAGTTTATAGTAAAAATCACACCAAAATTTTGAGTAAAAAAATTCTGAGCAGCACTACAGAAAAATCATTTGTTATTTCCCTCCCCTAAAAGAAGCTAAAGCAGCTGGAATACATGCAGAACTCCTACATGCTACAGATGTTACAGAAAACACTAAAGGTGACTTTCAGTGGAGGCCTGCAAGATGATTTCTAATCTGATAAAAATAAGACATGGCTGAGATTTGCCATTCGGTGTCTCAAATGCAACATGGATGAAGAGGGTATGAAGATAAAGACAACCGACATTCAGACAGGTGGCTACTCTGGGCCTCTGGGATCTCTGAATGACATGGCAGAAGAGAACAGCATTCTACTTAGGCTGTGGGCAAGAAGGACAGCGGTGAGGAAAAACGCTTCTTGTGAAGCAAAGCTACAGAAGGTAAACTGAGTGTGCCTGTAGTACTAGCAGGGCTGAATGGTGTTGAGAACACAAAGCATACCTGTCCACCAGACTGGCTGCCTCTTGAAGGTGAGCCCTGGAATTAAAAAAAAAAAAAAGAAAGAAATTATTTCTGTGTTACTGAATAACATTCTCACTTATTGTAACTCTGGTCCTTAGTCTTTTAAATCACTTCTGTTTAAAAATTATAATAAAAAATTATCATTTGAACAAAGATCAGCTTAAAGAAGCATTTCCAATACACAAAGCAGACCCGTATAGCATTCTCTCATATCACGACATTTCACACAGATCTATTCTTCACAATCCTTGCTTAATTTTGCTTAAAGCTACTTTGTCTCAGAATGTTGTTTTACTTCCCCCCTCAAAAAAAGTACAGAACAGTCAGTTTTCTTAATGAACTGTTTACCAAAACTGCACGTACTATGAAGGTATAAGTTTTACTGGTCAGCTATACCGTCTGCTTCCTGTAGAAGCAATACCATAAAGAAACAGGAAAGCATTTGTCTTTATTGCATGTTCTTAAATGTATGACCTGTTATTGGAAAATGCAATTTTATTTGTTCTCCACGGATTTAAACACCACAGGAATATGAACTCTTTCTTTAAAGCTATTTTGAAGTATTGATTTATTGTTTAAAACTGCTACACAGTTTAAAACAGGACAAGAAAGTTCAAATTAAAGGCAGCTTCAGGCAACTGTGCATGGCCCAGCTGCAAGTGATTCACTGCTCAGGGCAGATTTGTTTGTTTCACTTTCTTGCATGGGCTGACACAGAATGTGTCACATTCACCTGTTCTGCCTGAACAGTGCTTTACTTTAAGCCAAGCCTTTACAAAGGACCTTGTTTTTCACAGAAAAGAAGAGAGAAAGATGAACAACTGAACAACAACCCATATGTAGGAAAAATAGTTCTCACCTGTCCTCCATACTGGCTGCCACCTGAGGAAGATGGACCCTGACACAAAGAAACCAATTATTTCTATCAAAAGGGCTCTTTGAGAATTTTTCAAAGAAAGGCTACTTTCTTTCTCTGTTGTACAATGAAAGATTATAGAAAAGCAATCATCCTATTATTTTTTTTTGTGTTCTATGTGAATTAGGATTTGTCTGTAATGTATGATTCTTCTATAACACTGATAGCACAGAGTGATCATGAGCTATTATTATTCTATACATAGTTGCATTTTGGGGGAAGTTACTTGACTGAAAATTTTTATCTTCTAATTCCCTTTCCAATAAATCTGACAAGAAATATTTGCAGAAGCCAAGGGCCAGTTTGATGGGGATTTTGCTGTATATGAAAGGCTACACCACAAGACAACACTAGGATCCCTCTCAATCCCCTTTCACCCCATAAGAGCATAGAACACCTTCCTTTAACAACACTTAACCTTCCCCTCTTATCCCTTCCTGAGGCACATCACTTCTCTGATGCCAGCTCTGAGAGAAGTGAGGTATTTCATCAGTTGAGGTAGAGGAGAAATATAACCTGCTTCCAGCCACTCCTTACTATTAGAGAGCTAAGGAACCATGACAGTAGCAGAAGACAAGTAGGTTCTAGAATGAGGAAAGTCAGACGGTAGAACAAGGCTAAAAATGTATTTAAAGTAATACAACGGAAGTACTGGCCCATCACAGTTTTTGTATTTTTTCTCACCTGTCCTCCATACTGGCTGCCTCCTGAGTAAGGTGAACCCTGAAAATCAACAAAAAAGAAACTGAAACTTCTTTTTACCCATATCATGGGGTTTTAAACATTTTTCATCAACCTCATGAAATACCAATTTATTTCAGAAAGATGTGACACATTACCCCAAGGAACTATATTCACACATAATTTTATGACCTAGTTCTGCAAGTGTCAGGAGCCAACTGAGTCAACCACATGCTTTACTCTCTATTCCTTCTTAATCTTAAATGTGGTCTTCATCTAAACTTGCTTTGTTTAACCACAGTAGCAACCACAATGCTACAATAAAGATTTACTTAAGACTAACGTACGTTAAGTTAAGGTAGACAGGTGGGTAGACAATCAATGCACTGAGGTTAAGCATAGGTAAAAAATATTTAAGTGGGGACTATTAATGCTTACTTGTCCACCATAATGGCTGCTTCCATAAGATGGTGATCCCTGAAAAAATATTAAAAATCTTTTTTTTGTATTTCACATGGCATAGATGATTGATGGATATCAGAAGAAAAAATATCAGTATTTTATTTCATTGTGGGATTTTTTTGGTAATCTTAACAGAATAAACTTCGCATTTCGTCTTCCTTGAATACACTACAGAGAATACATCACTATAAGGCTTTCCCAATCTCAAATGGAGATGTTTATCTAGATAATGCTTTACTCCATGAGAGTAAAATATTGGTAAAATACACATCATACAGAAATATTGAAAGTAAGAGCTTACTTGTCCACCATATTGACTAGCTCCAGAAGAATATGACTCCTGTAAAAAATGCCAAAGACATGAGTTATCTGCTGTAGGATTTCCTTAAATTAAAACATGATTCTCAACAGGAGCAAGATAGCAAGATAAGAGTGAAGACAACTAGCAAGACTTTTAGTATACTTTAATTACTAGATTTCAAGGCTTATGCTGTCACTTCAAGAAACACTGAATTGCCAATTCATACTGTTTGTTACTCTCGTATTTTAAGAGCTTCTGTTTTCCTTGATAACTGTGCAATACAATGTCATTGTAATCCTGACAGCACTTTCTCTATTGCTATGCAGCCATAACAAGGAGACTTCACTGTCTTTGTAAATATCATGATGAAAGTTATTTTCTACCTTGCTGCTCCAAATTCCTGATTTCTCTCAAAAAGAAACAACAAAAAAATTATTTGCACATAATCTAGCATGTGCCTCTACATGCCTCTGAGATAAGTGCTAACGTGATGAAAGATAATGTACTGGAGAAAAATCACATATACAAATGAAATTCTATCTGCAGATGGTGTAGAGTAAAACAAAATATTATTCAGCCTAAATCAAGTTTCTTTGCCACCAAGCCAAATTGCATGGCTCCACAAACAAGCCTTTTTGCCTTGACATGGGTTGTTTTCTGTTTTTCAGGCTTTTTTTTCCATGAAACAAATTATTTATTTCCGGTAATTAACAGTGACATATCAAGCTTGATTTATCAAGCTCAGTATTATCCTCACCTCTTCCATGTCACTGTGCTTGTAATTTTGAGTCAGAGATTCAAGTAGTATACTTTAGCCATCAGCCAGGATTCTTCATGGTACTTAAACACTTCAGCCATAGTCTCATTCCGTCTGTGCCTTAGCTTGAGGACTTTCTACCCTACACTGAAAGCTGCCATACCAGCTTCCACACAAGCTGTAATTCAAGTGGCCAGTACTTGCCAGTCCTAAAAAGCATTGGGGCAGAGAACATGGTAACATGAAGAAGTGCTTACCCGTTCATTCTGACGGTTGTAAGATGGCGAGGTGGAATCCTGTAAAATATTAGAATCCAGATATTTCATGGCAAATATTTCAATTTTGTCTAAGCATAAGGCAATGAAAACTACTGCTTTGTTTGTGTGACTTGTTGGGATACTTAAATTTGGAGGCTGTAAAATAAGCAGCATTCCTTCAAGGTCTGTCTTTGCTTACTTCTGGGAGAGCGGCATTTATTTATTTGGATGTCAAGGCCAAAGCTAGCAAGAAAGGATTGGCTAATTAAGGGATCTCTGCAAATCAAATCAAGTAATTTTATTGACACCTCAGACAGCAAGAAATCTCCTTGAAGAGGGAAGAATGGATTTATCTTTTCTTTTTCTTAATGAAACAAAATTGTCTTGAGATCTAAAATGCTGCTAAATGCATTTCTATTCATTATTTACCACATCTGTTTTTTTCGTATGAGCTACAGTAAGCAAGTTCCACAAAAATAAAGGCAACTATTTGACATATCAAACTCAATGACAAATTTCATTAACTGCGTTTTTGTTCTTCAAACGAAGTTCCCACATCAAAACCAAAACTTTTTCAAAATGTTCTTTCAAAACACTTACATAGCTACTGTAACGGCTACCTCCAGAATAAGATGTGTCCTGAGAAAAAGAAATCAGTTATTTTTCTATATCAGAAGTTTTTTGAAGGAAGACTTCTTGAAGGACAGTAGTACATATACCTTTCTAATAGATCTAGAATTTTATGTGCCCCTATCCACCAGAATGGCTGCCTCCACAGTCCTTTCAGAACGAAAAAATCAGTTATTTTACTTCAAAGTATCTGGCTGGAGGATAGGTAGCTTATGTCTTTCAGTTTAAAATTAGTGAACATGCTAAAGAACAACATACTCGCAAAAGTCTTTTAATATCCATTCTTGCAGAGTTGGATTTTGAGTACTGCTGCTTTTCCACAAGATCTGTTAAGCTCACTAAGAAAAGAGAGTTCCGTGGCTAGTACATCATGTTAAGCACTTATCAGTAATGTGTACTTAATAAGGAATCCTTAGCGTGCAAAATGGCTTTTCAACTGCACTGTAAAGAAGATACTAAAAGACAACATTCTGAGATAGACTGCAACATACATTTCGGGGAGATCTAAGATCTATATTAAGTACATATAAGCCACTTTTCCCTGCTGAGGTACTGGGAATATCTATACACTGCAGTGTGGATCAGAAGTGCAACTTCGACACAAAATTCCTGATAGTCTCTAGCTGCTAAAATTTTCGTTCCATCAGGAAGAGTACTCAGAGGCAATTAATTGGATGCCACTCAGATAAAATTAAATTTCAACACGTCCTCTAGAGTTGCCTTCCAATAGTAAACTGACATTTAGTTCACTGGATCAGATCTAACTTCCTGAAACATGTGAACATCAATTTGTGAGCAATCACTGTTTCACTCTGTAGACCCGTTCCCATAAATCTGCAGTACTTGTTGATACATAGCCACCATGTTCCCTTGTTCCTTATACACAATCCCTGATTCAGAACTGCCATCTGAAGATGGCCAAGTCAGTATAAAAATGCCTTAGACCCAACAGGTAGAAAACAAATCCCACCATCAGTAATATGAAGGGTGTAGAACACAGATGAGTATGAATTACTTCCTGACTGTAGATATACACACATTCTTCCTTCTTGCAAGAAAACATAAGGCTAGTCTTATTTATCACACAGTATTAATTTTGTATGGTACACTCATGTAGCTGAGTCTAATCTGGCTTTCTATCAACTAGCAGTCTGAAAATAATGCCACAGATTTCAGTGCTAGGTACAGAAAGATCCAAGCGCTTTTTCTCCTTTAAGTGCCATGCTTATGGAGCCAGTAATATACTGTTGTGACTTTCTAAAGCATGAGAAACAGAATGGATTCTGAAGATTTTTAAACAGGTCTCTCTTGCAAAAGAGTTCTCATTTGTATGAGGAGGTTAACATTAAGAAATTGCTGACTTATGAAACGCTAAACTCTTTCTTGCAATGAATGACCTAAGAGGAATACAAACAAAAATCTGTGTCCATAAGACATGATTTGATACGATTTCAAAGAAGGCAATAGTACTGATTCCCTAAGTAGATAATTATATTGACATATACCTGTGTTTCTGCCAAACATTTTTCATTCAAAGACTTCTGCTTGAATGAATACTATTTCAAATTGGAAGAGAAGCTGACATGCAAAAATGTCCTGTGCATATTTTTTATAGTAACTAAAGTGGGTTATTTTTTACAAGTGTATGATTATTCAATACTAACTCTTTTTAATCTCTCTAGCTATCATACTGACAAAACAAACACAGGGTACCCTTAAAAGGCTGATGAATACTGCTTACATTTGAAGAGGAATTACTTCTGAGTGAGGAAGATGATCCACTCTGTAGGGGAGGAGAAAAATAAAACAACAAAAACAACAACAAAAAAGTAAATTATCCCTTGTCTTTGATCAAACAAAAAATGAAACAAAACCTTAGAATGTCTCTTCTGTGTTCCTTTAAAGAAAGAACATGACAATCTGAACTTGAGTTACACTTCAATTTCACTTTCAGTAACTTGCCAAGATAGCCAATAGTCTTTCTGTGGCCTGTAAGACTGTAAATCATAAATAATTCCTTCGTATCTACCCATGACTGATTACCTAGAAAATAAGAATTCTACCCAAAGTGTGGAAATGTCTATAAACAGCAGGTTGATTGACCACACACTACTTGCTTTGAAAAGCATATGTTACTGTATTTAACAGACTTCAAATACTCTAGAAGAAGATCATTGCCACCTTTTTAAAAAAATATTTAGTTATTTATTTTGGAAAAGGTATACACATTTCTATAAATACTTTATGGCAATAGACAGCCATTTTTCAGAGAATACATCATGCTGTCAGCTGTGGCCATCTGAAATCTCGGCATAATAAGAAACAGCTTCTATCATGTCAGTAATGCATATTGTTACCGAAGGAATAATGAATATAAATTTGAACAGTACATTCAAATAGATAATTAAATAACTTAGAAATAAATAGGCCTACAGATAATTTTCCAAATCATATAAACATTCTCTTACACATATTTGTACGTATGAAAAAAACATACAGTAAACAAATAACACTTACAGAACTTGCACCAGAGCAATCACATCCACCCTGTAAAGAATGCAGAAAATATTTTAAGTTCTCAAGAACAGTACCAAAATGGACTCTGGTTACAATTCAAGTTATTTCTGCAAATCCAGTTATGCAAACGATAAAGTTACATTCATATCTGCTCAAGTGCTTTCTAGAACATCATCTATTTTTATTCTCTTCATTCTCCACAACTTTTCCGGCACTTATTGCTCTGATGGGGTAAAATTTTCTAATTTTATCTTTAAATTTGTCATCTACGGTCATTACCTTATGAACTGCACTCATCAAAAAGGGAAATAAAGAAGTTTGAGTGCTACAGAAAAATCGTTGGTTATTACCCTCCCCTAAAAGAAGCTAAAGCAGCTGGAATACATGCAGAACTCCTACATGCTACAGATGTTACAGAAAACACTAAAGGTGACTTTCAGTGGAGGCCTGCAAGATGATTTCTAATCTGATAAAAATAAGACATGGCTGAGATTTGCCATTCGGTGTCTCAAATGCAACATGGATGAAGAGGGTATGAAGATAAAGACAACCGACATTCAGACAGGTGGCTACTCTGGGCCTCTGGGATCTCTGAATGACATGGCAGAAGAGAACAGCATTCTACTTAGGCTGTGGGCAAGAAGGAC
Organism: Tragopan temminckii; assembly: GCA_028571105.1. Lineage (NCBI taxonomy): Eukaryota > Metazoa > Chordata > Aves > Galliformes > Phasianidae > Tragopan > Tragopan temminckii. The sequence goes on from JAOWBP010004015.1 coordinate 4,559,380, forward strand.
AGCGGTGAGGAAAAACGCTTCTTGTGAAGCAAAGCTACAGAAGGTAAACTGAGTGTGCCTGTAGTACTAGCAGGGCTGAATGGTGTTGAGAACACAAAGCATACCTGTCCACCAGACTGGCTGCCTCTTGAAGGTGAGCCCTGTAAAATGGTTATATTTTCATTTATATGATCATCCTTAAGTTTGACTTGTCTGTTTGACCAAAATGTATCATCTTTTACTCTACAAACTGTGTTTGAAATGATCTATAACATTATGAATCTAATTTTGCCTACAGGAAAAAAAAATAGAATAAAAACTTGGGCATTATCAATTCTACAATATTTTCTTCAAACGTGTACAGGGGAAGATAAAAAAAAAAAAAAAGAAGAAAAATGTCCCACCTGTCCACCATACTGGTTGGTTCCTGATGAGTACGAGCCCTGAAAAAAAAAATAAATCATTTACTTTCTATGTTAAAGATACACATTATAAATAGTATTTATTATTATAAATAGTATTTATTATTATTGTTTCTTAACATCAGAATGTCATTTATTCCACGTTAGCATTTTGAACACTGCTTACACTTGGATATATATTTAAAGCTACACAAGGAAGAAGTACTTAAACACCAAAAAAAAAAACCTTATTCCTCATAAAAAAAAAATTCTGTAATGCAGAATACTCTTTTGTGTGTGTGTGTGCAACAGATACTTCAAGTGAAAAATACAGAATGTTGGTATTTACCTGTCCACCAGAATAGCCACCACCTTGAGAAGATAATCCCTGCAAAAATAGACCCTATTTAATTTTTTTTATAGTGGCTTCTAGAAAACAAGACTGTGTTGCTAAATAGTTGTATACACATTTTTATAAAATAGTTTGTTTTTCATAAAATTTATCATTTCACAAGACGTGATTACAGATGTCATGAGAAATTCTAGAAGTAGACAAATAGGCATAATTTACTTGTCAGGATCACTTTTAATAGAACAGCCACTTGGGGAGGGAACTGCAAATAATGAATAAAATAGATGCTTACATGTCCACCTGACTGGCTGCCTCCAGGGGAATAAAAATCCTGGAAAAATGTATTGAAAGTACATGAAAAAAAACCAAGACTTCCTTTCTTTTGTATTATGGAAAGATCACGATGGAAGCTGAATGTTCTTTCTTATGTCTCCACATTCCTTAATTTTCTCTCATGGACTGTTCAAGAAAAAGAAAAATTTCTTTCTGCATAGAACAGCACATGCCTCTTTGTCCCTGTTGATAAATGGTCTTTTGGTGAAAAGATATTTTTGACGCAATGACTAACAAGTTCTTGCACATCCATCAAAATAATTTCCCAGTCACTATATTCTCATATGAATTAATAAAATGAGTGCTAAGTAAAAATGGGAGGAAAATGGAAGTCCTCATAAAACAGCATAAAGCACGAGAAAGCACAGGGTTTTGCACAGAATAAATGCTGGACATGCTACAGTATGGAAGCCTTTTGCAGCAAGACCATGAGCAAAAATGCACAGGAACCTGAACAAGTAAATTGTGGCATAGTGTTTGTAGTGGTGAGTCTGAGATTCAAGAGTACACCTCAGCCATCAGCCAGGATTTTTTGTAGTCCTTAACCACTTCAGCCCTAGCCTCATTCCCTCTGTGCCTTAGCTTGAGGACTTTGAAGACTGCCATACCAGCTTCCACACAAGCTGTAAATCAAGTGGCCAGTACTTGCCCATCCTTAAAAGCATTGAGACAGAGAACACGGTAACATGAAGAAGTGCTTACCCGTTCACTCTGACGGTTGTAAGATGGTGAGGTGGAATCCTGTAAAATATTAGAATCCAGATATTTAATGGCAAATACTTCAATTTTGCCTAAGTAGAAGGTGATGAAAACTACTGCTTTGTGTGTGTGACTTGTTGGGACAGTTAAACTTGGAGGCTGTAGGATAAGCAGCATTCTTTCACAGTCTGTCTTTGTTCAATTCTGGGAGTGGCATTTATTTTTTCTCAGTTAGATATTCAATATAGAGTAATAAAGGAATGAGGTCTTACTATAATCCACATTATTTCCCTAAGAGGGCTCTAAGATATAACAGTAGTACTTGAGAAAATGTCTTGGATCTTGTAAGACCTTGGTGTTAGACACCATTTTCTACTGGAGCACTGGAAAACGGACTTATTAGAAATACAGTTAAAATACAATTGCTTAAGGCTTCATGAAAATTAGAAATTAAACATGGAAAGTTTTGCTTTCACCAGAATTATTGGAATTTATATGAAAATGCCTTTCCTTCTGAATGAAGTAAGTAGATAGAAAACAGTTCTCACCACAATACTTCAAATCACACCATTCACATGCGGTGTGAAGGAATTTAGATCTTATTTGGAAAAAAAAACACAAAGTACATACTGTTTGAACTGAAGATGAAAGGAGAGGAAAGTAGTTTCTGCAGTAGTGGTAAGTAAAGTTGTATCATAAAAAAATGAAATTATATAATAATCAAGGGTCAAACAGGATGTGCTTTCTCAAAAAAAAAAAAAAAAAAAGAAAGGATAAGTTGAACTTAATAAAGATTATAAGGGCAACTAAATTTGAAAGTCTTGATTTTGTGGGAAGAAATAAGATGAGAATTATTATGAGAGTCCAGAATTATAATCAAATAAGGATTATACTCTTAAGGAAATAAACCACAAAAAGTAACCCTTAAGAACCAGAATGGCTGATCAGAATTACTGATAATATTGCTCTTTTTGCACTAATAAATCAGTGTTATTGCATTACATTAAATCATTGAAAATATATTTAAAATAATCCAATTAAAGTAAGAATCTGGTTGTTTTGTATATTGTGAGCATACACTAACGTGGAATTTTGACAGAAAACATGAAATAAAGGAAAAGAGGTTCCCTAGCACATGCTACTTCTAATAAGCAACATAAAAAAAACGTATGATTGTTACGAATCAGAACTGTTGTAAAGTTCATGTGTCAAGTCCTTATCATACTTAAAAAAAAAAAAAAAAAAAAGAGAAAAAACACAAAAAAAAGGTGGTAAGGATTGCTCTAGAACAGTTACCTGAAATTGTTCTCAGCTGCTTCTTTAATGTTAGCTAAACATT